>JAPDOI010000067.1:0-600000 GCA_029168955.1 Aplectana chamaeleonis | reverse complement strand
AAAAAGTTCACCTCTCCGAATTTTCGAATGAACTAAATATTCAGAAAATTTAGTTTTCCAATTGATCAAATAGACAAATTACTCGAAAAATTAACTTCCGAATAATCGAATTATTCGAATGATCCAAATACGAATTATTCGAATATCTCGCCGCACTACCAACTGTCTTGACATTTTTATGTATATAGTACTATTGTACAGATCAAAGTCGCCCTCTCGGATTTCAGAATAGAAGCAATTTTTAAAAATGCAAACACAAATACGGCCACACACCTCATAGGTTCTTTCGGTTCCTGAAAAAAATCATGTTCTACTCTTGCGGTTTTGAGTGAGATACAAGTGCACGCCATTATGAAATTGGTGGGATAGAAGAATAAAAAAGATGAATGTTAAATTGAAGGATAAATAAGTTAAATACTAAAGGCAGTGTTCACGATGTAAAAGTTGCCCGTTTTTTGGCTAAAACGTAAGCTTTAGATTCTCTGAGAAGAGTAGGAACAGAAGTGCGACGAAAAACGGTGAGGAATTTTTGTTCTTGGGGTTTATTCTGGGCGCTGAACACGAATATGAGGTTCGTTGAAAACTTTTAGAAAGATCACTGCACGTTTTGGAAGGAACAAAAAGTACAAAAAACGACTGTCCTATAGGCATCTTGCGCGCTGGATATCACTTTCGATTTTTTGTGTACAACCAAACGGCTTGGGCTAGCTGGCAGCACCCACGAAAGCAGAAGCTCTGAAAATGGCCCTGTTAAAGCTAAGGCCACCTGAAAACAGCTGTGAGGTCGATCGTCCCGCTTTTCTGGGTCGATCATCTAGCCTTTTTTTCACAAAATGTTGATGCGGCCGTCAAACAACAAAAAAAAAACAACTGTAGAACAAACTTCACAAGCAGGAAACTTCAAAAATGACGTAAACCTGGTCTCTGAATGCCGAAAAACTTAAGAATGATTTTGGCGCAGAATTCAAATTCAGTTTTACGTTTTCTCAGCAAGGGTTTCCCTTAGAAATGAAGGGTTTTCAAGGGTCCTTCGGCATTTCCATTCAATAGAGGAGCCAAGCTATACAAAAACGTAGGAAAATTATTATTGGTTTTCTGCGCGTAAGATGCCTTCAACCTCTTATCCTCTTGAAACAACTAGATTGGGGCGGAATACTACACAGTTTCGCACAGATGTCATAGAGATACCAGCGACAATAGAACTCGTTTCCGCAGATGCAGATGATAAAGTGACATCAGATTCGTGTTAAGAACTCCAAATAACCTCCAGAAAAACGATTTGAGCCACATCTGTATGTCACATTTCGGAAATCGTCAAAAGTCTGAATTTCGCCGTCAAATTTTTCTGCCGGTGGGAAGCTTTGAACAAATTAGATCGAAAACTTTGGAAAAACGATAAATAGACCTCAGATTCGTGATCGGTTCTCCAAATAAACCCCAGGGCAAATTCTGAGTCAAATCTGGAGTATTATTCTTCAACGCTTCCTGTACCCCGTAATTAATCGAGAATCCGTGTAAGCCCAAAACGGTATGTCTACAGAAAGCTCGGAAAACTTGCTTTCACCCAAACTTTGCCTAAGGGGGTTGTTTCGGGTGCTGACAACGATTATAGAGTCCGTTTCAGGATTTTCGTGGAATTAATGCTCTTTTTGGAGGGACAATATGTACGAAAACCAGAGAAAAAACGTGTATAACTTTTTTCAGTGTGACTCTAGGCAGCTGCGAAGGTCATATTCGAACTCTAAGCCGAAAAATGATTCTAGAAAAGTACATTTCGATCGGAATGGCCAGTTTGGCTAATAGTAGCTTCCTTGTCAGTGAGTCGAGGGCAATGCATGCTTGATAAGTCTTCTCGAATTTCCTCGAAAAACGTGTATTTCTTTCTGGAAATTCCATCGACAGCAGGTCGAATATGACCAGTTTCTGCTACAAAGACCATCTAATCAGTGTTTTAATGAGGGATTCTCGAAGAGGAATTATAGAATTGTAAAAAATAATCGCGAGAACTTTGTGGAGTTGAACTTATTATTTCACAACACTAATGTATAGGACTTGTTGAAAGCAATTAAAAACCTACTTAAAATTCCAAATCAGGCAGAACCTTGCATACAGTCAACCTTTCGGATACTTTGTTATGGTCTTGATTGAAAAAATCATGAAAAAAATCATCCGTTAAACTGAACAAAGGAAACATTAAAAGCTAAAAAAGCCCAGAAATTGAAGGATACAATGAAAATAGCATTTTTGTCGGTAACAGATAGTTTCATGGGGAAAAACTTCGTCGCTGTGTCAGCTGTGTGGTCGTATTGAATTCGCTTCGACCAAGAATGATTTTGGTGGTCATGCCTAGCAGATCACAACCTGAAGGTGCAATGGAAATTCATCTTGATATGATGTTTTTGGAATTATCGAGTTGTGATCGAGATGAGATGCGAAATATGTGTGCAGTTGACGACTCTCCGTACTGATGCACAGCATTTCACGAATTTTTCATGTGATTGAATCTTCTTGGCACTATCATGCGTACTATGAATGAGAAACGGCACTAGATTCAATTTAGAAAAAAGTAGAATGGAATTCCGATCTGGAATGAACTCTATCACACTTCATAAAACCAGGAGGGCTGAAGTGAGCACTGGGGAGCTAGACCTTGACCAGGGTGGCGAGCACCTCATTGCCGCGTGGGGCGCGCTCCAAAGGAATTTACGTCGGAAGTTTTCCCGCGGAAATGTCACCACGGTGGTGTGAAACCGCCTGCGGTTAGAGTTCATTTGAGTGTAGCCTGAGAGAAGCAAATTTGTACATGGGAACGCAACCACGCCCACTTTTGTGAGCGTAGCCAAACTAGCGCTCGTGTGTGCATGCGTATGTTTGTATCCGCATGTGTTTTTGTGTGTAGACATGGGTTTGCGTGCGTATATTCGAGAACACTTTAAAGCGCAGGTGCGCGCGGGTGTACGTGTATGTGCGCGCATGTGCGTGTCGGTGAACTTGGTCGTGCTCGCGTGCGCATGAGGCGCTAGTCGTACTTTTCAACGCCAGCGCGTCGCGCGCGGGCGTGGCGTTGGTGTATGAAACTTTCTACGCGCGTCACGCGCTTGCGGAGACTATTAATACTCAAGCGACGACGCTATGGGGGAGCGGTTCGAAGTGGGTCTTAACTTTGCCAAACAAGCAGAATCTACACGCGTTCAATCATAATGGTAGCAGAGGATAGCACTGGAATTAATTATAACGAAAAAGAATGAAATTGATGATGGATTATTATAAAAAATTATGAAAAATTCGTTGCTGAAGTCACCACCATTGTGGCACGATCGTCACGCACGTGCCTCGCGGGCGTAGTGTCAGGCCATTCATACTCCAACGCCACGCCCGCGCATGACGGGCATGTATTGAGCAGTACGAATAGCGCTTAAGTGTGGAGTAGGAGGAAGCGTACTTGCTTGTGCGTGAGTTGCTTTGCACTTTTTTATGAATCTCGAAACAGTCTCCGTTCTGAACTGCCACCCTTACGGACCCCGAAACCTCCAATTCGAATGTTAAGGCTGAATTTTCTGGTCTGACCGCATTCGCCACTTTTCTAACAGATTACGGGAGAAGTCCGATAAATTTCATAGAAATATTGTGGTAACTCTCTGGTAATCTGGCAGAATATGTCAACACCAAAGATCAAGGTGAATTTTCTTGTAAAATTTCCGTAATCGGGCAGTAATTGCAGATTTGCTAGTGATTGCTCGGAAAACTCTAGTAAATTTCTGGCACTACCCCGGCCTGAGTGGGAATGGAGTTATGGTCCTTCAAAGATTGAGCTAAGGAAACACGGTGGACGAGTTGTCCGGGGCTTGCAACTTCCGTCTTTTGCAGCCGATCTATGCGAGCTGACTTGAGTAAAGAGAGAAGCTGAGAATGAAGGGAAGATTGGAAAACATCGCTCATCTCACGATATCGAGCATTCATTTGTTCACGTCGGTGGGCGTGTGCTGCGCTTTTGGGGTTTGTCTAGCATTCGAAATGGCAACTTCGGGCTCTTTCGGGGCCCTTCCTGGCTCGTTTTCATGCGTTCTTTTGACGTCAGCGTTACAGTGTACTTCTCCACTACCCATTCCTAGTGGAAACTGAAACATATTTTTTATCGTGAACACTGTCTTTAAGCAACACGTTTTCTGCCCTATCTTTTTATCGTTGATGACTTTATAAAATGGTAAAAAAGGGAAGAACTTGAAGATAGCTGAATTCTTAGATCGAGTCGTTTTATTGAATTGCGGTTCAGTCAGGAAGGATCATTTTCGGCCGTTCACTTTATATATCAGGAGGTGGATAAAAAATGAATTTTGAGAAAAACCAGTCGCTTCATACTGCAGAGCGAAAACTCATCTTCCAAACAATTCAAATCAAGTCGCCAAAATTTTCTGAGCAATTTGCGACTGAAAAAACGCGTGAACGAATTGTTTTCTCTAGCAGTACAGGTTGTTTGAAAAGTATTGAAAGCAAAAATGAAAGAATGCGAAAGTTTGTTTTCTTATTCAATATAATCTTCCTCAACTTCAATACACTTATTCTAATGATCCTGCAATATTTTGATACCATCTCTGTGATGATTTTCTGGAAGCTCTGCAAAATACTGTTCCACGACTGAAATAGCTTCTTCATTCGATGAAAAACGCTTTCCACGAAGGATTGTTTCAAGTTTCTGAAGAGGTAGTAGTCTCTAGGAGCCAAATCTGATGAATACGGTGGATGTTCAAACAATTTGTACTTTACTTCACTCAATTTAGCCATCGTCAGAGCACTTGTGCGAAAACGTGCATTAAGGAATGCACTAACTTTTCAAACAGCTTGTTCATACGTAATTCTTTACGTAAAATGTGGAGTTTTCGTTCGTCTGAGATGCCTATAGTATCAGTAACTTCACGCTTACAAGGGAAGGATCATTACAAGCCGTGGCCATTCTAAATGATATATGCATTACTAGGACCAGTTTTTGACGTGAAATTTGAATTTTTACTCTGTAGCTGCGAATCGTTCCTCTGAACGAAGTTATGAGCATTTTTATATTGATTTCTATAGAAAAATGGCATTGTGCCTGCCGTAACCTACAGAAATCTTCCTAAAAACTGAAAACGGATCTCATATTCGTAATTCGCACTCCAAATAACTCCCCTGGACAATTTCAGAGCGAAATTTTTTTTCGACCCTCGGACCTACAAAAATGGAATTGAGTTGCCACCTGCGTGAGGCGACGAATGTGAAATTTTTTTCTGCCCAAACGTCGTATAGGTATGTTGTTTGGGGCGCTGAACACGCCTATGACGTTCTTTTTTGATACTCATGGTGATTATTGTATCTTACGATAGAAATATGGTATTTTGGCTACTACAACCTACAGTAGTTCTCAAAAAAAGAGCTTTTTTTTTGAGAAATTATGGGTTTGTAGCATTTGCGTCAGATCAGTCATATTTTTTGGAGGCCGTGATCTCCCAATCAGTATTGATTGAACATCCCACCGGGAACAACTTCTCAAATTCAACCTCTTGACGTGTACTTTTTCTTGCCATTTAAAGGCAGTGTTCACGATAAATCCCGTTCTCGAAGTCTTGGTGTGACACACTAAGTTGGCAGATGCTGGAGAGGATAGGGTCTAAAAAGCAACGAAAGCTGGCCAGAAATCAATAAAAGCGGCTTTGAAAGCTATCCCGGTCCGCCCCCCCCCAATTGGACGAGCTTGTGGCGCCGCACACGTGTCGATGGCAAATTGCCAAGCAACTCTGCCGCGATTAGCATGATTGATTCGCGCAGATTTTGCAATTAGGGCGCCCTTGCCGAAATCAGCAGGGCCCATGATTCTCGTCCACGCCCTGAATTTAGGAACCTTTATTTTGACTATTTCTGGACGTTTTTCTTCCCTGTTTCTTCACTATTAGTTACCTCACGACCAAACGAACCCATTTTTGGGTCGAACTCGAGTGCGATATCCATCGTGAACACTGCCTTTAAGTCCATACACAAGCGCATCACTTCTCACATCATAGCACACGATTTGGAATATCCGTATACTCACGTGAATCAATCATTCGATTGTTATCTCTTGTGTACTTTCAATTTTGTGCTCCAAGATTTAAGAACTTTCCCGCTTACTCATGGTATGCGGCAGGGTATCATGAAAACCATCCAGGACAGTTTGAAACTCCCGTTCAGTACTGTTTCCCTCCTCAATCGGTAGGCCTGTGTGATTTTGATGGTTGTTCGAAAGTTCACTTCAATCGTTGTTCTCATTGTGTAAAAATTCTTTGTTTTAAACATTTTGTTCACAATAACCACATGTGCTCGTAGCTATAAATTTCTTGCAAGTCCAATCATTTTCACAGTAAAACACCAGCCACGGGGATAAGACATTCTCGACTGAAACGCTTCATACTTCCTAAAAAAAGCTCTCACACGATAAAACTGTTAATCTTCTACACTTTCAGTGATGGAAACGAGTATTTTACAAGTGTGCAAAAATTTGGGGGCAACGTGGATTCGAATCTGTGGTCTTTTTTACAGTGTAGCACCCACTTCCACAGCGCCAACCGTTCACGACTGCATGGGCGTCGGCTTCATATATGACGGCGCGCAGCCTCGTTCATCGTAGCCACATGTTCCGGCGCTATAACACACTATGAGGTGATTACTTGTCTAGAAGTCACATCAGTGTATCTCAGGGTGTGAAAAAGACTCATGGATTACGCATTATGATGCGTCTACAAGTGAAGCGTTAAAGTGCTCATAATTCCGCTCAGAGGAAAGATTCGCAGCTACAGAGTAAAAATTCAAATTATACGTCAAAAACTGGTTCTAGTAATGTATACATATATCATTTAGAATGGCCACGGCTTGTAATGATCCTTCCCTTGTTAGTCAAACTTGGATCTTCACTAACAATATTAATGCTAATGCCTAATGCTTGCTCAATGATTTCTGGTGTTATTGCAGTTTTTCGTCGCCTTTTATATACGTTGTTCATCTTCAACGCATCTACGACCACGTTCCAGCTCTAAAACCCATCGATGTACAGTTGGGAATGAGGAGAGCAGATTTTTTTTAACACGCTCACCATTTTTCTGTGAATTTCGGTTTCTGATAAACCTTGAAAAACAAGGAATTTTATCCCTGCACGATACTCAGTTTTTTTTTCCATTGTTGAAAATACATCGACACGTCGAACTCAAACGGCTTGTTTGCTTAATAGGTGTCGCTTTCAGTACTATTCTACTAACCTGTATACAGTCTTTCTCGCTCACATGGGTACGAGCGGAGCAAGCAGAGAAGCGGACGGTCATGGCAAAACATAACAGTGATAAGGAGATTTCGACATGATAGGCCCGATAGGCTTTACTTCGACCGGCTCGAAATGAGGGACAGAGGCTATATCTACATTGCTTCGACTCGAGTATTTGCGATCGACTTCTCGAATATATTTGAATTCGACTCCATCGAGAATAGAAAGGTCGAAAAACTAGAATTTCGATTATATTCGAGAGTTGGAGGATCAAAAAATTGAATTGCGAATGTATTCGAAAATCAAGTGTTCCGAAAAGTGAAGATTCGAACATGTTCGAAGACCGGTTGCTCTTTAATGTGAATATCTAAATATATTCGAAAATCTAAACAAAACGGATTTTGAACATCAACTTTTAAATCTCGACTTGAACAGTCCCCCACGGCTCCTCCAGCTAGGAGCCTGCCGGTGCTGAGCCGGAGGAGTCGCAGGCAGTCGTGGGGGAGATGCGAGGTAGAACCGCGGGCAATTATTCATTTACCAAATCTAAAAAAGTAAATAAAAAGTGTAATCCAAGCCCCTCACGTGTCCCCACTGGAATATTTATGATCGACTTTCGATTATCTGTGGAATGGAGTCAGTCGAAAGTCGAATGCTCGGAAAACTCAAAAAAAGAAAATTCGAATATATTCGAGAGTCGGATTCTCAAAAGTTTGATATTGAGCATATTAAAAATTGGAAACTTGAAAAAATACAAGTTCGAACATATTTGAAATCGAATGCTCGGATAATCGAAAAATAGACTAGTAAATTGAATTCAATGAATTGATCTCGTTCAGAAAAAGGCGAGGCTTGCATCCGGAGGGACCTCTTAAAGGTATCGGGTTGACTGGCGCTCTTCCAACACAAAAAATTACTTGGTTCCTAAAGGCAGCGTGCTAGCGGGAAAAGATATTCAAGTTTTCATGTGTTTGCCAAGGTAAGTGACGTAACAGATGAAAACGAAGATAGAGGCCTCCAGAAACCTCAGCCTGTGGAGAAAAAACGACTTTCTGATTATGCAAAAAGATTGCCGTAACCGTAACCGGTTTTCTTCCCTCTGCAGCACGACGTTCTACATACAGTCGGCATATATGTATCTTAGTGATACTTTGCGCTCACTAATAAAGGTTGGCGCAAACTCGGTGCACCGAGTTTTCGCCAACCTTCACTGGGGAACGCAAAGTATCTCCAGCTCAGACAGTAGCAGGCCCGGAGCGCAACTGGCTCCGCCTCTCTCCGCCCACTGCGACCGAAACGCAGAACAGTTGATATTCAAACTTGCGGTGCGTTTCGGTTGTGATTGCAACCTGCAGTGCGTTCAGGTTGCTCCCCGGGCCACATGCGTTGACTGACGCGCGCATTTCGAAATTAGATGAATCGATTGAAACAAGGAAGAGCATCTGGGCTTCCTGCGATTTTTTGAGTGGAATTCTCACTGTTTCTCTTGTAGGGCTTGTAATTGATTTCCTCTGCTACATTTGCGCTCAATATTCGACCATCCGAAAATTCATTATATTCTTCATATTTGTGCAATATTTAAACTGTCAAAAAAAAATTAAACGTTAACATGACCTTCCGAGCGCATTTTGCAAATATTAATGGAGGAAGTTTTTTAAATTTATTTAATCATTTAGAAAAAAAATGAGAAAAACGAATCGCTCGCAATCTTGCATTTAGTCATCCACTCCGAAAAATCAAACAGTCCTAAATCGGAAAAAAATTGATTCGGGAGGATTATTTGGATTTAATACGCATTTTGAGTGTTTTAAAATACGATATTCAGCTTATCCTCTGTTTCTGAACGAAATTTATTTCCACTCGTCGCGTGCGTCGGCGCGCGTACGCTGCGTATCCTTCTCCCTTCACTTTCTCGCTGTCTCTACCCTCGCTCCGCACAAGCGCGCGAGGGAACAGAACAAATTTGGCTTAGAAAAAGACGATACTTATCCGGTCGCTCCAATTTAGATTTCCTATGCTTAGCTGGTTGATTCCAAGATGAAATTGCATACAATGGAAATCAGAAGATTAATGGGTGAAGTTGTGAGGGAATATGTAACGGAATCAAAATTCTAAGCAGGGGAAAGTGTCTAAAGATTAGGTGTTCTATAATCAGCACTAGCTTAGAAAAAGGACAATTAAAGGCAGCATACACGCTCGTAAGCGTAGTCGAGATAACAGCATAGATCGGTCCGCACGGCCCGTACTATGTCGTCAACGACGTTTGAAGCGCTGAAAACTGTCTAGGATGAAAGTATTTGACAATGTTTGAGCAATCTTGCCTTCCACGCCCGTATTTTCACACGCTTTGAGTAACAGAATGAGAATCGATGCTTGTGAAAACGATGTGATAACTGAGGTGATTAGCACTATCAAATATATGTGCACGAGAGAAATAGCTTGGTCACCTTGAGTATAACATGTCTGCACACCTATTGACTCTCGTCCACTTTCGAGAATTAACCACTTTGGCTGACTCTTGAAATGGAGGACATTTTATCAGTGCACAAACATGTTATACCCACTCTGAAAAAAAGCTATTTTTCTCGTGCAAGGTTCCACATTTGATAGGTGCTGTAATCACTCCTCAGTTATCACACGTTTCAAAGTATCGATTCTCATTCTGTTACTGTAGTTAGGGTAGGTAAAATACGGGCGTGGAAGGCAAGATTGCTCAAACATTGTCAAATACTGTCATCCTGGAAATTTTCAGCGCTTCAGACGTCGTTGACGACATAGTATACCCACCGCCGTAAGCTATCTATGCTCTTATCTCGACTATGCTTCAGCGTAACCCCCATAGTATGATTTAAGGGTCACATTAATCTAAGGAAATTCAGTAGGGTGGGGTAATTCGGTGAATGTGTGGAAATCGCTGGATTATTCCTTGAAAAATCGATTAGCTAAAATGGGTGCGATATTCGATCAGCGAAGCGTGTGAAATACGTCGAGGTATCGATTTTTGCAGCTGCGTTGCTAAAATCGGTTTATAGAAAGCGCCCAGGGCGCGACCGTCTACGCTGGATGATGTACTATGACGTTGTCAGCCGACAGTTGCACTCTGGGCGCTGCGTGAATCGATTTCGTCGGTAGGACCCGGAGCGCAACGTATGTGGCCTGCATCGCAATATATGTGGCCCGGAATTTTCCAAATTTGTCACCCTGAGCGCAACATGGGCGCGGCTCCGGGTGCATTCAGAGTGGGCTCAGGGCCTGCTATCGTCTGAGAGGATCTATGCCGACGTCATGCAGTCCAGACAGATAGAAAAAAGAACTAATTGGCTCTCATCGAGCTAATTTGTGACAATGTGCACTAAAAAACGAAAACAATTTCCTGAGCTCCTAATGCACATCGCATACCTTATGCAGTTCAGCGGCTTCAATGACCAGACTTGGTCGCGGATATTCTGCGGAACAATGGCTCCTAGAAAGTCTGCGGAAGTCGTGTACCTGAAATTCCGAACAAAATTACTTGTAGAGTAACTGCCCGAAAAGAATGCCATGTAAGTTCATATTTTTGGCAAGTAGGTGATTGAAAATCGACCTGTGTACACCGTTTTTTTTTTCACCAGAAACTATCCTATTCACTCAACTTGGTGGCCAGACTTTGCAAAGCCCAGATTCCTCGTCGTACGCCCGTGGTGTCATGGCGCACGCCTGCTTTTCCGTGGGTAGATCGCATATTCGATCTACAACTCCAAATGAATTTCCACTAAAAAAGTTGAAGATTTAAGAAGATTTTGCTTTTCAAATAAGAAAAAAAAACTATCTGTGGGAATTCTTCCACTACATAGATATAAAGCAAACCCAGGTGCATAGTCACATCTTGGCGAGCACGACACCTGCACATTGCACATTCCGCAGGCATTTGCGGACTTGTTGAACATTTCGGCGTAGTCCATAACTTTCTGCACAATTGGATTACCAATTCCAGTGATTAGCTGAAAATCAGTATTTTTGCTGTATTGTACTTAAATCTACATCTGTTTTGAAAAACCTTTTTCTTACCGACATGTATCTGTTCTGGTAACACTGTTGTGGGAGTCGACTCCAAAAAGTCCGGTCAGCTGTGCTTAAACGAGAATTTCTTGAAAGAACGTGCGAGTATATTTAAATGCGTAAGCAGATCAGGAAAATCCTAGATGCTCTGCTTGAAAAATAGTTTTTCCATCTTTTTCTGGACTTCCGATTCAGGAATACGCTGTACGTATCTTCTGTTTAGAAGCCAAAATTACTGTGTTATTTCGCGCGCTTCTGCGGAGCGAGGGTAGAGACAGCGAGAAAGTGTGGGGAGAAGGAGATGCAGCGTACTCGAACAGACGCACGCGATGAACGGAAACAAATTCCACTCCGAAACAGAGGTAAAAAATTATGTTATTACAGGGTGCGCCAAAATTACGGTAACCCCAGCAGCAGTCGGTGTTGATTGAATCAAAAAGCAGAACCGTATCATTTGTCGACATTTATCACCAGATGTTGAGCATACAGGAAAGCATCTAAGTTTGAAAATTCATCCATCAGGATTCAGATAGGGTTATGATTAGGGAACTTGCCGACTATGGCTTTCAAGTAGTTATTCGCACCCTAGGAACATGGATCCATCATGAAGGTTCGAAGGGATTAAAGGCAGTGTCCACGATGAAAACTGTTTCCGAGTTTCCACCCAAATTCGAAAGTTTCGGGGCCTCTGGCAACACCAATGCTGAAAAACGGCTTCAAAAACACCTCGAATAGCCGTACACGGCCTTGAAATTCTGTGTGAAGCGCCATCCTCGCCCACTCCTCTAAACAGCTTTTGATCAAAGCAAACAACGGAAAAATCGACTTCAACAAAAATACGATGATCAAGTGATAAAAAAATTCCCCATGATGCACGGATTGAACAAATTTACCCCACTTCACTAGTGTCCTCTTCTCGGAGTTGATTTCTCGGTTGTTTTTTTTTATCAGTGACCGTTGAGAGGAGTGGACAGGGATCGCGCTTTACTGTGCTTCTCTGGGCCGATTTCTGGTCCGCAATTGCGTCTCGACACGCTTTGCGGCAGCACGCGCTCGAGTCAGTCGAGTTTCTAACGCCAAAGGCGACTCCACGTGGCTTTTTAATACAGTTTTCTCCAATTTTGTTTAGTTTTCAGTTTAAAAACCCACCTAGAGTCAACAGATCGGCGGCTGCGGCGCTGGAAATTCTTCTGACTCGAAAGCGCGCGGCCCCAAAGCGTTTCGAGACGCAATTAGGGACCGGAATTTGGCTCAGAGAAGCACAGTACATGACGTCGGCATGGATTCTCAAGAGACTTTGCGTTTCCCACTAGAGGTTGGCGCAAACTCGGTTCACCTATGTTATAGTACATGGCACCGAGTTTGCGCCTTCTTTCAATTGTGAACGCGAACTCTATTCAGGATCCATGCCGACGTTATATGTTCAGGGCCGTGTAGGGCTGTTTGGGACTCTTGTTCATCTGTTTTTTCGACGTCGCTACTGTCACGACCCTGCACCTTTCGATTTCCGGTGAATACTCGAAGACGGTTTCCATCAGGGACACTGTCTTTGAGTGCCCAGTGATGAAATTCACTATTTTCGGAGAACCAAGTGGCTGGTGCCGTTGACTTTAGCGCAGAACAGCATCTTCCTAAGAGAAAGCTGTCGTTATAGGATCACTTTAAGAATGGTACTCAACGAAGCGAGACATCCTAGAGAACGTTCCTCTAAAATTGTGAAATATGGATCGGGTAACAAAACAATACATATTTTAAGATTTCTCAAAATGCCAGTTTGTACATCAAAAAAATGCCGAAGACAAGACAATTTTGATGTACAGATTTTCTTGAAATTGCCATGGCGGTCTTTTTTTTCAATTTTTTCGAAGCAAAGATCGACTTGCTAGTACATATATGTTACTGGTGACTCTCTATCAAAGTTGCGGTACTTGTAGCAATTTAAGTGAAAAAATTTTCGCCTTTCTCTCCGCCATGGGGAGGGGGAGTACATGGAGAGACAAAAATGAGAGAAGAACTTCTACCAGGCCAATTCTGATCAACCTCTTTATAATTGAGGCAGCTCGGCCCCTACAAATTGCAAGTATTCGAATCAGAGTAATTCATCGCGGTGGAAAATTTTAACCTTTAGAAATTATAACCGAATTCGGCCAACTGAAGGCATTTTCATGAACACCTCCCACATGGTTGCGTAGAACCACTGTTGGTCCTTGCAGTGTTTCTCACTAAGGGCAGTTCCACTGCAAGGCAAGGCGATATCATGTGTTTTTCAAGGGAGTTCAGTTCAATGAACAGGTTTCTAGTTGCACAAAATCGGAACTGCTACTGAGATGGTGTCTGATGTTACCATTAGTAATTAGGGAGAGACAAAGGCTAAGCAAGTTTCCTTTTTCGTTTATTGAATCTGAGAAAAAGAAATAGAACGTTCCAGCGATTTGGATGAGAAATCAATGAAATCTGTTATTATTTGATGACTCCAATTAGAAATTTTTAGTTTAGAAAACCATTATCCAAAAACTGATTTCTTATGTGCAGAAAGGTTTTCGGCCTTCGAGCCCAGTTCTATTGAAATCAATCATTTTCATGAATAAATATTTTGAAAAATCACCTGAAACATGGTCCATAGTCGCTCCAGTCAGCACAATTGGAAGTCTTCCCAGCCTGCGAAACGGAGGAGAAAGCCGAGGCGAGAAACGAGTGGCTGACGTGGACCATAGTGGCCAGTAGGACTAGCTTCTGCACACTCATTCTCACCTGCTACTGCTACAGGAGCGAGGAAATCGACTGTCGTTTTACGTCAATTTTGTGGATCACGGGAGCGCTACCGCAGGAACAGGTTGCGGGTGGCTAGACGCGATGAGAATAGCACGGGTATCGAAAGGGGTAGACGCTCTCGCTACGCAGGTAGCAACGAGTGAAAATCGCTGGCTGCTGCTGTCCCTTCCTAGGTGTGAAGGTGATCCAAACAGATAGTGAAATGGACGTGAACTGATCAATGAACGCTTTCAGGCCGCTCCTATCATCTCGATGGGTGGGTGATTTTTATTGAATGCTGCATGGAAGCGAATTGAAAAGGAATCATTTGGGAATTTTTTATCTGGTAGGTCACGGTAGGCCTGCGGTAGTCACCAATCTTCCCTTGTTGTGCCGATGGCCGTGTGAATATAAGCTTTCCGTAAGATTATTGTTTACATGCAGTACTTCGATGAAAGCTCCATGTTTCACCGAAATCAAGTTTGTGAAAGTTGCCGAGTCGCGAGTGTGAGATCCTGCTTAGATATTCCCAATGATTACGGTGGGCGTAAAGCAGTTAGATTTGAGTCTTACAAGGGAATCCCTCCGGAGGTTTTGATCATTCCGAGTGGAATGCTCATTTTTTAAACCACCTTCGGACGCGAAATCCTATATGCCTTCAATCAAGCAAGTTTTAGGGTGTTTCGATAAAGTTTTGGGACTTGGCCCAAATCTGTATATATGGGAAGTAGGGGTTATTTAGGGTGCGGAACAAGAATCTGGGGTCTGCTTGTCGAGATTCTCAGGTATCTGTAATTAGCGGCAAGTATAATGTCATTTAGCCGGCGTAACCCGCCCTATTGTTTTGAAAATCGACAAATAGACGTCAAGTTCGTGTTCACCGCAAATAATATTCCCATAGAAAATCTGAGTCTCTAACCGTATATCCACCAGAACCTATTCCGATCAACGGAAAATCGATACACTCCACGGCACCGGAAATTAGCGGGTGTGCGGTTTCGTATCTCAACTGAGTATACACTACCGCGCATGTTTTTTTTTGCAAAAACGGCGTTTTGCGGCGTTTTTTGAGCTCACAAAGCGCCGCATCGCCATAACTCCTCTCAAAATCGACGAAATTAGTTTCTCAGGAAGTTTTCTTGTTTCTCTATGCGAAGCGAATGTAATGGTACGAGTAGAAATCCTTTGTAACTTCGGTATTTCGTTCAAGAATGTGTATTTCTTTCTAAGATTCACATCGACCTTAGGTCAAAACAGAACAGATTTCTGCTATCATGGCCATCTGATCAGTTCATAACCAGGGCTTTTGGGGTACAAAAATTAATTTTTCGATACACCTCTGGAGTTGGATCTATGGTTTTGTAACACTATAGCATCGTAACTAAATGGAAACAATCTAAAAATGACTTCAGTATTGAAATTGGAGCACTTTGAAGCAGGTCATGGCGTTGCGTCGCTTTGTGAGCGCAAAAAAAAACGTTGCAGAACGCTTTCTTTGCAAGAAATTCGCTCGGTACTGTAATGTAGGTTACGTCAAAATAGACGGCGAAGTTGTAACTGTGGTGCGCGCGAAGCGCGCACCAGATTTGGCTTTGAATCGGCCACGCGCGCAACCCGTTTTTCGAAATCTAAGTTCAGGCTGAACGTAGAAATTAGCTTCAAATTGCATTGAAAAGAGCGCAAAAAGTTGTATTTAATGCCCAAAAATGGTTTAGAATGGTTTTCTAGGGTTTGAGAAAATTTTGACAAACCGCAAGTTTTCTCTGTTAATCTCCTTTTTTTCAGAGGGCGTTCACGATCTTGTGCTACCAGATAAAATTGAGCTAGGGAGCTCATTTTTGGACAGGAGGCTGGAAATGGATGCAGGTCGCTCCTATTCCAATCTGAACTTCATACCTTTACTTTGAAGGGTACCTCAAAATCGGGGGTTTACATACTAAATTAGCCGTGGAGCACGAAAACTGCTTTTTTCTGCTGAGGCTCTGGAGACCGGGGTGTGTGGGTGAATTCGCAGCCAATCAACACAGTTCGTCGAAGGTAAGTATTGAACTTGTCAGAATTCGTACCCATGACACGTCATCGATCGATAATGAATATTATCGATTTTCGTGTTTTTTGCACAAAATGCGGCGAACTGTGGTGATTGCTTTTGGGATTGGTTTTCTTGGTTGAGGAATTTGGCTCATCAGTCATTATCGATAAATACCGATCAATGATATTGATTTTTTCGCCTGTTGCACAAAATGCCGCAATGATTTTCGATTGTTGATGGCTCTCAGTCATTTGTTTGAAAAATTCTTCTAATCATGCTAGATCAAATATTAATGATGAATAATATCGATTTTCACATTTTGCACCAAATGCGGCAATGAGTTTTCATTTCTATGGTTGTAAGTCATAGGTTTCAAAAATTGTACTCATACGACAATATCGTCTGTTACATGTTTCATCATTCCAAAATGGGAATCGTTGAGCAAAATTGAAGTCAGAAAGGGAATCTTTGGGGTAAATTTGTGAAATTTCTGAAAATTTAGCTTCCTGGCAAAGGTAGCGATTTGGCAATGCCATTTAGATGTCAAAAAAAGTTTCGAAAATGTCTTGAAATATCTTTAAAAAATGATTTGGCGTAAAATAGCCTGGAGTAATAAAAAAGTTAGGAAATGAAGTAAAATAACCAAAAATACGATTTGGTGGTCAATCATTCTACAAGCTTCTCCGTTAAGCTTATCAAAACGAAATCAAGCGCGCAACGGAAACATTAAGCCATTTTTGAAAGCTGTAATAAGGGAATCAGCACATGTCATGCTAGGTGAACGCAACGCTCAAATCCGATGCGCGCTTGATTTTGCTTTGATAAGTTTACGGAGAAGATTGTAGAATGATTGACCACCAAATCGTATTTTTGGTTATTTCGCTTCATTTCCTAACTTTTTTATTACTCCAGGCTATTTTACGCCAACTCATTTTTAAAGATATTTTAAGTCATTTTCGAAACTTTTTTTGACTTCTAAATGGCATTGCCAAATCGCTACTTTTGCCAGGAAGCTAAATTTTCAGGAATTTCTTCTTGATTTCAGAAGAAAAAACATCAAGAACGTTGAAAAACGGTGAGTTACACAAACATTATCCAAAAATCTAAGGTTTTCACCTTGAATACACTCGGGAATAACAAGAAGAATTCAGTTTTTGTATGTTATTACCATTGTTTGTAATTTTTTTCATTTTTTCTTGTCATTCCTGCGTGTATCTATGATAAAGACTTGTGTATTCTCAGAAGGTCGCCGCATTCAATGTGTGTCGAAATCAACTCGAGTGAACACCCCTTCCCCCCCCCCCCATCGGAAGGTTCTACCACAAGGGCACGTGCCCGAAACAGCAGCACGTGCTGAAAGATATAATCGTAGGAGCACGTACTGCAAAGAGGTCCAACGAACGCCAGCGGTTGGGCGAAGCCTCCAGCGGCTGGATGGGCCAGTTACCTCAAACTTGGGGAATTGGGCCGACGATGCTGCCGACATATGGGTACCGCCCCAAGAGTGCCTCGTATGCTTTACTTTTTTGTAATCTCGTTTTGACATCGAGTTGATTGTGTATCATTCACGCACTGAATGCCTTACCCGTTGCGGCATATGCTGTGATTTGGAAAACAACAGGAGGACGTGCTTCTTAGCAGCACGTGACTCTGCTCGAAGCTTCATTGTCTTTGAGTTGGACGTTTATTCAACCCCCAAAGAATGCGGCGATTGTCTGAGTTGATAACGTGTCGTGGGGGGGGAGGGAAGAAAAACTTACCGTTTCTCAACATTTTCGGTGTTTTTTCCTTTGAAATTCAGGAACAAATTACAACTTTGCCGTCGAATACGGCGCAACCTAAGGTCGGTCCGAATGGGATTGTCCGTCTACGCGATCGACGTGCGTGCCAGGGCTGTGCGTAACTGAATTTTATAATTTCGTAAATCGTAAATCGTAATTTTTTAAATTCCTCGTAATTCGTAAATCGGAATTCGTAATTCGTAAGTTTTAATTATTAACAAGACCACACATACATAGCCCTAACCTCATTCGATGTACACTCCACTCCGTTCGAGCCCCAGTCCGCCCACGCGATCGGCGTACGCGCCGAACGGCTGTCACTAAGGCATTTTTCGAACTTGGAATTCGATTAGCAGTAATACTTGACGAATGGTGTGTAATATCCCAATCAGCTGTTTGCAACCATGCGAAGACTCATCCGAAACAAAGCCCTTGCAACGGCCGCTCCACAGACAAGCTGACCGCGTGGGCAGACAGTCCTATTCAGAGAGAACTTAGAAACACCTGAGCAATTCAGTGATGAGATGTTTCTATAATGAAAGAGATTTGAGGTTGAGCTGCAAAATAACACTGTTTTGGGCAAAACATGAAGAAAATCTATACATAAGGCCTAGCTCGCTCGGATGAGTCCGGGAAGAGCAAGCAGCGGAGCGGTCGGTAATGGCAAAACATAACAGCGATAAGAAAATGTTCACATGATAAGCCCGATAAGTCTTACTTCGACCAGCTCAAAATGAGAGAGCTACGCTATACGTGTGATAGAAACGAACCAAACCTAGGCCGAGCTTTTCTCAACTCTTGAGTACGAAAACATAGAGAATCGTCGCTCTACCAAACATAGTTCAATGGTAAACAAAGAGTGCAAAATCTTGGAACGAAATTGGCGCTTTGATTGTTTCAGGCTCAATCTTTCAATGTAAATATACTCGGACAGGGTGCAATACCCGCGCTAAGTTTTGTAAAAACGAGGAGCATCTGGACAACTTGGCAAAAAAACGTCCGATGCATCAAACATTTCTGAATGAAGGCTTTTTCGAATTCTGAAAACGCTATTATATTGACAGATCAAATTGCTACCTAATTATGCGAACTGTAAGCCAAAGTTCCCTAAAATCGCTTTGTTTTTGAAGTAAATAGTTTTTGCAATCGTTTATCGAAAACGTCGCGCGCGACGAGGTGCGGCGAAACTTTGAGCAGTATTTATACAAGTAATGGAAGAGCAATCTGTATGCTTTCTTCATAGGTGAGTAGCAGGTGAGAAACTCTACAGATTTGTGTAGATTGAATTTTTGAAATCCTTCATTAAACACGCTTGAGAACTTCCTGAAAAGTCGGAGTATTGTTGCGAAAACCCCGTACTCCTAAATGTGTCGACAATGTCGACTGTGATCCTTTTTTATTGAAATGTTTGTGAATATCATACTGTATTTTGTGCAAAGTCGACTATAGTCGTTCGTAAAAATGTTTATGATTTTTGTTTATACTGTATGTAAGCTTCACAGCCTTTATGCTGTGAGATACAGGCTATCAGAGCGATATCTCACCATCGCTGTGAATAAAAGGCAGACGAAGACGAGGAGGTACGGATCGTCCCATTTTCCCGTCGGGTGAAACTTTCACCAACAAGGAATTAACCAACAAGTTGCCGAATTTCCTCCTCTTCAATTATAAACCACAAGTCTGTAAATAAAGTCCCGCGTGGCAGAGCACGTTGAGGAACAAGTAGCAACTTGCTTGCAAAATGAAGGTTGTCGAAAATTCAACCTACACAAATCTTGAGTGTCTCTCACCTGCACCACCTGCACCTCACTTATGAAGAAAGCATACAGATTGCTCTCCCATTACTAGTATAAATACTCCTCAAAGTTTCGCAGCACTTCGTCGAGCGCGACATTTTTGATAAGCGATTGCAAAAACCATTTCTTTGAAAAATAAAGCGATTTTAGGGAACTTTGGCTTACAGCTCACATAATTAGGTAGCAATTCGATCGGTGAATATGATAGCGTTTTCGGAATTCAAAAATGTCTTCATTCTAAAAAGTTACATGCATTAGACGTTTTTTTGCCAAGTTTGCCAGATGCTCCTCGTTTTTACAAAACTTAGCACGGGTATTGTATCCATTTTATACGAAATAATACCCCCGTCAAGTTTTGTAAAACGGGAAGCATTCGCCGAACATAGCAAAATAAGTCCGACGCTTGCAACTTTTTTGAACGATCTTTTTTTGGATTCTGAAAACGCTATTGTACCTCAAACCTAAATTCCTACCTAATGATGCACTTTTTGAACCGAAGTCTCCCAAAAATCGCTTTGTTTTGAACGAAAATGTTTTTGCTGTAGTTTCTCAAAAACGTCGCGCGCGGCAAGGTGCGGCGAAACTTTGAGTAGAAATTGTTCAAGTGGTAGAGAGGCAATCTACGTTTTCTTAATGAACTAGATGCAGGCGAGGCATTCTCAAGATTCGTGCAGGTAGAATTTTGGAAATCCTCCTCAAACACGCTCCGGAACTTCCTGTAAAGTAGGGCTTGTGTTGCGAAAGCCCCATACCGTTATATGTAGAATTCCGAAAAATCAACCAAAAAAAGCAGAAAACAGATTTTTCTAACAGCCGTTGCGGCCGACCACCGCAGCTTGAGGACAATCGCGCTCGAACAAAGCTTAATCGTTCCAAGACCTCGTCGTCCCAGCATGATTCTGCTGACACTGCGTGTTGCAGCAGCGGTTATCTGAAACTGCGGACCGGAATTTCGCTCCGATAGCGCCACCAAATGTCCGCGTCGCTCGTTTTAATCATGGGACTAGAGCATTTCATGGAGATGCATCACTGTGGAGGTCGGCTCCACCGGCCCGACTCGCCTTTGGAGTAGGGAGAGATTGGAACCCGATAATAAGTTTGAGCCGGTTAGTGCGAGCGGAGCGGTCGGTCATACGGTCTACCGTACCTGATATCTCGCTATCAATAAATATAATTCGCCATGGCCAGCCCCTCTGCTGCACACTACGCTCGACCGGAAAGGTCAAGGAAAGTTTCCACCGAAAATTGAAAGTGGAAAGAATAATCAAATATCAAGAATATGAGATAAATGAAAGTTACCGATGCTGTAGATCGCAAATTTACATTTTTCTCTCAATCGCAAATTCTAGATTTGTTACGATTTCTTACGATTCGTTACGATTTCGGGCCGAAATTTCGTAAATCGTAAATCGTAAAAATTGTGCCAAAAACGGCCGTAATTCGTAATTCGTAAATCGTAATTCGTAATTACGCACAGCCCTGGTGCGTGCCGAGGGGCCATCGCGGACGCCTGAACGGCAATCGTTTAGTGGTGTGGTATTCCATCCAATATCTGCCAGTTACTAGGTACTGACGTTTCACTAGCCTTTACAGGAAGAAAGAAATCCTATTTATCATAAGCTACTTGAAATCCTCAAGTGATCAGAGGACGCCGTTAGCGCTGTTGTGTATGCGGTTTGTATAGGAGTCACTATCAAGTTCAAAAAGAAAAGAAAGAGTTAGCTTATCCCTCGTCAAAGATAATTTTTTCAATTCCTCCCTACTAATTGAAGTTTCCGTTCAAATCAATGCTAGAGATCCAAATGATGGGCGCCTTTTTGAGCTGTGCAAAGTGTAATGAACCCGCAGAGGATTTACTCTGAAAAAAGCTTGCGGCCAGCGCGACCCACCCTTGTCGATCTGGGGACGTGCAGCAATCCGTAAGCAAGCTTCGTGCGGTGGGTGCTAACCCAAAGACTGTAGCCGATACCAGTACCACATTTAGGTGCGAATAGATGGATGCATAAGCGATGATTTGTCGACATTTATGGCGAAAGATAGTCCACATCGTGAGCAGCAGCGCGAGGTCTAGATTGTGATCGTAGTCACTCACAATTTTTACTGTTAGTAGTAAGTAGTAGGCTCAAAGTTTCAAGAATTACTGCTGAATCGTTTCCCTTGTGAGGCTAAAGGAGCGGAGTGAGGCTAGTCTTGTTGAGTGCAGTGCTCACGATACAAGCAGCATTTGAATTTTCACATGAAATCAAGAGTTCCGAAGGGCATGTTGGTTGAATACACAGAATGAGAGGCACCTAGGGACAGTTCGACGGATGCATGCGACGCGCGCGACGGGCAGCCGCTGCGCTCACGTAGTCGCTGAAACGCCGCGTACAGTGCGTTTAGCCAGCCGGACTGCTCTTGGGCGCTTCCCTTTCTGCGTATACAGCCTACAAGCCGGCACAAGGCCCATTATAACAACAATGTCGGCTAAAACGAGCGATAAATCACTCCATGTGATCCTAAAACTCGAATAAGGTGTGCCCGCCCCACCCACCTCCCCTGTGACTACCGAGGAAGTGGGTGGGGTGAGCACACCACATTCAAGCTTGGGGGCCGTAATTGTAATTGGTTGCTTGTTTTGATCCGATTTTCGACACTGCTGTTACAATGGGCTTCGGACCTTTCGATTTCCCGTGAAAAGTTAAAGGCGGTTCTAATCTTTGCCGTTAAAAATTTTTCAATTTTCATTTTAACGCCATTTTTCAACACACTCAGCTAAGACAAGGAGTCAACCCCTCGTTTTAGCAATGAACAATTATTACCATCAGCGCACCATCGATTTGCACGAGTTCCCAACTGGTTCAGATGTTAAAATAGGTTGATCTTACGCTTCAACTTGGATTCCACTTAGTTTAGTAATCTTGGAACTTATAGGAGGCGTTTGTTTCGCATTTTCGACATTCCTAATGAATTAAGAAATCCTTACACATAAAGCAGTTACCTATGTCCCGATGTGTGTGTGTGTGTGTGTGTGTGTGTGTGTGTGTGTGCGTGTGTGTGTGTGTGTGTGTGTGTGTGTGTGTGTGTGTGTGTGTGTGTTGTGTGTGTGTGTGGTGTGTGTGTGTGTGTGTGTGTGTGTGTGTGTGTGTGTGTGTGTGTGTGTGTGTGTGTGTGTGTGTGTGTGTGTGTGTGTGTGTGTGGTGTGTGTGTGTGTGTGTGTGTGTGTGTGTGTGTGTGTGTGTGTGTGTGTGTGTGTGTGTGTGTGTGTGTGTGTGTGTGTGTGTGTGTGTGTGTGTGTGTGTGTGTGGGGTTCGCACATGTAATAATTTTAGTTTGATGAATGGATGGGGCTGCGAGGGTAGATCACCCCGCCCGAATCGAAACCCCATTCTCCAGTGAGGCCGCCAACCCCACACAGCCAGCCGCGTGGTCCATGCGTCAGACTAAATCGAAAACGGAAACTATATGCGTGTGCATGTGTCCCGCGGATCTTAGGAATGGCCGATCAAAACTTGTATGAAATGGTACCAACATTTAGGTGGGTAGGGCATATATCGATTACCAAAAATCAGCCCGGGTAACCTCTTGTGTGCCTCGGGGCAACCGAGTTTGTCTGTGGGGCGCACTTTTGGCCGTGGGTCATGGAAACTTCTATGAGTCGCGTAGTGCTAGAAGGGCTACGCTTTAATCAAGGCGACAGGTCTTCAGTGATATTTTACGGAACGCCGTACAGAATCTCGGATTCGATGAGTATGCAGGGCGTCATGGAAGGTGTGCAGGGCTGCAGTGGAAAGGTGCAGAACGTTTAAGGAAAGATGCAGGACGTCATTGAAAATGTGCAGGACCCCATTGGGAGTGAGCAGGACGTCATAGAAGGTGTGCAGGACCCCAGTGGGAGTGAGCAGGACGTCATAGAAAGGGTGCGGGACCCCAGTGGGAGTGTGCAGGATGTCATAGAAAGGGCGCAGAACCCCAGTGGGAGTGTGCAGGACGTCATAGAAAGTGTGCAAGACCCCAGTGGGAGTGTGCAGGACGTCATAGAAAGTGTGCAGGACCCCATTGGGAGTGAGCAGGACGTCATAGAAGGTGTGCAGGACCCCAGTGGGAGTGAGCAGGACGTCATAGAAAGGGTGCGGGACCCCAGTGGGAGTGTGCAGGATGTCATAGAAAGGGCGCAGAACCCCAGTGGGAGTGTGCAGGACGTCATAGAAAGTGTGCAAGACCCCAGTGGGAGTGTGCAGGACGTCATAGAAAGTGTGCGGGATCCCAGTGGGAGTGTGCAGGACGTCATAGAAAGTGTGCAGGACCCCATTGGGAGTGAGCAGGACGTCATAGAAGGTGTGCAGGACCCCAGTGGGAGTGAGCAGGACGTCATAGAAAGGGTGCGGGACCCCAGTGGGAGTGTGCAGGATGTCATAGAAAGGGCGCAGAACCCCAGTGGGAGTGTGCAGGACGTCATAGAAAGTGTGCAAGACCCCAGTGGGAGTGTGCAGGAGGTCATAGAAAGTGTGCAAGACCCCAGTGGGAGTGTGCAGGACGTCATAGAAAGTGTGCGGGACCCCAGTGGGAGTGTGCAGGACGTCATAGAAAGTGTGCAGGACCCCAGTGGGAGCGTGCAGGACGTCATAGAAAGTGTGCGGGACCCCAGTGGGAGTGTGCAGGATGTCATAGAAAGGGTGCGGGACCCTAGTGGGAGTGTGCAGGATGTCATAGAAAGGGTGCGGGACCCCAGTGGGAGTGTGCAGGACGTCATAGAAAGTGTGCAGGACCCCAGTGGTAGTGTGCAGAACCCCAGTGGGAGTGTGCAGGACCCCAGTTGGAGTGTGCGGGAGGGACGTCATAGGAAGTGGGCATGGGCCCTTGTGAGTCTACAGAACGTGATAGAAAGTGTGCAGAACCCCAGTGGGAGTGTTCAGGACGTCAAAGGAAGTGTAGAGAATGTAGAAAAAATAACGAAATTTCGAAAAAAAATTCATTCCGAATCGTAACCTTTTTGAACCTAAGAAAACAGGAAAACATGTCTCTTGAGAAGCGTGCGATGCGTTTCAAGGATGACGCAGAACTTCGAAAACATTTCCTTTACCAGTTGCGCCGTTTGAATGAACATGTTCCCAGTGGTTGTCACCGATGAAAAATGGGGCTAATCGAAAATGAAAAAAATTATTCAGGTACTCTTAGAGTTTTGGCCGCGTAATAGCCGGGAAATAGCCCACCAGGCTCCGCAGCGGCTCTTGGTGGGCTATTTCCCGGCTATTCCGCGGCTATTTCTTGGCTTCTCAAGGAACGGAGCAGTAGTAGCCGAGAAATAGCCGAGATATACCCGAGAAATATTCACAAGTAAACAAAATTAACCAAGACCCGTCGACGGCTCGCCGAGCCACCACCTGGGGCCGCCAGCGGTTGGGCGGGGCCTCCAGAGGTTGAACGAGGTCCACGTACCTCAAACTTGGGTAATTAAACCGACGGAGGTGCTGACATCTGAATTATGTCTCTGGAATGCTCCGTATATCCGCCTGGAGAGCATTATTTCTCGGCTATTTCGCGGCTATTTCGCAGCGAGTATTGTTTGGCGGCTATTTTGCTGCGAGCATTATATAGCGTCTATTTCGCGGCTATTTCTCGGCTATTTCGCGGCGAGCATTATTTGGCGGCTATTTAGCGGCAAGCAGGCATTTCGCGGCTATTTCGCGGCTATTTCTCGGCGAAAACTCTCAGAGTAATACAGTATTAGTTAGGATTCGTAGGGATGAAAGGAGCATCAGCGAGTAGAGCAGTGCAAAAGACGGGTCCACCAAGGATTTCATTGTAACAACGAACAGTTCCTGTGAGAGTAATGATGCGGGGTGAGAGTAAAGGATTTCATGCCCTTATGGTGCATTTTTCTCGACTTCTTCGTCATTTCAGTTCTGTCCGGAGGCCAAACAATCGATTTAGCAACTAATCTAAAAATCGAAAATTATGCCTTTAAAGGCAGTGTTCACGATAAAAAATGTGTTTCAGTTTCCACTAGAAATGGGTAGTGGAGGGTCACAATGTAACGTTGACGTCAAAAGAACGCATGAAAACGAGCCAGGAAAAGCTGCAAAAGAGCCTGAAGTTGCCATTTCGAGCGCAAGGCAAACCTCAAAAGCGCATCCCACGCCCACCGACGTAAACAAATGAATGCCCGAGATCGTGAGATGAGCGATTATTTCCAGTCATTAGCCCCGTTCTTCCCTTCATTCTCAACTTCTCTCTTTACTCAGGTCAGCTCGCATAGATCGGCTGCAAAAGACGCAAGTTACAAGCCTCGGACAACTCGTCCACCATTTTTCCTAGCTCAATTTTTGAGGGACCATAACTCCATCTCCAGAAGGTCTTGTACGATTTCAGAGACATCATTGGAATCAGCGTGGGGCCGTTTTCAAGATAGGCGGGAAAACAGGGAAACAATTTTCATCGTGAACACTGCCTTTAAGGGAGCCCATACGGACAGCAACTTTGGGGTAGACGGAAGTTATATAACACCGTTTTGACAATCTAATCTACCTCAGAAATTGGTGCACGGAAAAGTTTTCTTAAACGAAAACTTCGCCAGGTCTCGCTAGTTGATGACTAAAGAAGACATGTGGAGGCACCCAAACAACTTAGAACTTGAAAGAACTCTTCTGATTACCTATTCAAGATATTTCCATCAGTTACCGACTTGAAGGGTATAATTACCCATTACAGGAGCTAGAACTAGTCAAAATAATTTTTCGTTCCAGCTTCAAATCGCAGGCCAACACAGAAACTGCGATGAGGGCTAATCCTTTTGTTTTAACTTTTTTTTGCCGAAAATTTTCCAATCTGTGCGAAATTTTCGGCAAACGGCAACGGCGAACCCCAAAAATGGCCGGCAAACAGCAATCGGCAAACGGCAATTTCCGCACACACTTGGTGAGTTAACGCTAGGCGTAAACGGACCCCAGACTCCCATAAACTGTCGCAGAAAATCCTAGTCAAAACTTCTAAAGCATTTCGTAACTCGTCCAAAGTCGCATTCTGCCTCAGAAATCTTTCCCAACGGGAAGCTCCGAAAAAATATGTTGAGGAGTGTCAAATATCGACAAATGACCTTAGATTCCAGATCAGAACCCTAAACAACTCCCTTTGGGAAAATCTTAGTCGAATCCAAAACGAATTCAGGGCCACTTGAGCTAGAATCATTGAACGGCAAACCATGGGCTATAGTTGGATTTGTTGCGGAAAAAAACACACAACCTCTGGAGGCAAACCCAAATGTAGCCTAATGTTTGCGTTCATGAGTACCAGCATTAATTGATAAATGGTAAGCAACAACGACCGTAAACGAGGACAAGACGTCTTTAATAGAGTATATCAAACGAATATAAATTTTTGAATATTCGTATAAACGAATAATTCGAGAAATTGACTTCTCCGAATATTCGTATAAACGAATAATTCGAGAGATTGACTTCTACGAATATTCGAACAAACGAATTATTCGAAAAATTGACTTTTCGAATATTCGAATACACGAATTATTCGAAAATTTGACTTTTCCGAATAATCGAATTATTCGAATGATTCGAATACGAATAGTTCGAATATTCGGTCAAAATCGAGAGTATTCGAATAAGAAGTACGGACCGAGTACGTATAATCGAACCCCCGTTCGCGGCACCACCAATTTTTTTGACATTTTTTTGTATAGGATGGTATAGATCAAAGCTTTGCCAATGAACTTCCACGAACAAGACATTCTACATTATATAGCATGAAAGTATTCAAACTAAAAAAAGTTTCTGGAACATCGCTCGAATCTGTTTCGGACCTACTCAAGCAGACGGAAACACTATTGATTACCTCTAACCAGAAATTCTGGGGTGATGGTCGTAATGTATTCCAGTCGCAGGAGAGGCGGGGGGAATTCCGTGTTCTTTCCGATGACGCATACCGCCCAGCCCCCGTTTCCCCACCTCTCTCGCGGTTGGAGTACATTAATACATTACGAACAACACCTGAAATTCGGCGCTGAGCCAGATACTCCACCATTAATTTTCTGAATATCTTATGTTGAATACTGGAGTATTCCGATTACATTCGAACTTTCTACCAGCCTGATTGAAGACATATAACCTCTGGACCACAGAAATGGACTTGTGCCGGAGACTCTGCTTCTCATTTTTCTGAAATTATTCGTTTATTCGGCCGAATATTCGAATATTAGACCTTTCGAATATTCGAATGAAGGAATTATTTAAAAAATTGACTTTTCCGAATAGTCGAATAAACAAATTATTCGAAAAATTGACTTTTCCGAATAGTCGAATAAACGAATTATTCGAAAATCTGACTTTTCCGAAAAATCGAATTATTCGAATACTCGAATATTCGTTTATGTGACCGATTTTTCGTTTTCCGAATTTTCGTTGACATACTCTAGTCTCTAACCGTTCATAGTAATTTTAGGCAGCTCCGGGGAAACTGGTTCTAGAAACGTACTTTACGTTCGGAGTCGCTACTGTTACTAACTTGGGAATCTCGCTAGTCAGGTATGAGCTTTTGAGAGACTGTGAATGTTTCTTGGTCAACTCGTATACGCTCTCTTCGAATCTGAACTCGGATCATGCTACGAAAAAAGTTATAGCCGGTCAATGTTCGTATTTAACGCCTTTTTTCTATCAAGAACGCGCATTAGAGTTTGCGAAATCCGGAAACGGACCTCATACTTGTGTTCAGCCCCTGAAGCTACCCCACTGAGCAAAATTTGAGTGAAGGCACATTTCCAAAACTTTGCATAGACTGATAGCGTTTTGGACTTTTGCGGATTTCCGGTTAAGGCACCTCCTCTGGAAGCGCTAAAAAAATGTTGCAGATTCAACTATAAATCCTTCCAGGTGGGTTATTTGGGGCGCTGATCACGAATCTATGGTTTATTTCACGATTTTCCGAGCTTTTCGACATGATTCGTTCATAGCTTCCCATCGGGGGGGGGGGAGAATTTGATGGCAAATCGCGTCGTTTGCCGATTTCCGGAGTGCTACTATAGATATGGCTCAAATTGTTGCTCTGGGTTTTTGTGTTTGCAGTGCTAAACAAAAATCTGCGATCCGTTTGTCGATTTCTGATAGATTACGGTTGGTTACGGTGGGTATACTGTAGCTTGGTCAAAGTCTCGGATTTGACTCAAAATTTCACTGTGGGTGTTATTTGGAACGCCGAACACAAATTTGAGGTCCATTTTTTGATTTTCGAATTTTTAAGGTACGTAAAATCAGTTAAAAGGCATAATGCCTACCGTAACCTACAGTAACCATAAGTCTAGCGACTAACAGACCCCAGATGCGCGTTTAGCGCCCTGAATAACCCCCAGTTGAAAGTTTTGAGCCGAATCCGAAAATGTTTTCCCAAGCACCCTAAAAATTGGCTGATGACCCTTACCTTTTCACGAAGCTTCAAAAACGCTTATAACTTCGTTCAGAGATGTCCGTAGCGAAATCCGAATTTAGACTCGAAGAGAGAGAGCGTATCCGAGTTGACCAAGAAACATTCACAGTCTCTCAAGAGCTCATACCTGACTAGCGAGGTTCCCTAGTGAGAGGAGTTTTTCTGTCGGATGATGCAGAAACTTCACTTATGGGGGGTTTCTCGGTGATTTACTAGCGTTTCTCAGATCCGCCTCCGGTTTTTGATGGGTTTCTATGTACGTGTTATTCTACTTACCTACAGTACATAGTCTAGCAAAAGTGGGAAACAGTTCCATATTGAACAGGTGATTAGCACGCCAAGTGACCCATCAGGGACAAGTTTCGGAAAAGCTTTTCCGATAGAGGTAGTCCGAAAAGTAGGACAATAACAGTGTCTAGTTTCCGTAGAGTCAAGGTGGTTTTTTGTGCCGGGACCACGTGCATAAATACAAAACATTTAACGCAACCAACCAACTGGAACGCAAAGTACAGCGGACCTGATATCTAGATGATAAATTTGGTGCTCAATCGTTTATTGCAAAAAAGTCACCGAACGATGGCTCGCTTCACCACTATACCAAAAAAAGGCCGTGTGAAATCGGGCAAAAAAAAGATTCCGGTGCCGTTTCTCTTGAACAGACAGATTCAGATTTCTACTGTACTAGAATTTCACTATGCTACATATATGAATATGTGGATACACTGGTAACAGGATGTCCTAGAGGCGAAAAAAAAGAAAAAAATTATTCACGCGTTTTACATATTAGCCCAAACCCCTTACAGTGTTCAAGGAATGGGTATTCCTAAAGCCAGCGAATGACGTTGGAGACAAAAGTGCTTTGGACAGTTATCGCCCTGTCGCTGCTTCTGGCTCCAAGTCGTCGTAGCGCCAAATTAGTGTGATCTTTCACCGCTGCCGCGTCACGCGATCAAAATGGCATCACATTTCAAGACTCATTGTTGAGAAAAATGTCGCGACTTCAATTTTGGTGCTTTGTCCTCATTTCTCCAATGCTAAAGTGACCCAGAGCCTAAGTGTAACCATGCGGTCTATCCTACCGGCCTTCGCCTAACACGATCTCAGATCAGAGACCTGTTCGACAGCTGTCGGAGCAGCCGAGCCGCGGGGCTCTTATCCGTGTAAGGCGCGGATACACTGCCCTTGTATCCTCTATTTCCGAGTGTGATTTATTTCCGTTCATCACGTGCGTCGCTGCGTCTCCTTCTTCCCACAATTTCTCGCTATCTCTACCCTCGCTCCGCACAAGCGCGCGAGGGAACAGAGTAAATCTGTTTTGGAACCAGGGGGTCCCTGTGCCCCTTTTATGAGCACAGCGACGGGCTTGTGTGCCCAGCTGATACAGTCTATACTGGTAAGGGAGTGTCGCTCCGCGTGCCTCATGGGATCGATCCGCTGTGCGTCTGATGGTAAGGGATACGCACCAAGCACAGTATTTTTAGCTCTTCTACAGTACGATGGGGGAGTTTGGTAGAAGATGCGTCCTTCCAGCAAAGGAGTCTTAGGTTATTCGCAGCTTGATCAGGCACGGAACACACTGATGCATCGCGTTCCTTGTTGTGCATTAGCGCAAGCTCCGTGCACATGTGTTACAGGCTATAAAACGGCGAAAATCACATGATTCCTACGCGTGCTAGTGCGGAGCGGAGGTTAGAGACAGTGAGAGAGCGGAGAGCAGACGGAGGCCCAGGCGTCGCGCGCGCCGCTCGCGCCTCGAATGATGTGAATTTTGACGTTTTGTAGAGGGTATAACATGTGACACCGAGTTTGCCCCGGTCCTGAGCAGACAAAATGTCAGTACGATCCGTGCCCACTGTATGTTGCCTATAAATGATCTCATAGGGTGGATTCATTACAAAATTGACATTTTCATGTTTTCTCTGTTTGTTGCTTGCTCGTATGTACCTCACAAGACTTTCCTTATACTGAAGTTGTGCACCATCATCCCATTCATTGGTGTTGGAATAAGCTTTGCTCTTTTGTAACGCCAGTCCATGCGCGGTTAACAGCAGCTGAATAAGGTGGCACCATTGCTGCAGTGACGGGATCAAGTTTTTGCATGTGTCTGACTGCCGTTAGTATTGGCTCCGTTGCAGACCAATTGGTGATAGACGTGAAAGAATATGGTAGCGAACGTTTATAAAACAAACAAAATGGTCATGTTTGTTCAGCCGGAGCCTCAGAGGGTGGAGCTTCGGAAGCTGGTGCTTCAGAGGCTGGCGCATTTGAAGCTGGAGCAGCGGAACCTGGAGCCACGGTGCTCGGAGCTGGACTGAACCCTGGGCATTTCTCGATCTGAAAAAGTTTCTGTTGTCATAGTTTCTCAAGATATGTCAAAATCTGGAAGCTATCAATGCACCTTGCTCAGGAGTTGATTGACGATTTCCAAAATATCACCAACTGCAATGAATGCACCAGTTTTAACGTTGGCCGCAGCATTTGCACCTCCACGGATGGCTCCTGCGCCCGTATTTGCTGCTCCTTGAATATTAAGGCCGAGGTTAGCGAAAAGTCTGTCTACCTGAAATAAGCCTCGTTTGTAAGAGTCTCTCGTGGATGTTTGAAGCGGTAACATAACGAACCGCTCCCAGAAGTTCGGCTACGGTTCCACCAAGATCTGCCCTGGCTCCTCCTTTGCCAGTCCCCTTGATGTGTCTTGCATGACCCAAAAGTTCTGCAACCAAACCTCCAACGATAGGTAGGCCACCAGCGGTGTGGAAAATGCTTCCAGTGAGCTGAGCAGTCAGTGGTCCAACTATGGGCAGCTGTGCTGCAGAATTGGCCACTCCATCAATTTTGACTGAAGCTCCAGAAGCCAGCTGGACAGCGAACACAGCGAAAATGGTGGCGCTACAGAGCATCCTGAAATTCGATGATCAGAAGTTTCGGAGTGATTGGAAGAAATGGAAGAATGGAAAGGATATGACTGACAGACATTTCTGCTCTTCCCCTTTATCTGGAAACGTCTAGCAGTGTTTTGCTCTGAATCCTATTCATGCTTCTCTACAACAAACGAGATTGTCTAGACCGGCAGCAGTACTCAGAAATCTATAAAAACATGTTTATAGATAGATGAATCGCAAATCGCGCTCGTCTACGAGTGATCACATCGGAGGAAAGGGTGCGAGGCTTTAATGAATTCTAAACTTTAGTGGTTAGAAAATAGCCAACACGGTGATTCGCAGAATTTTAAACACTTCCCTTAACAGTTCTCTTAAACTTTCCTTAAAGGCAAGGTTCATGATAATCTACAATTTCGAGATTATCAACTAGATCAATTACGTGGCCCTTGTGTAGAACTGAAATTATGAAAGAGTGCTAGTGTGTCAGCTCATGCAATCTGTTGCGAATGTGTTGAAACACGTAAATTTCACTGTGGTGGCTATTTTCAAACAACTAAAGTTTATAAACTTTCAAAGACTCGCACCCTTTCCTCCAAAGTGATCGCCCATATGCGAACGCGATTTTTGAACCTTCTCTCTGATCATGTTTATATTTAGATTTCCCAATATTGTTGCAGGTCTAGACAGTACCTCTTGTTGTAGAGAAGCATGAATAGGATTCAGAGCAAAACACTGCTGGACGTTTCCAAATAAAAGGGAAGAGCAGAAATGTCTGTCAGTCATATCCTTTCCATTCTTCCATTTCTCCCAATCACTCCGAAACTTCTGATCATCGAATTTCAGGATGCTCTGTAGCGCCACCATTTTCGCTGTGTTCGCTGTCCAGCTGGCTTCTGGAGCTTCAGTCAAAATTGATGGAGTGGCCAATTCTGCAGCACAGCTGCCCATAGTTGGTCCACTGACTGCTCAGCTCACTGGAAGCATTTTCCACACCGCTGGTGGCCTACCTATCGTTGGAGATTTGGTTGCAGAACTTTTGGGTCATGCAAGACACATCAAGGGGACTGGCAAAGGAGGAGCCAGGGCAGATCTTGGTGGAACCGTAGCCGAACTTCTGGGAGCGGTTTGTCATGTTTTCGCTCCGAACATTCAATTGGGAGTCTTACAAACGAGGCTTATTTCAGGTAGACAGACTTCTCGCTAACCTCGGCCTTAATATTCAAGGAGCAGCCAATACGGGCGCAGGAGCCATCCGTGGAGGTGCAAATGCTGCGGCCAACGTTAAAACTGGTGCATTCATTGCAGTTGGTGATATTTTGAAAATCGTCAATCAACTCCTGAGCAAGGTACACTGATAGCTTCCAGATTTCGACGTATCTTGAGAGGCTATGACAGGATCGACCACTTTTTTCAGATCGAGAAATGCCCGGGATTCAGTCCAGCTCAAAGCAATGCGGCTCCAACTTCATCTGCTCCAGGTTCAGCGGCTCCATCTTCCGAAGCACCAGCCTCTGAAGCTCCAGCTTCTGAAGCGCCTGCCTCTGAAGCTCCAGCCTCCGAAGCTCCGGCCACTGAAGCCTCGGCCTCCGAAGCACCATCTTCTGAAGCGCCTGCCTCTGAAGCTCCAGCCTCCGAAGCTCCGACCACTGAAGTCCCGGCCTCCGAAGCTCCGGCTTCTGAGGCACCTGCCTCTAAAGCTCCGGCATCCGAAGCTCCAGCTTCTGAAGCACCATCTTCCGAAGCTCCGGCTTCGCCAGCTGAATAAGCATGACCACTTCGTTTTTCTAATAAACGTTCGCAACCATATTCTACTAATGGCAATCGCTGATATAAAAAGATACCCGGCAGATACAAACAAGGCAAAAAGACACATTCAAAAACTCGACCCTGTTATTGCAGCAAGTGTGTGGCCTTACGGAGCTACTGAGAAACGCGCATAATACACCTAGACTACAAAATAAAACAGCTTCTACACACAACTCGGATGCCACTCAACCAGTTTGATGGGTTAAAAAGTCGAGATCCTAAACGAGGGATCTCTCCTCGGTTTAGGTTTAGCCAATGGTGACGGCTGGATCAAGGACTCAGTTGACAGAAGCCAATGCGCTATGGCTAAAAGTGGATTAGGGGATTAACAAGCTCAATGTTTCCTGTACTTCCACCTCTTTCCGAGGGGTTCCACTAGCTGCAAAATTATCTATTCAAGTGCACAGAAATCCGCGAAAGAAATCCTCTAGCCTTTTATGTCAACTTCAATAAACTCCTCCAGTTCGCTGTCAACGACGGTGGTCAGCTGATACAACAAGCAGGGCAGCGAGGAAAGTTTTTTTCATGGTTCTCGGTAACGAAAACGAAAGAAAACAACAAAGATGCAAATCTAAGGTGAAACTCAATGACTAATATGCAGGCGATTAGCTAAGAATTCATTAATCTGTAAAATGAATATATTTCTCTGTAGAAAAATGATCATTGCTCGATCGGTTTGTAAAAGGCTGTCTCTTTGAAGAATAAGTAATATCGTCTCGGCAAGAAGTTGCTCATGAAAATAGTTCGAAATTTGGGGCTCTAGAGTTGTTCGAAACGCTGCGCAAGCTTTTCTTTAGCTTTCAGAGTCTTTTCAAACGATGGTTCACATAAAAAAAATGGTGGCCATAATGTTTTCCAAGAACGAAAAAAGGCGGGGAAAACAGGGTAGAAGCGAAGCATGTGAGTGGACGAAGCACGGGGCTCGTCCAATCACGCACTTCGTTCCACCCCGTTTCCTCGCCTCTTTTGCAATGGAAAACGTTACGACTACCACCCACATTTTAACACGTTGATGGCAAGCCGTTTTTTTTCAATGACTGTTTCGCGGAACGATACGTTGCCCTTGAAAAAAATTGGTGCTATCACCGCAGGAGGGGGGGGGGAGGCGCTAGGGTATCTCCTTTGACCGCGCCCATTTTTCTGCGCCGCAACGACTCTCCTGATTTAAAAAAAAAGGAGGAAAACCCCAGGTTCTGTTCGGATTGCGCGGTGGCGCGAAAAATTGGGCCGGTTTTTGACCTGGAAGATCGACCATCGACCAAGTGTTCGTCGTGAGAAAAGTAATTGAAGCGTGGCAGCGGTATTCGAAGCCATTACAGTTTGCTTTTTTACACTTTGAAGCCGCATTTGACTCTCCTCATTGTGATCGATTGCTTAACGCTCTGCGAGCCGATGGAGTCCCAGAAAAGTATGTTCGACTCGAGGACATGAATAAGGGAACAACAGGAGTAACTTAAGGAGCTCTTAGAAAACCTTCTCAGTTCAACGTTGCAGTTGATGGCATCATGCTTACAGTAGCAAAACAGTTTTCTGAGGACGTAATACTAACACCATCAGGACGCTCCCTTGTCGACCTGGAGTACGCCGACGACATTGTGTTATCCGCTGAAAACAACGCAAAACTGCAAAGGATTGTGAACCACGTTTCGAGGTATGCCGCAGCCTATGGACTTCGTCTTCGTCCCGACAAATGCAAGCAGAAAGTGGGTCTCTCAGAGGCCTTCAACGGGAGTTTGTGTGGACGGACAACGTATCGAACTTGTGGACAATTTCTGTTTTTGGGCTGTTTGCTGAAGAACGATGGTAGTTATGCAGCGGATATTCGACAACGATGTGCGAAAGCTACGTCTGCATTCAATTCTCTAAAAGGCCCCCCTCATAGTCGGCCGAAAAACCGGCCGTCCTAGTCCCACCCGGTCGATATCTATGAGACACACGCAGGACGGGAAGGAATGAAGTGATAAAAATCATCCTCACCTGATAAAATTCCACCTTCTCTATGTCGTCCTTGGTCGTATCAGGTGGATTTTTATCACTCAAGACGGCTTTCATCAGTTGGGGAGAAACTTTATCATATAATAGGACAATTTTTATCATTCGAGAATGATTTTTATCACTTCATTTCTTCCCGTTTTGCGTGCTTCTCATACCTATCGACCGGGTGGGACTAGGACGGCCGCTCTCGACCGACTATGACGGGGGCCTAACCAAGTGTTTGTGGACTACCCCCATCGCGAAGGAAGTGAATTCTACTTATCCGCTATTCGCCCTATCATGATGTACGGATAGCAGACGTGGGCAGCACCGAAGACGCAGATGGAAAAGTTGGATTGCACGGAAAGAAAGCTTTTTAGGCGTTTATTTGGGTATTTCTGGCCGCGGATATGCCACAATGAAGATCTCTACAACGAAATCGACGCTTTACATCAACGCTTGACACGAGGAGGTCCCAACCTCTCCCAACGCCATCCTAAGCGGCAACGGAAGATCGACTTCGACTGTTAGGGCATATACTAAGAACGTCGGATCGTCCTGAGCAACACGCTCTGAGAATGCTTCCGAATCCTGTCTGGAAACGGCCACCTGGACATAGGCGAAAGTTTTGGACAGATGTAGTGAAGACGGATTTGAAATCACTGGGCGTTGACAGGCAAATCAGGCGCGATGTTTGAATTCACGGGAAGTGGAGTAGCGACCAACGAGTTGGTAGTGTTTAAATTGTGTCTGAGGACCGCGATAAATGGACACGGCTGACTACTATGACGGCACATTTCGGTGGAGACGCGGAATGACCGCGTCAGGCGAAAGCCAACAGATTGAGGGCAGTGTTCGCCATGATTTTTGTTCCCGAGTTTTTCACTTAAAGGCAGTGTTCACGATAAAAATGTGTTTTAGTTTCCACTGGGAATGGGTAGTAAAGGGGCACACTGTAACGTTGACGTCGAAAGAACGCATGAAAAGGAGCCAGGAAGCGCTCCAAAAGAGCTCGATGTTGCCACTTCGAGCACAGGACAAACCCCAAAAGCGCAACACACGCCCACCGACGTGAACAAATGAATGCTCGAGATCGTGAGATGAGCAATGATTTCCAATCATTAGCCCCGTTCTTCCATTCATTCTCAACTTCTCCCTTTACTCAGGTCAGCTCGCATACATCGGCTGCAAAAGACGGAAGTTACAAGCCTCGGACAACTCGTCCACCATGTTTCCTTAGCTCAATGTTTGAGGGACCATGACTCCGTTCCCAGAAGGTCTTGTACGATTTCAAAGACATCATTGGAATCAGCGTCAGACCGTCTTCAAGATAGGCAGAAAAACAGAAGAACGATTCTTATCGTGAACACTGCCTTTAAAGACAGTGTTCACGATGAAAATTCCTTCTCTGTTTTTTCTTACCTATTTTGAAAACGGTCCCATTCTGATTCTAATGATGTCTCTGGTATCGTACAAGACGTTCTGGGAACGGAGTTATGATCCCTCGAAAATTGAGCTAGGGAAGCATGGTGGACGAGTTGTCCGAGGCTTGTAACTTCCGTCTTTTGCAGCCGATGTATGCGAGCTGACCTGAGTAAAGAGAGAAGTTGAGAATGAAGGGAAGAACGGGGCTTTTGATGGGGAACCATCGCACACCTTACGATCTCGGGTTTTCCATTGTTCACGTCGAGGGGTGGAAAGGGGCCGGTCTTGCCCAGAGCTGCGGGGTTTGCCCACTTTTCTAAGCCGTTTCGCGGCTCCTAGGTAGTTTTTCGTCCCGTTTCTTCGACGCTGTTCTGTTTCTGAGAGCCCCGAGAAGCGTTTGTCATGGAAAATTCAAGGATGAAGTTGATCGTGAACAGTGCCCTTGAACCAAGGCGTTGACCACCAAGTGTTACCAACATTACGAAGAAAATTGGAGAAACGCACTGAAATGTATTACTTCAGTGACATTATTATGTGGCCTGGGCTAGTTGTTCGGTTGGACGAACATGTTTTCAGTGGTCAGACAGGAATGGAAGAATATTATATGCAAAACAGCAGTATTTAGGCTCTGAAGGGAAGAATTGAGCAACTGAGCGCAGAGATATTCAGAGGACGGGTTCCCAGAAGATTCCATCGTCCCAGTAAACCCAGGAATAATGAGGCGAGGTGAGAGTAGAGTTCGCGTAATAATTTTAGTTTGATGAATGGACGGGGCTGCGACGGTAGATCAACCCGCGCAAATGGAAACCCTATTCTCCAGTGAGGCCGCCAACCCCGCACAGCCAGCCGCCTGGTCCATGGGTCAGACTAAATCGAAAACGGAAACCATACAGGTGTTGAACTACTTCTGGCGGGTTTCCAAAATTTCTTCGTCATTTCAGCTCGTTCTGGGGAACAAGCACTCATTGGAGCAAATAATCTCGCATCCGAAGACTATGGTGAACAATACTTTCGAGTCAAACAAGAACGAGCGCGCAGAAAAACGGGAGTATTTAAAGGCAGAGTTCACGATAAATCTCGTTCTGGAAGTCTTGGTGTGAAACACTAAGTTGGCTTGTGCTGTAGAGGATAGGGTCGCAGAAAGCAACGAAAACTGGCCAGAAATAAATACAAAGGGCTTTGAAAGCTATCCCGGTCCGCCCCCGAACGGACGAGCTTGTGGCGCCGCACACGTTTCGATGGCGAATTGCCAAGCAACTCTGCCGCAGTTAGCATTATAGATTCGCGAGGATTTCGCGATTAGCGCTCGCTTGCCGAAATCAGCAGGGCCCATGATTCTCGTCCACGCCCTGATTTTAGAAACCGTTATTTTGACTTAATCTGGACGTTTTTCTTCCTATTTCTTCACTATTAGTTACCTCACGACCAAACAATCCCATTTTTGGGTCGAAATCGAGTGGGATATTCATCGCGAACACTGCCTTTAAGCGCGATACCCTAGTGCGCCCCCCCTGCTGCGATAGCACCGATTTTTTACAAGGGCGAAGTATCGTCCCGCGAAACAATAATTGAACAAAAAAACGGCTCGCCATCAACGTGTTAAAATGTGGGTGGTAGTCATAGCGTTTTCCATTGCAAAAGAGGCGAGGAAACGGGGTGGAACGAAGTGCGTGATTGGACGAGCCCCGTGCTTCGTCCACTCACATGCTTCGCGTCTACCCTGTTTCCCCCGCCTTTTTTAGTTCTTGGAAAACATTATGGCCACCATTTTTTTATGTGAACCATCGTTTGAAAAGACTCCGAAAGCTAAAGAAAAGCTTGCGCAGCGTTTCGAACAACTCTAGAGCCCCAAATTTCGAACTTTTTTCATGAGCAACTTCTTGCCGAGACGATATTACTTATTCTTCAAAGAGACAGCCTTTTACAAACCGATCGAGCAATGATCATTTTTCTACAGAGAAATATATTCATTTTACAGATTAATGAATTCTTAGCTAATCGCCTGCATATTAGTCATTGAGTTTCACCTTAGATTTGCATCTTTGTTATTTTCTTTCGCTTTCGTTACCGAGAACCATGAAAAAAACTTTCCTCGCTGCCCTGCTTGTTGTATCAGCTGACCACCGTCGTTGACAGCGAACTGGAGGAGTTTATTGAAGTTGACATAAGAGGCTAGAGGATTTCTTTCGCGGATTTCTGTGCACTTGAATAGATAATTTTGCAGCCAGTGGAACCCCTCGGAAAGAGGTGGAAGTACAGGAAACATTGAGCTTGTTAATCCCCTAATCCACTTTTAGCCATAGCGCATTGGCTTCTGTCAACTGAGTCCTTGATCCAGCCGTCACCATTGGCTAAACCTAAGCCGAGGAGAGATCCCTCGTTTAGGATCTCGACTTTTTAGCTCATCAAACTGGTTGAGTGGCATCCGAGTTGTGTGCAGTTGCGTGTAGAAACTGTTTTATTTTGTAGTCTAGGTGTATGCGCGTTTCTCAGTAGCTCCGTAAGGCCACACACTTGCTGCAATAACAGGGTCGAGTTTTTGAATGTGTCTTTTTGCCTTGTTTGTATCTGCCGGGTACCTTTTTATATCAGCGATTGCAATTAGTAGAATATGGTTGCGAACGTTTATTAGAAAAACGAAGTGGTCATGCTTATTCAGCTGGCGAGGCCGGAGCTTCGGAAGATGGTGCTTCAGAAGCTGGAGCTTCGGATGCCGGAGCTTCAGAGGCAGGTGCCTCAGAAGCCGGAGCTTCGGAGGCCGGGACTTCAGTGGTCGGAGCTTCGGAGGCTGGAGCTTTAGAGGCAGGCGCGTCAGAAGATGGTGCTTCGGAGGCCGAGGCTTCAGTGGCCGGAGCTTCGGAGGCTGGAGCTTCAGAGGCAGGCGCTTCAGAAGCTGGAGCTTCAGAGGCTGGTGCTTCGGAAGATGGAGCCGCTGAACCTGGAGCAGATGAAGTTGGAGCCGCAGTGCTTGGAGCTGGACTGAATCCTGGGCATTTCTCGATCTGAAAAAAGTGGTCGATCTTGTCATAGCCTCTCAAGATATGTCGAAATCTGGAAGCTATCAGTGTACCTTGCTCAGGAGTTGATTGACGATTTTCAAGATATCACCAACTGCAATGAATGCACCAGTTTTAACGTTGGCCGCAGCATTTGCACCTCCACGGATGGCTCCTGCGCCCGTATTGGCTGCTCCTTGAATATTAAGGCCGAGGTTAGCGAGAAGTCTGTCTACCTGAAATAAGCCTCGTTTGTAAGACTCACAATTGGATGTTCGGAGCGAAAACATGACAAACCGCTCCCAGAAGTTCGGCTACGGTTCCACCAAGATCTGCCTTGGCTCCTCCTTTGCCAATCCCCTTGATGTGTCTTGCATGACCCAAAAGTTCTGCAACCAAATCTCCAACGATAGGTAGGCCACCAGCGGTGTGGAAAATGCTTCCAGTGAGCTGAGCAGTCAGTGGACCAACTATGGGCAGCTGTGCTGCAGAATTGGCCACTCCATCAATTTTGACTGAAGCTCCAGAAGCCAGCTGGATAGCGAACACAGCGAAAATGGTGGCGCTACAGAGCATCCTGAAATTCGATGATCAGAAGTTTCGGAGTGATTGGGAGAAATGGAAGAATGGAAAGGATATGACTGACAGACATTTCTGCTCTTCCCTTTTATTTGGAAACGTCCAGCAGTGTTTTGCTCTGAATCCTATTCATGCTTCTCTACAACAAGAGGTACTGTCTAGACCGGCAACAATATTGGGAAATCTAAATATAAACATGATCAGAGAGAAGGTTCAAAAATCGCGTTCGCATATGGGCGATCACTTTGGAGGGAAGGGTGCGAGTCTTTGAAAGTTTATAAACTTTAGTTGTTTGAAAATAGCCACCACAGTGAAATTTACGTGTTTCAACACATTCGCAACAGATTGCATGAGCTGACACACTAGCACTCTTTCATAATTTCAGTTCTACACAAGGGCCACGTAATTGATCTAGTTGATAATCTCGAAATTGTAGATTATCATGAACCTTGCCTTTAAGGAAAGTTTAAGAGAACTGTTAAGGGAAGTGTTTAAAATTCTGCGAATCACCGTGTTGGCTATTTTCTAACCACTAAAGTTTAGAATTCATTAAAGCCTCGCACCCTTTCCTCCGATGTGATCACTCGTAGACGAGCGCGATTTGCGATTCATCTATCTATAAACATGTTTTTTATAGATTTCTGAGTACTGTTGCCGGTCTAGACAATCTCGTTTGTTGTAGAGAAGCATGAATAGGATTCAGAGCAAAACACTGCTAGACGTTTCCAGATAAAGGGGAAGAGCAGAAATGTCTGTCAGTCATATCCTTTCCATTCTTCCATTTCTTCCAATCACTCCGAAACTTCTGATCATCGAATTTCAGGATGCTCTGTAGCGCCACCATTTTCGCTGTGTTCGCTGTCCAGCTGGCTTCTGGAGCTTCAGTCAAAATTGATGGAGTGGCCAATTCTGCAGCACAGCTGCCCATAGTTGGTCCACTGACTGCTCAGCTCACTGGAAGCATTTTCCACACCGCTGGTGGCCTACCTATCGTTGGAGATTTGGTTGCAGAACTTTTGGGTCATGCAAGACACATTCAGGGGACTGGCAAAGGAGGAGCCAAGGCAGATCTTGGTGGAACCGTAGCCGAGCTTCTGGGAGCGGTTTGTCATGTTTTCGCTCCGAACATCCACGAGAGACTCTTACAAACGAGGCTTATTTCAGGTAGACAGACTTCTCGCTAACCTCGGCCTTAATATTCAAGGAGCAGCCAATACGGGCGCAGGAGCCATCCGTGGAGGTGCAAATGCTGCGGCCAACGTTAAAACTGGTGCATTCATTGCAGTTGGTGATATTTTGAAAATCGTCAATCAACTCCTGAGCAAGGTACACTGATAGCTTCCAGATTTCGACATATCTTGAGAGACTATGGCAATAGAAACTTTTTTTCAGATCGAGAAATGCCCAGGGTTCAGTCCAGCTCCGAGCACCGCGGCTCCAGCTTCATCTGCTACAGGTTCGGCTGCTCCAGCCTCCAAAGCACCAGCGAGTGCGTAATCACGTCAATGCTTTGAATAAAAATGCGCAATCATTCTCTTTCACGTCTCTTTCAGCAACAAATTGATCAAAATGTGTAACCTCATTGAGCTGCTGCTCACTACGCAGAGAATCCGGTGCTAGAAGAAAGCAAACCCTACTGAAGCACACTTTGTGCACTACACAATATACTTGTTATCCGACGATAATTCTTCGGATAACGGTTCGATTCAGATAATGCGTTTTTTCAAATTTTCGTAAAATGGATCGATTCAGATAATGCCATTTTTCCAATGATTCGGATACGGATATCCGGTCGGATAATTTCAGAACAATGTTGAGGCGATCCTGTAAAAAAAACCAGGTACTCAAGGCAAGGCTTTGAAAACATCCATAATAGTACTTCATTGCATTTTCAGCATGCTCACATACGAACTTCAATCTTCATATATGAATATTAATAAAAATATGAAAACAAATCATCAAATACTATATCGCCGTTGGGAGGCACAGCATTATCCATGCACAGGTTTTTCAGGACAACTAGATAGTAAGAGTATGCAAAGCAACTATACAAAAAAAACTTCTACACTGAATAACTAACCACTTAGCCATCTCACTTGACCACGCCCATTTTTCGGCGCCGCGACGACTCCTCCGACTTCGGAAAGAGGAGGAAAACCCTGGGTTGATGTACTGAATATAAATAGAAGGCAGTACGGAAAATGGGCGTGGTCATGTGCAATTTATCCGATTTTATCCAAAAACTATCAAATTTTATCTGAAAAATATCCGATTTTATCCGATATTTAACCCGGATTTGATCCGAGTTTTAGACCCTTCGGATAATGGATAGATTCATATAATGCGTTTTTTTCAAATTTTCGGATTATCCGAATTTCGGATGTCCGAAAAGCAGTGATTCGGATACTAAGTTTACTACACAAGGACTTAGCACAATCTGTTTGGTGTGCAGTTTACTTACCTTTGTTAGCACAGTCTCATCCTAGCGCTGCTTGTCGTTTAGCATCATTATAGAGCAAAGAATAAGAGCGCCGATCTTTGCACAGTAGCATAAAGACGGTTTGACCATACTCGAAGCTGAAGTATAGGTGAGCCGCTTTCACGAAAGAATTTGAGCTAAACTCAAAGTTTAGACAATTTTGATCCCGGTGACGCGTGACAACGACATTCAAATTAGGGACGGGGTTTCGACAAGTCAGACCTCGCAACCAACGTGAGAGGTAGGTTCGAGTGACGACCACTATCGTGAAGATTAGGGATTTGCAATTGGCGATGCGATACGATAGCGGTGACGGATATCATGAATCGAACTGTCTGCTCAGATCAAAGGCGCTGTACGCCCTCAGATATGGATTTTGAGCCTTTCATGTCAATGTTAAGGAGATTCCCAATGCATGAGACATGACAAATGCGAGATATCAATTCCTAAAAATACGCGACAACCACAGGCCCGACTCCTAAATCACTACCACATGCCGCGCCCTTTCCCTTAATTCCAGGGAGGGTCTCGAACTTCCACGGATACGGCCACTGGTTCGCTGTTGTGCAGCGGTCGCGGATGAAAAAGAATACAGGTCAGAGACAACTCGTCCACTAAACGTTAGCCTTCAAAATGTAGGCATATTTATTAAAGGCAGCATATGGTTTCCGTATTCGATTCAGCCTGACACATGGACTAGGCGGCTGGCCGTGCGGTGTTGGCGGCATCACTGACCAACAGGGTTTCGACTCGCGCGCGGCGGTCTACCGTCGCAGCCCCGTTTCATCAGACTAAATTTATTACGTGAATTCTACATGCTCGTAAACGCGTTTGAGATAACTACGGAAATGGAATGGTATGGCTCAGAACACAACGCCTACGCATTTTTACGCGTCAAAAATGGCACGCAATGTCGCTAAAAGAGTGAGAAGTTGGCCCCGCCCCTGTCTTCGCCGCCCTCCAAAACAGGGTTGCTGGGCCATCTCTACCGTAGGCGACGTTTGTGGGTAGTGCAATAAGCTCGATAAGTAAACCACATAAATCGACGACGGTGGGAATGGTCCAGCACTCCTATTATGGGAACAACAGCTAATGTAGAGGGCGGGCAGATACAGGAGAGGGGCCAACTCTTTACTCGTGTGGCGACACTGTGGGTCGTTTTTAACGCTTCAGAATGCGTAGGCGTTCTGCTCTGAGCCATACCATTCTATTTCCGTGGTTACCTCAAGCGTGTATGCTGATTTAAAGGCAGTGGTCACGATGAAAATTTATCGAAAAAAACTACAAAAATCAGCTGTGGAAGACAGCTGAAAAACTATGAAGGTAGCGCGGTGAAAAAAGGGCTAGGATTAGAGTTTCTAAGGCCCGAAGACGTCAGTTCGTGCAAACGTGCACAGCGCCGCTCAAAAAGATCGCAGTCTCATAATGAGCAGTCAAAAATCATCGACATTTAGATGACGGAATAAATGCAAATTTACCTCGCACAAAGACGCACAAAATGGTTAGGAACGGAAACGACAACCATTGGGACACCAACACCATCAAAACTAGACCGATTGTCTCGTCCTGTGGTGGTCCATCGGACCGGATCAGCTGGCTGCTGCAGAAACTGCTGTCACCACTACTCTTTTATGTTCCGGCACACCTTAGAAATGTGCAACAATGTTTTCAACAAATGAGAGAGTGCGATTTCAACAATGAAGAAAGACTTGTGTTCCAAAGCTTTGACGTCGTGGCGCTGTATACGAATGTAGATACAAGAAGAGCTGTGGAAAACTGTATAGGATTGCTGCGTCTACATTCTCAGAGTCTCCAGCTTTTTGGTATCACAGTAGACGAAATTGAAGAACTTCTGCGGAACGTTGTTGGAATGAACATTTTTCGGTTCCGAAATATGTACTACAAACAGGTACGAGGTCTCGCAATGGGAAGCAGGTTGGCTCCATTATTAGTCATTTTATTCATGGACCACCTGGAGCAATCTGCCTTGTCGACGGGACTGTTATTTTATGGGCGATACATTGACGACATTCTTGTGTTAGGGAGATCCCAACTATCACTACGGCAGACCTTTTCGAACTTGAATTCGGCTTGTACTTCAATAAGTTTGACTTCGGGAACCGGCAGAAAATGGCTTTCTCCCTTTCCTGAACACGCAAGTGAAAATTTCGGATGGGCAGTTGAGTATTATGTGGTATAGGGAGCCGGCCTCTCATAAAATCATTATTCATGCACGGAGTTGCCACATCACTACATCTGCACAACTCACTTCCGTGAACCAAAGTCAAGTTGAAGAAGAAGTCAACGAAATTCTGCGAGGGAACGGATATGGACTACAACAAAGTCGCTGCTGGCGACCACATCGTCCACCAGGTGGAACTACACTTGTCAGGCCATTCATCACTGACTCATTCGCGATGGATGTGAATCGTATCGCGAAGCGTTCGAAGCTCCCAATATGTTTGGTGTTCAGACCACCCCCTTCACTACGGCACATCCTTACGTCATCTCGTCAATATGAGAATCTGTGTGACCGAGTAAGCTGTAGCATCTGCCACGGACAAGCTGGAGTATGCGAAATGAAGTATGTTGTTTATAAGGTGGTCTGCCTTTCCTGTAACAAATTCTACATTGGAGAGACCGCTAGACCCCTACGAAATAGGATGGAGGAACACATTCGAGCTCTGCGCCGTCCACAGAGCTACCCGGACAATCCTTTTTCACGACACCGCATTTTGCGGCATACTTCCTAGAACCACTACTAGAAAGAACTAGACCACTACTAGAACCCGCCCCTCAGTTGAACGTGACGGTCCTTCACAGGAACTTGTGTGATCCGGTGGGGAGGAAAATCAAGGAAGCTTTGGAAATTCAACATTGGAAACCGCCAATAAACATCAGAGAAGAAATGAGGGCCGCTATGAGGCTTATCACGTTGGAGTGATTCTGAGATACTCAGTGGATATGACGTGATACATACGAGATTCGCTGAGATAACGATTACATCACCCACCCTGACCTCACCCTTCATTATTGACGGGCCGTTCGTCTCGAATAGGTAGGATAGCCACCATACCATGCGGGAAACCTACCATAAACACTATTTATAGAATATCTTGCGGCTGGGTTCTTCCTTCTACTTGCTGGTTTAGTGCCACTCTTGTCTTATAAGGTTGGTACTACCAATTGTTCACGCTGTATTACTGATTTTTTGTGATCATTTCAGTTGGCCTGAAGAAGATATTAATATATCGAAACGTTGCAAATAAATTCATCACGAGTCTTCATCTCCTCAACAAATCAGCGAATTATCATGAAGCTCAGAGAACGATCTATTTTGAAGCAAATTTACCTAATAAAAACAGTTGAACAAAGAAAGCAAGCACTTCAGTCGGTTTTTTGACTAGATGAGTCCGACGGATAATGTTAATTGATTGGAATTCAATTTCAAGCCAGTTGGTGTTCTGGATAATAGAGATGCCGATGATGTGGAGTGGGCTCGTCCACCATCAAAAGACGGAAGTTTAGGGATGGGATTTGGCCCGAAACAGCGGTTTTTTCGTAATTTTTTCTTATAGGTCCTACTACTCTAAACCCAGAAGAGGGTTTAGAGAGGAAAAGGAGACAAGCACATTTGAGCACGACCACTGCCTTTACGGAGTTATAGCTCCGTTTATGTCGGGGTTTCAACGATTTCGAAGATACCGCTGCGATCAGCGTGAAATCCCCTCCAGGATGAGCCTAAAATCTTTAGAAAAATTCTTGGTTGTCCCGTGCATCAAAGTTTTCGTGCTCTCATTGATGGCGATTTCTGAAGTCATAGCTCTTCAACGACATTCCGCTTTCTAACAATTAACTTTCAACCACGTAAGTAATTTCTTTTCGCCGTTTTACTATTCTTTTTAATTCTGTGAAAGGTGTATGCCAACGGGCGCCCTCAACTTTCAAACAACAAATCGTTCTAGCGAATTCTGAATTAAGAACAATTGCTTTTTCTGCCAAAAAATCATAGACGACTCATGAGAACCTCGGAAAGGACCCCCAAAAATCCCGTTATTCGTTCATTTAATTCGGCGGTTACACACTGCTACTGATACCGCCTTCGTCCTCAGAACAGCTGCATATGTCTTCTATAAGGTAAACTTCTTCGAGAATCTCGACCAGGGTGTCATACAGAAGAGTGGGAACGGGCTCATCGAAATAAAAAACGCATATAACATATTTATTCGTAATTCACATATATTAATCTATAAAATCACAAAACAACTGCAGTTAAGCTAATATATTTACAGCTATCCCTAAAGTTGCCATCATCAGTTGACCCGTACCCGTTCTGATTCCGGCGCAGTTTTTCCCACAAATTCATTGACGTACGGCACACCATGCAGGTAATCCATTATTCGTTGCTTCAGACTAGTCTTCAGTTGGATCTCGACAAGAAGTTCTTTTGCGAAATCAGGATCTGCATCTAGCGTGCTGAATACTCTAAAATGACTCATTATTCTAGTGTATATGACCAAAAATGTCCTCCCTGAAATTTTGGACCACTCTCCACCTAATGAAGAGCTTCACCATGTCCTAAAAGCAGTGTCTACAAACGAATCCGCTTAGAGTTTTCACCGGAAATCGAAAGCAAAATGTGTTTCTGTATATTTCAAGCCCCTGTACTTCATATACGTTACTAACCGTTCCCGTGCCCATAAGAGGGAGTAAGTGGAGATGGCTGCAACTGCTGCTTGGAATGGGATGAGCTTTATGAGCTGTGATCTTGCCGTGCGACTTCCTTAAAACAAGCGGTAAGTTAAGTAGAGAAAGGTGAGTCTATTATGCACTTAACTCACCTTCCCAACAGAGTGTAAGGAATTCCAAATAGTTGGAGACCGTAGGATACTTTTGATTTTCTCGTTGCAACATCTGAAATCACAATGTCTTCTGGAGAAGGAGACATCTCTTCAGGTCTTCGAGGGTATACAATGAGAAATGATGCTCACAACATAGTAACAGAGATATGGAGTGGAGACCATCGGCAAGACGACGCCAGTGCTCAGAGCAATGGCCACATTTCGGCTCAACACACATGAACTACACGGTTTCTTCTCAGTAAACACATCGGGAACTACCATCATCTGAAAGGTACACGAGAACGCAATACTGCGAAACTACACGCTCAAGCTTTCAAAACATATTGGAGTGGGTAGAGAGAAAAAAAAACGACTAAAGAAGGAAGTCCTACTAGTGAAAGTGACGGTTTCGAAATAAATGTAAAACAATAGAACCAATTGCGAACATAGATTTCGTTTAGGCCCCCCAGAGGTGCCCGCGTTCACTCTGCATGATGTTATAGGCGTTTCCAAAAACTAGCAAAAAAAAAAGAACACCGCGGAGCAGCAGAACGGAATTTTCTACATCCTTGCAGGGTCAAGCGGGGTCGCAAAATTTTGGCCCGAAAAGGAAGGTTAAGGGGGATCGCAAAAGCCTCGGTCCAAAAATGAGAGTTTGGTGAAGGGCACCCTCGATATTTTGACCACCAAAGGGAAGGATCCTAGCATTGCTCAGGTTTTAGCTTGCTTGAGCCCAAATACTGAACAAATTTCCGACGTTCAACAGTTTTAGTAATCAAATATAAACTACTCAAAAATCGCGCCTCGGGTGGGGAGATCGCAGAAATTTTGGATTTCCGAAAAAGAATTTGATGGTGGGAGGTCGCTCCGATTTCGAAGAATTACGCAACGCCCCGCTTTATCCTGCACCCTTGTGCAGGGCTCTTTGAGCCAGCATCTCATCGATCCCTACAAAACCTTTCGAAACCGACAAACTGGTCCTATATTCCAGTTCAGCACGTAAAATGCCACTCATGAGCTATTTTTGAGTCAGACCTAGCCAAAATCCACATAAAAACTCATCAAAAATCCTGCAAGGGTAAAGCACCTATACATCGCTCGGAGAACACGTTGACAGCTTTGGAGGAAGATTCGAATTCCATGTCCGAAACAGAATAAGACGTGACGCTGTGACCGGACCGGAAGTGCGGCCTTCCACCCTTCAGCTTGGAAGTTCTTGCGGGCCCCTCACTTCAGCTGAGAAAGTTTTGTGGTGTTAAAAAGGTCCTAGGCTTGCGCCCGTGAAGGAAACAACTAGCGAAATAAGATGGTTCAGTTAGAAAGCAGATTATTGGTCTTTTACACAGCCAAACCTGCTATTTTCGAGAAGTGAAACGGCGAAGCGCCTGCGATCCCCCCTCTCCCTTCTAGCTGCTTAAAGCTGCGGCCTCCATCTGTCACCATCACAGTGTGAGCCTATCATAGACGCAAAATGATTCTAGAAATGTACATTTCTTTCTCTACTACAGACTTCACTAATACAGAGGACTTTCCTAGTCAGGCACTAGAAAAAATGATGATGATGATGACCAAAGATGTGAACCGCCGTTCTCAGAGCCCAATTCCGTTCCGCAACTGCGGACTACAGCTGTAGCAATACGCAACACATCAAGTAGCGTGAAGCGATTATAATCCTATTGCGTGAAGCAACAGCGCTGCCGAGATGTCGTACGTTCGTGCCGTGGCAGTGTGGAGAAAAGAAGACCACCTCCGTGCAAGCCGACGTCAATCCCTCCGCGGAAAGAGTTTTTGTCATGAAAGAGGAGCTGGCTGGCCGCAGCTCTCCTGAAGATCCTACTACAAAGAGCCGGCGTCGAGAGGAACCCAGGACCCGCTCAGAAGAAGAAGTACCCATGTGCCACATGCGAAAGAGTTGTCACTTGGAATGGAACCAGTGTCCAGTGCTTCGAATGCCAAAGGTGGGTGCACTTCTCTTAATCGGGTCTCAGTTCTGTGAGGCACCACGATTCTTCCTTTCGTTGTATTGTGTGTTGCGCCTCCAGTAACCTTAATTCCTCATCTACCAACCGCCCCCTCTCTATTGTACACATAAATCTCAACGGCCTTCGCGCCAAGCTCTCTGAATTATCTCTCTTCGCCCGTTCTCATCACCCGGATGTTATCATGGTTCAGGAAACCAAACTCTCTCCCTCTGCTACCTCTACACATCCAAACATCCCGGACTATACTGCATATCATACTCCTAGGTCATCTGAAGGAGGCGGAGTCTTTACTTTTGTTCTGTCCTCTCTTCCCTCTCACGTAATTCCAAACACTCCAGTGGATGGCACCCCATCCATCTACCTCTGAAAACACCACTTTCTCTTTTTAATATATACATTCCTCCCTCTACATCCTGTCCACCAACCTACAACCCTATCCCTCTACTCAAGCCGCTGTGTGACTGCTCTCTATCTCCCTCAATTGTCTTTGCGGGTGACTTCAATGCTCACACGTTCTGCTCGTCGCTTGACTCTGATGCTAGAGGAAATGACGTTGAAGAATGGGCGGAGGAGTGCGACCTGGTCATTCTAAACGATGACCAGCCCACTCGTCTTCCTGCCAACGGCCGATCTTCTAGCCCGGACATCTCCCGCGTCTCTTCTTATCTCTCTAATGCTTGCTCTTGGTCAACATCCACAACTCTGTCCAGTGATCACATTCATGTCTTTGTCGATATTGATCTCTCCAACTCTCTTGCTCCCTATACAGGTGTTTGTAATCATTCTTATCTTAATTTAGGACTTGCAGACTGGAGCCTGTTCAGGGAGGTTCCGCTTCGCCAAGCGGCTGGTTATCCGTGGAATGGCGATGTACACCAGAAGGAGCGCCACCTATCTGATGTTATCTTGAAGGCTATGAAAGCTGCAATCCCTGAAGATCGCGTCAAGACCTTCTTTGCCAATGTCACCAGGAAGACACTGCAGAAGATAAGAACAAGGGACGCAAAGAGAGCTGCAGATCACCTTGACCCAGACATCGCAGAGCTGGATAACGAGATCAGGAGGGACTTTGACAGACACAAGAAGGAAACTTGGGAAAAGTTCACTGAGAAGATGAACTTCAGAAATGGTGCAGCAGCAACGTGGAAGGCTTTGAAAAGGATCTTCGGAAAGTTCACTTCCGTTAACATTCCCACGATTGAATTTGAGGGCGGAGTCTTCAAGTCAGGGAAAGAGGCCGCAAATGCTCTTGGGAAGCATTTTTTCATCACTAGAACCAAGAAAGAGAAGCAGAATAGAAAAACTGTGCGGGAACTCTGTAAATTGCCTCTCATGGATGTAGATGATGCAGTCACGCCTGCACAGGTCGAGAAGGTGATAAAGGAGATGAGCGAATCGAAGGCAATAGGGCCAGACGGTTTGAGCCCTGCAGTCCTGAAGAGACTGCCCAGTGAACTACTGCCCCTTCTCGCTGACGTCATTAATACTTCGTTTCGCACATGTGCATTACCCCCAAATTGGAAAGTCGCTCGTGCGATTCCACTGCCAAAGCCGGGAAAGTCACCATCCACGGCCCACGGCTAATGGGTGCTGGCCGATCAGTCTGCTCTCACCCATTGCCAAAGTTGCTGAAAAAGTGGTTGTGGAGGAGCTGGCCGAACACAACAACAAGCAACAGCATCAGCACGGTTTCCGTAAATTACATTCCACCACTACGGCCTTGTTGGAAATTGTGAGCTATGTTCTGGACGGCTTCAATGCCCAGAAACCCCAACGTGCTGTCGGTGTGGCCCTCGACTTAACCAAGGCATTTGACACTGTCAATCTAGGCATACTATCAGAGTCTGTTGATGTCTACCATTGAGCCTTGGCAGAAGCGGTGGATACCCGCCTTCACTAAAGGACGTCGGGCAAATGTGCTATTCGAGGAAATGTCTCCAAGAGCATCCCCATAGCCGCCGGTGTCCCTCAAGGAGGAGTTTTATCGCCTGCGCTTTTCAGTTTATACCTTGAAGATCTGCCCGTTCCTCCTCAGGACATCAAGGTCGTTGCATGAGCGGATGACATCATTATTCTGTGCTGGGATCGCGACATGAATGTACCCGCCAGTAAGATCAATGACTACTTGATCGAGCTTAAATGTTTCTTCGACAGCAGAATGCTCACGGTCTCGGCCTCTAAATTATCCGTTACAGTCTTTTCCACTGATAATGCGGAGCGCAGTGCCCATCCTATAGTAAAATGGGACGAAACTCAATTGCCGGCCGCCCGATTCCCCAAGCTCGTTCAGCGAGATCGAGATGGAACTTGGCAGGCGTGCCAGGTGCACCCTTGCCTCGTTACGCTGTGGACACTCCCCAATGCTGATGTCATAACTGCATAAGATGGATAACAGCAATCCTGACGAGTGCCCGGATTGCGGTGGCCAAGGGCATACTACTGCACACCTGCTCGATTCCTCATCGACAACAATGGATTTGTGGATGAACACAACGCTAGTGGCCCAGTTTCTAAACCTATGACGAGAACCCTCTCTGTGGCTGTAAAAAAAGAAGAAGAAGCAACAGCCGTTTTCCGCAAATGCGAACCGGAATTCGGCCACGAGAACGACAAAGTAATACTGAAGCAAGCATAAATGGAAAGAATCGCACCTGACGCAACATATAATAGGCAATCCCAGAAGTATATACGCCGAATACGAATGGCGATCTCGGGCATTGCCTAATTGACTCGAGAAAAGACATCTTCGGGTTGAACATAACCATGTCAGCGCTGATTTTGGTAGCTGGAAGATTAATATTCAAACTTCTACTCGAAATCGCTCGTACTCAAGTCTCTCAATCATAGTTACAGAACGAAAACTGTTTTTAAAGGCCCTCCTCCCTAACAGAAACTAGTCACGCCATCGAACAAGAAGGTCCAGAATAGTCTAGCGAATCGCCGCGGTGACATATCTCACTCTCGATCGCCCATTTCCCCAAAAATCTGCCGGCTACAGGCCGCTAAGTTAAGATTCAGGATCGGGAAAGGTAAGCTCAAATCTTCACCAGCTATTCCTCTCTGGCTCAGATTCCTTGACCCCCTAGAGCTTGTAAACGTATTGAAAAACAAACCAATTATCGTAGAAGTGACACAGTTGGCAAGGATTCCAGCATGGAGCGGCCAATTCAGTGCTCTTCGTTCCCAACTAAATGGCCACCTCGACGCCAAATTCGTCATCATAATCGCCTGATCTGATGGTGACATCTGCGACAAATTTGTCCACAACCATGATCGTTCACCGGACAAGCGTTGTGATACTCTGGAAATTGAATGGTATGGCGCCGCACACGAAAATTTCGCGGGTGGCGTACGTTTAGGCCGAGATCAGGGTAGAGACGCAGAGAAGGCTATTCCTTCAAATTGTCAGCAAAAATAGGATTATCAAACTAATCTGAGGCGCGGAAAGCCTCAGATGTGGAAGAAATAACATCTAAAAAATGAAAGGGTAAAACATTATAATTAACCCTCAACATTTGACTAGTTTTGCACTCTCTTTCTGCCCTGTCTATGCCCTAACTTTTCGACCTAAACGTCCAACACATGTATTATCGCGGAGAAACTTCCTCGAAACGCCATTTAAAGATCCCAAACCCTCAACCTTTGCGAACGATGAAGCCTAACCCATTCTCAGGGAAAAGCCCAGCAAAATAAGAACGATTTCCTGCACGGGCCTGTTGAGAAAGCACACAAGATGGGAGGGCTCTACGAAAAGTTCGACCGCTACTCACGACGCGCGTAACGGTGAGCCGCTGCATTGGGCCTATGGTATACTTCTGCGACGCCTGTCGCCGAACCTCCGCCCTTTAAACCTGCTGCTGTCGTAGTGCGCTGCTCAAGGACGAGCGACGGTGGCCAGGACAGGCTTCGCCTCATCTGCAGCATGCAAGCCCTCTGCGACACGTAGCTGCGGCGAACGCGGGACAGCGGCGAAGTATACCATTGAATTTCAAGCTGTCGCTAAAGCGTCAAGTCTGCCAAACTGTTCCAGAGCGCCTCCCATTCTGGGGAGGCATGCATGAACACGCTAAGACGTGGTTTAGGAACCCCATTCATGGGACTCTCCTGGGCTGGACCTTCTCTCTCGCTCGTCGCTCCGCGCATGCTCATACACAGGAGGGGGCTAGCGCAGCTCTCCAGGGGGCAACCCTCCGGGCACCGACGCTTGCCCCCCCCCAATCGGGGGGGGGGGGGGGAGGCTACCGCCGAAGTGACAATTTGGCTTGATCGGAGCCCCCCGCCCCGTCACTGCCCTGAAGCCCCCCCTGTGACTGCCCTGAAGCCCCCTGTCACTGCCTTGACTCCAAAAATATCCCTTTCTGACAGGGACTCGAAGTCCCCGTCCAGGGCCGGCCCTGTTGGGCCGAATGCGGCCCTCTATGAGGTGAGGCGCCTTTTATACCGGTTGAGCACGTGATAGATCACAGGAGAAATCACGTCAAATCGGGACAAAACTTGACGTGAATGACGATGCGTGCGTTTGGCCTACTATGCCTTCTCTGACCTCTATTGTCGTTAACTACCTTCTACGACTTCTTCCCATCTTTTCCCTCTTTTCCTCTCGGGGGGGGGCAAGCGCCGGAGGAGAGCAGGGGCCTCCTCTGAAGCCCCCCTCTTCTTCTTTGCAGCCGCAGAAGGGTTTTTGTCATAGGTTCAAGAAACGGGCGACCGAAGTTGGATTTAACCACAAATCCATTGTCGTCAGTGAGGTGGGCCTCTTCGGACAGTCGAATAGATGTGCTGTAGTGTGGCCAGGGTTACCACAATCCGGACACTCGTCATACTTACTGCTGTCGATCCTATGCAAGTATGACATCAGCATAGGGGAATGCCCGCAGCGCAACAAGGCGAGGGAACATCTAGCCCGCCTACCGAGTTCCATCTCGGTGTAGCTGACTTCAGGTGGTGCGATCCCCAATATGGGGTTGACAGCCACCCTACTCAAGTGATCCCTGACGAAACGGGTGTGCTCCGCACGTAAAAGACGAAGACGATCCAATTGGGAGTCCGTTCATCTTTGTATATTGACTTTCTCGGGAGCATCCGCAAAAGGCCTTCTGATATGTCTCTCTCTCACGGGATTCATGATCCTTCTTAATGGGTGGTCAGGCTGCTTGACGATATTGATAACCAGTTGCTGCGCTTGGAGATGACAGTGCTCCTTAGCAGGCAGAATACGGGCTTCAGCATGAAGATGCTCCACTGGAGTGCTCTTTGCACACCCAGTGGCAATCCGAAGTGCAGCATTTTGAACTCGCTGCATCTTTGTCCACGATGAATCCGATACTATGTGTTGCCATACCAGTGCTGCATACTCCAACGCCAGCTGCAAGATTGCCTTGTGCGTGGTCAGGATCGTCTCCTTACTGCTTCCCCACGACGTTCCTCCCAGAGCTCGTAGGACGTTGAGCTTTGCTTTCACTGTAGCCTGTTTCTGCTCAGTATTCTTGTGGAACCTCAGCGAAGGATCCAATACTAGACCAAGCAGCTTCGGGAAACGTGCGGCAGGCAGATGAGCGTCTTCCCAGTTCACAACGGGGTGAGCACAATGTACCGTAGGGTCAGTGGAGAAAACAGACACAGATGATTTAGCGGCAGAGACAGTGAGCATCATATCATCGAGAAAGCTCTTCAGAACGACGAGGTAGCTATTGATCTTGCGTGCAGCTACATTAATGTCTCTGTCCCGGCACAAGATGGTGATGTCATCCGCGTACGACTTTGATGTCACTTGGGAGGACGGGCGAATCTTCAAGGTAATGACTGAACAGAGCAGGCGATTTGACTCCACCTTGAGGGACACCGGCAGCGATTGGGACGCTATTAGAGACATGTCTCTGGAACAGCACTTTTGCTCGGCGCCCTTTGATGAGTGCGGTTATCCATCGCTTCTGCCAAAGTGGGATGGTGGACCTCAAAAGCTTCTCGGACAGTGTGCCCAAGTTGACAGAATCATAATAATCGAGACACAGGGAGAAATCGTTTCAGCACCGTAATCCAACCAAGCCGTGAACTGAAAGTTTTGAGTGTGGTTACACCAAACTTCACATTAAACGCCTGATACGTCGTTTTTCTTCGGCGCTGTAGACACTTGGCTATTTAGATGACAGCAGTATTGGGGTTGCCGGCATGGAGATTGAATAGTATGTTTTGGAACAGGTGCTATCTAAACGGGAGGAGGGTACTATGGCGCTATGCAATAGGCCATGCCCATTTTACCGTGCCGCACTGAATTTGAGCACCTACCCGGGGTTTTTCCTCCCCTGCCAAAATCAGGAGAGTCGTTGCGGCACGGGAAAATGGAAGATTAGTGAAGAAGCGATTCGCGCCCAATTTTTAACTCACGAAAACCTTCGCACCTACGTTCTCATCCCCTTCCAAAATCTGGGGCCGGATGCATCAACGCGCCGTGTTGGGGTAAGGGGCAGGGCAGTCGGCATCATTGAAGATCGTAGTGCGAGGGCAGTAGATCATCTAATCAATCGTGCCCCAGCTGTGTTTTTCGCTGCTCTAGCTGCCCCAGCTTCTGAGATGGGGCAGCTGGGGCACGATTGATTTGTTGATTTACAGAGTTCTTCAAGGGCGCAGACTGCCTTGCCCCCGCCCCAATCCGGCCCAATGATGCATTCGTCCCCTGGAGAGTTAGGAGGGTTAAGAAGTAAATCATTCACACAAAGGTAGCTTTTTCATTCTGAGCGTTTTTTCACGAGTTGGTGCTTGGAAGAACGCAACTCTCACGCAATTGTTGCGTAGTTAGTCAGTGCTTTTGCCTTTTTAAAGGTGAAGGAATGTGATTCTATGAATTTGCGTGCAGTTCCACTTGTGAAGCATGAAGGATTCCATTCCGTTGAGCAAGAAAAAAAAGTGATTTGTAAGCGTGTCTTCAAAAAGACATCTCGGAACTTTAGTGGGCGTTAGGTCAAACACATGCTTAAAATCTCCAGTATTCTATCGAGTTTGCGGTGAAAATTAGCCTAGAGGAGCTTAGGTACTGTGAAAGGAGCGTTCCTTCAAAAAGTCAGGCAAACCGATTACGAAGCTGTGTTAAATTGGAGTCAAAACCATGTGTATCTTCATCGCACACCGTGTTTTCCTCGTATCAAACATCTTTTCGGTCGATTTCACAAAATCTGCTCCAATCGGACATGCCCCAGTCAGTTTGGCACGTCGCAAGAGTAAGGCCTCTTTCAGAGTTCGATCGCTCTGCGACGCGACCGAATGAAAACACTGTGTATCGATCTGGTCGCGTCGCGCGATCTGGTCGCCGGCCTTTCTGACAAGATCGCGGGAAAAGTCGCCCAATCGCGCGATTGGGCGACTGAGATGGCTAGATCGCGTCGCCGTGCAGTGCACGGCGACGCGCCCGATCGCGGCGACCGCTTCATATGTCCTCGTTCAAATTCCTCTTTTTTCAGGTTGATTCAGGCAAAATAAGTTGAAGCAGGCAAAATAATCATAATACAAAACAAATATTATCATAAAATGATTATTATCATTAAAAAATCTACGATACACTTGAGGGTGACAATAAAACTAGGATCCAAACCACAATTGACAATGTAGTTCAATTATCTAAACAAAACCTTCTCCCTCTTTCCACTCAAAAAAGTCAAGTACTACACCTGGGTAGAACTACTAATCCGGAAGGCGGGTACAATATCGATGATTCAATACTCCATCATGTTAACCTAGTTGAAGATTTAGGGTTTCTTGTCGATTCGAAATTGAATTTTGATAAGCATTTGGATAGTATTGTTGCGAAAGCTGAACAGAAACTTTTCCTTCTTTTCAAATCGCTGAAAACTAAAGGTCCATTGCTTTTGGTTACAGCCTATGAAATTTACGTTCGATCTGTTCTTGAATATGGTACCTGTATCTACTTTCCTCATTAAAAAACCTGTGTTGCCAAACTAGAAGGAGTGCAAAACAACATCACAAGGAAGGTCTTCATAAGGTTTCTTGGCTTCACATATAGGAGTATTCCCCGTGGCATTGTGAGGAATCGTATGCTCAAATCGGATACTTTACATTACAGACGCAAGAGAAATGATTTAATTTTGGTATATAATATTATAACTGGAAGACTGGGTCTCAAAGCTCATTCATTTTTCAAACTGGTTGAATCAAATACTAGGGGAGAAAGGTTCAATCTTAAATTCCGTCAGCCCCGCACCTCTTTGTGGCGCCGCTTCTTCACCTTCAGAGACGGCATGGCATACTTGAAGATGACTCATACTGTTCAGATACCGATCAACTTCACTAAATTCAAAACACTTGTCAAAAATTACCTTCATTGTCAAGAAAGGATCTATCAATCGTTTTACGATTTTTCCTTTCGAAACTTGTCATTTTTTTAAGTTCCTCGATGTTTTCGTTGTTTTCCTGCCCTTTCTTTGTTTCTACACGTCTGCAAGGGCGTGAAATAAAGTTAAAGTTAAATGGCAAAGCACAATGCACCTTTTCATCATAAATGACTAACCAATTGCGCGATACCGCGAACAAGAAACAGGCGTCGATTAGAATGTGTACGTAAAAGTGCGTGGTCGCCAACTTCCGCGATTGGGCATTCACACTTCCAAAATCTGCGATTTCCACGGCGACGCGACGATCGCGTCGCCGTGCCCATGATCGCGTCGCAGAGCGATCGAACTCTGAAAGAGGCCTAAACGGGACGATACACGCTTGAAATGCGCTCTTTAGTGCAATCACACACAACGCGTTTTGTTTTACGGCCGAATTGGAGTACGGTGTTCAAACGATTTTTCTCTGTGTTTCGATCACTGTGACAGAATCAAAGGCTTTCGTGAGGTCCAGGGCTACACCAACAGTGCGTTGAGGTTTATAGACGTTGAAGCCATCCAAGACATAGCTCACAAGCTCCCCCCCCCCTCGGGGGGAGGCCTCCGCTGTCGCTCTCCCAAGTCGAAAACGGGCTCTATTGTCCGGCGCTTGCCTCCCCCCGCAGAGTCTGAGTGGGTCTCAGCACTCGGCGTTCACTCTCGCGTGAGGTGCGACGCGATTCCCCCTCCCCCCAGCCCTTCTATCGCGTTCATGCATACCAAAACTCGAAACGGACCGCACACAGTCGGCACGGAATGCAGTGAGACTTTGTGTTTCCCGTTGAAGATTGGCGCAAACTCGGTGCACGAATGTTATCACATATGGCACCAAGATGGCGCCAACCTTCAGAAGGGAAAAAAGTACTTGTGCGATCAGCGTCGACTGTATTTGAGTTTGACGCGCCAAGTATATAACCTCTCTGGAAGATTGAACAAAATTTTAAGATCGCCCTAGTCCAAAATTGAAATCCTGCACCCAGAGTTAGAATTTGAAGAACCTGACCTTTACTCTCCTGCTTATTCTACAAATTTTAATGAAAAATTGAAGGATAATCGAAATAAAAACGCTCACATCGTTCGAGAAATGGGCAGATCATCACTTTCAGCCTTTGTCGGAAGAGTAGCTCGTTTCCATAGATCAATCACTTGACCAGAGGGTTCCCTACTGGAGCCAGCAGCATGTAAAGACATGACCAGTGTGAAATAATGCGGAGCAATCAAAATTTGACGGCGAATGGAGACAGCGACTTCAAAAAGTATCCAAAGGGCGCACTGAACTCGTCCAAGTCATGGCCGCGCGCGACGTCGCGTTGGCCGCTAAGTTAACAGCTGATCGGTGGGCGGACACACTGCACAACATGTAGGCCTTTCTGGACTGGCCACATAAAATTTCTAGATATTGCCAAGTGATATCCGAAAATAGATTGAATTTTGAGAGAAATATATTATACATAAAGAGGATAATTATCAAAATGATTTGAATATTCAAGTATTCGAAAACACGATTTAAGCGAGATTTTGTATTTCTCCCCTTTTCGACTATTTGATTCACTGGAAACTCATTTATACAGGCTATAAAACGGCGAAATTCACATGGTTCAGGAAAGTTCAGGAATAATTACCTTGGTCTTTTTTCCTTACAGGTAAGACGTCAAATTTTCGACCTCTGTGTTGTGTTTAAGATTCTGCACCATAAGTTCGGATCAAATTGTTCTCGATTTTACTGTTTGTTACCCTCTCGAACGAGGGGAGGCTCGGCCAAACTTTCGTTTAATAGACCGAAAACTGCAGTCAGGCGAAATTTTTTCACCGTAAGGGCCGGCCTGTTGTACCTAAAGTTCAGTAAAAAATTCAACCTCCCAGCTTCACTGGCCACTTTCAAACGCTATGCGCAAAAGTTCGTTGAAACCAATCTAGCATAAGTTTCGTTTATTGTTGTTGTTGTTGTTGTTGTTTACTAGTCCCTTACGTTTTATCCTAATCAATTTTTATTCAGATTGTTCCGTTGTCATTGGAATTTTTGCTACTGTTCGGATTTTTTTCTTACTTCTGTCTTAAACAGGGTACTAAATAAATAAATAAATAAATATATATATATAAATAAATAAATAAATAAATAAATATATATATATATATATATATATATATAAATAAATATATAAATATATATATATATATATATATATATATATATATATATATATATATATATATATATATATATATATATATATATATATATATATATATATATATATATATATATATATATATATATATATATATATATATATATATATATATATATATATATATATATATATGGTTCCTACGTGTGCTGGTGCGGAGCGGAGGTTAGAGACAGTGAGAGAGCGGAGGGCAGCCGGAGGCTAGGCGACGCGCGCCGCTCGCGCCTCGATTGATGTGAATTTCGACGTTTTATAGACGGTAACAAGATTCTGTTACACTGGATATTTTATTTATTTATTTTTATCTGGAGGCCGTTCAATATTTTACAATATGTGGCCCCTCCTTGTATTCATCCATTCACTCTTCGTCGCTTCTCTCGCCATTCTTTGCCAGTTGCGTGTCATCATACATGGAAAATAACACCGGTATGGATCCTGAAGAGACTTTGCGTTCCCCATTGGAGGTTGGCGCAAACTCAGTGCACCTATGTTATAACATTTTTTTTTCAATTCAATAACTTTATTTTGCAATAAAGAAACATACGGAATGTATGTGAAGAAAGGTTGAATACGGTAACCTGCGTATGCAGGCAAACAGAACAAAAAGCAAATAAAATAAAACAAAACACTCGTACGATAAAGCACCCTGTGTAGAGCTTCAGCAGAAGGAGCGGCCATCTGCCCCATGGAATGACCTTAGATTAAAGTGGGACAGCTTGCTTTCAAAAATAGGAAAGTTCCCGGATTCAACGACTTCCGATGGTAATTTATTCCAAATTTGGATGACCCTGAACGCAAACGAATGCAGCACGTTAGATTTCAAATGTAAATTTACGTTCGAGCTGGAAAGCGTGCTGGCGAGAACGAGCACAGCGGCGGGTGAACGTGAAAACGCTCTCAAACGGAGTGTCGCAAAGAGCATTCACGATTTTGTAACATAAGTGCAAATCAAACTCAGTTCTCCGATATCGTAGGGTTTCAATCCCCAACATTTCAAGCCTAGTCATGTAATCTGGCACTTCTCGCGTAGGAAATACTTTGACAAAAACGCGTTTTGAGTACCGCCTTTGCACGTTTTCTACGATTTCATCATCCTCAAGAGAGGATGGTGACCAAACCTGCGTGCAGTAATCCAAGAGCGGCCGGCAGTAGACACTGTATGCTTTCCTAAAATGCTCGAGACATGGGTGTTGCAGAGAACTCAGGATGCAATCTGCCACACGAGAAGCTTTCTTAGAGATTTCCTTGCAGTGGGATTCCCACTTAAAGGCAGTGTTCACGATAAAAAAATGTGTTTCAGTTTCCACTAGGAATGGGTAGTGGAGGGGCACAATGTAACGTTGACGTCGAAAGAACGCATGAAAACGAGCCAGTAAAAGCTCCAAAAGAGCCTGAAGTTGCCATTTCGAGCGCATTGAAAACCCCAAAAGCGCATCACACGCCCACCGACGTGAACAAATGAATGCTCGTGATCGTGAGATGAGCGATGATTTCCAATCATTCGACCCGTTCTTTCCTTCATTCTCAGATTCTCTCTTTACTCAGGTCAGCTCGCATACATCGGCTGCAAAAGACGGAAGTTACAAGCCTCGGACAACTCGTCCATCATGTTTCCTTAGCTCAATTTTTGATGGACCATAACTCCGTTCCCAGAAGGTCATGTACGATTTCAGAGACATCATTGGAATCGGCACGCGGCCGTTTTCAAGATAGGGAGGAAAACAGAAAAACAATTTTCATCGTGAACACTGCCTTTAAGGTCGGTGCTGCTAAGCACCGACCTAGATCACTGACAGTCTCGCGTACAGGGAGCAACACATTGTTTATTCGTGAAAAACACTCATTTTTGAAATTGATATGGAACAGGCTGCATTTTTCTTCAGATATTTTTAGCTGCCATGGCTTGGACCAATTAGCAAGTAGGTTCAGGTCACACTGAAGCTCGTGAAAATCGATGGCTGGGTTGGGGCGATATATTTTAAGATCATCAGCAAAAAGCTTACATGTGCTCGACAATTCGTCAGAAATATCGTTCACATAAATGAGGAAGAGCAAAGGACCCAGAACGCTACCCTGGGGGACACCGCTGGCGATTTGGCAAGACCAAGAACAATATTCGCCAATTTTGACTCTGAAGTCGCGAGGCGTCAGGAAAGATTCAAACAATTTCAGGATGTCAGCAGAAATGCCGTAGCCTTTGAGTTTCAGAATTAGTTTTGAATGACTGACGGTATCGAAAGCTTTAGCATAGTCGATGTACACAACATCGGTCTGGCTGTTCTCGTTCACTGCTGAACACCAGTCCTGAAACGAGGATACCAACTGAGATAGTGTAGATCTACCAGGTAGAAAACCATATTGCGCGGGACTGAGGAGGTCGTCCGATGCAAGGTGGGAGAGAACGCAATCTTTGATAATGATTTCAAGTACTTTACATATTGAGGAGGTTAGACTGATGGGTCGATAGTTCGAAACCTGAGTAGCTGGTGCCTTTTTAAAGGCACTGTTCGCGATAAAAATCGCTTTTCTGTTTTTTGCCTATCTTGAAACCGGTCCCATTCTGATTCCAATGGTGCTTCTGGAATCGTACAGGACCTTCTGGGAATGGAGTAATGGTCCCTCAAATATTGAGCTAGGGAAAATGGTAGACGAGTTGTCCGAGGCTTGTAACTTCCGTCTTCTGCAGCCGATGTATGCTAGCTGAAAAGAGTAAAGAGAGAAGTCGAGAATGAAGGGAAGAACGGGGCTTTCGATCGGAAACCATCGCTCAACTCACGATTTCGAGTGTTCCTTTGTTCACGTCGAGGGGTGGAAAGGGGCCGGACTTGCCCAGAGCTGCGAGGTTTGCCCACTTTTCTAAGCCGTTTCGCGCCTCCTAGGTAGTTTTTCGTCCCGTTTCTTCGACGCTGTTCTGTTTCTGAGAGCCACGAGAAGCGTTCGCCATGGAAAATTCGAGGATGAAGTTTATCGCGAACAGTGCCTTTAAGAAGCCGAGTTACAATCGCAGTTTTCCATGCGGATGGGAGAGTTCCAAGAGCAATACTATGTTTGAAGATGACTGAGAGAGGGTAACATAACCCGTCAGCAGCTCTTTTGATAAAGTAAGAGGGTATGGAGTCCGGCGTCAGCGAAATTTTGTCGTTGAGCTTTTTTATGGCACCCATTACAACTTCGTAGTCAATAGGTATGGAGCGCAATTTCTGAGGACATCGTGGGGAAAATGGGGAGGTCGCGCCGTTGTCGTGAGTAAATACCTTAAGCCTCTTTCACACTTGCCCGACCGACGTCGGACGACTCGTTATCGAATGTGTAACATCTATCTACCCTACCCTACCCATGTTATCTATCTTAACTTATCGAATTTGATAACGAGTCGTCAGACATCGGCCGGCAAACTATGAAAGGGGCTTTAGAGAAGTAGTCCGCAGAGATGTCGCATTTTTGCTTATCATCGACAATGGTTTCGCCCTCTTCATGTTTCAGGGACTGATACCCGTACGCGTCTTAATCTTAGCATTTATGTATTTGAAGATGTTTTTTGATTTCCCGGGCAATTGAGGCGCTTTTCGCGGTTTCTGGCGAATCGCTTACATTCCTTTTCAAGATGTTTACATGCAGGGCAGGCTTAATCTATTTGAAGCTGAAGTATACCGCCTTACCAAATATGCTTACTTACGGTTCGTTCAAACGTATGGCTGGTATGAAGTTGCTCAGTTTTTAGATATGTATTAGGGTTGTTTTACACAATTATTGTAGCGTTTTATCTCACGCTTGTCTTATACGGCGTAATAAATGAATGAATGAATGAAAAGTTCCTTAGCGCACTTATTGAAAGCATCGCGCCCACCAGGCTGAAAACGGTCATGCCAGAGGAAGTGCTTTTTAGCGGCAAGGCGTTGTAGGTGCGGTGGAAAGTTTTTGGTCGTGGGCCGCGTTTACGAAGTGGAACACACTTCTCTATCACAAAGTGTAAATAGGAAATGAAGGTTTCATACAATTCGTTTATGTTTCGGCACACGTATAAGAGTGCATCCCAGTCTGTTCCTATCAACCAAAGATTTACTTGGTCCCAGTTAGCACTGCGAAAATCGAAATTACGAGCTGTTTTCGGAGCATCAGGTTCACACACGATTTCAAAGGCTATGCTAGGGTGGTCACTCGTAGAGAAATTCGGCTGTACCTCTCAATCAGTAATCAATGTGAGGTCATTACATAGGAGCAGATCGAGCACATTTTGCCCATGAGTGGGCTCATAATTCAGACATGATAGGCCAGAACTGGCCAGAAAATGTTCAAATGAAGTACTAAATCGCATACCGGAATCGCTCGAAGAAAACGCATAATTGAAATCACCAACGACTATGGAGAGGGATTGCACCGTACACCAGTCAGCTACAGTCTTTAACAATTCGAGAGATTCCTCACTACTCGTTGCTGGCCGTCGGTAAGCTGCAATCAAGCGGAAACAGGAACCAAGTAATTATGATGCATCATAGTTAAAATGAATTATAATTAATAAAAAGCATACCTTGGGTATAGTAATTATAATTTGATTACCTAAACATCGCATTCATTCAGGAATTTTATTTATTTGCTTTTTTAAAATATTCGATTTATTTAGGGGCCGAATGTAGTCGATTTTCAAATATTTTCGAGCAGCGATATTTAAACAGAACCTCTTTTATGAAAAACCGCCTAATCGTTCTGGAGTAATATCCAGAAACCAATCGAGAAGTCGACCCATTTCTCGCGAATCGAACATTCATTCCGATATTTACGTGGGCATTCACTCGATTAGAACAGGGAAACTTCCGAATATGTTTGTCCGCATTAGTAGAAATCAAACCTGAAAATTCGGAGTGATATATCTGTGCAGAATTTTGAAGAAGTCTTTAGAAATATTACCCGCAAGATGAGGAAAGTCGAGAAAGGTCGCATGAATACGAGCCCTGAATTCCCCAAAATGAACTTTCTTCATTGCAGACGCGCACGGCCTGGAGATTTCCACTAACAGCGACGGTGAAGTTGTTTTCCTTGCATATTTTGGACCTTGGTCGTGGCTTCCTTCTAGGAGTCTGCGGAGCTGAAGTCGCCGTGCTGCTTGCGGCTACAAGCAATGTTGGAGTATACGGGCCTGCAAAGTTGCAGCAACCACGAAGTCGCCGAGCGTCAGCCTTGACGCGGCGAGAGAAATGTTTTCGAACATAAAATGTCGATTACACTAGGCCATGGCGGAATTTGGTGGACGAGTTGTCTCCGACCTGGATAACGTGGTCGAAATTCGTCCCTACACCAGGCCGTTAATGTATTCGGTTTGAAACTAAAGAAAAGGGGCGTGGTTTGTGGTGGTAACTGAAGGGGGTCGGGCCCGTGGTGGTCACTTATATGTGGCTTATTTTGAGGGATTGAGACCTCGCACTATGTAAGGTCGGCATGGATCGTGAAGAGACTTCGCGTTCACTGTTGAAGGTTGGCGCAAACTCGGTACCGTATGCTTTAAGATAGGTGCACCGAGTTTGCGCCAATCTTCAACAATGAACGCGAAGTCTCTTATCGATCCATGCCGATGTTATATGCTATACAAGAGGGGTCTACTACACAATTACATTAAAATCACATAATTTATGTGTAAGGGTATGCTGTGAACGTCATTGTCTCATGATTTAAAGGGGAACCTTTCTTCATTTCTCATTTACAAGCCGCGCTTCTTGGATGTTTATACTGTTTTCTATGACTAAATGTGGGTGTTTCGAACTTATGATAAAATCATATCTTTCACGCTAAGATCTTCAAGTAGTTCTGTGAAAAATCTCAAGCATTGTATGCTGAACATTTTTTATTGATTTTTCAAAAATATTGTGTTTTCTGCTCATTTTTGTGGCATTTTTCTGTTTTCTGTCAAGGTGGCATTTAAAATTCCGCGTATCCATTATGCGGACGGTGATTAGGATATTGTTAAAGTTTCGATTCAGACGATCGTTTGGCCTGGTATACGCGATTTTTCGGCTTTGCACAATGCAGTTGCATCAGGGGTGTGCGTAAATGAAATTTCAAATTTCGTAAATCGTAAAACGTAATTACGGCAAAACCACCGTAAATCGTAAATCGTAAAGAGCAATCAATAACAAAAACCACTAAAAATATGATTAATGGGGTGAAGCAAGAGAAACTACGTACTATCCACGGTTTCACGTACTAAGTACGTATTTAGTTGCGTTCAGTATTTGAAAGCTAACCATGTTTAAGGTGTATGGTACAGTTTGTCGCTGTCATAAGCGATATGCATGAAATCTAGCACAAATCGCGCGGAACCTGCATCGGAGCAGCGGCATCGGTTGCCGTAGGGAACAATAATGGCGCGTCAGCCGCAACGACGTGTCACGGAGTGCTGACATACTTCAAATGTGCCGAAGCCTGTCGCTGTGCAGCGCACTATGAATGCGACAGGTTTGAAGAGCGGGAGCTCCGCGACAGCCTGTGGCTGTCGCTGTGCAGAATGACGCGACCGTGTCTCGTAAAAGTATACCATACCCTTACTGTGACCGTCTTACCCGTATTTCTCTGCTTTGCATTACCACTCATTCCACAACTCCTTCCCAGATCTTGAGAAATCCGCAAGTCCGATTCAGCTGTCCGCGTATCTGCTGGGCAACAGAGACACAATTATACTCGTAATGCCTCTCCTGAAACGCTAACGCCGTTGTAGGCGTTAAGCCGAAATCTCCGTATCTAAGCGATTCTCAACAGCCGGATTTGAGAACTCCTCCCATTTGCTAGCGGAACCGCAACACTGATTATACATACAGTCGTTAGGGATCGCACCCATATGCTATACATTATGTACTTCGAGGTCCCTACTAAAGGTTGGCTCAAACTCGGTGCACGTTCGTTAAAAAATATGGCACCGAGCCTGCACCAACCTTCAATAGAGATAGCAAAGTATCAGTTCGATCCGTGCCAACTCTATATTATCTAGAGCACAGTATCGGGCGCCCAGCACAGGTTATTTATCCTATGTCCACTAAATCGTTTGCAGAATCGTATATAGCTCTATGGTGACGATACTGTAAATTATCAACGGAACTGTAAGCACAAAAAACCGCTTTCTAATTTTTGCCGCTTTGTGTAGTTTAGTCCCCATAGTTTAGCAAAGAATCAAGCCAACGCGCCCCACCGAACGCTCGCATTAGTTAGAGATAACGGTTTTCAGAAAAAGGGAGAAGATGAGCGTTTAAACTAGCACTCGCGCCCTTTCTGAGTGTCCGTTTGCGGCGGATGAAGAGAAATCAACTAGAGGAAACGGTTTTCATCTTCAAACTTTTGGGGAAAAAAAACGAATCCTCGTGATGATTTTCGTGAACTCTGAGTGGCCGTGATCTACTCAAAAGGAGGGCCAAGAGCACTATTTGAAGCAATTTTTTTGATTGATTAGACTGCTTCGCTCGATGTTTTGACGCTAATCTAGTTATGGGAATCAGGAAAGTTGTTCCTCATGAAAAACTCGAAAACGAAGTTCCTCGTGAAGAGTGATTTTAGATTGCATTGCGTCGTAGGCGACAGCTTGTCAGACGTGCGCGGCGGGCAACACAGATCTGTAATCCAGCGCCTCCAACTCCGACCGTGTGTCCCGCGTTATAATGATAGAATCACGTCAAAGAATGATAATGGGACTGTGCTGTGTAATCACACGACTAGGTTGGTCCCATCTCCTGACCAAAAACATTAGTGTACGCAAAGTGGGATTAGAGCAGGTCAATTGGAGGTGTCTCGTGATTTACTTACATAGCATGCATTTTAATTTACGAAAAATTACGATTTACGGTCCAAAAAGCCGTAATTCGTAAACCGTAATTACGAGACCAAAAAGCACCGTAAATCGTAAAATCGTAAATCGTAAACCGTAATTACGCACACCCCTGATATGCACCGTCTCAATTTTTGATTTTTTTAGGCTAATTGCTCATCTAAATGGTTTTGACCCTCACTTTCGTAACTAAGTGAAGCATTTTGACCGGAAGAGACAACACATAACTAGGCTCAAAAAATTCTATACCGTAACGAGCTCCGAACAAATGGGTTTACAAAGTTCATACATAATTAAAACTTTTTATGTAAACGTACATATATACAACAGAAACCGTATATGCAATAGACACCAAATCCTGAATCACGTTTTCGCTGAGCACCTGTACCGCCGTCCTGAAATAAGTGTGAAGAGTCACTTGCCGGATGTTTTTCACAGACTCATACAGTCCGCGACAACGCGAAAAGGTGGTTGTGCGGTTGCGTATTTTCATTAAGCATACTGTAGGTTGCGCCATGATCGACGGCAAAGCTGTGATTTTTTCCCTGTATTTTAGAAAAACGGAGGAAACATTGAAAAACAGTGAATTTTCTCACGCACGAACATTATCAGTGTACCAAAAGTCTTCGCCATGGATACACACAGGAATAACAAGAAAAAATTAAAAATTACAAAAAAAAAATGGAACTGAGGGGGAAAATTAACTTTTTCTTGTAGTTCCTGCGCGTATCCATGAAAAAAAAACTTAAGTATTGTTTTTGTGTGGGAAGAACTCACCGTTTCCAACGCTCCCGCTGTTTTTTCTCCAAAAGTCAGGGAAAGATTACAACTTTGCAGTCGACTATGGCGCCACCTATAGTACGCTAATTGGAAGAACGCAACCGCACAATCAATTTTATCAGTTGCCGTGAACTGTACCAATGAGCGTAATTCATCATCAAGACTGATTTCTAGCCGAGTAGTAAATTTTACTGAAAAAAGTTGTTCGACGAGAAAATCTCCAAATAATCCAGAAAAATCTGACTCACCTGTCTCACTTTCCAAATCCAGAAAAGCCTGATCCCATCATGCCGGATGATAGTCCAGATCCCATCATGCTTGAAGACATCGGCGATCCCATCATTCCAGCGGATCCTAATCCTGATCCCATTCCAAATGATCCAAGACCGCCGAGACCCATTGAGCCAGCTCCTCCAAGGCCATAGTTGGACAGCGCTCCTTGGCCGAAACCTCCCATCGATCCCAGTCCACCAAAACCAGCTCCACCAAACTGTCCTAAACTCGACATCGGCATTCCACTGCCAAATCCGCCAGCGCTACCCATACTTGACATTGGCATTGCGCCACCGAATCCTCCACTGTTACCCAAACTGGACATCGACATCGGCATTCCACCACCAAATCCGCCACTGCTACCAAGCCCTGAGAAGGAAGATCCTCCAAAACCTCCAGCTCCTCCCATTCCACCAAAGCCCTGAGCATTGATGAATGAGAAGATGGCGGCGAGGAGAAGGGCTACACTAAAATTATTATTAATATTATTATAAACAGCAAATATGTAAATGTAAAAAAATTGTGAGATAGATATGTAGGTAGGTAAATCTTACATCATTGTGAAACTGTTGTCGGCTGAACGATGGCAGTCGTTAGCTGCTCGCTGATTTGCCTTTTATAAGTGCACATGGACGGAGTTTGTTCACGGACTGCTTTTTCGGCAATATTGACTCTTGCCGAGACGGGCAGCTAGCGCTGGCGCCGGCTACTTCTCGTTGGGCTCCAACCTGTCACGCATAGCGTGAAAAACTTGCTGGGAAAATAAATGTGAATGTTTTTCTTGAGACTAGTTTTTCTCATATCTGCAACAACTTCCGGAGGAATTGCTTGATTTTTCCAAAGATCTCCTGGGAAATCGGAATTGATACCTAACAGAAGGAGAAGTTTCAATACAAGTTTCAAAAAATGCCTCATACAGAATAATATTGGAACTGTATCCGATAATGGTGTGGTGAAGGCAGTGGAATGGGCATCTAGAATTCTAACAATGTCCGACATGGGTGTGACAAGCTCCCTAGTTTTCCATAATAAAATAAAAATAAATAAATAAATACATTAAAAAACAAGGAAATAAATAATTAAATATAAAATAAATAATTAAAAAAATACGTAAATAAGTTAATTATTGATTAAAAGGTTGGAACTGAATTTGGGACCTAATTGAATGTGTAGAAGCTGACCGGATAATTCGAATATTCGATAATTGGATTCGTTGAACATTTTCGATTTTCTATTTTTTTCTCAGATTCGGTTTAGTGAAAAAATCGGATCAATCTGTTTTTTTTTTGAATATTCCTTCCAATCGAGAGATTGAACTAAGACTTTTCTGAACATTTGAATCTTTTGGGATTCCAAGTTATTTAGGTTTAGAATAATTGATTTCTTCAGAAGACTAATAAATCGTTATTTTCGGTTCGAGAAAATCGTCTAATTTAAAGGCAGTGTTTACGATGCAAAAAGCTGTTGGTTTTAGCGCAAGAACGTGAATTTTAGGTCCCTCTAAGAAGAGTAAGGACAGAAGTACGACCAAAAACGATTGGGAGTGTTGCTCGAGTATTCGTTTATTTCAATAGTATTTGAATATTCGTTTACTCGAATAATATTTGAATATTCGATTATTCAAAGAAGTGGAATATTCGTTTATTCTAATAATCGAATTATCGAAGAAGTGGAATGTTCGTTTCTTCAAATAAGCGAATATTCAAAGAAGTGGAATATTCGGTTTATTCGAATAATCGAATATTCAAAGAATTCAAATTATTCGTTTATTCGAATATTTGAAAAAAAAATCATTCTTCCTAATACTCTACTGCCCAAGTCTTATAATATGTTGTTGTTCTGTGTTCTTTTCACTAGAGAATCAGTTGCCGAATTTTTGAATGCTCTTTATTCCGGAAAAGTTCATATCCAAGAATGTGCATTAAACCATTCCATTTTGATAATGTTTGGTATCCGAAACAGAAAATAAGGCCTCTCAGAAGAGAATTTCGAAGCGTAAAGCCTTTTCCGACGTTTGTCGACGTTTTGTCCGCAGAGCACAAGGCACACCAAACCGGCGAAATTAAATACCTGGGAGATTTCTATAAATACTCTTTCGTCGGTATCGGAGAGTTTTGTGGAATCTTCTTCTTATTACCCTATAGTTTTGTGGAATCTTTTTCTTATTACCCCTTCGTGGACTTGCCTACTGAAAACCATCGAAAACTAGAATACGGTTTCTATCACAAAAACTGGCTTTAGGATCACTGCAATTGAATACTCGGCGGCTGGAAAAAGCGTTGAAAATAATGATAAGATCTTCTGGTATCCGAATATTTATATGAGGATTGAAATAGCTTTCCCGAATATCCATTCGAATTCGACAAGTTTCCATATTTATCGGTTCATTAAAAAAATAGATACATATGTATTTCATCAGAATCCATTTATTGATTCCGAAATTTTATTGAGGCCATATTCGGCAAATTCACTCGTTCGGGAATTATACATATGCATTATTCGAATACATTCATATGAATTTTCAAAAAGACCATACTAGGAAAATCACTCACTTTTTTCGATTTTTCGATACTGGCCAATCGAACTATTCACTCATTCAAAAACGAATGCTTCTCATTTTTTTATTACTATACCTAGTATGATTTGCGACTTGGACTTTCCGGCGAATCATCTTGTGCCGCTTTCCCAACGTGCTTTGAACCTGAATCCAAAGAAGTTGTTGGACGAGTTTTTGAGGTTCTCGGTGCTTTCGAAGCTCATACTGAACCGGCAGTGGGAGGATAAGCCGATAAGCTCTTGGTCTAAAGAGCTCGGTGAATGCTGAAGAAGTTCTCATGCAAGCAACTGGAGGGTTTCGCTGAAGATTTCCGCAGTGTGAAATAAAATAGCGCACACGAAATTCGGCAGAAAAGATTATTGACTAAGCAATCACAACTGGTCAAAGTGTCCGTTTCCAGCGAAAAAAAACAGCACTGATTTTGAGGACTCCGATTTTATGGCTGTAAATGTTGGAGACCTTGCTGAATCGAGTTATGGGTGTTTTCTGAATTGCTAAGTGTATATACCCATTAAAATTATTCAGGGTGTTCTTAAAAGTTGTTCTCTATTCGACTCAAGAGTTTTTTCCAGTGTTTTTGACTGTTTTATGCCTCTTTATAGTATGGCATATGATTACAAGATATCACAAGGAAGCTGAGTTGAATACAAAACTTAGGGGTCAGGCAAGACTCAAACTTGCATCGCATAGCTTTCCTGGCGAGAGTGTGGCCATTACATTACTCATCACTTACTTTGCGTGTAATGATAACACTCTCGCCACGAAAGCGAAGCGATGCAGGTTCGATTCCTGCCTGACCACTAAGTTTTGCATTCACCTCGGCTACCCTGTTATGTGTTGCACTCAACTCGGCTGCATTGTGATGTATTTTTTCGTATTGTTGATCAGGGACTGTTTTTCGATATGCTGTGGTTTACTACAGGTTGCTGTAGACATAACACCATCGTAACCTACTGTCCTTGTCGGAAGGAATTTGCTCTCCGCAGTTGCGGACAGACGCTGTTGGAGCACGCAGCACGATAATAATAGTGCTGGGACAACCGATTTACCCTTATATCCAGATCGATTATCGTAGTGTTGCCTGCTGCAATAGCGGTTGTACGCAGTTGCGGACTGAAATTTCGTTCCTATAAAAACAGTACCTTACTTATTCAAAAAATGATAAAAAATCTCAAGTTTGGACTCAGCGCACCAAATGACTTCCACAAAGGTGTTTTCGGCCGAATCTTAGATATCTACCAAACTACTGTACGTTCACCGTAGCCTACCCTATTCTATCGAAAATCGTATAGCTGCCTTACAATAAAATCCGTGTTCAGCTTCCCAAATAGGCTATATAGAGAAGTTCTGTGCCGAAACCATCCCAGATATTTGGAATTCATCAAAAGTCATATTTTGGTATGAAACCTTACCACGATGTGGAAGGGGCTTCTGAGCAACCTTATCGATTTTTTTCGGAAATCGACAGATAGACCTCAATTCGGTGTTGATGTTCCCGAATAACTCCCAGAAAAAGTTCTTAGTCATATCAGAAGTATTTCCTCTGGACAACCCGATAGTTTCGGAGAAGAATTTCGAAAGGGACTATTGACCTTTTATCGAAGCAATGATGGCAGCGGAAAGTCAAAGTGTTCAATTTTGGGAATTCTCGTGTGGTCTTGGGTCTGATCGTATGCGTGAGCTGGTATAATTTTTTTCCGAGAAAAACCAACCATTTTTGTTTTTCTGAAAAGTCAAATCCGAATTTCCTTATTATTGAAAAGGTAGGGTCAAATACCCATGTCTAATGTAAAGTCTGTCCAAATGAGAATGTCCGCCCACGCGGGCGCCGCTCGCGTCGAGGGGTCGCATGGAACCCATTTTTCCGACGAGCCTTCCCACAGCTGCAAATAGCTGACTGGGACCATTCGTCCAATACCCGTGTTAATCGATTTCGGACGAGTGGGTTGAAAGCCTCTTTCGAAGAAACCTTGAACCCTTGTATACAGGGATGTGCGTAATAGAAATTTTGTAATTCGTTAGTCGTTAGTCGTTCAACTAGCCAAAACCCTCGTTATTCGTTAGTCGTTAATCGTTAAAAATCTAGGCTCTGAAAACAAGCCAAGATGAGGCAGAAAAACCCTTATGAATAGAAAAAAAGGAAGGCATGAAGAGAGGTAAGTTTTCCAAAAAATTCATGGTCATTAATGACACAAATCACTCCTTGTTAGAGAACGTAGTTCAAAGTGCAAACCACAATATACATAATTGAAAATATGCACGAAAACCTAATACTCGAGAGTACGTGTTCATCGATGTTTGTCTTTTTTTCGGTAAGAAAAAGAACAATATGGGAAATCGAGAAAATCGTGAACTCTTTCCAGTGCAAAATTTGCTATTTTGCGCTATATTTGAAATCTACCCGATAGTGACAGCGCGGAGAATTGCACCGACTCTGCACTAATTATTCTTTGCTCAGGGTCGCGGTCCGAGCGCTTGCGTGGTTTCAAGCTTGTTCCCTTAAAGGCATCGTACGCGCAGAAAACCGTATATTATTTTTTCATGTTTTTCTGTAGCTTGGCCTCTCTAGTGAACGAAAATGTCGAAGGGGCCCATGAAAACCCTTTATTTGTAAAGAAAAGTCAATCGGAAGACATTGTAAATACGAATTTGAATTTCGCGCCAAAACCCTTTTTTGAAAACTTTCTGCTCTTGGAGGCCTCGTCACTGTCATTTTCGGAGTTTTCCTGCATGTGGAGTTCGTGCCGTAACTATTTTCAATGTTGTCTTACGGTCGCACCAACATTCTAGAAAAAAGTGCTAGATGACTGGTGAGCATTGGTGGCGGATCTTCATCTTTGACGCCTCCCAGCCTCATTGCCCAACGTTTTTGACGTGCCAAAGTTTACCAGTGTGGTCTACCGGGCTCAATCATGAAATTGAGCCTGAAAAATGAAAATTGATTTCCAGCGCGAACGATGCCTTTAATGGGGAAAGGTCGGATGAAATTAGCACCCAAGTGAAAATTTCACACACTGAGAGGCCCCAGCCCGACATAATAGACATTAGAGTGAGGACTTTTTAAAAAGGGACCGAACGAACGAATTTCGAATAAATTCGTTCATTTTTTATTTCGAACGAACGAATTTCGAATAAATTCGTTCATTTTTTTATTTCGAACGAACGAATTCCGAATAAATTCGTTCATTTTTTATTTCGAACGAACGAATATTCTAAATTCGAATATTCGAATGACGAATAATTAAAGCATATATAGCAATATCGCGCAACTACGAAGTGAGCGGCAATAACATGTTGAATTCTTCTTCTAAAGCCTTATCTCCACCTACAGTTGAAATTAATTAGGCACGACCCATCTCTAAACCTGTACGGGCTACAACACAAACAATGCCACAAAATCAACTTTTTTCGCTCTAACATAGCCTAAGGAGCTTATTCGAGGAGCCTAACTAACTTTGCTTGCCCCATAAGCCAGCCAGATCGGTGGAGCCGAGCTCCATAGTTATCTCCATAGGGTACTCTCGCCTCTATGGTTTAAATGAGAGGCGCAGAGTTCTGTTGGAACCAACAACGGGGCTCGGCTCCACCGACCTGGCTGGCTTATGAAGCGAGCAAAGTTAGGAACCCGATATATCATTCGACGCAGAATTTTACGTAGATTTCGAAAACAACCCTCACCTGTTAAAGAGTTATAGGCGAAAAACCGGTGTTTCGTAAAATGGATTAGGCTGAAGAATCGAGAAAATATTTTTCCAAACTAGAACCACAAGTTGACGCATAATTCTATCTCCAAGCACAAAAAAAGTTATGGACGAAAAAGCGGCAGTGACACCCACCCAATCTTGAAAATGACTTGCATGAGTGTTGGGTCACTTTCATTCTTTTTTCGGGGCGCTTCGCCGGTTGTCACTGGATTTCCCAATAATGAAGGTTCCCCACTTCACCTGCCCAGGGGTGAAGGTTGGTGGAGTACATGGCTCCACCTAACGAAGCTATGGTTGGTGTTATCATTGCGGGGCGGCATGAAAAAATGGGCGTGGCCAAGTTTGATTGCCATGTGGCTCCCCCTGTTAGAACCGCCCTAGTAGCCTCATCAGACGGTGTGGGGAATAATGTAACTCTTGCGTTTGGAAAATTGGAACAGTGGAGTAGTGAAGAAAATGAATCCAGTCTTGAAAGGTATGTCGATTCCTTCATACATTAGAGCTGACTTTCATATTTTTTGTTAAATCAGCTCGGGTATTCAAATTCGAATAACGTTCGAATATTCGCCCCTGCGAATAATCGAATTTGAATAATGTTCGAGTATTCACCTTTTCCGAATAGTCGAATCCGAATAATATTCGAATATTCACCTTTTCCGAATAGTCGAACTCGAATAATGCTCGAATATTCACACTTTTCGAATATTCGAATGTTCGAATAAAAATTCGTACGAAAAATACGAATATTTATTCTAACTCGAATATTCGGTCCTCACTCTAATAGACATCCCATATCTCGTTGGACAGTCGTGGCCTGCAGGCACCGCTCCATAATATCACCTGTGATAGTGCCCTGTGTAAAAAAAAACTCCGCTGGAGCTGGTAATGTTGCGGGAATGGTTCAGCGAGCCTACCATAGAGTCGCGCGACCTGCTCGAAGTCGCAGAAGCGCTGCTCCGGACCTTCGCGCAACGTTGGGTTAGGGTCAAAATGGGGAAGGGGTGGGGTTTCAGAACTGCGAAGCAGTGCCAGTAGAAATAATAATACTGAAGGCTATGGTGATTTTGTACCATTCACTTAGAACATCCAACAGAATTTTTCAATCCTGGTGTAAGACTTGGCTTGGAGCGCGATTTGAATGACTATTGACTTTCTAACGAATTTTGGGATTGCTTACGAAAATATTTTAAATTTCGTTAGTCGTTATTCGTTAGACGTAACACCGAAAAAGCCCGTTAGTCGTCAAATTCTTCAGTCGTTAGTCGTAATTACGCACATCCCCGCATGGGACGGGAGACTTTGAGTACACCTGCTAGCGGCTGTCAGCAAGCTGGCTGTCAGTAATACTGTAGGATACTGTAGTTTGTATTATTGACACCCGAGATGGTATCGTATCCCCTCTCCTTCCATGTCAGTGACCCAAACGGGGTCACGTGGCTGTGCTATCCGCATTATCGACCAAATTTGAATCGTGACGCCCTCTCTTCTTGGCTCACTGCCAATTCTACCAATATGGGCTAGAATTTCATAGGAGGTATGAAGCTGGGGTAGTTTTTCAAGCTTAATCTATCTGTTATGGTTTTAGAGCTCAAGCGAGGTTCTGTTTCAACGCACTATAATTTCAATCAGGTATTCTAGGGCTCTACCTGGGTGAAAGTTAACATGCAGAAAATTAAGTATTTATTACATGGAATGTATAACATTTCTACATGCAAATTATTACATTATTACATGCAGACTATTTCATTATTACATGCGAATTATTACATTATTACATTTCAAAAAATCCATTTCATGAATTATCAGTTTTATCAGTTTCTAGTTATTAAAATTAATTTCAAGAAATTTCATGAATTCACGAAAAAAATGGATAAAATGGTAAAAGAATGATTTATCAACGGTTCCGTCGAAAATTCGGGAAGTAGAGGTTTCGTAGAGTTTTCCTCGAAATTTCATGAATTCGCGTTACTTTACATTCAATCAAACTCAGCGCAATGTATTTGTTTGGATCTCTTTTGGATAAGATCTTTTTCGAAATTTAATTTTTTTGAAAATTTCTCTCTTCATTTTCGGAATGAATTTGGAATTTCCACGTCTCAAGAATCATTTCATTAAACTCAGCACACTTCATTTGCTCTAACTCGTTTTTGGAGCGACTTTTTTGCGTGTTTTTAAAAATTTGAAAATTTTTAAAAATTAAAAAATTGTTCCAGTAATCGTTAATGAGAGAATTCATCTAGTGTTGCTGAGCAATCGATGACAAGATGGCCAGCTCCTGTGTGAGAGTAATCTCGAGGGTCATGAGCTGTCAATATGTAATCTGGGGTCATGAGCTGTCAGTAATATTGGGTATGGTATAGCTACCGTAACCCGTGTACTCAAGGTATACCACCCTCCCTGCATGTATTCCTTTGGATCGCAATAGCGACGGAGTTGTATCAATTTGTTGGAGTCAAACTTTTCATTTGAGGTACAAGAGCATTTTGTATGTAGACGTATTGCAAGTTATGCCACCAAATTGGCACTGGTGAATCTGCCGATTGGATATGGACAGCTCCTCCTTTCGGATTGATGACAGACCATTCCGAAGCGACGCCTCTACTAATCTCGTGTTAAGAGCAGGGGAGAATGCCAGGAAAAAAGTTTTGAAGAGCACTATTTTTTGTTTACCATGAAGTGTAGTAAATATTGGAAAGAGTTTTGATCTGTTCTCACATGGTAACCAACGAATTTTCAAAAAAAAAAATCCTGCGTGACGACGACAGCAGTCATATTTCCCCAGACTGAAAAAGACTCCACCATTCGAGCCGGGCGTCAAGCAGCCCTAACCAGCTGTGATGACCTGGCGAAATTAGGTATTCTGGACAAAGTTCACTGTCACGAACTTCAATGAAAAAGTTTTTCGCAAGAAGTAAGCTCGAGAAAATCTCTAAGTGGTGCAAAACTAGTTGAAGGGGGGGGGGCACTCAAGATTTGCTCATACATAAAAACGAAAGGATTCACCCATAAAAATGAAAAATTATTTCGTTATTAGATATGTGATAACGCTATCACTCATATTTCCTAGAAATTCCATGAAATTAAATCGATTTCTGAAAGCAAAATCATTCATTTTTCACTTGAATTCTGGCTGCCCCCCCCAACTAGTTTTGCACCCTCTAACTATCCTAAAAGTGCGTTGAATTGATTCACCTCCTGATTTCAATTGTCTCTCCATTCTTCAACGGTCTGCCAGTGGAAGATTGCGCGCTCCAAGTGAACGCGGCGCTACTGCGCGACGTCTGGACGAGTTAGCACGCCGCCAGTGAGAAAAAAATCTCACGAATTTTAAAACTTTAAAATTCGCTTGAATTTTGTGTTTGTTGGTACCTCTGCTACATTTTTATAGTTCTTGAGATCTCCAGTTTGGCATTCACGTGTTTTTAACGCTTTTGCGCAATTTTGAAAAGCTTGTATATCTTTTTTTTATTCGTTAAAGCCAATGAATTCATTTTTAATTCTTTTAATGTGTAGTTTTCTGTTATAGTGCGGCCTTTTCTTTTTTATAAATCGTTCAGGTAGCGGGAAAACTTCTTTGCTGGAACCAGGTTTCTGGAATTTCGTGGTTTAAAGACGTCGGCAGAGTGGAAAATCTGCGAGCGAGCGATTTTGCGAGAAATGATGAAGGGTGGGGCATCTGAACGCTTGCCACCCTCCTCGGCTGCAGCTGATTGGTCGGCGGGCATCGGCTGCGTGCGGCGCGCGTTGCGTCTGGCTGGAGCATTGCCAACGTCGTTTTGAAAGCTCCCATTGCCGGTCCATTCTACGACTTTATTAAGAAATCAAGAAACATACACAAGTATGTAAGTGAGCCTCATTTGTATACCTAAGCAATGAATAGGATGCATAACAAACACAGAAGTGGGAGGGGTGTAAGGGAAGTGAAACCATTTGGCAAATGTTTCCACGAATCACATCTTTTGCCTGCTAGATCATACATCTTTGGCTACTGGATATGGACTAAGATACATGGTGCTATGCTCAAGACGTCCCTTTGCGACGACTCACATCTTGAGGAGTAGGAAATTGAGAAAACTTTTCAAAGGTACTATACTTGGGCATCGAATAATTTCTGAATCGTCCTATTAATGAATTTTCCTCCTCAATGTTGAAAAACGAATCGAGCTTTCTCTGATTTTCAGACAACAAGTAGGGGGAAACTTCTCATGAGTTAGGTTAGAGTAGAATCAATTGCATTAATTGAATCACAATTAACAATTATTCGAAAAATAGTCGACTTCGACTATTAGTCGACTCATTCCCTGAAAAACTGATATTTGTGATTTTGTAGAATGCATTGAATTCTACTTTGTCATCAATCATGAGAAGACTATCCCTCACCTGATGCCTGAAAACCGAAATTAGCTCAAACCATTCCTGACTCTGGGGAGAAAAATTGATTTTTCGGATGATTCGAAATTATTCGATGCCCAGCATAAAAGGTACTGAACGCTGAACTATAGGTGCCCTAAGCACAACTTTTAGAAACGGCCGCAAAACGGAACATCCCTCATTAGGCTGAATTCTGTGCACAGAGTTTTGCACCTTTGGCCCCCCCCCCTTCCTCCAATCCTATCAATGGGTTAGTCTGCCACCGAGGAAACTGTGCGTGAAGAGCTTTTTCCTGAAGACGATGATAGAATAACATCGGTACTGATTAACATCTCTTGTTGGGAGGAGACTATCCGCCCATTTTATCGCCGTTGGCCTATCACGTCAGCATTTGCTGCTCCTGTGATAGGTCAGCGGCAGGAAAATGTGCGGGGAACTCCCTCCCAGAAAGAGATCTGAATAAGAACCATTACATCTCGCTGCTGGACAAAAAAATTGCCACTGAAATAAAGTAATGTGATCTGCACGTGTGGTATTGGAAAGGGATGAATGACAATACAAGCTTCACTGCTTATTCTCTAACCATTAAGATTCTATCAACGTTGTGTGATGATGTCGTTTTCATTCCTCTTCACTGCTGAAATAGTTTAGCTAGGTGTGTTCGCCTATATTCCCTGTTGTAACCATCCTGTTGCTTCAATTACAACAGCTTACTGTTGATCCCGTTCACGAAATTGAATCAGGGTCAGAATTTGGGGGGAAACTTTGGCGAGGACGGCTGTGGCGTTGGCAATGCGCCAGACGCGCCGCGCGCAGCCGATGCCCGCCGACCAATCAGATGCAGCCGAGGAGGGTGGCAAGCGTTCAGATGAGGGTGGGGAGCACTACGCAGTTCGACCGCGCACGCGACCGCACCGCATAGGCTGCGACGGAGGGGGGGCGCAGAGTGTCTTGCCCGTCGCGGAAATCGCAATTTCGCGGCGAAGCTCGTTGCGAAATTGCGAGACAATTGTGATTTTCAAGCGATTTTGCGAGTTGCTGCCAAGTTTCGCGCTCCATTGCTAATACTTGTGCTCCATTACCATCCTCTATTTGAATGTCCACGATTTCGACCCCTTTCTCTCTTCCTTGTTCTCATTCCTTCTTTCTGCTATATTTTCAGAGTGCTAAACTATTTTGCGGGTTGGCACTCAGGATTAAAGGAGAAATGAATGATACTGATCTCAGAAATCGATCTAATTTCATGAATTTTCTTAGGAAATTACCAATAACAACGCTATCAAATATCTAATAACGGAAGAATCTTTCATTTTCATGAATTAATCTTTTCATTTTTGTGGGTAAATCCTGAGTGCCCCACCTCCAACTTGTTTTGCACCTAGTTTCAGCTTCAGTTTCTTTTCTGGGGTGCGTTCCAAGATTTTATACCAACCATAGTAATTAATGATGGTATATGAGGCCTCATGAAATGGATATGGATAAATTTCGGTCTATCATTTGTTAAATATCCCGTTTGCAGGCATCTCAGTGGAGCAATTCTTAATCAGATCTCATTTCACTGTCTTGCGTTTGATTTTCACACAAATTTTCCGCCCATGGAAACCTTCTTGAAACACAACCCTAGTATTGTAGTAGACTAATCGGCTGCAAAACTAGCTGAATGTAGCACTCAGGATTCATCCATGAAATATGAAATTTATGTTGATAGCAGATGTCAGACAGTGTTATCACTTATTGTTTTCAGAGAATTTCTGTTGAAATAGCTCGATTTCCGATAGCGGTATCGTTCATTCCATTTTTGAAAACCTGAGTGATCTTCACAACTATTTCCGCACAGTAATTTGGGAAATGAGCACAGAAAGCAGGAAATATGGAACATTTGAAATCATTCAGTGAAATTATTTCAGACAGCTGCGGCCCATCCTGCGAAATAACGAGACGAAAATAGATGATTGACTTCCGCGCTCCAATCGATCAACATTCGCGCTCTAATCCAAATCACACTCTGCGGGGATGCCTGCGACTGCGCCGCAGAATTTTCAAGGCCACGCCCACATTCGCTCGCTCGCTCGCAGACTTTGGGGATAGGTAAAGAGGCACTCCCGGGTGGGCGCGTCTCAGTTGGGCGGGGCGACTCCGCCCTCGGCGCGGACGAGATTGCCTCCTGAGTGCCTCTTTCACGAGCTCTCCGATTTGCATTTGTCCTCACTGTATTCCCTATACTATCCACGTCTATTCCACTGGACTGTAAGGGAATAGAAGCTGATCAACTGCTCTATTCAACCCCAATGGCAATCCTTCCGACAAACGCTGATCCCAAATGCATTGATTTGCTAGCTCACGAGAGTTTTCATGTTCCCATGTTAGCATGAGACTTTTCTTGACCAGCAATATGATGCTAATATCCGTTTACCCTACTTTTACAACCATCTACTGGATTCCAAAGTGGGTCGTCTGAAAGCTTCCACTCATTTTTTTCTAAATTTTTTATTATATTTAAAGAAACTATCCAATGAAGCCTTGGCTAATTCACACATGATGTTCGAGTTCAAAATTATGTTAAGACGGTAAGGCTATCTATTCTTCAATGTAGAATTTCAATTTTCAAGCTAACTCTTCTTGCTCACGAAACAAAGAGCCGATGTTGAGAATAAATTCTTAATTTTTTTCTTGCTTTCACTCGCTTCGTTTTTGCAACGAATTTATATGAAAATGGGTTGTTTATAGCCTCTGCATTGTTTCCTTCGTGTGTATCGTATGCGAAATAATTTAATGTACGGATGAGATGATATGACCGAGTACGTGCTGAACTGGAGCATCATTTTATTTTTTTTTCTTTCTGAGGATCAGTTCACAAACTGTTGTAGGAAAACAAATTCTGAACTAAATTTACTAAACAAAAATTATGCCTATTAAAATTTTATTAAGGTTTGGAATGATGTCAAAAAGTAGTAATGAAATTTCAACTTTTATTGTTCAATACATTTTTCACATGATCAGATTTTTAAACATTACACAGCATGATTTCAGCCCCAAAAGGAAAACAAACACAAACAAAAATGACGAAAAAACACCGGCAATGAAATTCTTGAATTTTTGTGATGTTGGTGTGATTTTTCATGTTTTTTTATTCATTGATGTCTTATGCTATTAAGTTTTCCTCCAGCAACAAAACACCTATTTTCCCTCGTTGACTTTTGTTTTGTTATTCACTTAAGGAAACAATGTCTTGTTCCATAATTGTGTTCTCAGCCTACGTACTCAATCTAATAAGCCCTCGTTGATGTCAACTGATACCTCTACTCTGTCGACCCTGCTGCTTACATTGCCACTGGAACTGGTTTACGATCCTGGGTCGCTTGTCTTCGAATCTGTTATGTCCATTGGCTATGCTGGGTCATTAGCGATCGAATGGAGGAAATGTCGACCGATATGAGCCAAAATCAGGGTGAATGCAAAGGCTGAGAATATATGTATGTAAATCAAAACAGGCCTTATTTCCCTGGCTAAATGACTTCAAAAACGATTAGATTTTGAGGTAGAAACTCAATACAAATTAAGGCTGGAAAAAAGCAAAGCGCGCTTCTTTGTTGAAAAAAAATACAATTGAAAAAATATTTTTAAAAAATTGGTAAAAAGAATTGACACTTTGTTCCTCTTGTGCACTTTTTTAACGCGTTCGTCGGACTATCACTTTTATTGCGAGAATAAAGACAAAACGATATGAATTAATGGAAGAATTTTTTTTAACCAAGAAAAGTCATTTTAGTCCTCGTTAGAAACGGATACCTCCTTCAAAAAAAAACCTGGAAGAAATATGGGATGGCGAAACTAGTACGAACTCTGTATCATGTGAATGTTCACCTACGTTTTTGTTCGATTTTTTTTTGTTTTTGTAAATTTTGTATTTGAGTCGTGAATCATAGACAGTTTTTATAGCAGCTTTTTGAGACACTTCAGAATTGATCCGATCAAGCAGAGGTTTGAAAAATAGATCCGAGTTCTCATTTTCTTCATTTCACTAAATTTCTTCAAATTATCTATTCCTAGTCTTATTTTTTATTTGTGACTAGAAATGCTAGCGACGGATTAGTAAACACTCGAATAATCTAGGAGATTCCCTGAGAAGGTTTCAACAATATAGGATATACCTACGACCTTTTTGGTTAGGGTCATAATACTTGGTGATTAAAAAGTCTTCTATAGACGACACGATAGCGGAACATCTGGATTTTTTTTCCGATTGAAGGCATAAAAATCAGATGAATTGAAGAGATTAAGAAACACTATCTCGTTTCGAGAAAGCCTTGGATGTTTATAAACATATAGGAAATCTAGGCGACAAATTGGAAAGCTAGGGCGATGCCTGTTTTTTTTATTGATTCTGGAGCCTCCGCCATTTTTTAAATTATAATGTTAATATTCGACAAAAGAAATTTATGGCTAAGTGCTAGGCGGCGTAATCGAAAATGAAAAGATTTAAAGCATTGAACAACATTAAAGGTCACTATATTGCGCGAACAGGGATTATATCTTGATTCATAAACTATTTCTATGTTTAGGTGAGATGAGAAGAGAAGGAAACCAGATAAAAAGATTCACCTTTTCATAAATCACCACCGCGGAATTGAAAACGCAATGTATAATAGCATCATATTGCTGGTCAAGAAAGGTTTCATGTCAGCATGGGAACATGAAAACTCTCGTGAGTTAGCAAATCAATGCATTTGGGATCAAGAATTGTTATCGAGTTGAATAGATCAATTCCTCAGCTTCTAGAACCTTACAGTTCAGTGGAATACAGGCGAATAGTGTAGAAATACAGTGAGGAAGTAATCAAATCGAAGCACCGCGGAAGAGGCACTCTGGAGACAATCTCGTCCACGCCAAGGGCGGAGTCGCCCCGCCCAACCGGGTCACGCCCTCCCGAGAGTGCCTCTTTGTGCGCACCCGCAGACTTTCCACTATGCCGACGCCTTAATTCCGCTCTTAATCGATCCCTTCCCATCGATATCTTTGTGTTCCGAGAAGTTTTGGTTCTACAAGCCGAAGCTCGGACCTGTTGGGCACCGTTTGTGTTGTTCATTATCTTGCTTTTCTAATGGTTTCTGCACTTATAGGGTTCCCCATGGAAGATGGGGAACATAGCAAACCGGCGCTTCCTGTAGTGCCAGACAAGTGCGGACCACCGACAATCAGTTTGAACTATCTGCTCGATTTTGCTATTCAGCAGATATACCATGAGATCACAGTGCTGTCGGAACTGTATGTTTTAATAGGAGTTTCATCCGATTTTCCTTTAATCTTTTGTTCGGTTTTGAGACTGCATTTTGTTTGTTATTCGGCTTATGACCAAAGTTTCAGGCTTCCGAAAAAGCTGGATGGAGACCGAAAAATCAGCCTCGTCCAGTTCGCGCATTCAACTCGAATGCTGTTTGTTAAACTGTTAGCTGTCGTCAAATGGGTGAAGTCGTCCAAGAAATTCGAGTCCTGCGCGGTTAGCACTTTTATGATTCACTTCTAGACTCCAGTTCTGATTATGCATATTTCGTTTCTTTTACTCTTCTTCCTTTCTTTAAAATTAGCCTTTTTGGTAGAGTACGATAGCCATGAACTATCAGACATTGATTCTTACAAAATAAAAGTATTGGATTCTAGATTAACACCTATTGTTGAACCGCGCAAAGTCTGCTTCAGTGAGACTGTTCGCCAACGCGGTCGGCATACGTGTCGAGCGGACCTCGTGAAGCCTTTTTAAAGGCCTCGGCATAGTGAAAAAACTGCGAGCGAGAAATGATGAAGGGTGGGGAGCACTACGCAGTTCTACCGCGCACGCGACCGCACCGCATAGGCTGCGACGAAGGGGGGAGCGCAGTGTCTTGCCCGTCGCGGAAATCGCAATTTCGCGGCGAAGCTCGCTGCGAAATTGCGAGACGATTGTGATTTTTAAGCGATTTTGCGAGTTGCTGCCAATTTCCGCGCTCCATTGCTAGTACTTGTGCTCCATTATATAGTGGTACAATTTCGAAAAAAATGTCGAACCAAAATCGAACAAACGAAAATTGAAAAAATTTCGTTCAAAAAAAATTTCGAACGAACGAATTTCGAAAAACTTTCGAAATTTCCGAGGTCGAACAAACGAAATTCGAAACTAATCGAAATTTCGATTTTTTTCGAAACTCGTTGAAAATTTCGAAATATGTCAAAAATTTCGAAATTTTTTCCGAAACTTGTCAAAAATTTCGAAACTTGTTCGAAAAAATTCCGAACGAACGAATTTCGAAAAAAAATTCGAAAAATCGGATTTTGAACGAACGAAACTCGAAAAAATTTCGTTCGACGAAATTTCGAACGAACGGAATTTGAAAAATTTTCGTTCGACGAAATTTCGAACGAACGAAAAAAATTTCTAAAAATCTTTCGAAAATGTCGTTCGTGTATAACTATACTCCATTACCGTCCTCTATTTAAATATCCACGATTTCGACCCCTTTCTCTCTCCCTTGTTCTCATTCCTTCTTTCTGCTATATTTTCAGAGTGTTAAACTATTTTGGGGTTGACACTCAGGATCAAAGGAGAAATAGATGATACTGATCTCAGAAATCGATCTAACTTCATGATTGTTTTAGGAAATTACGAATGATAACGCTATCAAATATCTAATAGCGAAAGAGATTTTCATTTTCATGGATTAATCTTTCCATTTCTATGGTTAAATCCTGAGTGCTCCCCTCCCCAACTAGTTTTGCACCTAGTTTCAGCTCCATTTTCTTTTCTGGGGTGCGTTCCAAGATTTTATACCAACCATATTAGTTAATAATTGTATATGAGGCCTCAAGAAATGGATATAGATGAATTTAAGTCTATCTGAATTTCAGTCTATCATTTGATGAATGTCCCGTTAGAAAGCATTTCAGTGGAGCTTAATTGTTCATCTATCTCATTTCATTGTCTTGTGTTTGATTTTCACACTTATTTTCCTCCCATCCTGCGAAATAACGAGATGAAAATAGATGATTGACTTCCGCTCTCCAATCGATCAACATTCGCGCTCTAATCCAAATCACACTCTGCGGGGATGCCTGCCACTCCGCCGCAGAATTTTCAAGGCCACGCCCACATTCGCTCGCTTGCTCGCTCGCAGACTTTCCACTATGCCGACCCCTTAACGATCCTTGTCACAACTGCACGCAGCTGATTAACACATTCACGACCACGCCTAATTTTGGGTGGCTGCACGTTCGGACCGCGTGCAATATTGCGTCACCGTATGCAGTGTACCACCGGTGGGCCGTTTTTGTTCGAATGGCACGCCACCAAAAAATCGATTTTCTTTTTTTTTGGTTTATCGAACGGCAGTTGACGTCAAAATCAAGATGCCAAAGTTTAAGCTTCCATAACTCTTTCCTTTCAGAGAATTGGCCTCCTAAAATTTAAACTGTTTAGATATCACGTGAGTTCGTTGATTTCTAGCGCTCTGAAACATTGGCTATCGTAGATTACCATGATAGACATTCTTCTGTTCTTCGATTCACAGGGAATGCTCAGAGAGATGATAATTTTTCAGATTTGCATTAATTTTTGCGTTAGCTACACACTCGCGCTTGCGGTCTATCGCATTCCGACCGGAGTTTTTTGTAGTAAAAATTTTTAGCCTTTTTGGCGTTTAGACGTGAGAAATACTCCTCAGCTTACATATTGACTGGGAATGCTGATTGAATTTTTTTAAAGATCTTCGCCCATTTTTTTCTCGGCCACCCAGGGATTAGCAGGTCGTTGCGTCAATTTCGGGCGTAGCTACGACCCCTCCGTGTTGAGCAAAATTGAAAAAAAACGTGAACGTTTTTTGCGACCCCTCCCCCCGAGATGAAAAATTGTGTTTGTCTTTTGAGTGAAAAATCCGGAAAAAATTCAAACATTCGGTAGCAAAGGACAACTATTACTTCTTCATTTTAGCTGACCAAGTGGTTTTAGGGAATTCCATCTTTTCTCCACAAAAATTACGAGCCCTCCCCCCCCCCCGAAAATTTTCTTTTTTTTTTAAATTTCCGAAATTTTTACGACCCTCGTTGCGCCGAGTCGCAGCCCTGCTCAACCCTGCGGCCACCCCCTCACCTCTCCGGTTCGAAGCCTTCTAGTGTTAGATTTTTTGTTAAAAAAACCTTCTTGAGCGTTCGTTTTTTTTACATTAAGCGTAAAAAATAGTTCTACTATTACATATTGACTTGTGACTTACTGACTTAATCGGTTGGCTTTCGCCCGACGCGGTCATTCCGCATCTTCACCGAGGTGTGCCGTCCTAGTAGTCAGCCGCTTCCATTTTTCACGGTCTTCAGCCACAATTTGAACATATTCCATCCAGCTGTCACTATTCCATCTCCTGCGAAACGAAAACATCGCGCCTGAACTGTCTTTCGATGCCGAGTGACTTCAAATCATCTTTAACCACATCCGTCCAGAACTTTCGCCTATGCCCAGATGGCCGTTTCCAGACAGGATTCGGAAGCATTCTTAAAGCGTGTTGTACGAGACGATCCGGCGTTCTTCTTAGTATATGCCCGAGCAGTCGAACTTGACTTTCCATTGCTGCTTGAGATGGCGTTGGAAGATGCTGGCACCTTCCTCGTGTCAAGCGTTGATGTACTGCGTCGATTTCCTCGTAAAGATCTTCGTTATGGCATACACGCGGCCAGAAATATCCAAACAAAAGCCTAAAAAGCTTCCTCTCCGTGCAATCCAACCTTTCCGTCTGCGTCTTCGGTGCTGCCCACGTCTCCGATCCGTACATCATGATAGGGCGAATAGCGGATAGGTAGACGCGCAACTTGGCTTCCTTCGCGATGGTGGTAGACCTCAAACACTTGGTTAGAGAATTAAATGCAGACGTAGCTTTCGCACATCGTTGTAGAATATCCGCTGCATAATTACCATCGTTCTTCAGCAAACAGCCCAAATAACCGAAATCGTCCACCAGTTCGGTACGTTGTCCGTCCACACAAACTCCCGTTGAAGGCCTCTGAGAGACCCACATCTGCTTGCATTTGTCGGGACGAAGACGAAGTCCATAGGCTGCCGCACACTTCGAAACGAGGTTTACAATCCTTTGCAGTTTTGCATTGTTTTCAGCGAATAACACAATGTCATCGACGTACTCCAGGTCGACAAGGGGCGTCCTGATGGTGTTAGGATTACGTCCGCAGGAAACTGTTCTGCAACTCTACGCATGATGTCATCAACGGCGAAGTTGAAAAGAAAAGGTCCTGCAACGGCTCCTTGCCTTACTCCTGTTTTCACCTCGAAAGCTGACGTAAATCCGACAGGTGCACGAACTGCTGCTGTTGTTGCTTTGTTCGTTTCCTCGATTAACCGAACATGCTTTTCCGGGACTCCATCTGCTCGCAGAGCATTGAGCATTCGATCACGATGAGGAGAGTCGAACGCGGCTTCAAAGTCCAAAAAAGCAAGCTCTAATGGCTTCGAATACCGCTGCCTTGATACAATTACTCCTCTCATGACGAACACGTGGTCGATGGTCGATCTTCCAGGTCGAAAACCGGCTTGCTCATCTCTGGTCGTTCCTTCACGATGTTTGATAAATCGCTCGAGAATGATACGTTCTAAAACCTTTTACATGACACGAAGTAGAGAGATACCTATGTAGTTCTTAGGATCCGTGACGGATAGCTTCTTGTGAAGAGGTACGATGATCGCATGTCTCCACGAATCGGGTATCCTTTCGCTCATCCATATGACACGGATGGTGTTGGTGATTTCACGAATCCCAGACGGAGGAAGAGCTTTCAGCATTTCAGCAGTGATGTTGTCATCTCCACCTGCCTGTCCATTCTTCATTTTCCGGACACAATCCAAAACTTCAGACTCAGTTGGCGGTTCCTCACTGACATTGTAAGGTGCTCTCTGAACATGCGGGAGCTCAGGTACTGATGATGCTGGGCGATTCAGTAGTGAACTGAAGTAATCCTTCCATATTGGCAGCGTCGCATCACCATCTGCAACTCCATTGGTAGTGTTCAAGACAGGAGAACATCTCTTCATCTTGCCGCTAGACTGACATAACAACGTGTAGGCTTTCCTCGGGTTCTTCTCCTCCCAAGCCTTCTCAAACTCCTTAGCTCTACACGTCCATTCTCTTTCGCGGTCACTTTGAAGCTGCCGGCGCAACTCCCTCCTCAGGCGCTTCTCCACGAAGTTTCCTGCAGTTCGGAGAGCATATACTCTATTGCGGGTAGATGTTGCTTCCTTTGTAGGCTTCTTCTTCTATGTAGGCGAGCTTCTTCTTGGGCTGTACAACCGGGAGTGCCTCTTTCGAAGCGTCCTGGATGCACTTGACGAAAGAGTCCGCGTCGCAAAGTTTCTTCTTAGTCCGTGCTCCAATATGAATAGAAACGCGTTGTCGGAATTCCCTTCTGTCTTCTTCATTCCTGAAACATAACATATCAATCCTCTGGAGAGGCTTAGTCCCTCGCTTCCTCTTATGAATCCTCGCACTGAAGTTCAACAGAACAGGACGGTGATCCGAATCGAATGCGACATCCCACACAGCTTTAGATCTTCGAATGTCCGATACTGGAATATTCCTCGTCAGGACATAGTCAAGCTGTAGTTTCAAAGTTGTCATCTTCCGCTTCCGCTGCTCTTCTGGAGATAGCTGGGTTGGTCCCTGCCACGTAAGCTGATGGCGGCGTTGATTCCTCTTGAATGTCGATGCAATAATCAGACCACTGCGTTCACAAAAATCGACAAGGCGGTAGCCATTGTCCGATGTTTGCTCCACTCGGTAGAAACATTTTCCGAGTGCTTCGGATTCTTGATCATGTCCCATCTTCGCATTTGCGTTAATCCCCAGGACAATAGCATGTTGACGAGGTATCCTGGCCAGCAATGTATTGAGTTCCTCATAAAACGCATCCTTGGAATTGTCTTCGGCGGTTTCAGTGGGCGCATGAGCACTCACTATCCACAGATTGAATCCTCTGTGATCCCGCAGTCAAACGAATGCATTCCGGTACGACGAGCCAAACTCCTTGACCATACCATTGAAATCCTTCCTTACAGCTATTGCACAGCCTCCCACTCTCCTATCGTCAGCGTTACCGCAGTAGATGGTGTACTCTCCGACGCTGATGACGGGTCTATATTTGAGGCGGGCTTCCTGCAAAGCACCAAACGGTGCATGGAAATAGCTCAGAAGTCTGGATAGCGCAGTTTTCAGGATATCACTCGACACCGATCGACAGTTCACGGTGGCGAAACTGTGGCTTGTGGCCAAAGACTCCATGAACTCCTTAGGTACGGATCCTAAGGTGATATGGACCAGAGGCCTTAGTGTGCCGGACGGCGACACCTTTATGCAATGTATGGGATACTTTCACGATATAGTTGTGCACGCTATATCGCTCGAACGGTTCCTGTGTACACTCAAACGCCTGCTGGGTTCAGTAGAAGCAGGGGCACCAACGAGCCGGTACCAACAGACTTGTATACACACCCCCATTGACTAGTAATGATTAGTTGAATACCCGTTTTTTCAGACTTTCACTCGTTTTCTGTTTCGTCGTTTTTCCATTGACTAGTAGTGATTAGTTTAATACCCGTTTTTTAGACTTTCACTCGTTTTCTGTTCTGGCGCGTCCCCATTTATCTCGTCCGCTCTTCTCCAAGATGGTTTCACCGAAGTTGCAGCCCCGGCCTACGCTAGTAGACCAACCATAACCAAGCAGGGCGTCCAAAAAAGTACCAAATGATCTCTGCATTGGTGATATTTGCATAGAATAATTTCTGTGAAGAAGATACTTGCGAGATAAAAGCCGACTTTAAACGCGGGAATGGTGCGCAGTATTAGTAATCTTTTTTTCTGTCATATGTTAAATAGTGCTATACGATTTTATCACTCCTAGAGGTAAGGATTGTTCCTTGGGTAATGGAAATATGAAACAAATTCGCCAGTAATTGCTTGTAAAAATGCGATCTGTACTCAAGTTTGCGGTTTTCGACCTCGCCGCATTCGAAGGGTCAGATATATTGTAGTGGTGAAGCTGCCAGCGGACCACGAAGTTCATAGTCGAGTCTGGAATAGGTAAATACATTGGCCATAAGTAGATGAAGAAATTGCTCCATGCGGTGGAGAGATCGATTTTCGAAAAGTGTCCCACCGGTGGGACACACTGTCGTGAATGGGTTAAAATATTTTTCATTATTCGCCAAGTGGCCTGTATATCGATTTGCATGCCCAAAAACGGTTTTTGCGACTGCCACACAGCGTGCACCGCGGGAGCGGACGGTCCCATTCGGACAATCTGTATATCATACCACTTTATCGATTTCACCTTGATGTTGGGCTCGATCTTTCCAAATTTTCGAATTTATTTGCTTTTCTTCTCACTTTGCCTCTCTTATTTCTCATTGACTCTGTTTTCATTATCCTTTGCTAACAATTTCCGCTCATGGCTCAGCTTTGTCCTCCATTTCTCATCGACAATTCTGTTCCTCCATGAGGATCCCAGACAGAATTGTTCGGTAAAATTTCGTCTGCGGGCAGATGCGAAACGGACTTCATCAACTTTTCATTCCTCTACAGCTTTTTTCTTTTCTCGTTCCCTAGCCTATGTTACTGCTAAATTCAAAACATCGAGTCATACGGGAAATGCGCCGTTTCCTACGATAACTTTGAGAAAACTGAAGACGGACTTAATATTCGTGTTTAGCCATATACCTATCCTCTGGCTCCGAGCCAAATTTGCTGCGTACATGCGCAGACGCACGAGATGAACGGAAATAAATTTCACTCGGAAACAGAGGATATATCCCCTTCCTCCACCGCACAAAGTTCGGCTAAATTTTACCTTCTACAGAGTTCAGCGGGGCATTGTGACCTCCTTGGTCAAGCTATGACCCCCTGTGACCTGGATTTTTATAAAATGTGAATTTTCGACGAACTTTTCCCTCGTAGGTGAAAATGTAGTCTAAATTACGGCGCTCTCCTAAAATTCACATTTTTTTTTGGCCAAAACAGGGTCATACGTAGTTTTTGATTTCTCAACAGGTGATGAGAGGGGTCGTGAAAATTTGGGCCCAAAAATTAAAATTCGGCAAGGAGAATTTTTTTTCGAATTTTCTGGTCACCTCAGATAGAGGGAAAGATCGTAGCCTTGCTAAGGCCTTACATAACGATCCGCTTGACTATCCAGAAATCTTACCCCTTCACCTTCGTTGTGTCTGATCGCAACACCGCTGGTATACACTGGATCCGAAACGGGTATAATCGGAATTCAGGCTGATTGAAAAAAAGCTTTCTTAATGAATCAAATATCGGTTCTATTCGGATTTTGCGTTTTTTCAGTGATTCAGATTTCGGTTTAATTCGGAGTTGGCCTTTTGAGACACTCGGATTTCGGTTAGGATTTGGCCCCTTTTCGGTGATTAGGCGGTTCGTACTTGGCGTTATTCGGTAAACCGGGTTTCGAAATTACTCGGATCTGGCGTTTTTTTTTCGGTGATTCGGATTTTGAATCGTTAAAATTTCGAATCATTCGGACGGATATCCGAATCGGCTCCAATGTATATCCGCTAGACGCTGGCCCGATGAGTCCGAAAATTGAAATGGTGCCGAGGTTCCAGTACGAATATAAAAGCTTCCTTTTTTTGTGCAAAACGCAGGTAGAGACTCTTCTATTTTTAACTGATCCAGGCAATATGCTATCTGTTGGACCAGCAGTCACAGTACTTTGTGGAGACTGCAGATCGATTAGTGACGATTTCTCGCGAAGAACTTGTGATGGCTCGCCTTCCAGCCTTCCAAGTCTTCACAGCTGCTGATGTGCTAACAAAGGTTTGCTCTTCACACAAGTTTTTGCTTACTTCATATTAATAGTTACTGGTTTAGGGAACCTACCAACATCTACCCACTATTATCAAGGACCGTTTCGTGCGGAAACTGAAAATCTCGGCGGCCGAAGAGGCCAATGTGCTGTTACGACTTAACCAGGTAACGCGAGCTATGAGATAATTTTGCTCATGTTCTAGCCATGAGTTGCATTCCATATCTGTACCCTTTTTTCTCTACAGTTGCTCTCTAGAGTATGTTAACGAATATTCGGAAAACGAATGTTCGGTCGATTAAACGAATAATCAAATATTCGCATTATTCGAATATTCGCAAAAGTCAATTTTTCGAATTATTCGTTTGTTCGAATATTCGGAGAAGTCCATTTTTCGAATAATTCGTTTATTCGAATATTCGAAAAGTCAAAATTCGAATAATTCGTTTATTCGAATATTCGGAAAAGTCAATTTTTCGAATAATTCGTTTATTCGAATATTCGAACGGCCCAATATTCGAATATTCGGCCGAATAAACGAATAATTCCAGAAAAATAGGAAGCAGAGTCTCCGGCACATATCCATTTTTGCGGTGCAGAGGTGAAATGTCTCTCTCCAAACTGGGTACTATCTTAGCGATGGGGGTCCACTATTGCTGGATGTGCTTGGCCCCGCCCATTTTACCGTACCGCACTAAATTGAGCATCTCCCGGGGTTTCCTCCCCTGCCAAAATCAGGATTGCAGCACGGAAAATGGGCTTGGCCAGGTGCGATACAACAGTGCTCCCCCGCTTAGGTTCCGTCCATAGCAGACGACTCCAGCGCCGAGTGATGCTGGGTTTGCATCTTTAACATTCGTTATTGATCTGACTCCCCAGCGACCACGGCAGGCGCCCTGACGCTGACGGTTGAGGCATAGCGGCAGTAGCGGCTGTCACTAATGTTATCAATACCATTGTTAACCACGTGCCGTCCTCGCACACGTTGATTGCGCCAGCCATCGAGCGTCATGCGCCAACGTTTCAGCGCTGGCCCATGATGCTCTGACGCCTTGACGCTTTGCCGCTGGTCGTCTGCTATGGACGGAGCCTTAAAGGCATCGTACACGATGAGAACCATATTTGGGTTTTTGATGTTTTCGTGTTGTACTATCCCTATAGTGACTAACGGTAGCAAAACGCCCCCTCAAAAACGTCAACTTTTTAAGAAAAACCCATTTTTAGAAAGTTCATAGCAAATTTGAATTTCGCGCCGGCATCAACTTGTGATAGTTGCGCAGAGAATGCAAGGAACAGCCTTACGCTTCGTTCCTTGGCGCAGCGTTGCAAGCAATTCATCGAGGATGCCGCTCAACTACGACTTCAGCGAAATTAAAATGGGCTACCCACCTGCTGCGTCCAGTGCTGCCGGCTGCTTTCGATCGATGCCGAATTCGAAATCGACTGGCGTGTATTGCGCCCTACGACGCGTCAAGGCACGCCCGCCATCGGCAACCCAAGAGTTTTGTTCTTTGTACCAACGGATCGACCCCAAGGCCGGCCCCCCAAACCCAGGAAGCCATTTTGAGGTAAGCGAATCTCCACTCAGAGACGGTTTTGTAACTCCAAACTTTCTGAGTGACATTTTCATGGCCCACTAGTCCGAATGAACGCATAAACCCAAATTCGGTTTTCATCGTGGACGATGCCTTTAAATAGCACCTCAAACTGATGAGAAATTCGGATATTGTTGGTAGATATTGTTTCGAAAATCCAGAGACTTTGATCGTATCGTTTACTCATTGACAGTGATAAATGTTGTTTTGAATACTCTTATGATATAATGTGAAATGTCTTTTTCGTGGAAGTCCATTGGCATAATAGTTGTACACGAACGAATTTTTTCGAAAAATTTTCGAAAGATTTTTCGAACCTTTTTCGTTCGTTTTCGTTCGTTCGAAAAGTTTCGAACGAAATTTTTTCATTGTTCGTTCGAAATTTTTTCGAAATTGTACAACTATAATTGGCATAGCTTTGATCTATACAATACCATACAAAAAGGTCAAGCAAGCTGGTAGTGCCGCGAACGGGGTTCAATTATGCGTACTCGGTCCGTACCTCTTATTCAAATACTCGTGATTTTAGCCGGATATTCGGATTATTCGTATTCGAATCATTCGAATAATTCGATTATTCGAAAAGTCTAATTTTCGAATAATTCGTTTATTCGATTATTCGAAAATCAAAATTTCGAATAATTCGTTTATTCGAATATTCAAAGAAGTCGTTTTTTCGAATAATTCGTTTATTCGAATATTCGGAGTAGTTGATTTTTCGAATAATTCGTTTATTCGAATATTCGGAGAAGTCAATTTTTCGAATAATTCGTTTATTCGAATATTCGAAAGAGTCAATTTTTCGAATTATTCATTTATTCGAATATTCGAAAATTTTTATTCGTTTGATATACTCTATTGCTCTCCTCCATTGTCTCTCAAAGCATTGTCTGCATTTTGCATTTGGCGTTATCGTATTTCAATCGTTACTCTGAGGTGACTTCCTGAATTGAATAAGATATGAAATTCAGGAGTCGGGTTTCGTCACAATTTTTTTGTTCCGAAAGCTGGTGCGAGACGCTCACGTATGTTCGAAAATGCGTTTTACGGAGCATATTTCGTCTTCTGAAGCGACTAAAATGAAAAATATTGATCAAAGATTTGCTGCTGCTGCCTCAACGCACCCAATATCTACTTATTTCTCAGCCTCTTGTGCGGCTGTCGGAGTGCGAAAGGCCAGAAAGCGCGCGAAACTGCGGGTTTCGGGACCAAAACGCGCAACTCGGCTCTTACGTGATTCCCCTCCTAGATATTGTTAAGTTGTTATTTTCGGTGGCTTCTAAAGATTTTTCATTTTTTACGTCTCCTCAGTGCTGAACAATGAAACCATAGAGCGACTGGAACAGCGAGAGAGTGACTTAGATCATTGGGGAGCGCAGAGAGTCCGGGGTAAAACATACCCTCAAACAGTGGTCTTACTGTTGATGAATCTGGCCCCTTTTGTTACATGGAATATCTCATATGCTGTTCAGTCTTTCAGACAATTGTTGATGCAGTAGCCTGACTCTGCACATACCGACTTGCCCAAGTTTGAACTCTTATTAATTCCGGGGTAACCCAGCTCTTCAGAGGAACTGTCCCCAGACAGTTCTATGGTCGGACCCCTTTCCAATCACTCTTCGCATCTTTCCCAACGGATACTCACGGGGAAAAAGATCTATTCCCGCCTGCGTATTCTCAGTAGAGAATTTGAGAAGGCAGGGGGCCTTGAAAGGTTCGATCCGAGATCAAGCCGCGGTTGGACCGTGTTAGAGCTGTGATCGTGCCCTTTAGTGGGTGAGGAGGAAGGAACTAGTTGGATTGAGGAATTGTATATCCTTGGATCGTAAATGAGACATCACGTTGACTTTCTTGGATTCTGATAAGGATTAGACGTCTAGCGTGGGTTTGCCGTTTACTCATAATATTTGAGAAGCCGAAAACTTTGTGCTAAGCACGCGATTCGGTTCAAGATGGCACGAGTCCCCTGTACTCCCGCTGATCATCGACACTGTCGAGCAGGTGCCTGTAACGTCTCCATTCGTCCCTATTAGCTTTCCAGGAAATCCTGTTTGTTCTTCTTCTTCTTCTTTGCAGCCACAGAGAGGGGTTCTGTCATAGGTTCAGAAACTCGGCCACTAGCACTGGGTTCGTCCACAGATCCATTGTCGTCAATGTAGTCGGTCTTTTGGGGCAATTGAACAGGTGCGCAGTAGTATGCCCTTGACTACCGCAATCAGGACACTCGTCAGGTTTGCTGTTGTCAATCCTATGCAAGTATGACATAAGCATGGGGGAGTGTCCACAGCGTAACGATGCAAGGGTGCACCTGGCACGCCTGCCAAGTTCCATCTCCGTCTCGGTCACCTTTGGAGGTGCGACTCCCAGGATGGGGTTTATGGCAACTCTGCTCAAGTGTTCGTTCACGAATCGGGTATGCTCCGCGCGCAAGAGACGGAGGCGTTCTTGTTGTGCTTCAGTCCATCTCTGCACATCTACTTTCGACGGAGCATCAGCGAAAGGCTTTCTGATACATCTCTCTCTCACCGGGTTTAGTACTCTTCGCGAAGGATGATTCGGCTGCTTCACGATGTTAATGTACATTTGTTGCGCCTGGAGTTGGCAGTGGTCTCTAACTGGCAATATGCGAGCTTCGGCGTGTAAGTGCTCTATTGGAGAGCTTTTAGAACAGCCTGTTGCAATTCGCAGAGCACAATTTTGGACGCGCTGCAGCTTGGACCAAGAGGTGTCCGACACGATGTGCTGCCAGACTGGCGCAGCATACTCCAAGGCGGGTTGCACAATAGCCTTATACGTGGTCAGGATCGTTTCTTTATTGCATCCCCAGGACGTTCCACCGAGAGCACGCAGGACGTTGAGTCTTGTTTTCACTGTGGCTTGCTTCTGCTCAGTGTTCTTATGAAACTTCAGCGAAGGATCCAACACGAGTCCAAGCAGCTTGGGGAATCGGGCGGCCTGCAATTGAGTTTCGTCCCATTTAACCATAGGATGGGCACTGTGCTCTGCATTATCAGTGGAAAAGACGGTGACGGACGATTTGGAGGCAGAGACTGTGAGCATTTTGCGATCGAAGAAACATTTCAACTCGATCAAGTAGTCATTGATCTTACTGGTGGCTACCTTAATGTCGCGATCTCGGCACAGAATAGTAATATCATCCGCGTATGCAATGACCTTGATGTCTTGAGGGGGAACGGGCAGATCTTCTAGATATAAACTGAAAAGTGCAGGCGATAAAACTCCTCCTTGAGGGACACCAGCGGCGATGGGGATGCTATTGGAAACATGTCCCTGGAATAGCACATTTGCCCGACGTCCTTTAGTGAAGGCAGTTATCCACCGCTTCTGCCATGGCTTGATGGTAGACTTCAACAGACTCTCTGATAGTAGGCCTAGATTGACAGTGTCAAATGCCTTTGTTAAGTCGAGGGCCACACCAACAGTACGTTGGGGTTTGATGGCATTGAAGCCGTCCAGCACATAGCTCACAATTTCCAACAAGGCCGTAGTGGTGGAATGTAATTTACGGAAACCATGTTGGTGCTGCTGTTGGCTGTTATGCTCGGCAAGCTCCTCCACAACCAGTTTTTCGGCAATTTTGGCGATGGGTGAGAGCAGACTGATCGGCCGGTACCCTTTAGCCGTGGATGGTGACTTTCCCGGCTTCGGCAGTGGAATAGCACGAGCCACTTTCCAATTTTGGGGTAAAATGCATGTACGAAACGATGTATTTATGACGTCGGCAATAAAGGGCAGTAGTTCACTGGGCAGTCTCTTCAGGACTGCAGGGCTCAAACCGTCTGGCCCTAATGCCTTCGAGTTGCTCATCTCCTTTATCGCCTTCTCCACCTGTGCAGGCGTGACTGCACCATCTACATCCCTGAGAGGGAGCTTACCGAGTTCCCGTACAGCTAATCTGTTCTGTTTCTCTCTTTGGTTCTAGTGATGAAAAATGCTTCCCAAGAGCATTTGCGGCCTCCTTCCCTGATTTGAAGACTCCATCTTCAAACTCAATCGTGGAATTGTCGGCGGAGGTGAACTTTCCGGAGATCCTTTCAAGGCCTTCCACGTTGCTGCTGCATCATTTCTGAAGTTCATCTTCTCAGTGAACTTTTCCCAAGTTTCCTTCTTGTGCCTGTCAAGGTCGTTCCTGATCTCATCATCCAGCGCAGCGATGTCTGGGTCAAGATGATTTGCGGCTCTCTTTGCGTCCCTTGTCCTTATCTTCTGCAGTGTTTCCTGGTGACATTGGGAAAGAAGGTCTTAACGCGGCCTTCAGGGATCGCAGCTTTCATAGCCTTCAAGATAGCATCAGATAGGTGGCGCTCCTTCTGGTGTACATCGCCATTCCACGGATAATCAGCCGCTTGGCGGAGCGCAACCTCCTGAACAGGCTCCAGTCTGCAAGGCCTAAATTAAGATAAGAACGATGACGAACACCTGTATAGGGAGCAAGAGAGTTAGAGAGATCAATATCGACAAAGACAGGGATGTGATCGCTGGAAAGAGTTGTGGATGTCGACCAAGAGCAGGCATTAGAGAGATTGGAAGAGACGAGGGAGATGTCTGGGCTAGATGATCGGCCGTTGGCAGGGAGACGAGTGGGCTGGCCATCGTTTAAGATAACCAGATCGCACTCCTCCGCCCATTCTTCGACGTCACCTCCTCTAGCATCAGAATCAAGCGACGAGCAGAACGTGTGCGCATTAAAGTCACCCGCAAAGACAATTGAGGGAGAAAGAGAGCAGTCATACAGCTGCTTGAGAAGGGGAATAGGATTGTATGTTGAGGGACAAGAGGAAGAAGGAGGGATATATATATTAAAAAGAGAAAGTGGTGTTTTAAGAGGTAGATGGAAGGGGATGTACTGAGAGTGCCATCCACTGGAGTGTGGAATAATGTGAGAGGGAAGAGAGGACAGAACAAAAGTAGAGACTCCGCCTCCTTGAGATGACCTGGGAGTATGATATGCAGTATAGCCCGGGATGTTTGGATGTCGAGAGGTAGCAGAGGGAGAGAGTTTGGTCTCCTGGACCATGATAACATCCGGGTGATGAGTACGGGCAAAGAGAGATAATTCAGAAAGCTTGGTCCGAAGGCCGTTTAGATTGATGTGTACAATAGATAGGGGGCGGTTGGTAGATGAGGAATTGGAGTTCCTGGAGGCGGAGCACACAATACAACGAAAGTAAGAATCGTGGTGCCTCACAGAACTGAGACCCGAACAAGAGAAGTGCACTCCACCTTTCGCATCCAAAACATTGGACGCTGGTTCCATACCAATTGACATCTCTGCCGCATGTGGCACATGGGTACTTCTTCTTCTTCGCGGGTCCTGGATTCCTTTCGACGCCGGCCATTTGTAGAAGAATCCTCAGGAGAGCTGCAGCCAGCCAGCACCTCTCCCATGACAAAAACCCTCTCCGCGGAGGGATTGACGTCGGTTTGCACGGAGGTGATCTTCTTTCCTCCACACTGCCACGGCACGAACGTACGACATCTCGGCAGCCCTGTTTGTTCTAGAAACGCGAAGACTCTCATGCCCTTCGTCGAGGTTCTTGCTGAAGAAGTCTGACCATCGTGTTGGAGGGGGGCCATTAGTGCGCTTGAGCAGGGTCAAGCTGGGCGTAGCGTAGTTTTTCGAAATCGGAACGACCCCCCACCACCATCAGAATTTTTTTCTAAATCCAAAGTTTTTGCGATCCCTCGAGGCGCGATTTTCGGGCGGTTTATATTTGATTACCAAAACATTCAGACGCCGAAAATTCGTTCAGTAGTCGGGCTCAAGCGTCTAAAACCTGAGCAATGCTACGATCCTTCCCCTTGGTAACCAAAATATCGAGAATTGTTGGGATATCATCACAAAACTTTTTAATTTCGGGCCAAAATTTTGCGCCCCCCCCATCCCCGTTGCGAAATTTCGTGACCCCGCTTGACCCTGCGCTTGAGGTCCCCTGTACCCAGTTGGTTAGAGCACTTATCCAGGGTAATTTTTTTGGGCGCATCACGTGTCTAGCACACCTGATTCTCGACGTCAGCCTATTCGACGGCGTCTTTGATCCTTGACCGTCTGCAGGTTTGAGCAGGCTGTTGCGGCCGGTGACTGAAATTTTACGACCCCCTGGTGGCCTTAATTTTTACGAACCCCCTCTCTGAAATGGTACCGATGCAATACACGGCGTCTCTACTTTTCGAGTGGTTTAGAGATAAACCCCATTTTCCAAAAATTCTACGAACCCCCGTGAAAATTTTCATTTTTTTTCGAAAAATTTCCGAAATTTTCACGACTCCCGTTGCGACCGGTCGCAAGCCTGCGCAACCGTGACCGTCTGCGTACCTCGGAACTCCGAATTCTCTTTCTAGCTTGGGCGAAATGTGTCACATCATCGTTCTCTCGATTGCGCGCTGAGTGACGCGGACCGTACTTCAATCCTGCGTAGTGCCCGTTTTTGTGAAGCTAACCTTGAAGCTGAAAGGACTATGAAATCAATTCGGGTAGGCGCGGATCCGAGTGGTCCTAGTCTCCATTACAAGTTCCTCTCTCCAAAATAGGCAGGAAACTCATTAATTTATATATTGTTGGACGTGCATTTACAGGTTAAAATGATAGGGTGAAAGTGCTGTACTGTCGTTCTCTAAGCCCAATTTCGGTCCGCAATTGCGGACTACGGCTGTTGCATCACTCAGAGTTTCTGGCGTTTCTAACGCGCACTGAACCGTCCCATTTCGACCTGTGCGGGGCAAACGGCAGAGTTCCCGCATGGCCATTCCGGTCTGCGTTCAGCGCCTGCCAAACCTCGGATTCCGCCGTTTGGCTGTCGGTGACGTCACTGCTGCAGAGAGGCTCGGTGTTGCGTTCGTACACGATTTGACAGGGCATTAACTCGTTTGGTCTGCCAAATCTCGTTATCGATGACTCCACAATTGACCAGGCCCATATCAGCAGCAGAGCACGTATATAAGGGGCCTCATTCCAGAGAGAGCGCAGTCCTCCTGGGGCCGGATTCATCAATGTGTGCCACTTGGTAGGGGTAAAGGCGTCGGCACTTTTGATGATTACCCCGTGAGAGCCTATGGTATCCTACCGGAGCAGTGTCTCAGTTGCCCCAGCCTATTAGCTGGGTAGGCTAAGGGCGCTGTCGGCTAGCGATCTTTCGCTTTTGCAGGGTAACCATCAAACGTGCCGACGCCTTTACCCCTACCCAGCACTGCCGCATTGATGAATCCGGCCCCTGGAAAGTGGCTACGAGTCACCCTCTGGACGATTTCCCCACGGTCCTCAGCGAGGGAAGCTCTCTCGCGGTTGACCGTGGCGTGGATGATGTCCCTGTCGCGGACCGCGGTGGGGGTGACTCCCTGACGCGGGCCATGACATGGACCGTGTCCTTGTTGGGGGACCCGCTCCTATTGAAATAATGGTACGCCGTCCCTAGCGCTATTGAAATAATGGGACGCCGCCCCTAGCGCCACGTGCTTTTATAATAGGACTCCTTTGCCGTCGTAAATCTATTTTAGCATGGTCGAAACCTGCAAACGGCAGTGAATCGCCGGATATCGCGGGCGGAACCGAACATGATCGAAATTTGCAAACGGCAGTCAATCGCCGGATATAGCGGGGTAAACGGCGGATATGGGGCACCCGCTTTGCCCATTTTTTCATTTCTAACGGGAGCGGTTCAGATTATGACCCGCGTTTGCTGCCCGTTACAAACTCCACAATGCCTGAGCATGCGACACATGATAATCGTGCTGGGAGAAGGGTGAATCGTCCCGGGACCAAGTGGTCCCAGCACGATTAACACGTGTCTCATGATGCAATAGCCGTAGTCCACAAATGCTGACTGGAATTTGGCCCAGAGAACGACAGTACGTGGTTGGAAACGCTTCACTTCGCAACGCGTTTTTTTTTGTGGTGTACTGCGTTGTTGAAACATAAAAACTACCGCGGTGTGTCTGAAACTGTGATTTTCGACCTTAGGCCGTTATCTTCTTTACTTTGGGTTAAGAACTAGTGGGACCGTTCTTTGAAAGGAGGGAGCATCGCTAACATTCTTACAATTATTGTGTGTTATCTCCGAAAGCGGTGGCCATCCAATGTGCTTCTGACTCTTATTTTCGGCCACAGTAGTTCTTTCAATGTCGTCTTTCATCCTCACTCTCTTCGTCTATTTTGTAATACCCTTGTTTTATATTGGTGTTCAAGGTACTGCAATACCGGATATCGAAAGTTGCGTCTACACTATCTCCCAGAGTGAAGGGAATTGTAATCAGGAATGGAATGGTATGTCGCTTTTCTTATCTTCTGTGACTCCTGGTCACCGCTCACACCCTAGATGCCGGATTTATCATTGCGTTAACCCTGGGTTTGCCGATTTGGGTAGGGTTTAGCGCGTGCGTAAACGCGCTAATCCTGGCGCTTGACCCAGCCCAAAGTCACAAACCCAGGGTTAACGCAATGATGAATCTGGCCTCAGTAGCCAGCCTGTGACTTCCATTTCATTGCGCTCTGGATTGTGGGCTTTTCCAAGTTTCATTCTAAATGTTCTCTTGTTCGTAAGGGGTGGGAATCAACAGGATGGTGACTCAGGATTTCAGAATAATCCTCACTTGTATTGCCAGGATCGTACTTCCAGCGACGCGTCGCAGTGTTTATCACCATTATCGACCGAAAATCGATATGCCCAATATGTGCTGTCGCTAGTCGCGGGAAGTGTGATCCCGGCCTATACGGCGCTTCCAACGGCGATAGCTTTGCACCAGTCGTACGGGCCTGTCTACTTTGTTACCTCAACCATGTTTTTGAGCGTGTATCCTCCTTTAACTGAGCTGTTTTAGCTTATACTCACTGTGCCGGGTGAGTTCGAAGTAAACTTGACGGTGCTGGGCGAGCGAGAGCAAACGCCTTGGACGCTGTTGAATATCAAAATGCTTGTGGAAGATTATGAGATCGGATATGGAGCTGAGTTGGTCCACCCTCTCCAGCTGCATATGCTTCACAATGTGCTTCAATCGAGGATGGATGTGGCGAAAAATGTACGATTTCTGTTTTCACCTCTACTGGTGGCGTTAAAGGCAAGGTCCGGTCAGATTTTGACACCACCGAAATTCGGGTTAGATAGATTGGGCTGGTCTAACTGGAAACCGTCCAAAATTTTCGCAAACTCTAAGTCCGTATTTCTGGAGAAAACAGCCTGAAAGTCAGGGATTACGGTGTTCACAGCATGATACTCATGGCTGGAATGACCGATAATTACACAGCACTTTTGAAGAATGCGTGGACAACCGCTAAAATATGGACGATAGCCACACTTTTCTGACTTTTTCGGATCATCGGCTAACGGAAGTGGCTGAAATAACTTGAAGAAGACCTGTTTCAACGCAGTTTTCGCATGTTCCTTCGGACTACCTGTACCATAAGCACAGATTCAGCGGAAAATCTCAGAATCGAAATTCTGCCCGGACCCTGCCTTTAAGGATGAATACACTGTTGCAGCCTATCAACGAGGTGTACGATTTCCTTCACACTTTCGCACAATCACTGCAGTTGGATGTTCTCTTCTGTCAAGCTTCACAATTAGCTGCTGGACGTCTGAGGTGTCTGTTCTTCCATGAAGCGCTCTGCCCCTACTGTTCATCGTTGATCTTTTAGGAACAAGATTGTTATTGAGAAGTATGATCCCAAGGAGCGTGTCCTATCGATTGGCTATTGGGCTCAGCGTATGGCTAGAAAGGGAATGGGAAATCACATTCGGTGGGTTGTTTCAGGAATTTGGATCCGAGACGAAATGTTTGATATTAGAAGTCATGCACTCCTATAGTTTTTTTCTTCAGACTGGTGCCGCAGTATCGAGTAACAATTTTCGGAGGTGAAGGTGACGATACGTCGTTGAAGGTCCGTCATCACCCGATTGCTCCCGATCTTGGGCAGCTGGATGATCGTACAGGGTAGGTCATTAGATTGCTTTAGGGCGTTACAATAGTGGAGATCTTGGTGAGCTTTTCCAGACGGTTGTCTATTGATCGACTTCTGTCGGAGACGTTAGTGGTTCGCTGTCGCGAGCGACTTTTGCGTATTCGAAAACGTCTGAAGGCCGCGAAGCCGTTATCCATAGTTCTCTATGCTGGTGAGTGTTTGTCATTTAGAGAAATCGTGTAGTTCTGTTTGTAATTGGGCGTATCGCAAAATAAAAAATGGTAAAACATCGATTTAGGTTACCACATTCATAAAATCGTTCCCCACGAGTGAATTACTCTACAATCTTGAAAGAAATTTGTATCTGGAGTTGCAGTCAACCTCCGTTGAAGCGCGCAGCTTGAAGATAATCGTACTGGGACAGGGATTAGTCGTGTTAGGGCTCCATATACCCAGAAGGGTTTAGCTTACATCGCATGTCGCAGCAATGGACTTGAATTCATTTAGATGTGCCCAGTATAGCGTTGAATTATTGCGCGTTTTTTGAAAGAGGGCGACAATATTGACCTGATTTGAGGCTAATTGAGCAGTTTTTGGGCGGATAGCGGCTGATCCAATCAATAGTGACGCTCGTGTAGTTCCACAACTCGCTCAGGCACTCCCCAATTTGACCATTTTGATTCAGGATCGGCTGCGCCTTGCCTGTGGCTTCCTCTCTTGCGGGACAGTGTGGATACAAGAGAAGAATGTGTGGTTATTTCCGTCAATATGTTCAGCGGGCGTGTACTTTGCAGTTTGGATGCTATAGGTGAGGGTTGGTTTCTCATTTGTTCTCAGCAGTTCACACTCTCTTCCCGAGGACTTTGTATAATAAGACAGATGATTTTAATTTCAGAGTTAAAAGATTCCCTCATGCTCATTCTGATATCTCTATAATAGTCCAAGCATCTACAATTCACACGGAGACCTCGAGATTGGCTAATATCTGTTCAAATTTACATTCCGTCACGGAAAAAAAATCAAAGAAATGAAGACAGTTTTAATTGGAAACCTATATGCACCAGAATTCGTAGAAGTAAATGTGGTGAAATGCATATATAAACAAAAAATGATAGCGTATTAGTTTACCTTAAGAGATGAAAAGAAAAGTATAATACAATTGGCAAAAAGCATAACGCACTAAGTCTTCCTTCTGGATAGGTCGAATATACGACATCGTGTGTTCGATACTGTCCAGAATAAGGAATCGTGATCATATGGACTTCATGCTGATATTGAGAGTATACCATAGTTTTTTGCCCTAATACCTCCTAACGTTTCTCGCACTACTTCACTCTGCTCGGCGCATACTTTCATATTCATCCTTCTTTCTCATCGACAGTTTTGTTCCTCACTGAGGAGCCCCGGCAGAGCTGTTTGATAAAGTTCGTCTGAGGCCAGGGGCGAAACGAGCTCGTCAACTTCTCCTTCATACCTTTCCTTTTCTTAATTTACTTACTTCTAGTATTTTGAAGATTGGGTCAAAAATAATTAGAAAATGGCAATTGTTTCATTGTCCGTACTTGATGTATATTCTTATGCACATGAACTTTACATACTTTTTGGTATAATTTATTAACGCACCTTTTTTTCTCCGCATTGAGTGGGTGGCGATCAGGGGTGTGCGAAAATTTCTGTTTTCTGGCCGTTTTGGCCATTTTGTTTCTGTTTTCTGAAAAATTGGCGAAATTCAGAACAAAATCAGAAAAAAATCAACCGAAACCAGCTCTGTGGAACAGTGCAGCTTATTTAGTAATTTACGGCGCTTTGCTTTTAATTGGGCTCGATTTTGTGATTACTGATAAAGACAGGGTTCGCCATGAAAACGGCTGTTGTGGTATCCTTATGAGAATGTATGTAAATCTGGTCATTAGAAAAATGAATATAGGTGAAAAGTTGGAGGAAAAACGCTGAGGAGCAAGATATTGCTGGTTGTCAGCCTGCCCACAACTTACTATAGTTTTATAAATGCTGGTTTTGCCGTCTTTCGTCTTGCTCTTACACCGCATTCATACTTTTGAGAACCGGGAAATATCGCGGATTCTTCTTCTTCTTCAGCGTTTGTCCCGCATTGTAGCAGGGTCCGCTTTTCTCGAACGTTGTCGCCATTTGACCTTGTCATTCGCGTTGTCAGGATGGAGGCCTGCAATTTTCATATCGTTGTGCAGGACATCCATCCATCTCTGCTTAGGTCGTCGTCCTGGTCGCTGGCCCGTCACTTGGAGCTGCATAGCCGCTTTCGCTATCGAGTGTTCTCCAGCTCGCAGAACGTGCCCATACCATCTTAGGCGATTTTCGCGAAGTTTGTCCGAAATGGGCGCGACACCGAATCTTTCACGCACATCTTCATTCCGAACTCGATCCAATCGGGTCAATCCACCACTTCACCTGAGCATCTTCGTTTCCATCACGCCTAGCCGTCGTTCTGCTTGTTTGGTCATTGGATAACACTTTGTGCCATACAGTGCGACGGGCCTCACAACCGAACGATAAATCTTTGACTTGAGCTTGTCGCAAACCTTTTTATCACAGAGCACTCCACTCGCGGTACGCCACTTCAACCAAGCAGCATTGATGGGTGCGTCAACTGAAAGCCGTCAGCGTCCCATCATCGCTAAGCGTTGATCCAAGATAGCGAAACGTATGCGCTTTTGGCAAGACTGTGTTGTCGACTTGGATGGAATCGTAACAACTCGCATTTGTCATGTATTCGGCTTTCTTTTTTATTGAGTCGTAAGCCGAATGCTGCCAGTTTGTCGTGCCAAGCTTGAACTTGTGCTTGGAGATTTCTTTTGCTGTCTGAGGCGAGCATCACGTCGTCAGCATACAGCAGTGTCCAAGGTGCTGAACTCTGCAAATCTCGCGTGATGACATCCATGACGATGATGAAGAGCAGAGGGGAGAGGGCGGAGCCTTGATGAACTCCAACAGTGATTCGAAAGGGCCTTGATGTTCCTGTCGCGGATCGTTTGCAAGTTGACGTGTCCACGTGCAAAAGCTTCACCCAATCGATCAATTCTTTGGGGACCTCTCGGCTACGCAGAGCATACCATATTACTTCGTGAGGGACTCTGTCGAACGCTTTCTCAAGATCAAGAAAGGCGAGGTGAACAGCTTCTCCTTTTTCACGATGCTTTTCCACAAGAAGTCGGGTCGCATGGATAGCGTCGACGGTGCCGCAGTTCCTGACAAAACCACACTGATTTACGCTCAGCTCAACGACATCACGTATTCTTCTATCCAGAATCCTCTCGAAAATCTTCATTGTATGGCTAAGAAGTCGGATGGGCCGGTAGTTGCAACAGTCAGCAGGACTCCCTTTCTTCTTGAAGATCGGCACTGTGGTGCTTGACTTCCAGTCTGAGGGAACCTTGCGCTCAGTCACAATGCGGTTGAATAACAATGCAAGCCAGGCAGTTGGGTTCCAACTTCGACTCTTCCATAACTCGGCGGCAATATCATCAGGTCCGGTAGCTTTGCCATTCTTCATCGAGCCTCTGCTACTTCGCTCGCTGTGATAGACGACGCCGCCCCAGAAACGGGAAGAGCATGTAACGGGGGATGCCGGAACTCTTCTGTCGAAACCGCTTCGAAGTACTGCCGCCACCTTTCCCTCGCCTGCACAGCATTCGATAGCTGCCGACCATGTCCATCGTTTATCCCAACAAACTTCTCTATATCCTCCGTCTTTCGGTTTCGTGACCTGACGAGCCGGTAGAGATCGCGCTCGCCCTCTCTCGTGCCAAGCTTGCGATATAAAGCTTCGTATCGTTGACCTCTCGTTCTCGCTACTGCCTTCTTAGCCGCGCTTTTCGCGACTTGATACTCTTTCCAGTTGGCCGGGTTTTTCTCTGAGAAAAGCGTGGTAAAGAGCTTTCTTCCTTCGTATACATGCATTTACTTCGTCAGTCCATAACCACGCTTCCTTCTCGATGTACCTTCGTCCAGGCTTTGTCGTTCCAAGAACGGTGCGAGCAGCTTGAACTATGCTCCTCTTTGCTTCCTCCGAGCTCTCTTCGACGCTTGTGATCTGCGGTAGATGGATCCGAACAATTACTTCGGGTGCCTTGTCCTTGAAATTCCACCACTTGATCCTTGCAGGACCTGTGATGTCTGCGCGCTGTTGTTTCGGAGGGCTAACGCGAAGCGTGCAGATGAGTGTACGATGTTGAGATTATCAGTAGAAAATGAGAAATCAGATGTTTGATAACGGTAACAGACATTTGAGGTGCGTTCCAAGCAGGATCAAGCGGGGTTGTGAAATTTCTCAACGGGGGATCGCAAAAATTTTGGCTTGAAATTGAAGTTTAGGGGGGATCGCAAAAATATCGGACTAAAAATGAAAATTTGCGGAAGTGAAAAGGATAGAAATCACTTTCAACTATCAAAAAAAAATCGACTTTCTTTGCAAAAGAAAGTGGTCAACAATTACACCTTAGGTGGATCGCAAAAAAACTTGAATTTTTGGAAAAAATTTATGGCCGGTAGAGGGGGTCACTCCTATTTCGGAAAATTATACAACGCCCCGCTTGACCCTGATTCCAAGATCATTCTCATTGCAAAACGCGTCCATGGAAACGTGGCCACGGGAAGCAAACCTGACCAAAGATCTTTTGCCCTCCCACGCCGTCGTGGGAACATTCTTAGAACACACCCCTGATTTCTCATTTTCCTAATGATTTTCCGCGGCATTTCCCGCTTCCGCAAAAGCTTGGGTGTCAAACGGAAAAACCAGCATTCATGAGAATTTTTTTAGTTGGGGGCGGGCGCACACCCACCAAGTAGCCGTTCTAGCTTGTGTTTGTGCTTTTTTCCTGCCACTTTTCTTTTTTCTCGTTTTTGTGATGACCGGACCGGCATTCTCATGAAATGAACTCAATAATCGATTTTATCGCGAAGCCTGCCCATCTACTCGTAAATTAGTACTTCGGCACAATAGGGGTGGCATCGCAGGACACACGTCGAATTCAACCCTTTGCTGTTAGCAGTAGTTGCTGCTAACAGCGGTATTTGATTCAAACGCATGCTGGGAATGAACCCCTCTATATCGGCAGCAGCTGCTAGCTGTCAGTAGCAGCTGCTGCATACAACGAGGGGTTGAATCCGGTCCCAGACTTGGGATCCGACCCCTATTGTGCTGACGTGCTCTAAGAGTTTCACCCTGTAAATTGTCAATAAATAGCCTGGAAATGCCTGCTTTCTGCGTGGTAGCCGAGTCATGGTCGGGAAGTAGCTAGTTGCCGCGAAGTGGCCGAGAAATAGCCACCAAATAATGCTCGCCGCGTACTGGCCGCCAAATAATGCTCTTCAAGAGATGTATACGACTCTTTCCTGAGGTAGAATTTTAATATCAACATCGCCGTCGCTTCAGATACCCAAGGTTGCGGTACTTGGACCCAGCCTAGCATCAGGAGGCCCCGCCCAACCGCTGGAGGCCCTGGTGGCAGCTCGGCGAGCCAGTGAAGGCCGCGTCGCGTGTCGGTGTGCTTGTCATGTCTTGGGTATTTCTCGGCTACTTCTAGGCTATTTCGTAAACATGATGTATCATTGCTACTATCAATGTCTTATTGGTCATTTGTGCAGTATCGTAGAGATTGTATTACAGGTATAATAAGGGCGTTCAGAAATGCATTCTCTTTTCATTTGAAAAAAGTTCAAACGCAATTAATATTTTTCCTGAATTTTTTTCTGTTTCTGTTTTCTGGCCGTTTTGGCCTTTCTGTTCTCTGACAAACTAGTTTTTCTGTTTTCTGAATTTAAAAAAAAATTCCCGCACAATCTTGGTGACGATGCTTTCTACTCAAGTATCCACTCGCACTGAAAACGCCATGACAAGGGAAGAGTCTCCAACTAGCAGCAGGTGGTGAAGAATTTGATCGTTTAAGCGTGCTGCAAATGCGACGTTTGGGTCCCCGCCATTTTGTTGAATAACAACTGGCATTGAAGTGCTCTATCACAGCAGCACGTGCTCCTATCGCAGTAGGATATGGTGATAATGACTTTTTTCGCAGTCGGATCCCAGGAGCTTGTGCGGCTATCACATGAGGACTTGCTACACATGATTCAGGTTTTCGCAGCCGTATCCGCGCCTTCGCAGGAGCACGTGTTTCTGTAGCAGGAGGTCATGCTGCAAAGAAGTGGTAAATTAACAACAGGATCACCTGCTATTGGAGGAGCAAGGGCTTAGAAATTATTCGGTCGAAATTTATCAATTGCGGTAACAGTTTTGGTATGAAATCAATGTATCATTCTTCGGAGAAGATGCTGCCGTTCAACGGTTAAAAGCACAAAAGGAGGGCGTGCTCTCCTCGCAGCACGCATGCTCACTTTGCTTGATAACGTCCAGTCTTGAAGTTGATTGCATAGTCGAAACGTATTGAAGCGGCGGATCAGTGAGCAGGAAATGGGGTCTTTTACAATGGGGCTGGGTTCTATGTCAATGCTCGCAGCATAGAGACCAGCCTAGGCGGAACTCGCAGCAAAGACATCATTTTCGCCGCGGCCCACCACGAGGGTCCCTCCTCGCTGTGGGCATTGGAAAAAAATCTTTAGCTCTCGCACCTTCCGTGACCGGCCCTGAGCTTACTATGGGGGCAATTGCCGTAAATACCGGTTGAGCACGTTATTATCACTTTGAAAGGTGATGGATGATGAACACAAGACTCTGTCGCTGTCTAAAATGTTATGTGGTCGAGCTTGATGTGTATTGTATATGCATGGGAGATTTAATTTTTTGGAGCATTTGCTGCACTCTGGAGCACATTAGGAGAACGAGCTTCTCAGCAGCTGTTTCCACATTTCTGGAAATCGTCTAATATTCGAGATGAACGCAAGCTCAACATGCATGTGATGCGGCGAATAGGGAAGCTAGAGCAACTTGGAACTCAGAACTTCCAGGATTAGCAATGCAAGAACTTGAAAATGTCATGCCCCACACGTCGCTGACATTCTTTCTGTTCATATTCTCTTCAGAATTCTTACCTGGGTCTGCTGGCGAGTTGAAAGAATTGGAGACGTCGTTGTATGACGGGCAGTCTGTCGATTTGCTACGAAAGCGTCTAGATCGGTTGAAGTAAGAAATTCCAAAACAAGAACTTCCATAGCTGCGAAAATCAACACAAGCATTTTTTTCCGTTTCAGAGTGCTCCTAATGATTGAGCGATATCGAAGATCGGTTTCAACGCTTCAAGTTCGTATTATCAATGAGACTCAAATGGCACCATTCTTCAAGAAGGTACTTGAAAACCGCGCCTTTCCAGAGTGAGTAGTTGCAGGGATACAGTTATGTGTTTAGGTGAACACTCTTCCTGCGGACCGTATATGTCTTCAGTTTATAAAGGAAGAGCACTTCTACCTGGTGAGTGACTTCTAGTGATGAGCTCATGCGTTCCTTGTTGAATCATGTATATTTTAGGTGATCACATTCGTATCAAATGAAAATCTCACTGTTACAATGAATATGTACTTATTGTGTACCCTTGACGACAAGGTGCAAATGATGGAGCTGAACAAGGTGAGTCTTTTTTTCTGTAGGGTTCTCGATTTGTGTCCAGTCGGCGATCATTGTTTTTAAAGGAGAAACAATTGGTGTATGCTCCGATCAAGGGAATGCTCGACATTGAGGCTAACGCGTTTGGGAGGTCTGAATTCGACGACGTTTGGACTTCGAATGAGAAGGTTGGTTTCTTTCGCGTATTTAGCCTCTTAGGCCCCGTTCATACTTACCACCGCCGCGATTCGTCGTTGATGGAACCTGAGTCGAGAATAACGCGCGCATTGAGAGAGTGCAAATGGAACGAAAACTGTCCAACTGCTACGCGCAGCACCGTGTATGGTCAGTCGCTAACGTGTTATACTCATGGCCCTCGCGCTAGCAGCTTAGCGTCATTATGAGGCAACGCTGCTAATAAATTCCTCAAATTAAATAGTCGCGTTTGAGAAATTCATTCTTGGAATGACCTTTATTTGGACTTGTTTAGCGTAATCGTCTTGAGCCGTCCATGGTGAGGCAGTTGACTACGGCTGTGGCAGCGGTGGATGATCGAATTTCGTTTATGCGTGTATGCGAGGAACTGGACAAGAAGCAGATTGGGTATCGCAGCGTGGAAGAGGAGCCGAATGTTGGCGGCTTGATTCTACACATAACTGAGTACGTCAAGCTCTGTTACCTTTCCGTTGTCAGTGGAGTTGGTATGCCTTTGTGTCAGGGTGTGGTAGATAGAGCTGACAAATCGGTAAACTTTGGTCAAATTTTCAAGGGAAGTTTACAAAGCGTATGTCGGATCTGCGGAAACGAGTTGTATCGTCAGTATCTCTTGAGCATCTATAGTAAAACTTTGCAGTACGACGTCCCGAGCAGGTGGTTCCAAAAAGTTGTGAGCGTTTTTGAAGGTTCGCCAAAAGGTAAGGGTACCCAATATATAGTTTTTGGGGTGCTGGAAAGAAAAATTCGGGTTCGCTCAAAACTTGTATGTAGGGGTGGCCTAGGATGCCGAAAACGTATTCGTGGTCATTTTGTCGAAATTCCGTGGTTTAGTATAGGTCACAGTAGGTAATTCGCCATTTATGGGGACGACATACCTTAGTAGTACGAAAATCAGACAGTGGACATCAAATTCGTATTCACCACCCCGAATAACTCCCGCATAGAATTTTTAAGTCAAATCTGAGACTTTGATCAAACTACCGTATACCCACCGTAATACAGCGTAATCTATAGAAAATCGGAAAACGGACCTCAAATTCCTGTTAAGCACATCAAATTACCCTCAGAGAATGATTTTCAGACACATCTACCGAAGAAATATGGAAATCTCTAAAGTGGCGTTTTGCCCTCAAAACTTCCCACCGTTCTTCTTCTTCTTTGCAGCCACGGAGAGGGGTCCCGTCACAGGTTAAAAAAACTCGGCCACCAGTGTTGGGTTTATCCACAAATCCATTGTTGTCAATGAGGTTGGTTTCTTCGGGCAATTGAACAGGTGTGCAGTAGTATGCCCTTGGCCACCGCAATCCGGGCACTCGTCAGGTTTGCTGTTATCGATCCTATGCAGATATGACATCAGCATAGGGGAGTGCTCACAGTGTAACGAGGCAAGGGTGCACCTGGCACGCCTGCCAAGTTCAATCTCGGTCTCGCTAACCTTTGGAGGTACGACTTCCAGGATGGAGTTTATGGCAACTCTGCTCAAGTGTTCCTTCACGAATCGGGTATGCTCCGCGCGCAGGAGACGGAGGCGTTCTTGTTGTGCTTCGGTCCGACTCTGCACATCTACTTTTGAGGGAGCAGCTGCCGAGATGTCGTACGTTCGTGCCGTGGCAGTGTGGAGGAAAGAAGACCACCTCCGTGCAAACCGACGTCAGTCCCTCCGCGGAGAGGGTTTTTGTCATGGGAGAGGTGCTGGCTGGCTGCAGCTCTCCTGAGGATTCTTCTACAAATGGCCGGCGTCAAAAGGAATCCAGGACCTGCGAAGAAGAAGAAGTACCCATGTGCTATTCCCCACCGCTGGGATGCTTCGAGCGAATTAGGCCGAAAACTTTGGAAAACCGACAAACAAACCTTAGATTCGTGGACAGCGCCCCCCTAACCAAAACGTCTTGGAGATTTTAAAGCCAAATCTGGAACATTTATTTTCCGAAGCGCTTTCAGAACCTTTTATTGATAAAGGTAACCGCCCAACCAAAAATCAGTACAAATTCAAAACGCTATCAGTCTGTACAAAGTTTGGAAAATGTGCTTTCACCCTGATTTTGCGCAGAGGGGCTGTTTCGGGCGCTGAACACGATTATGAGGTCCGTTTCTAGATTTTTGCAAGTTTACTGAGCGTTCTAGAAGATGCGAAAAACACAAAAAGCGACCGTTTTTAGCTTATAACTTTTCGGTACCAGCAGCTCGGGACGGGATACTGCGCAGTTTGACTATAGTTGCCTAAGAGATACTAGCAATACAATTCGCTTTCGCAGATTCGACATACACTTTGTGTATTTTCCTGGTTAGTTATGGTGATATAACTATCGACAAAACCTTTCAATCTATTAATCTCCTTTCAGTGTGTCTGCTGTGGTTGATGTGCGGTGTGCAGCCTTCCTGCGTAACATGGCACGGTGCTGCCTCCGGTTGGACAGCCGAGCACGGGTTGTCTGGCCGTTGGAGTGCTGTATGGTGAATATACCTCTAGTGCGCGATCTCAGACCGTACAAAAGGGGTCGAAAGGTATCCGTAGTCCTGTAGGATGTTTTCGGTCTCCTATGATAGCATTGTTTTACTGTACGATTTTTAGACCGGTGTGTGGGTCCATGAACAAACGGGTATTTCTGTTGGTGGTCCTGTGGATACGATTGCCACCTCAATTATTGAGCGATTAACACGATATTCCCATATTTATGATACTGTGAACAGATTTGCGAAGGCGTATGATGCTCATTACAATACGCTCTGCAATGTGAGTGGTTTTGGACTAAGGTTTTGCTCCAATGCATACGTGATGATGAACTGGGTTGATTCAGGTGCAAGCTTACACGTTCCACAAATTAGTAATTGCATATGGCAGAGAACGCGATCAGCAGCTCATTGTTTCTTTCCGACCGCGAAATCCTTCGAATGATCGGTTTAACCTCAACTTTGGACAGGTGAGTAGGATCTTTAAGATTTTTTACAAATGGTCGTTGGGCAACGAAGTTCGCGCCTCAGGTAGGTTTTATCGGATCCTCATGATTCCATTGGAATTCGGCATTAGAAGGGCAGTTCTTAGATTATCAAAAATTCCTGAGTATGCGCCGAATTTCGGAAAAATTAACGTCCGCAGTTGCTTTGAAGCACAATAATCATGACACCATGATTATTGTGCTTCAAGACGATTTCCATACAGTCCCACATGTCTTGTTTCTGTTCATCTGTTGCCTTGCATTGAAACTATTCCCTCGAATTGGAATTATCAGAATGTTGGCATACGTATGTTAAAAAAGGAAAAAAAGTAGAGCGGCACAAGTGAATAACTTTTGGGTCAATCTAGGAGATGAGGTTTTTTGCCGTTTGCCGATTGCCGTTTGCCGTTTGCCGGCCGTTTTTGGGATTTTCTTGCCGATTGCCGTTTGCCGAAATCTCAAAATCGTTTGCCGCACATCCCTGGTGTCGAGGCCATGAGGTACCAACATGATTCGTGTTGCCTTCCGCAAGCGTCTGCAGATCTAATTTTCTGTCCGAATTGGAGTGTGTGTACATCAAATGGACACTTTTTCAAATAAACGGTGTCGGCAACCGTTTGATCCGTCCATGACCTATCATTTCGGACCACCAACCAGAACTGAGACGGAGGTGTTTTGTCCTGTTTTGCCTGCCTGCGACAGTTAGGTGCTTACCCGGTTTCCAGCATTCGCGCAGACATCTTTCAACCTCCCACTTAGCATTTTTGTGCCCCTACGTCCTGATCCACCCTCTAGCGGACGATAGGGGACGCTCGCGGAGAAATTCCTGACGCCGCAGCACCTCAGCGAACCCGCGGAGTGTGCACTCTCAGTTGCTGATAAAGGGAGCGGTTGCGTTGCGGCATGTATCGTTTCATTTACCTGAGAGAGAGAAAGATGCCGGAATGAATTTATTAGTTTTTTTTTTTCTAGAAAATTAGACAACGTTTGCCATGACGCCACCGCGCACGCTGACCACAGCTGGTCCATCACTCTCGGACGCGACTGTAAGAGGCGATGTTCTGACATCCACCATGTATAGCTGGCTTTGTCAATCCCGGGGCTGCAAATTGAAAAAAGTGATGAAGAAAAAAATTAATTAATGCGGATAAGCAGGGTTGAGCAGGCCGTTGCTCCAATTTTTCGGCGGAGCTACGACCCCCCCTTGTTGACCAAAGTTCTTCAAAACTTTCCAAATGTGTTACGATCCCTTTCGAGATGAAAAAATTCTTTAGTCTTATTTGAGTGACTAACTAAAAAGTTCAAAATGCATACTTCTCTCACGTAACTATTTTTAGGAAGATTTACTTTTGCTCCGAATTTTCACGACCGCCGCCCAAATTTTCATTCTTTTTATCTAAAAATTTCCTTAATTTTTACGATCCCCCGTTGTGCCGAGTCGCAAATCTGCTCAACCCTGCGGATAGGGCATTTACTTTGGGTTGCAGGATTAGGCTGACGCTATGGTGATCACAGAGGGGGCTGCAGCTGTGAGCGCCAGAGCGAATTTCCTCTCTCCCCAAGCAAAAAAAAGGTGTTATCTATCGCTACAAAAAGATGTGAGAGTGACTAGAATAAACTCGTATTGGAAAACAGATTTTGAAATCAGCTCGGGGTAACTTTATTCTAGACACTTAATCGTCAAATTTTGGAAATTTTTTGACCATAGGGTAAGGCCTTTTTCAGAGTTCGATCGCCGCGCGACGCGATGGGATGATAAACATAAGCATCGATCGTGATCGCGTCTCACGTCGATCTGTTTTCAAAACATGTCATCGCGGCGATCAGCGATTGCACTCTGAAAGAGGATTAACACTCACAATCTATCTTGGGGCCGCAGAAGTTTCCAAGTTAGACGGAGAAGGCCGCAGAAATTCCGGAGCCTGAGGAAGAGTTAACGCATCTCTCGCGAACGGATCGAATAGTCACGACCTACCCTATTGGATCGAATGTATGCGGATTGCTTCCAAATGAATACAACCCAATAGGGTGTAAAGAGGCGGACAACAGTAGAGTTTTTCGGACGACAGACTGTTTTTTCGGGTCTAGCTCTTCGTTTGGTACTCAGCTAGGAGTCATGGTTTGGCGTTGGGTGAGGAGCTCCATAGGAAGTGGGGTTCGAAAAGCGGAGGGGTGGGGGGGGGGTCTGAGCTCCGCCGGGAGAATAAGTGAATCATTCTGAATGGGGGTATACACTGTTTAGGATCAGTTTTTTTACGAAGACTTCGATCATAACTTCCAATTTACATGAAATGTCGTTCTGACTGACCTATGGTAAAGGCTGTAATTACAGGAGAGGTCCTCCTTGGGGGAGAGGGGTCTGAGAATATCGATATGACCAAATCACGCTCCTGGGGTGGGGTCTGAAAAAATGGCCTTCTCCACACCTCGTGCCCTTCTGGGAGCATTTCATGAGATGGCGTCTCATCGACCTTCTGTGGACAGCTTGTATAGTCTGCGGTGATTCAAAAATGTCCGCAAAGGAGAGGCGAACATAAGTTTCCATGCCGGAGTGAGGAGACCGCACATTTGGCGGACCGATTACTTTTTTCATGCCTTACCTAGGAGGTAAACGTTTTTTTTTCGCCGTGGTGAAATCTCCTAACAATTTCCAAAGCTCATTTCACAAACAAGGATGATGATACGAGCCTGGTCATTTCGTTTTTGTTTTGTTAGCGTTTTCTGTGCATTAAGGGTGGAAGTTTTATTGTGCCGTATTGGCTATATGTTATGAACGTTGTTTGTAGACCTTGCCTATATCAATTTACGAGTCAACTGAAGTGAATTTGCAAGAGGCAACTCGCTGGAATGCCCATTGTATGGTGGCTACCATCCTGAAGGAAAAGTGGGTGGAATCTGGTCATTTCATTGTTTTTTTTCCTCAGAGAGTTTCGTAATGACTTTTCTGTTCATGTAGTATTTTCTATATCAAAGTTTGCTTTGTTTTGGTTGTAATTGTTTCCTCACTTCAGGTTCAATGCGAAATCAGACCTTACGGAACTGGTGCACTACCTGGTGACAACAAGTGAACCATTGCAGTCCTTGTCGTTCTTCAGTCGAATACGGTTCCAGTCTTGTAAGGTTTTGGCACAGCTGTTTAATTACGACATACCTTACCCGTTGACTTTGAAGGTTTGTTCATTTTTTTCGTATTTAAGGATCCATTTCTGTGACTATGGTTTTATGAGAATTTTTCCTGTTGCAAAGAGTTCAATATGTTTCAGTTCCATCTGCTCCCCATAACGGATGAAACTCTGCGGCTGACCTATGGACATATTCATCTGGAATTCATATTGTTGTCTGATGAAAAGGTTGCCATTCGCGATAGCTCACGCAACAAGCCACAGTGTGCTGGTCTTCACCAGTTCTTCCACCTTTTGTCCAAGTGAGACTGATTCATTGTGTCTGACCCACAAGGAAACTCTCAACGGTGGAGCAGACCAGTTCTAATTAAATGTACAATTGTAAATTTCTAAGTGATCACAAGGCCTGAGCAAAATCAAATCTCTCCAGTCGCTTCGCGATTTGAGCGAATATAAAACTATTTTAAACATGAAATCCTAAAATCCTGTACCCTCCAGAGCTGCCTAGAATTACTCTGGAAGAATTCACAGGTGTTCTCGAAGCTTTGTTGCTTTGTAATAAGACAATTTTAGGGTGTTCCGAAACAATTTTCGGATCCGGCTCAAAATATCAATCAAGAGCCCTATTCAGAGTCCAACACGAACCTGAGATCCGTTTGCCGATATTTTTTGGATAACTGTAGGTTAAGTTGGGTATAATGCCATTTAGCTGGCGGCGGAGCTACGACCTCCCCCACCCCCTGTTGACCAAGGATTTGGAAAAAAATCACGATCCCTCCTTTGACAAATAGACATCAGATTTGTCTTCAGCACACCCAATAACCCCTGACTAGAAATTTCGACTTGGGCATCGTTCGCGCTGAAAACCAATTTCCATTTCTCAGGCTCAATTTCATGAATGCCAGCCCGGTGGACCACGTCGGTGAAGTTTGCGCGTCAAAAACATATTGTTCTGAAGTTGGAGTGGTTCAAAATGACTATCCGCAACCAGTTTCCACCAACCATCTAGCACAAGGAACAGAAGCGCCATCACAGGCGGAGATGATTCAGCATTTGAAATTTCTAATTCGGGAAATTCAAACATCCAAACTTGCCCAATGGATACTTGTTTTTTTAGAATGATTCAATGAGTTCCAGGGACTGAAAGGCAACAGAACTTCACCTATTAATAAGTTCAAAGCAAAAACACATCTGACTGAGGCATTTGTAGAGTGCGACCCGAGGTAATTTTGGGAGTTTAGGCTGACCTGAGGATAGAAAATAAGTGCGTGAACTTGCTCAGAGAAACTCACGGCCCGTCCGCGGCGCTTTTGCAGGAACGTCCGCGGCCGACGACCGGGCGATCCCTCACCGAAGCTGGTAAAGCGCCGGCAAAGCTCCTCGAACCATCGTGCAGGCGCCGTGGATCGTCTTGCAGGCGCCGCGGATCGTCCTGAGAGCCGCCGCGGACTGTCCTTTTCTACAAATGTGACGTCAAATAGCGTGTCTTGTCCGTAACTCTGTAACTACACAAAATGCACGCCTTCACAATATTTCCGCAGAGGTCTGCGGTGAGGAACCCTCTGTGCGGACCGCGGTGAAAACCGTCCCCCCCCCTCCCCAGCCTTGAGGATTCCTTATCCCCCAGCGGTCAAAATACGCTGGCCTCCGGAGAGGGACTCAAAGTCACCTTCCAGGGCCAGCATCCAAATGCCGAATGAGGACTCTAGTGAGATGAGGCGCCTTTTATACCTGCTTTGCGTGTGATAAACACATAAGGACGTGATCATTCGATTTACCATGTTTTTTTCATGTCTGCCACTGCAGCCGTGCCTGCGGTCATGTGAGATGTGAGTGAGTGAGATGAGAAGGTGGAGTCGTTCAACTGCCGGTGCGCGCGGGAATCACTCCCATCGAGAACAATCAGCGCCGCGGATGGGCCGTTTGACCAATCCGCTCTCAGTTGTGCCGCGGATCAGCCGTCAAGCGCCGCGGACCGCCCGGAGAGCTCACCTTCCGCCGCGGACGGGCTGTGACTTTCTCTGAGTGAGTGGGCTGAGGCGAGGAGAAAAGGGGCTCGCCCGCGGGAATTTCACGTTGAACGCATTTTCGTGCAATGTGGGGTGCGTTCCAAGAACATTCCCATGGCAAAACGCATCCATGGAAACGTAGCCACGGCCAAGTGGGAGCAATTTTCAGTTATAATTCGCATCCGTGGAAAGCAAATTTGTCCATGGTGAGGTTGCTTTTCCTCCCACAACGTCGTGGAAACGTTCTTGGAACGCACCCGTGGATGTGATATCTGGATCACGCACATGTTTGGACAAAAGTATTAACAATGTTGCTGGTATAAAAGGCTCCTCATCTCACAGTGAGCCTCAGTCGGCTCTTCGGAGCCAGAGACCTGGGGTGCGTTCCAAGAACATTTCCATGGCTAAACGCTTACTTGGAAACGTATCCACGGCCACGTGGAAGCAATTTACAGTTATAACTCGTAGCCATGGGAAACGAATTCTACCATGGAATAGCTATTTGCCCTCCCACGGCGTCGTGGTAACATTCGTGGAACGCACCCCTGGGGTCCATCTCCCCATGGTCCTCAGTGAGGTGCAGCCCACTGGAGACCGTGGGGACATTCCAGGACAGGAGTGACACATATCCTGGGGTGCGTTCCAAGATCATTCCCCTGGCAAAACGCTTCCATGGAAACATAGCCACGGCCGCGTGGAAGCATTTTACAGTTATGATTTGTAGCCATGGGAAGCAAACCTGACCATGGAAAAGCCTTTTGCCCTCCCACGCCGTCGTGGGAACATTCTTGGAACGCACCCCAGGGATGTCCCAGGGGTCTCCTCTGCGAACCACGAAACACCCAAAATGGCTTGAAGAAAAAATTCTGAAATCTAGGCTCACTCCAAACTTACCTCGGCTGGCCCTACAATGGCGTCGAATGGTGACCCGAGGCAAATTTTGGTGCCGCCCGAGTATGTATCCTCGGCTGGCCCTGTATTCGCCGCTCGGGTCGCCCTCTACGAATATATGAGAATTTGTGAAAAAAAATTCCGACGTATTGCACCTGACCCACCGAAATTTACGGAGCGTTTTAAAACGCGTTTTTTTTGCGAAAGTTGATGGTCTTTTGGAGCCTTTCCACTTTAATTCTGTATGTCAGAGAATCGTCTGCGCAAAAACATGAAAAATGAGATACGTTTTTTTGCGCGTACGATGCCTACAAAGCTGATTCTTTACCCAAACTACCGTATACCCACCGTAATTTACTGCAAGCTGTCAAAAATGGATAAACTGACCTCCGACTCGTGTCAAGCGCTCCAAATAGCCAACCCCAAGAAAAACAATTTGACCCATACTTATCGTAACATTCCGGAAATTGTCAAGAGTCCCATTTCAGCCTTCAAATCGTCCCCCTGATCTGAAGTTTTGAACGATCTCAGTGGAAAATCAGAAAATTTCAAATAAATCTAAGTAAAATTTTGAAAACTCGCAGAAACTAAATAAATCTAAAAAATTGGAAAACTTAAAACTGCTGAATAGAGAAGACTCCTTTGAAGAAGTTTGTCTTTTCTTTCCAAAAAAATTACGAGCCCCCCAAATTTTCTTTTTTTTTAATTATCTAAAATTTTTACGATTCTCTGTTGCGCTGAGTCGCAATCCTGCTCAAGCCTGCTTTAGACTTCTGTTAAGCCCTCCAAATAACGCGCAGAAAAAAAATTGAGCTATGCCTATCGTAGCATTCCGGAAATATTCAGAAGTCGCGTGGTACGCCATGCCGTAAAGGTGAGAATACAACAACAGTCGAGAAGAAGTTTTTCACCGCGATTAACGGAGCGAACAAAACAGTTCAGATAAATTAATTTATGGTTATAAATTTAGACTAGCGATCTGCGTAAAGATGAACACTATAGATATAGTATTCTGGATGACAAATTCCAGCTAGAGGAGTGTCAAGAGAGGCTGGCCCTGGCGATGGGCAACAAACAAAACGAGGGAGCGATACCTTCTCTCCCTATCATTTCCCATTCATGCGGAGTTTCTCTTGCCCAAGTCACGACTAGGATGGCGGGAAACCTTCACTGCAATCGAATCATTAACGATGGCCTAGTTTGTAGTAGCCGCTAGCTGTCTGATCGTGTGTAAATTGACCATTATAGTGGCACGTCGAAGTCATGCAAGGAAAGCGAGTCGCGATTCATTCATTCGAGCTCTCCAGCACAGCCAGCTTCTTTGCCGCCGCCACACGTACGTTTCCATTCAATTCATTAGTTTGGGCGTAAGTAATTTGTGGTTTTCAGATCGTGGACGCGTCTCCAGCTGGTTTGTCACTATCCGCCTCGCTTTCGGTTCCGCCACATTCAGACACGGCTGCGGTGTCCCCTGCCATACAGGGTACAGGTGAACTAGAGACGTCTACTTCACCTGTGCTAATTGATCACGAATGCCTTCGACGCGCCTTCGTCTTCATGAAGACTCGTGGGTTGATTTCCTATGTTTCCGACAAGTTAGTTATCCTGAAGCGAATTTAGCTGTTTTTCAGCTGGCTCTAATCTCCTACGGGCACCATTGGATGACTATTTGTCGGCGCTATGCTTCATTAGAAGGCTCGGGCTCGCGTGTGAGGCGCAGACGAGGCATCAATCCGCTGGACGTCTGCAGTTCAACGAAATGAGATGTGGGCTGGACTCGGTTGGTGTTTGGAACTGCTTTTAAAAAAGCATTTTATTCATAAAAACCTGTGGTTGATTTCAATGTCTAGGTGCGGGTCTCGATTCCGGTAATAGTGCCACCGCAAGCACAGCGTACGGATCCTTCAGCGCCTCAAACTCCCCAGCAGATTGGCGGTGTCGCGGCGTTCAACTTCCACTTGGATCCAACTACGTTGCTTCTGAAGCTGAACATTGAATACAGTAAGCTTGTGTGTTACTGTAACTCGTGCGGCTTTTTCATATTTGTGATCAATGAGTAACTTTTTAGGCAAAAACTCACCAGCACCTAGCGATATAGCTACGTTGGAGCGATATTTTGAGCTAGTAGTATGTCGGCTGAACAACGAATTGGCTGTGTTCTCGTTCATGAATCTGTGTCGCATGGTAGCACATGGAGCCGTTTCAGGAATAGCTCATGTGATGAACGCACAGATGGTGGGTGAACCTTCTCATCAACTTGGAGAGTGTTTGCCGAAAGAATACAGTGTTCAGGATCCGTCGCCGTCAACGTACTGGAATGTGTCGATTCAGTTGGTTTGTTTGGCCAGGGATCAGACTAATGCTAGTGCTCGTCGATACCAACCTGGGACGGTTTTCGACTCGAATAACGTCAATGCGTTGCTTTTGGTTTGTAGTTTCATGTTACGGTCTATTTTCTTATTAGTTCCAAATTTTTCTTGTGTTTAGATTTGTTTCCGTCCGAGTCGAACTGCATCACCTCGCAGCAGTGAGAAGCATGTGCTTCGAATTATCTACAACATGCAGACGTAAGTTCACCGTATATTGGGAAATCAGGTTTTTTGAGCGAGTGTCGCTAGAAAAATGCGCTCCTCAAGTCACACCTGCTGATAGAGCCTAGCTTGCTCAGATGAGTCTGGACGGAGCAAGCAGCAGAGCGGTCGGTCATGGCGAAATACAACATTGATAAGAAGATTTTGGCATGCTAAACCCGATAAGCCCAGCTTCGACCGGCTCAGAATGGGGGAGATAGACTACTTCCGCTTAAAAAAACCCTGTTTTCAATGTAACAAGTGGGCTGTGGGCGGAAAATATTGAAGAAATTTGAGAAATGGGAGTTTCGTTGGAGTTTGACATGTTCTTTAAAAAAAACGCTACATGGTTGTAGGGTGAAGTGGTTTAAGGAACTACTGGCAAGACTAGAAACCATTTTGTAAAGTATATCAGATGTTTGTTGGCTTAGGAATTCCGTCAAGCAGCATGGAAGTGAAGATGAGGCGATGTCGGCAATAATGATGTCATGTACGCAAGAAGCGGCTAGGACCGGTGAATGCCCGCTGTGGCCAGCGATTCGACAGTGTCTCGACAAGTAGGTTTCAACATGGAAACGTATTGAAATCGGTACTGTTTTCAAGTGTGGAAAAAAGTGTGTTTAGGGTATCGTCAGCGAATGTGGCTGGGATGCCCGCGTCAGTCGGATATATGCCCGGATCGGTCGGTGGCCCAGTGTCGGTCGGACCTGTGGGGTCGGTCGGTATCGGACACAACCCAGGTTCAATCGCGAATCCAGGATCGAACACCTAACTGGGTGTAAAATTCGTGTGCGGGGTTGAATAGAGTTTAGATGAATGCGTCAAAGTGCTCGTCTACTTGCTTTTGTACTGCAGAGGCGCCTAACGGGAGATTCACCTGGTGACTGTTAGAGGCATGAATGGATTAATGCTCTCAATTCCTCTGCCCCTTTCCTGTTTTTCTTTCAAGGAAAGTACCTAGGGTGATTGTAAGTTAACCTGGTGCACCCTGTTCAAGCTCTGTGATTGTGTCATAGTTTTCAGCAGTGTATATTACATTCACTCGCGAGGTATTTCCGTACCAATTTTTGCACTATTGTCTGTTCCTAGAAAGATATTTGTTGTGTAACTGGTGTTGAGAGATCTCCAATCCAAATGAGTGTTGTTAGAGTTGTAGTGTGATATGTATCATCATCTATAAAAGTAGTATAGAGAGTTGGGTGAAGGGCATTTTTCACTTCGTAGATAGTTTCTTTGGTGTTTGAGCAGTTTGTACATAGCCTCATCGCGCTTTTTGAGCACTCATCTCTATTTCATTGAATCGTGTGATAGCTGTATGTATATTTAGATTTGAACTTAGTCTATAAAAGATTTAAATGAGGAAGTATCGGTACCGAGAAAATTGGCAAAAATCGTCTTGGCAGCAACCGCTGTTTGAAATGCAACCGGATATCGCTCGGAGCGGAACCGAGGTCGCCCGGACAGCAGCCGTGGTCGCTCGAGTAGATCGCTGATATTCGTGCGGATTCTGGGACTGACCGCACTACCGTACACCCACCGTAATCTACCGTGAGCTGTCAAAAATCGATAAACGAACTTCAGATTCGTGTTTGGCACTCCAAATAACCCCTATAGAAGCTTGTTGAGCCATTTCTATCGTAGCGTTCCGGGAGTCATTGGAAGTCCGTTTTCCTTCAAATTCCCCCCCCCCCCGATTGGAGGCTTTGAACGAATTCGGTCAAATACTTTGGAAAATTGACAGAACAACCTTAAATCCACGATAAGCACACCAGGCAACCCCTATGAGAAAATTTTAGGTCAGAAGTGAAAAAAAATCTGGAACACTTTTAGAACCCTCAAAATGCTAGAAGAAACGGTCAACGAACAATTCATTCATTCATTCATGTTTATTGCCAATAACTGCATTGAGTACTGAATTAGCAATGCATCGATTAAACTATCGGCAGCTAAAGAAAAAAAAAAGAAAACAACTAAAAATTAACTAGCAACTTCCCACTCGGTGCAACAATTGTTCAAAAGCGGCTTAAAGTAGCACAGTGTCACGATAATCTCAGAGATAAAATTTGATATGTTTGGCCACTCAGAACTGTGTAAGACTTGACAGTTGCGAGAAAAACTGATCAAATAAGAGGCACGAAATCAAGTACCAGCCCGCCTCAGTACCCTAAAAGTATCAATGGAACTGCCGTTCCGCCTGGATAGGGAACCAAATTCTTGCAAACGGAAAATTGGTTGGTGTAACAATGCTCAAAGGCAAATGTACAATTGCCCGAAATATTCTGGTTCCTTTCCGGGGCGGTATGCGATTAGTCCCATTTTAGGTAAAGTGGGCGGGGCCGACTTTTCTTCCCAGTGAACTAGTCAGGCCATAGAATAATGTCACTGAAATAAAGACGAATTGAGATCTCGCGCTTGGCAGGTGATTGCTATACACGGCGGCCGGAATATAATATCAAAATTACCCCTGAGCTCATCGTGACTGTGGCTTTAAGTCAGGAGTGGCAAAGTTTCTCACTTGTTGGGCTTTGTAGACTTCACCATTACGGCAGGCTTATTTTACTGCCTTAACGTGCTACTACCTATCAGGCACGCGACTGGAGGACCATTCCGGGGCGGGTTCTGTTTTTCAAGAACCTCTTTAAACTGGTACGCACCCCGGGCGATTGCCTGATAAGGAGACCAGCAGAGAAGCGAGCCGCAGCGAAATTGCCCTCTGTTACTAGAACCTTGAAATCGCTCTAATGGACTACTCAAGCCTCGCAGTTGCTGCACGCGATTGGGTCGGTAAGGTGAAAACAAACGGGGAAGTCATCAAAAAACAAGACAAGTGTTGAAAATGGTGGAATATCGAGACGAGTGCGGATCATATACGGAAAGTCTTGCTGATGTGCTGCTGAAACCCAGATGAGTGTCTGTATTTGAGAGCATTAGCATCTAAATTATTCCATGGCGTCGCTATTCTAGAAATAAAGGAATGTTGATACGATGAAGTTTTCGGCATATCAGGTGAGATTCTGAAAGCATGACCTCTAGTCAGGTGAACAAACGGGGAGAGACTGAGCAAGTCACAAAGCGACAGGTCTAATTCCGGCGTGGTCAATTTATACATGAGAACCAAATCGGCCACCTTTCTCCGATTGCAAAGTGTCAGTGCCCCCAGTTTCTTCAGCCTGGATTCGTAAGAAAGTCTTAGCATTCCCTGACGAGCAAAGCACCTGTACGTGAACGACTTTTGAACATCCTCAATTTTTTCTATTAGTGAAACTTTATGAGGCGACCATATGGGAGAGCAATATTCTACTATGGGTCTGACATAAGCAACGAAAAGCTTGAAGAGCAGGTGGGGGTTACGACTGCTAAACGCCTTGAGAATGAAATTTGACCTCGCTTTCGCTCGAGCAGCTAAATTTGAAATGTGGGTCTCATAACTAAAGTTGCTATCATATGAAATGCCTAGATCGCGTACACTATCACTTTTCTTCAAGGCGGCTCCGTTCAAAGTGAATTCTACGTCAGGATGGTTTTTCCCGAAGGTCATAACAACGGTCTTCTCAACTGAAATTCGAAGGTCCCATGTCTTCGACCAGCAAGACAGGGCATTTATAGCAGACTGAAGACTTTGGGTATTGTTGAAAGAATACAATTTGGAATCGTCCGCGAAAATGGAGCAGTATACACCCTCGGGAAGCGCCTTGGGTAAATCGTTGATGAATATCAAAAACATGAGTGGCCCTATGCAGGTACCCTGTGGAACTCCGCTTGGTGTGGGGTAATAACGAGATCGCGAATTATTGACTATCACAGTTTGGATTCGGCCAGTCAGAAAAGACTCGAGAAATCGGAGTAGACAGCCAGATATTCCGAAAGTTTTAAGTTTTCTCACGAGTAGCGGAATAGAAATAGAACCAAAGCTTTTTGGTAGTCAACATAGCACACCGAGACATAGTCACCGCGGTCTACCGCTTTATGCCAAACGGAAACTGTTGACAGAAGAGCAGAAGTTGTGGATCTATGTCTCAGAAATCCATTCTGTTCCTTCGCAATAAGGTCATTGCCCACAAGGAAATCAGTTATTCTACCACATATTAAACGTTCCATGACCTTGCTGGCGGCACAGGTGAGACAAATAGGCCTGTAGTTTTTGACAAGATTTTTTAACCCTTTTTTGTGGATTGGCCGAACAAGACCCAACTTCCATATTTTTGGTATTTCGCTATGCAGTAAAAACCGGTTAAACATTAGCGAGAGCGGGTAAGCAAGGCCAAGCGCGGCTTTTCTCAAGAAGATGTAAGGTATACGGTCTGGCGAAGTCGAAGTTCTGTTTGGTAGCTTAGTTAACGCCTTGTGAACAGACTCACTGGATATATCTACCCATTCTAGGACATCGTCGGTCACTCGATCAAGATGCAGCTCCTTATCGTGGGAATGCTTGTAGACGCTCTCGAAAAAATCGGCAAACATATTTGCTTTCAGACAGTCATCGTCGATAACGTTTGTGTCATTACGAGCTAGACTAGGAATTACCTCAGACAATTTAAGCCTGCCGTTACAAAGTTTGAAGAATTTTTTTGAGTTGCTGGAATTTGCTATCTGTTCTTCTTCGTGAGCTGTCAACTGCGCTAGTTCACGCTTCAGTTTCCTCGCGTACCTCGTGTATTTCGACATGCCATACATACTAATTTTCTTGAAGTAATAGTTTTTTCTAGCTTCTATTTTCCGCAGTTTATGTGGAAGCTTTTTTTGAATTCGCGTGAAAGGAACAAGCGGAATATACTCTTCTATTAGACCGTGGCAGATTGCTAGGAAGTTGTCATTCGTTCAAGTCCAAAACGCTATCAGTAAATCCAGAGTTCGGAGAACGTGCTTCCAGCCAAACTGTTTGGGAGGGCTACTTTCGGTGCTAATGTAAGCATGATTATGAGGTCTGTCTCCAGATTTTCGAAAGATTACTGCTCTTTTTGAAAGTTACAAAAAGTACAAAAACCAAAAGTTTCAATCTTGTAACTTTTGTAACCTGCATCTCGGGGCGGGATATTCCGCAGTTTCACTATGGAGGGTCAAGAGATACTAACAAGACAATTCAGTTTTGCAGATGTGTTTAATGCTCTAGACCCTTCCCTTGAGAGTATAGCCCATCATGAACATCGGTCATCTTCTGTCGGCAAACACCATACTCAGACAAAACGTGCTTTTTTCAGAGTTCAGCTTTGATTCATGATCAGATCTGTAACGCAAGATGCTTTCATCAACCTTCAGCTCCACAATCACTAACATTTGCTTGATTTTGGTGCTTGTGTTTGCTTGGAGAAGACCGTCGACGCTGCCTGCTGAGTAAATATACTTTAACTACAAACCACATCATAATGATTCACCTCAGAATTGAAGGCACTGTGACAAATTCATGATTTGATGTGTCATTTTTTCGGAAACCACTATAAATGTGGATGGTGTGATGTACAATTGAAGATCAACACCACGTCCGCATTTGACCGATGACTTGTCTACTAACATTTGTACTTCTTCTAGAAACTATAAATTTCGCCATTGCTATCGAATGCTACGAAGGTGAATATTGTATTGTTCCTGAATTTTCACGAAACCGATACGTATGCCATGAACCAGGGCTGAGCGTTAAACGTTAACGAGTTAACGCGATTTTTCGGAAAATTAGCGAATAAAAAAAAAGAAATTTAACGAAAGTCCTAAAATCACGTTAATTTGGGTTCGTTAATTGAGGTGGAATTACGGCACTGATGGATATGATTCAAGGGCGAATTTCAAAACTGGAGCCGTGCGCGTCGCTTCGGCTTGCAGCGCGGTCAATTTTCGCTTGTTGTGAATTATATTGCTGACCTCAGTGTTTCCCATTCTATTGCTTATATGTTTTATTTATTTTTTCTCAATATCGAAGAATTCGAATTCGTGTCCCCAAAAGGGATTGTAGGGTCTGACCTACCTCTCTGCGGACGAGTAAAGTTCCAAATGAGGGTTGGGAGCGGGGATTGAAGGCCGGGTTGGTGATGCTCTTGAGCATATCATCCCTGTCTGAGCATATCTCTTGAGCATATCATCCAATGGCATGTGAATATACAATAAACAGCCGCCCTTCTGCATAAATTATCAAATCGTTTTGCATATAAATGGTCAACGCAGATTTTTTTCTCACTTTACTATATTCTGCCACAGACACAAAGACTACCTGCCGCGTAGTGAAGTCCAATAAAAGTTGTACATCAACTTGTCAAGTAGAAACGGTTAGTCGGAAATCAAGTTGCATGAAACTCACTGCAGCTTGACAGCTCCCTCTCAGCCAGGTGGACCGCACAATAGACTTGTCAAGTAGAAACGGTTAGTCGGAAATCAAGTTGCATGAAACTCACTGCAGCTTGACAGCTCCCGCTCAGCCAGTGGCGAATGTGTGGCCTAGCAATTTGTGCAAGTTGATCTTCTGCGATCGCTTCTCATTGGTGAGAAATTGAACAAAATTTGGTGGACCGCACAATAGACTAAACCGAGAAAGGAAATAAAATGTGTGTAAAGTGTGCACACATACAAAACCAATCCGACGTGCGGCGAATGCCGCAGTTTATAGAGCTTTTGAGCCCGTTTTAAGGATATCATTCTACGTATGTCAGATAGTGTAGCACAACACTTCCCAAGACGCCCCAGACCCTTCTGGAGTTCTATTCACTTTCACGGCATTGTGTTTAACAATTTTCCTGCATGCAGTGCATCCTCCACATGAAGTGGTTATCACTCCTTACGCGGCGCACGCTGCACATGAAGCTCACCTTTCCCGACGCTACGCACGCTCTACATAGAGCGCTACTGACTTTCTACGAAGCGGCGTACGCCCTCATGAAGCGTGAACCATTTTTCATGACGTCCTGCTGACGTCATCTGAATGCCCGCACTTTTTCCGAAGTCGTCTCCATCTGAAGCCCTACCTACTTTCCATGACATCATCTGAAGGTCTACTCGTTTCCACGAAGTCCTGACCACGTCATCTAAAACACCACCCACTTTCACGAAGTCCTGCTGACGCCATTCGAAGGTCTATTTTCTTTTTCTGGGACCTCTGATTTATCGATTTTTCCTGTCGTCAGGCAATGTTTTGATTTTTTTAATGAAATCATAAATTAACGTGTTAACGCCTTAATGGATTAACGCGTTTTTTTCCGGAAATTGACGATTAACGCTTAAGGAAAAAACAAATTTTCATCAACGCACACTCCTGCCATGAGCTATGCTTGGTGGAGTTGAAGAATGGCTGTTAAATCCTGATGACGATTTTTTTTTCAACAATTCAATTATTTCTCTCGAAGGCAGAGCATCTACGCGATAAAAACGGTCATTGTTATATCCTCATAGCTCTGGCCATCAGCAAAGAGAAAGTCAATCTAAATTCGGATAAAAATCGAGCAAAAAACGCTATTCACGGGCCCCCACATTACGGAATTCTCATGAATTTAATGTTTTACCGTCTTTTATTTTGCTAGTGAAGGCAGTTTTCACGATAAAAAACCCTATCCTGGTTTACGATGTTTTTGCGTAGGCGAGTCTACGAAGTAGAGGATAATAGCAGAAGTTTCCATCAAACCCTCAATTCTAGGAGAAAACTGTTTCAAAGAGCCTTAAAGGCAGTGGTCACGATGAAAAACGTTATCGAAAAAACTACAAAAATCAGCTTAGATCAAAAACAGCTGAAAAACTATGGAGGTAGCGCGGTGAAAAACGGTCTACAAATAGAGTTTCTAGGGCCCAAAGAAGCTAGTTCGTGCACACGTGCACAGCGATGACGAAACAGATCGCAGTCTCATGCCGAGCAGTCAAAAATCATCGACATTCAGAGGACGAAATAAATGCAAATTTAACGAATAAAAACAGTTGAATAAAGAAAGCATCACTTCAGTCAATGTTTTTGACTAGATGTGTACATAAATTCGAAGGTTCATTGATTGACATTCAATTTCAAGCTAGCTGATGTTCTTGATATAAGAGGTCATCGATGCCGAAGATGTGGAGAGGGCTCGTCCACCATCAAAAGACAAGAAAGTTCAGGCTTCAAATTCGGCACAAAACAGTGTTTTTTTCGCGATTTTTTCTTATAGGTCCTACTACTCGAGACCCAGGAAAGGATTTGGAGAGAAAAAGACGACAAGCATATTTGATCGCGACCACTGCCTTTAACGATTCAAATGCGCCAGTGTGGTGAAGTGGGTGCACTGCAGAGCTTCGAAAATCAGCACGTTCAAAATAGTTTTGTGCTTCAAACATCTTACAAGGGCGTCCTTTTCTGTGATCGAGGCGTCCTTGAAAACGTTCCTCTGGAGTTGTAAAGAATGCATAGAGTAACAGAAATATTACAATGGGTTCTCTTCAAGGACCTTTCGATAGGCAGAAAATTTGAAGAAAAAATTGAAAGTCGCTGTAACTCCCCATTCGAAGCGAGTTCGTGAGCAGGAAACGCGTTTAGTTACAAGAAAATCGCCCTAGAAAGTTTGACGATTCGATTTTGGCTCATTCGTGAGATAGAAACAGTTGCTAAACACACTGATAATTCCACCCCTCTAATCATTTGATTGAAGTTGCCACAAGCAGCAAGCGGGGATGGAGGATCGTTTTGTATTTCTCCGTTTGCTCATCTACCACGTTTCTCACTAATATCTGATCTTGGTTTTTTTCTGGATCATTGAGTTTACAGATTTTATCATTAGTGATAACGTTTTTACTCAAAACACGTTCCTGACTATATGGCTTTATATATATGAGCTTGGTTGTCACCGTTATTCAAAATGAATGCGTCACCGCATCAATGAACGATACCTATTGTCTCGATTGGAATATTTTCGTATACAAATAAGTGCATGCTTCTAAGACTGTCGTCGTTTTGTCTTTCCGCACCATAGAAATATCAGAACAGTAGCAGTTTTACGAAGCTCCATTTTTTTGAAGGCGTCATGTGTGGTACAGGATACCAGCATGGTGCCTTTCTTGGCTTTGCAAGACGCAAATATGGAAACAGGCGCCGCTGTTTGCGGCAAAATGATTCAAATAAACAAATCACTCATAGAAACAGTTCGTAGCAACGTGGCCTTTCAACGTAGTCGAGTGCCTGATCGCAGCGCGAAGCAGTTCCTACTGTCTTCTTGTACTCATTACTTTTCAGTATCTTCAAAGATGAAAACAGCAGAAAATCTAGAAGGAATCTAGTTATTCATATTTTTCGTGCCTCTATTTTCATCAGCCACCCTATGTACTAACTCTTAAGGGAGGGTTGCATACATAAGAAGGAGTTTCGAGATGCCACTTTAATATGTATGTTCTAGGGGGAGCACAGTGCTCCAATATTCTGTGCTCAGAATTGGCTAAATGTCTCAGAGATTCACAGGAAATTTCCAAAAGTGGGCATTTCCATAGCTTGGTCAATATAAAAGGGGTACACGAATGACAATTTTTAGGGCGCTCAAAAAATTGTCTCGGATTGATCTCATAACGTTTTCCTGAGGTTGTTTTGGGTGCTGATTACGAATCTGAGGCCCATTCGTCAATACTTCAAAAAAACGTCTGATTTGGTCCGAAGCTTCAAAATGGGGGAAATTTTGCTGCCCAAACGCGACTTTTGACGATTTCGGGAATCCTACGACCAAATCGCCTCAAAACTTATACATAGGGGCTACTCGGGCTGCCTAACACGAATCTGCAACCCGTTCATGGATTTTCTATAGATTACGGTAGATTACGGTGGCTATGCGGTACACTTCGGCGACTCGACAAAAATTTCAAATAATCAAGTTTTCGACAAACTCGATTTTTCAGAATTTCGAATAATCGAGTAGTCGAATGACTCAGTTTCGACTGTTTCAGTCGATACCAAGACTCGATGACTCGACTCGACATAAGTTTAGTATACGGTAGCTCCGTCAAAGTCTCAGATTTGACTCAAAATTTCACTGTGGGTGTTATTTGGGACGCTGAACACGAATTTGAGGTCCATTTTTCGATTTTCAAATTTTAAGGTAGTCATCGCCTGTTAGAACTCTTAATCTGGCTAACGTGTCGTAATTTAAAACTATTTATAAAAGAAGAGCCGTGCAATAACAGACTTATTGAAATTTGTTTCACTCCTTGGAGTCAAACTCGTATTCATGGTGGTAGAGTTTCCATTCACCATTATGCTTTTTCCAAATATGAGATTCCTTAGCACATATCGGTCCTTTTGACGAATCGAATTCCACATCGAAGCTGATACACAAACAGCATTCACAACCACAGTAGACCTCATTCGATCGCTAGAATGCCACAAACAGTTATGTCGGCTTTGTACATGGCCTTGTGATTAGGTTCAAATCATTCAATATCGCTGTAGATTATACTAAAGCAAAAGCAAGCTTACCTTGAAGTTCTTTGGTGAGAGCTCCTCGTAACGTTTTTTGAAAGATGCATTCAATGCTGAAACATTCAAAGCTAGACCAAATCGAGCACGCGATTTCGCTCACAGCACTAAAATGAGCGGTACAATTTTTCAGAAAGGTGTAATAACTGCCTGGAAACTGGGACCAAAATTTGTCGAAAACGGCCGTTGCAAAATTATACGATATTGCTACGTTTTCGCGAGAATTTTGATTCTGCAGCTTCGGTATCAGTTCGTTCATGGTAAGACTCACCGCAAACATTGATTCGATAGTCTGCATAATTGTCCTAAAGCGACCCGCCGGTTTTTTATCGACTTGAGGTTTGGCGATTTCGTAAGCCATTAATGCAAAACGACATGATTGACCTGCTATGGCGCCGGCGTCATTTTTCTGACGGCAAGAAGAGTTGAAGACTCCCTGCAAAGAACAAGGATGATCTTCCCACAAATCCAGGCTATCTGTGTTGTTCCTTGAACCTGGGACGAGTTCGTGTTTGAACTTGCCATATCACCTGAATCTGGAGAAGACATGAGACTTGCTCCTCCCTATATTCCTATTCGAGGATATGTGTGGCTCGTTGCTCAAGTCTTTCAGAGTAGATTTTTCTGGTCGATAACAAATTCAATCTGGGCGGACCTGATATATCGACTATTGGAAAGATCTGAACAATGACCCAAACTTGTCCTAGAATAGGAACTCAGGGCAGCAGGTCTTGTGTGTGTTTTTTCTGAATTCAGATGATATGGAAAACTGAGCCACATGTCCGCCCCATATAATATGAACACCACAGATTATCTGGAAGTGTGGGAAGATCACTTCCATACTTTGTAGGGCGTATTCGCCTGACCTTCCTGTTAGGAGGACGGCGTAGGTGTCGTATTAGATCAATCCAGTCGCTTGCCTTCAATGGCCTATGGGCTCACCTAACTTCAAATCGTACCCCATATGGTCATACGGTAAATCATCATAACCTCAAAAAAGATTATAACTTCATATGATTTCCATCAGAGTTACGGACCAAAAGTAGATCATCCATAAATCTAAAACGATAAAATGTTCTACAACATGAGATGCTTTCGATTTAATATTCATATTCTGAAACCGCAAGAGTGAAATCTGCCAATGCGGGACTGACGAAACGGATTTTAGCAGCCGGGATTCTGTGTTACCGTAACCGCATTCGCCGTGGAGCGCGTTATCGTATCATCGAGCGCCAGCGTCACACCTAAGTGGTATTTGAGGCTGAGATCAGCCACGGGGAGTGTTTTTGTTCTAAAACTGAGTGTATTTATCATGTACATTGTATGCTTAGGTATTTATCACGCACTTCAGTGTTTTTTCTTGTTTGTCTCTCTTCACTTAAAAGTCTGTGATCTTTCGGAACTTTTCGAGGATGAATTATGTTCTGTATGTAAGCTCGGTAATATAGCGAAAATTGACAGATTTTTCGAATGATCTCCCAATAATAAGAAGTTAAGCTCATCTCCTGGTATGAGAACGAGTACGGATACTCGCCCCGTGTTGTCGAGTTGCTCGCCTAAATCGCCAGCAAGGCTTAAATAAAGTGCTTCACGCGCTCACCGTTTGCGCTCTCAATTAATATAAATAATCTGATCTAGAAGAGTTCTCTTTTGTGTACGACTGTTATTTGAAGCTGGCGCTGATTTAGATCTCTTGCTGGGAGTAGCTTATCCGCCCATTTTCTCGCCGTTGACCTATCACAGGCGCTGCAAAGGCTGGCGTGATTGGGCGACAGCGAGAAAGTGGGCGGATAAGCAACTCCCAGCAAGATATCTAAATCAATACCCTTAAGCTATGCTGTCGATTGCTTTCCCATTTGGCATGTTTTTCACGAAATCTATGTGCTATATCTCGGCACACCTTAATAAACACATATGATTAATTTCTTCTTTCATGTAAACGCAGTTGTTTTCAATATGCCAATACTGTAGTGATTTTTTCCGCTCGTCACTACTTTTCATCCTTCGTGACTGAAAAAGAACTGCATAATGTCAGAAAAATCGTACATGCGTCTACTACGATTAACCCATTCACGACCGCATATCTCATCACAAGAAAGTGCTTTTCGAATATCGAGTTCTTATCACAATAAGGAAGGCCTGGACATACGCTTGATCGGAATGTTCACATTCCTACATTTGCCTACAAGTTTCGTCGTCCTTGTGCAGCTGCGCTTTAACACCATTTCTGGAACTTCGTTTGAAAAAAACTTGGTCTGCAATAGAAATGATTGCGAAAATTTTTCGGCAAGCTCATTTTTTCTAGTGTTCCACGCACTCAGATTTTTGGGAAGATAATCATCGTTTGAATTTTGTGATAAATAGTCCGGGATCGAGCCTACCATTACTGCTGAGCAATATCAATTTTTCGTCTCAACATCCATGCCTGTCGTTATCTTGGGCCCAACAATCAGTAGTTGACGAGATGAACTCCCAGAAATTAAGAAACAGATGGGCCAGCAAGCAATCCAAGAAAGCACAGACTTTTTAGCAAAGAGAGACAAGCAAGAAAAACATTGAAATGAACTATAAATACCTAAGCATATAATGTAAATGATAATTACACTGTTTTAGAACAAAACCACTCCCCTTGGCTGATCTCAGCCTCAAATACCACTTCAGTGTGACACTGGCGCTCAATGATACGATAACGCGCTCCACGGCGAATGTGGTTACGGTAACACAGAATCCCGGCTGCTAAAATCCGTTTTGTGCGGGACTGAAATTGTCTCCTGGTGGCACACCTTCAATTTCGTTTCTGTGCTTATTGACCCGAAATTGCAGAAATTATTTTGAACCAAATAGTCAGTAAAGTACAGCAAGTCTCTCATACTGTAGCATCTATGATATGTCTGGTCTGCGTAGTTTGTGAAGGAAGTCGCAACGCTGTTTGGCGGGAAAATTTGCGCGCGGGAGAGAGTATGAAAGATGGCCATCTATCAAATAATTATCGTCAGTCACTGGATGAGGGATCGCCGCGGCGCTGCTTGGCGGAAAAACTTGCGCGATCAATAGCCACTCTCCCTTCGTTTTCCCGCGCGCAATTTTCCCCGCCAAGCAGCGTCGCGGCGATCCCTCATCCAGTGATGGACGATACGCGCCCGATCGCTGATCGTGGTATCCTACATATCTGAGAGACGCGGACGATGTATCTTATTTCATCAGCATAGCATATTGCCCTGTAACAATTGAGAGCAATATATTTTTCGTTTGCATTTTGAAGCAAATATCCAATAATCTGTTCGTTTTCAATTATTATATTATGTGGTAAATTAGTGAACATGATGGTGAAATTCGCTGAGAATCATATTTCGTTGCTCAATCGTATATCTACAAGTTTGTTACTTAACACGCGGCTAAATCTACGCCTGACATCCGACGTCAAATATGGTGTTTCGCTTGGTCACTGCAGACGATACACCATAAATGACGGCGACTTTCAAAATGGCGTTTCGCCACATAACTGTGGTAAAAGTTTATCGGGAAACTATGTTTTACGTTGAGGTGTGTTCCTTAGAAGGTGCAAAAACGATGAAAGCATAAATTTTAGGGTGAACTATGGGAAAGTACAATTCTTGGAAAGATGAGGTTCTCTATGGGAGTGCACAGCAACAATTTTTTTCTTTCATTAAATATCGTCTCTAACCTCCACTCCGCTCCCACAAGCGACAGAATCTCGGAAAAAAATGAATTTTTCACACATCCTGTACAGTTCCTTGAACCGTGGATGAATAATTCTGGAAAACTGTTTCCACCTGGTATTCATTGACCTTGTTTTCCCGGCCAAACGTAAATTTGGTCGAAATGAAGGCTCTCACAGCGAATTCCCTAGAACAAGAAAGCACTAGCGCTCTCCATGAAAAGGTGTTGAAGGAGCCAAGAAGATGTATTCAACATGAAGTCACTTCATGAGTGTAAAAACCTAACATCAAAGGGAATTGATGAAATATGGAATAGCGGTATAGAGCTTCGGGGCTTGATCGGCAAATAATAGGTCACAGACTTCCGTCAGAGCCTGTCTGAGCGCGTTTAATTGATACTTACAATTTGTTTGGAAGCCAGCTTGACCAGCCTATTTACAAGAACTTTGTATTTTTTGTAAGGCAGCCGCTGTAGCAAAAACAATATTCGCAGACCGAGATATAGGCTTCAGCGCAGAAGCCGAAACCTCAACAAACAGGAGCTCCTTTATTACCATGGTCAACACATCTCATTGAACTGCATCGGCACCTTGCTGATGTTTCATTGTTGAACAATCATTTTATGGAACTTGGTACCAACATCAACATTAGCCACACAATGTCGTAGCTTTTCCGAAACCAAGCGGTAGATTGCCTGTTGTCTCCAGCTTTTACTAAAGGTGTCCGGTCGTGCCAGCAACACTCCAGTGAGCATCCAAAACGTGAAATCCTGCCAACCTCCTTCTTTAATTCGTAACTCTGCTCTTCCTGTTTTTGACAGGATCGTCGAGCGAGTGTGCCTACATTCTCATCTCTGTCAAGATAAAGGCACAGTTCAATTTTCGTCAGTCAGTGATTATTTTCGATACTACAGTTTTACATAAATAACAACCTTTCACATATCGTTTGTCAGTTACTACTCCATACCATGCTAGAGGTTTATTTTTGGATGGGTGTATAAACATATCCCTGACAAGGAAAAAACTTTTTGTCATCTTGGCCATTCCGAGTGAGAATAACTTTTCTAGAGCCGTTTCTGACGTAGAATCCGATTACGGTCTTCGCAACTGCCCAAAACCACTCTGAAAAAAGATACGCGTTTTTCAAAGCCTGGCAGCAAGGTGAGGGTACCCTCACGAAATTTTTAGGTTGTTTCGAAAAAATCCGGATTCGGCTGAAAAGTTATGTGCAGGGGTAATCTAGTGTGCTAAACACCAAGCTGGAGTTCATTTCTCGGAATTCTGAGGTTCACTGTGCGTTACGATTCCATACAGGGGCAAAACCCACCTTAGAATTTCGAAAATAGACAAATTGACGTTAAATTCGTTTTTACCACTCCAAATTATCCCGGCATACGAATTCTGAGTCAAATCCGAAACTTTGACCAAGCTACCGTACACCCCGGTAATCTACCGTAACCTGTCAAAGATCCATAAACGGACCTAAGATTCATGCTCAGCACTCCAAACAACCCTCAGAGAAACGTTTTGAGCCTTACCTGTCGTAGCACTCCGGAAATCGTCGATTTGCCATCAAATTTTTCCTCGATGGGGAGCTTCAGGCAAATGAGGGGAAAATTGAGAAATTAACACCAGATTCGTGATCAGCGCCTCAAATAACCTACCTCGCAGGAATTAAATTCAAATCTAAAACAATTTTTCGAAACGCTTTCAGAGCCCTCTCATTGGTATGGATAAACGATCGACCAAAAGTCCGTACAAGTCCAAAACGCTGTCTGTTTGCGCAGAGTTTGGAAAATATATGTAGCTTCACCCGAAATTTGGTCAGGGGGGTAGTTTTCGGAGCTGGACACGATTATGGGGCCATTTTCCGAATTTCCCAAGGACTAATGTGCATTTAAAAGGTACAACAGATGCGGAAATGTGACGAAAAATGCCTATAACGTTTCTCTGAGTGGTTTAAGGTTTTTTTGCGAAGTTCCTAATCGGATTCTACACCAAAAACGGTTCTAGAGAAGTCTATTTCATCAGAAATCGCTCGGCTGAGTAAGAGCTTTTTCCTTGTCAGTTAAATTTATAAAATTGAATTGATGACAAGACCAAAGTAGAACCAAATCACTTCAGCCGATTCCCTGCTGGAGCGTTCTTCGACGCAATGAAGAAATTCGCAGAATTTTCTCCCATTACCAGATTCACTCCCATAGAAAACTTCATCTCTCCACAACATTTGTAGCTTCTCATATTTCACCTTAAAATTTCTGCTTTCATCCTTTTTACACCTTCTAAAGAACATACGTCAACGTAAAACATAATTTTCCAAGAGATTTCACCAAAGTACTGCGGCAGAGTGCAGTTTTGAAGGCCGCCGTCATTTATGGTGTGTCGTCTGCAGTGGCGCAAGCGAAACATCATAATTGAGTAGATTGAGCCGCGTGTTCGTTACTTATATTGATTTCATGAATAGACCAATATCCCATGCAACTTAGGCTCCGAAATCTGACAGCATTTGCGTATTTTCTGAAGTGATTCTCATAAAAGTAAAGTTAGCTGCGTGGCTTGTTTCCTCAAAAAAAAACACATTTAAATCTCACGCGCGGCTGCCGGTATGTTAAGCTGATCAGCTGCGCGCTCCTCTCGGCCTGAATCGATTAGCGGGCCGACGCACGTGACCACTGCGCCAATCGCGTGTGAGATTCAAATGTTTTTTCTTGAGAAAACAAGCCACGGACCTGACAATAAGTACTGTTTTTCACTCGATCGCTGAAGGCTTTGTAATGCCTTTACAATCACCAGTAATTAATATGAACTTGGGTTTTCATGCAGCTTAAGTACAGCGTAAATTAGTGAAATTTTTGGCTCCGAAATAGGGTATATCCTCATATTATTGAATAGAAACATGTATCTATCGAAGAAATTATTCGACGTTTCCCTAACATGTTTTGCATATGTTTCATTACTGTCTCTAATCTGCAGTGAATTAATATCGAAAATGATTCCCATTCCTCAATAGTACTCTTTGCAAACAAAACTGTAATTATTAGCAGTTTCATCAAGGAGGCATATTGAAAATTTTTCTCTCACTATCGGTTCCGCTTAATGACTTTTATCAAAAGCGTACATGTGCTTGCTATTGAAAATGTTGTGATATGAAAGCGGTGTGTATTTTTTCTGATCATTGTTTTAAGCTAATTATTATTATTATTATTCAGCCCAGATTTACTATTTATGTAATATTTTGCTATGATTTTTCGTTAAAGGTGTTTCACAATGAAGTTGTCAATTCATGTGTAAGTGCCCCTCTTAGTAGTTTTAACTACTAAGAGGGGTAGTAGTAGTAGTAGTATATATTTCGTATCAAAACACAATAACTTACACAGCGCATAATCAAAAAATGATTGTCAAACCTCCACTTATTATGTGACCATGATTGTCATCTATGTATTTGCTGTATGAAGGGCTCTACATAAGCGATCCTGATAGAGAAGGTTTTGCAGCCGATATAAACTCATGGCGAATACCTTCTTTTCCATAACATGCTGAGTGGCCCTTATGAACGGATACAGCGTCAGGATGGATGTGCTTGAGATTTTGTTCCATCTTTCCCTGCTCAACATTTCTCTGGATCTCGTCATATATCGGACCAAGGATCGCCTTGACTTCTGCAGACAAAAACATCTTCACTGGATTGCAGATTGAAATAGAAGCTTACCGTCAGGCTTCATTTCAAGAGTTGTTCAAGAAGAATGAATGAACGAGAAAAATCTCAAATGTGCAAGCGCTTGTACACGGCAGTGGAACTGCGATGGACTGTTAGCTAGGAATGTCCTCCCTCTATCGCAGTCCTATCTTGTTGACATGCACGTGACAGCTGCTGATGCAAGTTCTAATTTGACAGATGGACTTTGAGCGTCTCTTGTTACACTTCTGCCTGAGATTTTTAGTCTGGCATCATTGTCAGTCCCTATTGAAAATTCTGTCGGGTGATATGACGGCGTTTCCAGATTCGCCATGTGTTCAAAGTGATTGCAAATGAATTGCAAACAACGACGACTATGCGGCAGGCCTGCGTTCGAACTCTCGACAGTATTCAAAACAGTTTTTGCTCTTTCTCCACGAGAGAAAGAGCAAAAACTCTTTCTTGAAGAAAAAAGAAAAAGAGAAAGAAAAACTATACTGGAATTTCAGCAGCGCGATCTATTCGAATATGGAAGTACTATTAGACAACACGGTCGTTTGCTACGGAATATACTCTGAGTAGGAGTACTTCTACAAATGCTGCCGCACAAAAGTTTGTAGCCGCTAAAGGGAGCTTCTACGGAGGGCCTTCCCAAGTTGAGTCAGGACACAAAGTAGGAGTCTAGGGAACCAAGGATCGTCGTTAAGAAAGTCGCATTTAAGGTCTGTCTATTTTGAGTAGGAAGCTTCTACGCTGCTAGGCGGGAATTTCAAACGCAGGATAACGAAGAGAAGATGGCTACCGATAGAAAGATTCTGCGCGGGATCGCTTAGTGCGGTTACCTAACCGAATGGCGCTGACGATTGATCCATACACCACATAACCAACAGTCGGTATGGATCCAAGCGATACTTTGCGTTGCCCATCAAAGATTGGCGCAAGCTCAAAGCCTTTATTTTATAGCGCATGGCATCGCGTTTGTGCCAACCTTCAATAGGGAACGCAAAGCACCACTAGGATCCGTGCCGACTGTATATATGGTCTGTGTAACTTAAGTAGGAAGCAGCGACGCTGCTTGGAGGGGAAATTTGCACGCGGGAAAGCGAAGAAAAGGAGGCTATCGGTCGGATGATTTAGTACCCGATTGCTGAGCGCGGCGCCTGCAATTACGCCGCAATGTGGTGATGGTGATAAGGGGTCGTTTATACTTCCGCCGCGGAGCGGCGCGGCAATAAGTGGGGCGGCGCGGCGCTTGAAAAATCGCGCCACCAAGATGTATAATCGGGCTGCGTCGAATTTACTCGGCCACGTCGCAGAATGACGTTAAACACAGCATGGAGTAGCTCTGACATAACACAAGGCCGATTGTAATGAGTGATTGCTTGTGCAAAAGAAACATCTATAATTTTTCGCACCATAACACATCACCCGAAGGCGGATAGAGTCTTCGAAAACGATTTCTCTTCAGAAAAATGATTTCAAAAGCTAAAAAAATGAACTTTTCACAACCCAGCCTACTCTAAACAACGCCCAGGACCTTGGAAGGAATTTCAGAGATGAATCAGAAGAACAAAACCGAGAATGTGCATGAAATAACAGCAAAAGAAGCATACTATGTCAATGCGGATCGCACACAGCCGCCGCGCCGCCTGCTTTCCTCGGGCGGCGCGGCGGCACGTCCTAGGCGGCGGCCGCGTGCGGCATCGTTCAAAGATTTTGAGCAGAAAAACTCTAAACGCCTCGCGGCGCCGCTTGATCGATATGTCTGTATTGCGTCTCGCCGCGCCGCGGCGGAAGTATAAACGACCTCTAACGCTTGCAAACAAGCGAACCAGAAACGACTAGAGCTGAGCGATTCAAAGTTGTCTGTGATCGGGTTTGTAAAAAACGACCCCCAAATCAACATTAGTCGGAGTTTCAGTTGCGAAACACCTCGTACGCTCAAATTTGAAAAGTGGCACAGTTTCCCTTGGTAAAGCCTTCTTTTCATACACTTTAGTGAGACCTACACAAAAAAAAACGCAAAAACCCCATTCGTGGTGAACTCTTAAATCAATCTAAAACCGGTGGTTTTGCTGGTGGGCGAGTCTGCAGTGTGGCCGAAAAGAAAGGACGCGGACAATAACGTTGTTATTCTCAACGATATTTGCTACCTATCAGCATTCTAACGTTTTTTCCATTCTAACGAAACGAAAATGGGACAGACATCATCATTCACCCATGCTGCCCGAAATTCCCGCCCTCCCTCTCACACAGACTTCCGAACAAGGGTGCGGAAAGTTGGCGATGCGCCGCAAGGAAGGCCGAGAAACTTTCCGTTGAACGTTTTGTAATCGAACGAGAATTTTTGTGAATCGTAGAGGTGCACAACAGCTGTAGTGAGTGGGAGCCAGCAAGTCCAATGCGGAGAAGACTTCCGACCGTCGACTAGGCCTTTTTCGAGCTTTCTTTGTTTATATTTAGTAAACGCTATGACTTTTGAGTTTGTTTTCTGTGAAACTGTGCACTAGAGTGTTGCAACGAATAATTTTTTCGGATATTCGAATAAACGAATACTTACGTCTTTGAATATTCGATTATTCGAATAAACCAAATAATCGATTTCAGCGAAAAAAAAACACGAGAACTGGGAAAAGATCCTCGTACATCTGCGCTGAAACGCTCCGAAAAAGACAACGAAACGTTTTCAAACTCTTTATTCATGAGCAATCCGCTTTTCAACTTACATACATCGAAATTGGACCACTATATATTAATTCTTTACTTTACTCATTCTCTACGAATAATACAAGCTCACATTACCCTCTTTAATTTGAGATCACTACATAAACTTTTTTTAAAAATAAAAATGGTACACTGTAGTCAGGGGAATCCGTTCGGGACCCAACGCCACCGAACAGGAAAGTGGACGGTATATCGATCTTCGTCGCACTGGGAATCAGTTTAAAACGGGGTGCGATCTTGTCGAATATTCGAATTGTTCGTGCCGAATATTCGACTATTCGAGTAAACCGAGGACTTAACTTCTCTGAATCTTCGATTGTTCGAATAATCGAATATTCCTCTTCTTTGAATATTTGATTATTCGAATAACCCGAACAGTCCACTATTCGAATAATGTTCGAATAAACGAATTATCGAGCGACGCTCTACTGTGCACCTCTCAGATTGCTGACCACGCCCAGTATGAAACGCGTATTTCTATAAGCGGCGTTGTGCACCTGTGCACGAATTGGCATCTTTTATGCCTTAATAACTTTATTTTCAGCTCGTTTTTTCACCGCGGAACCCTCACAGGTTTTCAGCTGTTTTTGAACAAAATAGTATTTGTAATTTTTCCGAGAATTTTTTTCATCGTGGGCACTGCCTTCGAATGTCAAATCACTTCACTAAGAGCATGTGCCTCACAAGGGAGGTGTCTAGAGCTGGAGGGTAACCGCTCCACCTTCTCTGGCGCACATTAGCTGTAAATATTGGATTGGGGAATAAGTTCGCGCGTTTTTTTGATCGGAAATTTCTTTCGAATGTTCGCAAGTTTTCTCAGCATGTTTTAACCATTTGACAGGGAGTTATTTGCTCTTTGAAATGGTGAATCTGATTATTCCGACTGACTTCAATTTTATCGACTTTTGGATCGATAAAGTAGAGGGTAAAAGAGGCTCCGAATCATCGATAAAAACAATTATTTTTCAAAACCCAATCAGACCATCATAAAACGTGGAAAATTCTCTCCGCTTTGGACCATATCATGCAACCAAAACTTTTGAAACTTACCGAGCAATTTTTGTACAAGGGCAATCAATTATTACCCTCGTACGAAAACTGCTCGGCGAATTTCAAAAGTTGATATGAACTTCTGAACATGAAAACTGAAACATAAAACCGGAAAATTTAGGCATTATATGGTCGACATAGTTGCTAACACATATCCCCATCCCTTGGAGCGAAATTCACTCATACCCTTCTCGCATGTGTGTGCGTGCACAACTCTTCTTCCTTTCCCCACTTGCTCTCTCGCTGCCCTTCTTCCCTCCGCACGCAAAGAGGCAATGTGAATCTCTAAGTGGAATTCGGGGTTATCAAGCATCTTTTCTTGACGGAGGAGGGTTTTGAAACAAAAGAAAACTTCATAGCAAATGATTACGGAAAAACTACTCTGTGAACAGATATGGAAGACTACGCGACAATAGTTTGTGGCTGGGACAATACTTCCCGCTTCCAGCGACAGCGATAGTGCACGTTAGGGGGTGTTTAGAGTTGCACCGCGGCACGGCGCGACGTCATGATTCATACGCGAATCGACGAGCGGCACGTTATCGATCGAAGCGCACCGAAAGCATCTAATCGCGCCGCGATGGAACTCTGAAATAGGCCTAGGACAAAGCGTTTTATGTTGGTTATGTATAGTGGACATCGCGTCGCGTCGCTCGTAGCTGGATTTAGCGTGTGGCCCGGATCATACTTCAAGCGGCGAGCGACGCCAAGCAATGTTTACCATCAATATCGATTGAAAACCGATATGCCTGATGTGCAGTGTGGCTGTCGCTGGTCGCGGGAAGTATGATTCTGGCCCCAATCGCAGTTTTCCACATGGCGTCGTTCGACTCGGTATAAGTTAGGGCTGCGACGTCGATGGATGTTGCGTTGCGATTTCGATGACCACACATCACGCTGCGGAATTTCTCCGTTGATATACTGCAACGTTGCGTGGAAATGGGATGATTGATATTATTAATAGCTCTATCACAGGTCTGGCGCGCGTCGCATTCCCTCACTGTTCGCCACGTCGGAAGCCATTGTTCGACGTCGCACAGCAGCCAAGAACTGCTAAAGGGGCCTAATTACTGACTGCCCATCTCGGCTACATCCCCTTTTCAAGAACTTCAGTTTCAAAGTATTCCCACATTTTCGTAACAAGTTAATATTTTCACAGGTACAATGCATTATCTCACACAACCTATAATACACTATCCCTCATACCCACCTGGAAAGAGGAGCTGCGCCAACAATAACTTCTGTGTGAGGTAAGACGTTCCATATAGTCAACTCGTTATTGAAACGTTTTTTTTGCATTAGTGACTTTGAACTACTCTCTAGAACGTGAGTCGTGATCAACTTCCAGGGCCATCCCATTGTTTGAGATCCTTTTTAGCCACTTAGGGTATCTCGCCCGTTCTTATTTCGAGTAGAGCGAACAGTTGACGGTGCCTACTTCATTAAGGGCTGAGCAATATACTTGTTATACGATTGGATCGATTTCGGATATTCGAGCGAATACCCGAGATTCGGATAATCCAATATCGAAAAAAAAAATGAAAAAACGCGCTATCAGAATTGAACCAATATCCAGGAAATTTAAAATCGACACATTCCGAGCCGAACCGTTATCCGAAGAGTCAATGATTCGGATAAAATGGGATAAATTCCGGATAAATGGTCGAGATCAACACGTACGGTCTAGTAGTAACCGCTGCTCCAGTAGCGCGAATAGCGCCAGCGCTCTTTTTTGTTATAATGAAAGCTGGTTAGCAAACATAAGACGAGGATATTATATTTACCCTCTGTTTCGGAGACAAATTTAGCTTGTTCATTCGCTTGCTTGTGCGTGGCGAGGCTAGAAACAGCGAGAAAGTGTGGTGAAAAGAGACGCAGCGTACCGTCGGCATGGATCCTAATGAGATTTTGCGTTCACTATTGAAGGTTGGCGCGAACTCGGTGTCATATGCTAGAGCATAGGTGCACCGAGCTTGCGCCAACCTACATTGGGGAACGCGAAGTCTCATTATGATTCATTCCGATGTTACGTACAGGCCATAAAACGGCGAAATTCACTTGGTTCCTACGCATGCTGATGCGGAGCGGAGCTTAGAGACAGTGAGAGAGCGTAGGGCAGACGGAGGCCGAGGCGTCGCGCGCGCTTCGAATGATGTGAAATACGACGTTTTATAGAGGGTACGCACACCCATGAGATCAGCGGCAGTGAATTTCACTCCGGAATAGAGGATAAGTGAAATATTCAAATCAATAATGGACGACAGTGCGGACAGAACTAAAACAGGCTGATCAACATATAAGTGGGAAACAGGAGAATAACGCAGTCGACACGGTTCGCAGTGTCGGATGTGGTTCCCTTTCAGCGCGAGGCGATGGTACGATAACTATGAGCATCGATCGAGATCGCGTCTCACATCGATTTGTATTCTAAACATGCCATCGCGCCGATTAGCGATCGCACTCTGAAAAAGGCCTTAACACCGAGTCTGCTCCAACGTGCGTATGAGTTGCGCCATCGGAATCACAACCGACACTGCTATCTGCGTGGACTGTATGTTTCCTTCAAAAAAAAAACCATTAATTCCGAGTTGCTATACTTAAATCTTTTCCAGATCGAGTTCAGTAGCCGGAGAACATTCCACCTATACGTTCCACTGCGATAACTTAAACTTGTGTGAGGTGAGCATTTTTGACATGAAGTCGGTTTTGTAGAAAGACCGAAAAACTTGTTGATAGGGTTCTTATGATTTTTCATAATATTGGAAAGTTATTCCACATTTCAACAGGGTGATGGCTGTACCCCATTCGTAATCGAGAGCGCCTTGTTAGTCCAGTGGGAAACATGCTGCTGCTCGACGGATCTCTGCAACACCTCAAAGGACGTCTCACGATTGTTGCATCTCATGATTCCGATATTATTCGTTAAATCTCTAGCGCCATGATCCAACAATTTCGAACGGCTTCACAAAAAAATAAAAGAAATCGCTATGGTTTCCAAGGAAATTGTTTTTGCGATTGTTTGCTCTTCTATTAAAGAGAGATTACTCTTTTATTACTTATACAACTACTACTCAAAGTTTCGCCGCACTTTGCCGCATGTATTCGAATGACCCCTTTTTTGGAGTCCGATTTTGGGATAGATTCGAATGACCCCCAATGAATTCGAATGATTTTTTTCGAGGTCCGAATATCAAATAGATTCGAATAAATTCGATTCTAATCTATTAGAGAATTTTTGAGAATTATTTCGAATCAACGAACTAAAACAGACCAGGTGAGCAGTCAGTCCTCTTTTTGGTGGGAAATTTACTGCTATTGGTCGTGTGCGTGTGCGAGCGTATGGCGATCCCCTTTCCCACACACTTTCTCGCGCTCTCTACCCTCCCTCCGCACAAGCACTCGAGGGAGCTAGCTAAATCTACCTCCGAAACAGAAGGAAATCACATGAGAGAACCCGAGCGAAACCAATCGAATCAAAATCTCAAACAGAACATTATGAGGAAAGCCTGTTATTTCGAATTTTTTTGTGATCGACTGTTGTGACTGTTACGACTTAAAGTCAAGAACAAATGGACCATTCACCAAGCAGCAAAAAAATCTTTTTGCAAGCAATAGTTTGTTTTTTGAAAAGGACGGTTATTCGCTTGACGATATCTTCCGTCACTCTAGTATTGGAGGTGGCGGACGTTTAGGCCGTAACCAGTATACATTGGATCCGAATCAAAAAATTTCGGATACTCGGATTTCGGACAACTCAAAAACCAAAGGCCGTGGACATCCGACGCAAACGGATAGATTCAGAATAACAACATCTGATAATCCGATTCAGTCGGATAGGGAGGCTAAACGGATAGTCGGATTTCGGATCAATCGGAAATTACGTTTTTTCGGTGATTCGGAATCTGGATCACTCGGATTTTAAAGTTTTTTTTCGGTGAGTCGGAATCCGAATATCCGAGTCGGATATCCGGTCGGATACAGGTTGGTATAATGCGAAAAGTCCATTAAAAATCGATAGTCCGGCGAAAATCTTTTAGAAAAAGGTTTTTCTATCCTACCGTGATTAAACAATTCATTGATAACACTATGTAACAAATTTTCACTTTCTTTCTGTTCCTGGGTTAAAATTGTGTTTTCCTAATCTGTTAAGTTCTAGAACAGACAGGAAATCACTGTTATCCTAGGAAAACTTCGATTTTGTGACTAGGACAATGAAATTTGGAAAATCGCGTGTTTATGTAAGACAATTTATGTTCCTGACTTCTAAGTGTTATATTTCAATTGTTTATGTCTAATGTATGTGAAAATGACTTGGTTAAGCACAAACTTTGCTTACACGACGACAGCACGAAAAACACTCGTTTTTTTTGTGAGAATAGAAAGATTTTTATTCATTTTCGGCACTATGATGAGGTAGAAACAAAAAAAATGCACAAGGACTAGACAAACACAGCCGGAAACTACTCAACAAGGTTCAGAAAAGTGTAGATTTTCTAGATTTACGATGATACTGTGAACCACTCTCTCGAAGTTGCACCAAAATGTAGTCCCCTCTCATGGTTTCGTTATACTATCCTTGGTAACGACGTTGAAACTTCAGCATATTTTGATGAAAGGGCTCGCCTTGCTCGTTGATTCTTTCAGGATGCGAATCAGTTATATGGACTTTCAAAGACATTCTGCATCCCATTTTGGCGTAATTCTTTATGAGAGTGCACCAACTCCATATAGCTTTCAGCCTTGTGATCACCCAGGAAGCCGCGACCAACTGCGACGAAATTGCTCCAAGCCGTTTTCACCGTCCTGTTCAACAGCTGTGTGGTCCGACAAATATACCAGCCCTGACCATAGCCTCGGACACAGTCGTTACCAAGGACAGTATAACGAAACATGATGAGGGACTACATTTGGGTGCAACTTCGAAAGTGGGATTCACAGTACAGTCGTAAATCTAGAAAGTCCACACATTTCTAAACCTTGTTGAGTGCTTTCCGACAGTGTTTGTCTAATCCTTGTGCACTTTTTTTGTTTCTACCTCATCATAGTGCCGAAAATGAATAAAAATCTTTCTATTTTCTCAAAGAACGGGTTTTCTTCGTGCTGTTGTATTGTAAGCGAAGTTCGTTCTCAATGGAATCAGTTTTTTCACGTACTTTAGACACAAGCAATTGAAATATAACATTTAGAAGCCAGGAACAAAAATTGTGTTACTTAGTGTAATCATCTACTATATCTCCCAATATTTGCAACCAGTCCTGAAAAAATGTGTTCATTCTTTATAATATCTTCAAAGTAAGTGTATAATATTAAAGCATTAGTTTAAATTAGCATCACGAGCACCAATCCTCCACACCAAATTCCTAAATACCCTCAAGCTCCTACCTGAACTCCTTAAAATAGGGTTGCCCGTTCGATCAACACACATGGTTTTTGGGAGCCAATCGTGCCCTCAGTGCGCCATACTCGCACAAACAAATCCAACGAAGAGGATCAATGCCAACTAGGGGCATGGCATGCTTTGTCGCTGCCATGAGCGGCAGGCATGCAATCTAGCACAAATCGCGGCGGGACCCGCATCAGAGCAACAGCATCGGTCGTCGTAGGAACAGTAATCTGTCGGTAGCGGAGGGCTGACATACCGCAAATCCGCAAATGTGGAGAGGCCGTGCATTGCGACAGCAACAGCGACAGTAGTAGCGCCACGCCTTGGCACATTTGCAGTATGTCAGCCCTCCGCGACAGGTCGCTGCGACCCACACGCGAAAACTGTTCCTACGACGACCGATGCCGTTGCTCCGATGCGAATCCCGCCGCGATTTGTGTTAGATTGCATGCCTGGCGCTCATTACAGCGACATCTAAAATTCGCAGATTTTTCGCTGGTGCACGGCTCTAGTCATTTTTTGTAGTACCAGGGGTCATCAACTGGCTCAAAACTGATGATCAGTAATTGTACTCAGACAGTCGAGTCGACCTTTCCAGAGCTTTACTGTTATTATTTTTTTAGCACTAACTTCTTTGTACTTGTTTGGTGTAGAAAATTGTGTCTTTATACTTAAAAATTACTTTACACAAGGTGCTGAATTGATCGCAAAACGCTTGGCTCCGGGCGAGATCGAGCCAGCATATTCCTTTTCCGGGGAAGCGTCTTATCGCACTGCAACACCGAACCCCCAGCGTCGCTCTCACTCAACAATCATTCCTTCACCCGCATAATGATGAGAAAGGTACACCGTCATAGACTATATAACAGTCGTAGAACTGTCAGAAGGACGCCCTGGTCAAGTCTTACACAATTTTTATGACCTTTTATTACGTAAATTACTATATTAGTTCCTGTGCACGTCGCAGAACTTGACCAGACACAGCAGCAAATTCCACTTTCTATGGGCGGCGCTGTGCACCTTTCCACGAATTGGCATCTTTGTGCCTTAATAACCTTAATCTTAGCGCATTTGTCGCCGGAGAACCTTCTCTGTTCTTCAACTGTTTTCTAAAAACACAGATTTTTTCAGTTTTCTCAATTACTTTATCCATCGTGAACACTGCCTCTAAAAGGCGGGTGCTCCGCGACAGGCGGTCGCTGTCGCTGTGCAGAGCGACGCGACCTTGTGCCGCGAATATATACAAAACCCCTTATGCGCAAAATCTGCGCTGACGATGCGCAGAAAACGAGGCGTAATTTTCGAAATGCGCGACAATTTGATCTCTGCAGTGTAAATACGCACCTGCAGAGCTACAGTATAACAAAATGCCGAGTCATGACATAAGATATACTTTTTTTGAGTAACAGGACATGCCGAGTCTAAGAATATCCTACTCATTATCCGATCCGAATCATGACATATTTCGGATATTCGTTATCCGAATCATTATTCGACTCATGGCACATTTAGGTGATTCAGATTTTGGATCACTCGGATTTTGACGCTTTTTCGGTGAATCGGGTTTTGGATAACTCGGATTTTGACGCTTTTTCGGTGAATCGGATTTTGGATAACTCGGATTTCGACGCTTTTTCGGTGAACCGGATTTTGGATCATTCGGATTTTGACGTTTTTCGGTGATTCGGATTTTGGATCACTCAAATTTTGACGTTTTTTTTCGATGAATCTGATTTTGAATCATGAAAATTTCGGTTCATTCGGACGGATATCCGAAAATGAGTGAGTCGGATCCAATGTACAATTCACCTCCGCACTGCCGTTCAGTCCGCAAAGTGCACCCTGATTGCGAAATCGTGCTGCGGGGCGGTTGAGAGTATCCTCAGACAAGGATGTGGGATCACTCGGGCGCTTTTTGCCTTTGGTGCCCGAGTGATTCCACCGCCCGGGCGATCCCACATCCCTGTCTGAGGATACTCGCAACCGCGCCGCAGCACGATTTCGCAATCAGCGCAGACTTTGCGGACTGAACGGCAGTGCGGAAGTTAACTGTATAGTAGCCAGGGTGGAGACGCAGGAGAAGCAACAATACCCGCGGTAAGTTTTGTAAAAACGGGGAGCATTTGCCAAAATTGGCAAAAGAAGCTTGTAGCAGTTTTAAACTATCATATTCACAGATCGAATTCCTACAATACCGCTCGTAGGATTTGGTCGGAAAGCGAGCGAGGTCGGGTTTTCGCGTCTTTTTCGTCTTTTCTGTATAACTCGCTCCAAACTCAGTTTTGAGCGAAACTAGAAAGATATTCATGATTCGGGAGCCGAGGGCTACCCATTGGTTCAACATTTGTAGTGGTTTTATTGAGAATTAAAGAAGTTTCGCTATCAGCCAGATTTGTGATTACGGTACCATGGTTGGTGGGGCGCTACCGTCTCCGTCTGCGTTTCCATATGTCTACCGTATCTAGAGAGCTAGTTGATTGTGAAATTTACATGGTCCTCTATAAAATCCCGACAATAACTATGCCTTTGGATAGCCCTCAACGCCAGGATCATGAATACCTTCCTAGTTTCGCTCAAGGTTGACTTTAAAGCGAGTTATACAAAAAAGACGCAAAAACCCGACCTCGTTCGCTTTCTGACCAAATCCTATGAGCGGTAGTGTACTTAATGACGCGGGCCGAAGTTCCCTAAAACCGCTTTGTTTTTGAGAGAAATTTTTTTTACGGTCGTTTCCCAGAATCGTCGCCCGCGAGTAGTAATTGCACAAGTTATAAAAGAGCAACATCTATGTTTTCTTCATGAATTAGATGCAGGTAAAAGAAGTTCAAGATTTATGCACGTTGAGTTTTGGAAATTCTCCTTCAAACACGACTGGTAACTTCCTGAAAAGTCGATGTTGTGTTGCGAAAACGCAGAAACGCTAAATGAAAGACATGGAAAATTCAACTTGCACAAATCTAGAGATTGTCCCACCTGCATTCTATTCAATAAGAGAACAGAGATTGCTCTCCTATTACTTGTACAAATAGAACACAAAGTTTCGCCGCACTTTGCCGCGCGCGACCTTTTTGAGAAACGATCGCAAAAACAATTTTATGCAAAATCAAAGCGTTGCTAGGGAATTCTCGGTCCACAAACCACATTATTAGTTAGAAAATCGAGCTGTGAGTATGATACCCTTTTCAGAATTCGGAAAAGTCTTCGTTCAAAGAAGCTACATGTTTCGAAAGTTTTTTTTGCCAAGTTTGGCAAACGCTCCCCGTTTTTATGAAAGTTAGCGCAGGTATTGTAGTTAAGCCCCTTGTCATCAAAAAAGTGTATCAAGCAAAACTGAGGAGTGAATAGCCTCCTCTTCTTCTTCTTCAGCGTTTGTCCCGCATTGTAGCAGGGTCCGCTTTTCTCGAACGTTGCCGCCGTTTGACCTTGTCATTCGCGTTGTTAGGATGGAGGCCCGCAAGTTTCATATCGTTGTGCAAGACATCCAGCCATCTCTGCTTAGGTCGTCCTCTTGGTCGCTGGCCCGTCACTTGGAGCTGAATAGCCACTTTCGCTATCGAGTGTTCTCCAGCTCGCAGAACGTGCCCATACCATCTTAGGCGATTTTCGCGAAGTTTGTCCGAAATGGGCGCGACACCGAATCTTTCACGCACATCTTCATCCGGAACTCTGTCCAATCGGGTCAATCCAGCACTCCACCTCAGCATCTTCAATTGTATCACGCCGAGCCGTCTTTCTGCTTCCTCTGTCATTGGATAACACTCTGTGCCATGCAGTGCGACGGGCCTCACAACCGAACGATAAATCTTTGACTTGAGCCTGTCGCAAACCTTTTTATCACAGAGCACTCCACTCGCGGTACGCCACTTTAACCAAGCAGCATTGATGGGTGCGTCAACTGAAAGCCGTCAGCGTCCCATCATCGCTAAGCGTTGATCCAAGATAACGAAACGTAGGCGCTTTTGGCAAGACTGTGTTTTCCGACTTGGATGGAATCATCACAGCTCGCGATTGTGATGTATTCGGTTTTCTTCTTATCAAGTCGTAAGCCGAATTCTGCCAGTCTGTCGTGCTAAGCTTGAACTCGCGCTTAGAAATTTTCTTGCTGTCTGAGGCGAGCATCACGTCGTCAGCATACAACGGTGTTCAAGGTGCTGAACGCTGCAAATCTCGTGTGACGACATCCATGACGGTAACGAAGAGCAGAGGGGAGAGGGTGGAGCCTTGATGAAACAGTGCTTCGAAAAGCCCTTGATCTTCCTGCCGCGGATCGTATGCAACTTGACGTGTCCTTGTATAAAAGCTTCACCCAATCGATCATTTCTTCGGGCACATCTCGGCTACGCAGAGCATACCATATTACTTCGTGAGGAACTCTGTCGAACCCTTTCTCAATATCGAGAAAGGCGAGGTAAACAGCTTCTCCTCTTTCACGATGCTTTTCCACAGGAAGTCGGGTCGCATGGATAGCGTCGACGGTGCCACAGTTCCTGACGAAACCACATTGATTTACGCTCAGCTCAACGACATCACGTATTATTCTATCCAGAATCCTCAACAAAATCTCTACTGTATGGATAGGAGCTCGGGTGGGCCGGTAGTTGCTACAGTCAGCAGGACTCCCCTTTTCCTTGAAAATCGGGACTGTGGTGCTTGACTTCCAGTCTTAGGAAACCTTGCGCTCACAACCCAGCAGCCAACCATACCCATCGTTTATCTCAACAAACTTCTCTGTATCCTCCGTCTTTCGGTTTCGTGGCCTCACGAGCCCGTAGAGATCGCGGTCGCCCTCTCTCGTGCCAAGCTTGCGATATAAAGCTTCCGATCTTTGACCTCTCGTTCTCGCTACTGCCTTCTTAGCCGCACTTTCCGCGACTTGATACTCTTTCAAGTTAACCGGGGTTTCTCTTTGAGGAAAGCGTGATAAAGAGCCTTTTTTCTCCGTACATACGCCTTTACTTCGTCAGTCCATAACCACTCTTCCTTCTCGATGTACCTCCTCCATCAAGGCTTTGTCGTTCCAAGAACGGTGCGAGCAGCTTGAACTATGCTCCTTTTTGCTTCCTCCCAGCTCTCTTCGACGCTTGTGATCTGAGGTAGATGGATCCGAACAATTACTTCGGGTGCCTTGTCCTTGAAACTCCACCACTTGATCCTTGCAGGACCTGTGAGGTCTGCGCGTTGTTGTTTTGGAGGGCTAACGCGGAGCGTGCAGATGAGTGGACGATGTTGAGTCGCCACCGGTTTATAAGGAATCACTTTGGCATCAGTAGCTAACATGCGATCGTTGCTCCTCACAAGGAAGTAATCGATTTGCGACGAAACGGTTCCACTGTGATACGTTGCTAGCTGGGAGCACCGCTTTCTATACTATGTATTAGCAGTATGACGTCGTGACTACCAGCGTAGTCGATAATGCGCTCGCCATCGTCATTTCTTCGTCAGTAGCCGAAGCCACTATGAATGGGATGTCTGTTGCTCGCCTGTCCCACGTGTCCGTTCAAGCTGCCAGCTACAACAATACAATCTTCTACCGGATTGGCAGCGGTTCCACTATCAAGGATTGCCCAGAAATCATCTTTCGGTCGTGACGAGCAGCCGCTCTGTGGGGCATATGCGCTGAAAAAATGCATCTTGCGAGAATTGATGACAAAATGATTTTCATGAGACGGCCATCGTACCGGAAGACTTCAGCAAAAGAATCACGATAGCGCTCAGAAACGATAACTCCAACTCTGTTTGTCGTTCGTGGACTGCCAGTGAAGATCAGCTCGTAACCAGCACCAACGTCTTTAGACTTCGCACCAGCCCATCTTGTTTCTTGCACGGCACTCACATCAATTCGTCTCTCTTCAAAGGCAGTGTTCGCAATAATCTTCGATTTTGAGATTGAGCGCTGTATTGATTGTTTGGCCCCCGGATAGAACTGAAATTACGAAGAAATCGAGAAAAACGCATCAGAAGGGCAAGAAATTCTATCTTCTCACCCCGCCTCTTTACTCTCACAAGAACTGTTCGTTGCGACAAGGAAATCATTTGTGGACCCGTATTTTGCTATTCTCTACTTCCTGTTGCTTCGTTCTTCCCTTCGGATTCTAACTAATACTGTTTTGCCTGAAATGTTTTTCCAATTTAAGTTAGCCCCATTTTTCACCGGTGACAACCACCGTGGACATGTTCATACAAACGGACAACTAGTCCAGGCCAGATATAAATGCCACTGAAATGAGGCATCTTAATGCGTTTTTCGTCGTTTCTGCGTAATTTTGTTAACATTTGGTGGCCAACGCATTGTTTTGAGTGAAAAGCTCGGGAACAAAAATCATCGTGAACACTGCCTTTAAGTGCAGCGGCGACTTGTGCCGCTCGCCCAGTCATTGATCCCACATTCAGAGTCGCGAATCGTGTGGAAGGTAAGTGTTACTTGCGAGAATCGCCGCTTCCACTGAGGACTAGCTTCCTTAACCTACGCCGTCCACAATTCGTAGGTAACCGTCGGTTCGGCTCCGACGCGCGTCGCTTCTTGGGTACGCCCTAGCTATCGTTTGGTTCCTGAAGGCCACGTCCATGGTGTTGTGACCTTGGGAGTGTCCCGGGTTTTGTTGTCATAGACCGGCTTGTCACTGGAGTCTGGCGTCGGAATCGTAAGTGTCCGTGTTCTGCTTACCATGATTTTATACAGGGAGTTTCCAATGGCACCGCGGGGAGGAACGGACTTCGCCACCAAGGAGTGAATAGCCTCCGATATGGCATTAATAACATCTAGAACTGAAATATGTAAATACCACCTTTGATTCTCAACTTGTGACTAGTTTTCCCTTCTCTTTATCAGAGAATAGGTTATTAGGTTACTTATTAGTTCAGGGCAAAATTGTAAGCTGAATGTGTTGTCATACAGTTTCGTTCCTGCCTTAGGCTATGTTCGTATTCAATGTCAGTGTCATACGAACAAGTATGAACTTTTGTCTAGACAAAAAAATACAGGTCATAAACGGCCAAATTCAAATCGTCGACTGCGGACCACGCGCTGCGCGGCCGCACGCGCTCCGAATTGGACGAGTTTTGGCCTTGTAGACAAAAGGTTAAGTGAGGTTTAACGAAAAAAGAAAAGGGTAAAAACGTACCAACTCAGGCAAACTCAAATGTCGACAGCAGGTTGACCCACCTCTTTCTCGAGCAACCGGCGATAGTAGGTTCTTTCGGGAGAAAAACATGGACCTGTTGTCGGCCTGCTATCGACCTGTCGATAGCAGGCTCACAGCAGGTTGACAAGGCAACACATCCCATCGCTGGTGAGCATTGATCGTCCAATTCTCCGAATGCTTGGCGAATTATTTAGCCGGTTGCGCAATTGAAGAACCTGATTTTGTTTTTTGTCTCTCGTGAAGCACACCTGTTTTTGTGCCATAACGCACAAATCAGTCCTTGTAATGAATGGAATTAGTACTCGAATAGTGTTCAAGGGATTTTTGAAGTATTCTGAAAATTTTTTAACTCTTGGGATTTTATTTTGAGTGTTTTTCTCAAACACTAGGTCTATTTGGAATCCTGAAACATCCTTTTTCTATATTCGATTCCGTCGTGATTTTTTTTTCCTTTGCTTCTCGAATTAGCGGAGGTTTCATATTTTTCGCCTCTCGAGTGTTCCATTCCTCCGCGATTTCGAAAATACATTTGCTTTCGGTCAGGTTAAATTTCAGTTTGCTCGAATATTTGTCTCAATTCAGCTTACAACATGATTGTCCTTTGAAAAAAAGTTGCTCATTTGTACAACTTTATTACTTGAAAACCACTGCAAATTCGAAACTGAATATTTGCTTGAATATTTTAACAGTTGTTCACACGTAATCCAATTAAATCGAGCATAGGGTATATTTTTGAACTTATTCCTTTGTTAGAAAATTTCTGAAGCACTCATTCCATGTTTTAGATTCATTGGGAGACTTTATGCAATCATAATCGAGAAATTCTCCACATTCCTCATCAGATCGATGCTTTACATAGTTAAAAGCAGGGTTCGCGATAAAAACGGTTTTCAAGCTCTCTTCGTGAGAGTGTACATTTGGTCACCACAAAAATAAAAATAGGTGAAAAAACTTGGAAATTTGCGTAAAAACGCTCAACAACAAGGTGTAACGGCTGATTACCGGTGGCCGGCCCCTTAATTAACGAAATTTTCATGGATGCTATTAAAAAAAATTTATATAAAAAACCATTTATAAAAAACTCGATAACTGGAGGCGGGCGGACACCAAGCAATAACTTATTCCTGAGCGTTTTTTCTACAACTTTTTACTTATTTTCAGATTTGTGATAGCCAGATCTACCTTCTCATGAGGATAACACCACAACCGTTTTTATCGCAAACCTTGCCTTTATTTAATAGACATGAGCAGTCGTCGTTAGGTTTTGAATGAGTCAATAGTTCAAATATCGTTTTTTCAGAACACCTCAGATGAATGAATTATACGGATAGCCACTATTGAAAAATTTCTGATGATTAAGTTTTCCGATTGTAACCACTTCAAAATAAAATCCAATGAGACATTTCTAGAAATTGCGGATGAATTCAATCCTCGAATAACGCGGTTTCGAAATTTCGGATTAAGTGGATGAATTCGAGCAAGACCTCTTTTTTGACTGGACGATTGTATTTGAAAACCTGTCTTCTATTCGAGGCGAATGCATACTTGGAAAACATACCCGAATATTCGAATGAAAATCAGATTTTTTCGGAATATCTCCGAATAGATCATGAATACTTTCTGCACGTTTTTACTGTGCTTATCTGGGTCAAATTCCGGTCCGCAATTGCGTCTCGACACGCTTTGCGGCAGCAAGCGCTTGAGTCAATCGAGTTTCCAGCTGCAAAGCCGACTCGATATGGCTTTTTTAAACAGTTTTCTTCAATTTCGTTTAACTCCCAGTTTCCAAAACCCACCTAGAGTCAACAGATCGGCAGCTGCGGCACTGGAAACTCTTCCGACTCGAAAGCGTGCCGCCGCGAAGCGTGTCGAGACGCAATTGCGAACAGGAATTTGACCCAGATAAGCACAATATTTTCAATGGCCGGAAATTTGAATGTAGTGACAGAAAATTGACCGACTATTTAGAAAATCCAATATTCAAGTTTTTCGAGCAAACCGAATTGAAGGCTTGAAAAAGCAAAAATCCGAATTCCCGAGCGAAACGAACATTCGAAAAAAAAACAGAGATTGGAATTTCCGGTTGAGTCAAGTACTTAAATACTCTAATCTTCTAATAATTTAGATTTAAATCACTCAGGCGCTCTTAGTCTGGGTCAGAACTGCGGTGGCACTCTGCCAAAGCATCTTTCATAGCCCTGGCCGCAAGAGCAGCACGCGCGGTGGGCTGTTAATGTGTTCACCGCGCGGGAGGTGCGCGACGCGCTTGTCGCCCATCCAGGGGCGGCACGCATCGCGCTGCGCTCGTGTGCGAGAGTGAACGGCGAGCGCGGAGACCCATACAAGGAGCCAAGAGCGAGAGTGAGGGTCCAGCGCGGAGTAGCTCAGGGTTTTCGTGGAGCGACGCGATAGTACATGTCAGTGCGACGCGAAAGTCGCTTAGGAGTTCAGGTGTGGACACTTTGCGAGCGCTGGGTGATGTCAATATCTGAGGCCCACTTGTCAATATTCGAAAAATTATATCGGATTTGGTTCAAAGCTTCAAAATGGGGGAAATTTTGCTGTCCAAACGCGATTTTGGACGATTTCGAGAATGCTACGATCAAATCGCATCAAAACTTGTATTACGTAGGGGTTATCCGGTCTGCCTAACACGAATCTGCAACCCGTTTATCGATTTTCGATAGATTGCGGTAGATTACGGTGAGTATTCGGTAGCTCGGTCAAACTCTCAGATTTTACTCAAAATTTCACTGTGTGTGTTATCTGGTATGCTGAACACGAATTTAAGGTCCATTCTTCGATTTTCAAAATTTTAGGGTATGTAACGCCAGTTAAAAAGCATTTTGCCTACCGTCACCCTATGTCAGGAGAGGAATAGACCCCAGATTCGGGTCCAGCGCCCTTAATAACCCCCAGATGCAAGTTTTGAGCCGAAGCCGAAAAAAATTTCTCAACACCCCAAAAACTTCCTTACCTTTTTTTGAAGCAATGAAAATGCCATTTTTTGGAATCCCCGCAGCCATTTAGAGAATTTCAACCACGGGTTATTCATGTACTGGCAGAGACCTGCAGCAACGACAGCATGGTTTTCCAAATCTCCACGGGAAGTATAATGGAGTCCCTAGTAAGGGCGGTCGAGCATGGGGACTGCTACAATAACAGCTGGGTATAGTAATAATACAGTAATAGTTTTTGAATCCTGCGAAGGTTCAGCTCGTATAACTGCTCCGAATTTTGAAGTTGGCCAACCTGTTAATAAAAGCCCGGCGATAGGATGTCTACAGCAAAATCCATAAATCCGGCTGTAGCAGGTCGACAGGTGAACCTTTCGGGGCTTCGGTTAGGCCATACCGCCGTCTCCTAGTCCGGCGCTAGGAGGTCTACAGCTGGACTTTTCGGCGTGATACCAGGTTCTCTCGCGCTGAAATCACCATTTTTTTCGTGTCCTCAGCTGATGTGCTCTGTGATGACACCTCAGAAACCTGCTGTCGACATTTGAGTTTGCCTGAGAATGCGCCGGCGGTGACATGGCGGTCGGGCGATGACGATTATTGGTGGTCAAAAGCGTGACCCAATTCAAATTAATGCCTTCGCGCCATGCCAGCCCGACGGCGCGAAACTAAATTTTCGACGAAGGCGGTGGAGAGGAATGGCACGCACGTGAGTTCCGGTTTCGGTCTTACCCACCATTAGGTGGTCGCCCCTGCCTCTCCCTATTGTTTTCTTGTAGCCATTCTTCATACTCAGGCCGGACCATTACGGGAAAATTCTGAAAGATTACGAAAAAAATCTGTCAGATTACGAGAAGATGTTGCCCTCCTCTGACAGATTTCTTCCGTATTCTGGCAGGATTCTCTCGTTATCTGGCAGAATTCTCTGGAAATCTGGCAGAATTTTCTCGTTTTCTCCAGCCCGTTTACGGGAGATTTCTGCCAGATTACGAGAATTTTCTGTCAGATTACTAGAGAAATCTGCCAGATTACGAGAAGATGTTGCCCTCCTCTGACAGATTTCTCCCGTATTCTGGCAGAATTCTTTCGCTATATGGCAGAATTTTCCAGTAATCTGGCAGAATTTTCTCGTTTTCTTCAGCCCGTTCTCGGGAGATTTCTGCCAGATTACGAGGGAATCCTGCCAGATCACGGAACGGCGTTGCCCTTTTCGGACAGAATTCTCCAGTAATCTGACGGAATTCACTCGTGTTCTAGCAGAATTTTGTAGTGAACTGGCAGACTTCTCCCCCATACGGACTGAGAAATACGAGATTTCTGCCATATTACGAGAAATTTCCACCAAAACTGTAGTACTGTTTCTGCTGTATCCTAGCAGAACTTTCTACAGCCATACTTCTATACTACTTATATACTATATTCTATACAACTTACTATTATTACTTTCTACAGCTATACTTATGTGAAAATTTTTTGTTTTGAAAGAAAAAATTTACGGTGCGAATCGCTACTACCTTAAACACCGAAGTAATTCCCACCATGAGCACTGTCCTTGAGATAATTTCATGCGTGAATCAATAATATGCTTTCAAATGTTCACACATTTTTCTTGAAGTTTTTTTATGAAAACAAACAAAGAAACTGTCATTCAACACAAACGATGGAGGCTAAGAAAATTATTCACAGGGCAGTCAAAAACTGGTTACATCACAAACAATGAACCGTAACCTAAACCGTAACAAGACAAAATTACAGGAGATCAAAAGTAACCTAAATAAGAGATCAGAAACAGATCAGAAACAGCCTAATAAAATGGTACACGTACTTTGATACCTTATTGAACTCTACTAATAAGGTAATAACTCTCCGAGTTTTAGACTCAAAATTGTGCTCCAAAAAACAGAAGTTTTCAGGGAAATCAACATTTGGAATTCGCCTCCTCTATGAATTACCCTCTCGTATGATCTACCTAGCTTCAAAGACGACGCTCCTTGCGGCGCTCGTAGTCACTGCAAAAAAAAAGAGTCAACCTATTATTTATATATCTGCATCACGTTTTCGCCAGCTTCAAATTCTACGGCCCCGGTCAGAGTTGGTGCTATTTGCAACTGTAACCCGCCGTCAACCGCCGACACCCGCCTGGTCGATACTTATGGATGAAATGGTGGGGTGAGGTTGAGAAAATCACCCGGTGTGGGCGACTAGAGCCCACCGGAGGTGATGACGATGGTTACGTGACTGCACCCGTTCAGAGAAATAGTGAAGGGGAGTAAAGTTAAGAAAAGGAGGTAGCTGGGTGGATAGCTTCCTAGTCATACGCAATATTTCAATATCGGCCCGCCAAACCCGCAATTTCCTCATACCCGTCATCCACGTAAAGCATATATGCTTTACGCTATCTATAGATATCAACCACGTCGGCCACACCGAGTGATTTTCTCAACCTCATCCCACCACAATATTCATACGTATCGACCGGGCGGGTGACGGCAGGCCAGATCGGGTGTTTTTTGCACCCCATTTCCAATGCTTTCTGTGTGTAACGACCGGGCTGGACACGTCGGCTCAACCAACTCTGACAGGGACCTACCAGCTCTGAACCTTCGATTCATGTTATAAAATCGATATCATCTTGGGCGTGCATGATGTCTTCAAATTCCTCTGTTTTGATCGTGCCACAACTTTATATGTGCAGCATGCGCGTAAGGCTCATTCATATGTACTTGAAGTCGAAGCGACCAACAAAACTGCCGCAATTTGAAATCGCTGGACGAAGCAATTTCAAATCGCTCCGTCCACTGATTTCAAGTCGCTCGGACGGTCGCAGTTTTGCGTAAAAAATACAGACAATTGCGGACAACGCCGCAGAAATTGAAAAAAATTTCCTCGGTTTTTGCTGATTCCTCCTGATTTTTTTGTGACTTCGGTGCCTTAATCTTCTAAATAAATTAGTCTTGCATAGTTTTCCAACAAAAACATGGTTTCAAGAGACGACGGGACGGAATTTGCTTGTACAGCAACATAAAACTTCAACTAACGTTAGTAGTTGCCGAAAGCTCTGCATGAAATGTGATTTCTCGGTAGCCTTATTGAACTTTCTCATCTCTATAATCGTAAATGTGTTAAAAATTCTCGTTTTTCCCTTTTACATGCCGTCTTTTATGTGGGTGAGCTGTGACGCCCGCAATTTGGCGCCGAATACACAACGTCCTGACGAAAGATTACGGCCTAGTCGCTTCGACTACACTAATCGCTTCCATCATGGAAGCGACGCGACTAGTCGAAGCGACCTGCTCGATCCTTTTAGGTCGCTTCGACTAGCTATGAAATACCCCAGTCGCTCGGCGATCGCGACTGAAACTGCAAACTGTTCCAACCCGTCGCGACGGGTTTTGTACCTGTTGGCAGTGCCGCGACTAGTCGAAGCGACCAGCTATGAATAAGGCTTAAAGGAAGGCTAAACAAAATTGAGCCGTGGGTGTTTACACGCCACGATTTCATCCCATCAAAATGTAGGACCGAAAACACCATTCTAATGTCATATATTTTAAAAACTGTGCGACTAACCAAAGTGTATTCAGGGCGGCTCTCATGTAATTGCTAAAGGCGTCCGTCAGAAGCCATTTGTTCGGCTCGTCTCCAACTCCATAACCATGGGCTAATGCGCCTAAAAACAACGATTCAATTAATGTATTACTTATTTGAAAAAAGCCGTTATTGAGAAACTCACTGCTCAGCGCAAAAAAATCTTGAGACTTCAACGCAACGTAGTTCTTCGGGCTCTTGTTTGAGGATCCGGTTACTCAGCCCAGACCATTACGGGAAAATTCTGAAAGAATACGAAAAAAATCTGTCAGATTACGAGACGATGTTGCCCTCCTCTGACAGATTTCTCCCGTATTCTGGCAGAATTCATTCGTGATCTGACAGAATTTTCTAGTATTCTGGCAGAATACTCCCGTATACGAACTGGAGAATACAAGAAAATTCTGCCAGATTACGAGAACATTCTTCCGATGAACGGGTCACGATAGGCCGAAAATGGAGCTCAAGATTCCCGAAAATTTTAGATACTCATGCCAGACTAATACGGGAAAATTCTGAAAGAATACGAAAAAAATCTGTCAGATTACGAGACGATGTTGCCCTCCTCTGACAGATTTCTCCCGTATTCTGACAGAATTCTTTGGTGATCTGACAGAATTTTCTAGTAATCTGGCAGAATACTCCCGTATACGGACTCGAAAAAACGAGAAAATTCTGCCAGATTCCCAGAACTTCTGTCAGATTACGAGGAGAATCTGCCAGATTACGAGGAGAATCTGCCAGATTACGAGACGATGTTGCCCTCCTCTGACAGAATTTTCCCGTATTCTGGCAGATTTCTGTCGTGATCTGGCAGATTTTTCCAGTCATCTGTCAGAATTCTCCATTTCTCACACAGGATCAAAAAGATTTAGTAGACCCCCCAAAAATTTCTATTTAATCGAAAAATCCCCCGATAAAAGGGTGCGAAAGGCCGAAAATGGAAGTGAAATTTTCCGAAACCTTTAGAGATGCACTCAAATTTGTTGGATATTCGCAGTTTTTCTGCCTGAGAATTTCCGCCATTTTTTCCTCCCGAAATTCTTCGGTAATATGGTATAACGTCCTTTTTTCGATCAGTACTATTCGCATCAGACTATTTCATCGCGAAAGTAGAACACACACGTTACTGCCTTCCATTCAGTAGCTGCCTTATTCTCAATTCGAGTAATGCCATTGAAGCAAGCTGTTTCTGTTCATATAATTATCAGCTTGCACATACTTCTTTTCCTCCTTTACAAAAGAACTATCTCGGGTTGGAGTTGTCATTTTGGATGAAATGTGCTTTTAAGTAACCATTTTTGGACGTAGAGTATGAATATATGTACCCTCCTTGGCTGCCTAGTATCACCCTGAAGCATGGCATAGTTATTTTCCTACGCTTCGCGGCAAGGAAAGCCTCGCCAAAACGAACTTGACAAAGGTTCTGTTTTCAGCTCAAAATTGCCCCCTGATGGAAAGTAGAGTGTATCCAAGGAATAAAAAATTTCGAATATTCCAATAAACGAATCATTCAGAAAATTGACTTCTCTGAATCGTCGAATGAACGAATTATTGGAAAAATGGACTTCCGAACAATCGAATTATTCGAATCATTCCAATCATCCAAATAAAAATAATTCGAATATCTCGCCGCACTACCAACTTTCTTGGCATTTTTTTCTGTATATTGTATACATCAAAGGCGCCGTCTCGGATTGCAGAATAGAAGCACTTTTTAAGAATGCAAAGACAAAGAAGGCCGCACACCCCACAGGTTTCTTCGGATACTGCACGTCATTATGCAATCCGTGGAATAGAAGAATGAAAAAGATGAATTCTAAATGGAAGGCTAATTGGAATTAAATGTCAGTGTTCACGATGTAAAAATTGCCCATTTTCTGGCTAAATCGTAAGCTTTAGATCCCTCTAAGAATACTAAGAACGGAGGTGCGACGAAAGACGGTGAGGGAGTTTTGTCCATGGGGTTTAATCTGGGCGCTGGATACGACAATGAGGTCCGTTAAAATTTTTTAAAAGATCACTGCGCGTTTTGGAAGGTACGAAAAGCATAAAAACGACCGTCCCAAAGGCATCGTGTGCGCTGGAAATCAAGTTTCAAATTTTTGTGTACAACCAAACAGTTTGCGCTAGCTGGCAGCACCCACGAAACCAGAAGCTCTGAAAATGCGCCCTGTAAAAGCTAAGGCCACCTGAAAACAGCTACGAGGTCGATCGTCCAGCACTTCTAGATCGATCATCTAGCCATTTTCACAGAATGTTGATGCCACCGTCAAACAAAAAAAACTGTAGCACAAACTTCAAAAGCACGAAAACTTCAAAAATGACGGTGACCAGCTCTGAAAGCCGAAAAACTTCAAAAAGGATTTTGGCGCAGAATTCAAATTCACTTCTACGTTTTGTTCAGGGTGGTTTTCTCTTAGAAATGAAGGGTTTTCAAGGGTCCTTCGGGCATTTCCATTTACTAGAGTAGCCAAACTATACAAAAACGTAGAAAAATAATTAATAATAATAATAATTCATTACGCCGTTTGAGACAGTCGTGATATAATACACAAGAAACATAAAAATTTCACACCGATGATTATTGCTCACAGAATAGATAGCAAAATGCCTTAGTATGAAAGTATTGTGTTAGAAGCCATCCGTTTGAAAGCCCTAAAGTTTGTAGGTACAGGATCAATGGTGCTCCTCAATTCAATATAAGCAGAGCCAGCACGCGCAGTAAAGGAATGCAATCTAATTCCGCTCCTAGGTATGGGATATGTGATTTTGATGCTTCCTCCACGCGTTCGCGATGCAGTGAGTCGGTAAAACGAGGACCGTTCAACACTAGTTATCCCAGAAATTATCTTGAAGACCATACAAACATCTCTGAGTTTCCTCCTGGACTGCAACGAGTGTACTCTCAGAAATTTGTTCCTTATTTTGGACTTCGGAAGACGAGAGTATAAGAATCTAGTTACATCTAGTTACAACCTTGCGTGTATAGTTATTTTGAACTTTCTCGATGGCTTGAATGTCCTTCACCTTGTGTGGTGCAAATACTGGTTTTCTGCGCGTACGATGCCTTCAACTTCTTATCCTCTTGAAACAACTATGTAGATTGGGGCGGAATACTGCACAGTTTCGTACAGATGCCATAGCGATACCAGAGACAATAGAACTCGTTTCCGCAGATGCAGATGATAAACTGACATCGGATTCGTTTTGAGAACTCCAAATAACCCCAAGAAAAACGATTTGAGCCACATCTGTGTGTCAAATTTCGGAAATCGTCAAAAGTCTGAATTTCGCCGTCAAATTTTTCTGCCGGTGGGAAGCTTTGAACAAATTGGATCGAAAACTTTGGAGAAACGATAAGTAGACCTCAGATTTGTGATCGGTACCCCAAATAACCCCCAGGGCAAATTTTAAGTTAAATCTGGAATATTATTCTTCATCGCTTCCTGTACCCCGTAATTGATATAATTGAACGCTTAATCGAAAATCCGTGTAAGTCCAAAACGCTGTAAGTCTACAGAAGGCTCGGAAAATGTGCTTTCACCTAAACTTTGCCTAAGGGGGTTGTTTCGGGTGCTGAACACGATTATAGGGCCCGTTTCAGGATTTTCGTAGAATTAGTGCGCTTTTTGGAGGGACAATATGTACCAGAGAAAAAACGTGTATAACTTTTTTCAGTGTGACTCTAGGCAGCTGCGAAGGTCATATTCGAACTCTAAGCCGAAAAATTATTCTAGAGAAGTACATTTCGGTCGGAATGGCCAGTTTGGCTAATAGTAGCTTCCTTGTCAGTGAGTCGAGTGCAATTCATGCTTGATAAGTCTTTTCGACTTTCGTCAAAAAACGTGTATTTCCTTTTGGAAATCTCATCGACCACAACTCGAAAATGCCCAGTTTCTGCTATAATGATCGTCTAATCAGTTTTTAATGAGGGATTTTTGGAGATAAATCATAGAAACGTAAGAAGTAATCGCGATAACTTTGTGGAATTGAACTTATTATTTCGCAACACTGATGTATAGGACTCGTTGAAAGCAATTAAAATCTACTTCAAATCCTAAATCAGGCAAGGTTCTGCATGCACTCAACCCTTCGGATACTTTGTTGTGATCTTAATTGAAAAAATCATGAAAAAAATCATTCTTTAAACCAAACAAAGAAAACATCAAAAATTAAAAAGCCCAATCGCATGAGAAATTGAGGATTACAATGAGAATAGCATTTTTTGTCGGGAATAGATAGTTTCATGGGGAAATCGCTGTCACTTGGTCAGCTGGGTGGAAGTATTGATTTCGCTTCGACCAAGAATGATTTTGGTGGTCATGCCTAACAGATCACAACCTGATGGTGCAATGGAAAATCATCTTGAATATGATATTTTTGGAATTATTAGGCTGTGATCGAGATGATTTGCGAAATATGTGTGCAGTTCACGAATCTCCGTACTGATGCACAGCATTCTACGATTTTTTCATGTAATTGAAATTTCTTGGCACTACCATTCGTATTATGCGTGAGAAACGCTACAGGACTCAAAATAGAAAAAAATGGATGGAATTTCGACCTGGATTGAATTCTACCACACTTCACAAACCCTTGAGGTCTGAAGTCAGCGCTGGAAAAATTCCAACTTTACCAGGGCAGCACAAAGAGAGAGCATGCTCCTCGCCTCGTGGGGCGCGCTCCAAAGGCAGTTTTCGTCGGAAGTTTTGCGGAGCGGTTTGAAGTGGGTCTTAGCTTTGCCGAACATGCAAAATCTGTACACGCGTTCACCATCATGACAGCAGAGGATAGTATTGGAATTAATTGTTAAGAAAAAGAATAAAATTGACGATGGATTAATAATCAAAATAATGGAAAATTCGTTGCGGTCGTCGCCGCCATGGCTGAGCAGACGTCAAGAGCGTGCCGCGCGGGCGTGGCGTCTGGTCATTAATACTCCAACGCCACGCCCGCGCATCACGAGCTGCTGTTGAGGAGTATAAATAGCGCTTAAGTGTGGAAGAGGAGGAAGCGTATCTGCGTGTGCGTGAGTCTGTCTCACCACGAGGTGCATTAATTACAGAAGTATTCTCAACCCCCTTGCTTCGGAATTTCCTATGATTAAATTTGCGCCTTGCTCTTTTTTCTGAATCCCGAAACAGTTTCGCTATTGGACTGCCATTCTTACGGACCCCGAAACCTTCAATTCGAATGTTAAGGCTGAATTTTCTGGTTTGTCAGAATTCGCCATTTTTTTGACAGATTACGGGAGGAGTACGACAAATTACAATACCGCTCGTAGGATTTGGTCAGAAGGCGCGCGAGGTCGGGTTTTAGCGTCTTTTTCGTCTTTTTCTTATAACTCACTTCAAAATCAATTCCCTGCTGAAACAGCGAATATGTGAATTGATCCCGCTTTCTACACAGCGGACGGCATTGGTCGCGATGGATAATGGCTGTGTCCGTGGTGGGTTCTTAGCGATTCTGGAGAGACCATTGTGATCAGCCCGAAATCCTCACAAAGCTAACCAAGAAAAACGGAAAACGATTTTGAGGTTGGGCTGTGCCTTGAAGGTATCGTAAAATGTGTGTATTGTTTACATTTATCTAGCCCAATATGTATTCAACCCCATAAGGACAATATGTAGATTTAAAGACGTGGAAGCCGAAAAGAAGTGGGTCCTGCACGAATTTCACAGCTCCTGCTCAAAGTTTCTAGCTCGCACGATACAGTTACTGCACGACTGACTCTCTGCAGGGTTTCTCAGTAATTGTGAACTCAGGTTAGTATTTTTCGCGAAAATCGCGTTTTTGAGCGACGTATCCTCCATACTGTAGTTATCAATAGTTATCAACGCTGTACAGAGGCCTTTGTACTCCTCACATACACTAAATATCGCAAGTCACCTAGCTTGCATAGTGTATGGGTGTGGCACTGCACTGTGTTGTGAGAAAGAGCGCTCCAATGCGAAGCCGCGACGCGAGCGCGCGCGCCACCGACGGAGGCGATGTATGTTTACGTAACATGGGTTGATTAGTGCCGGGCGCATTGGATAGTGAACGCACCCACGCCGATTGAGTTGGTGGTTGAGGGACCGGTGAAAATCAGCGCTGCTGGCCTTGGTGGGAGAGAAAGCATGAATAGGGAGTGTGCAAGGCCGAACGTGTGCAGGGGAAAGGCAGCACGCGAGTCCTCGAGGCCACAGACGGCCAGCGTGTTGCAGACGGTGTGATGGGAGCCACGAGGACGCAGACACAGGACGCCGAGCCCCCCTCTTCCATCAAATGGTAATATACAGTATACCCTGCCTGTCAAACTTCGTTAAATCAAAACGAAACCCCAACAAGGGCTATACCATTTGGTAGCCCTTGATACCAGGATCACGAATATCACCATAGTTTCGTTCAGACATGATTTTGAAGTGAGTTACAAGGAAAGACGAAAAGACGCTAAACCCGACCTCGCGCGCCTTCTAACCAAATCCTACGAGCGGTATTGTAGATCTATCCTCCTTAACAAACACGAGACCAGCAAATTCAGGGGGTGTCCTATCTTTATGATACGCAGTGTACTGTTCAACTCCGCATTGCCGTTCAGTCCGCAAAGTGCGCGTTGATTACGAAAGAGTGCTGCGGCGCGGTCGCGAGTATCCTCAGATACGGATGTGGGATGACCCGGGCGGTGGGATCACCCGGGCACCAAAGGCAAAAAACGCCCGGGTGATCCCACATCCCTGTCTGAGGATACTCGCAACCGCGCCGCAGCATGCTTTCGCTATCAGCGCGCACTTTGCGGACTGAACGGCAATGCTGAGTTGAACTGTAGCTACGGTTAGCTTCTCTTATCACCACAATAAATAGTGAGCCAGCTACTTCATTTTCTGATACAGAATCATATGCTTCGCGTGGAAACCAGAAAATTATCTTCGGCTATTCTCAGACAAACTAGGGATCGGAGCGCTGTAGAATACGTCAGATATTTATCGGGCTGGCGGACAGCCGGTGCACCTGACGAAAGTGCCAGCGCAGGCTTTTGGCCGGCAGGCTGTGCGAGCGCAGGCATTCAGCCGGCAGCGTGATGGGCAAGTTCGCTCGTGGGCTGTAGCCTCATTGATCTACATTTTATTATCGACTTCTATTAGCTCGTCATTGCATTCTTTCTCTCGTAAGTTCTTCCCATGCGCCCTTGCGCTCGTTTTATACGTTTGATTTGCTTGCTTTGTATTTTGTACATTATTCAAAACCGAGGTATGGTTTGTATCCTATCATTAGTAGAGTGTTTCACTGAATAATATCGATTTTCCAATTAACTCTTATATTTTCTCAGAGCCGAGATGGTTTTAACTGCCCTTGGTATCAAACATTACGTGAAGGGCAAGGTTTCCATAATTGATTAAAAAGTAAATTTCTGTCCAAACACAGAATTGCTATAACCATTTATTCGATTACTCGAATATTCGAATAAAAACTCAATTAATTCGCTGTGGCATGTTAAAGAATAGACGAAACCCCACTTTTTCATCAAACATGAGAACCTTTCACTTATCGTAATGTGTGATAAAAAGCGCTGTTGAAACCATTCCTATCAAGAAGAGAAAACTAGATTTAGTCGGAAAAATCGATATTATTCGTTTAATATACTCTAATCTCTAGGAAGCCGCGTTGCGGCTTTTTTATTCTCTCGCTATCTTCGAAGCGAAGCGGTTGTTTTCTCATTCTCATCACTGTGTTTTGTTGGAAACAACCGTTTGCATTTATGATGAAGCTATCGTATCAGCGTCGCTGCTTCCCCTCATCCGAGATACTCAGAACGTCGGAGGGCCGCGCCCCCGTACCCACCACTCAGCGAGGCGGAGCCCCCCTCCACGCCTGGCGCCCTTCAGGTCCCCGCCCCAGCCCCATGGGCGCGACGCCCGGACATCCTAGCAAAGGGCGCGGGGCCCGGACATTCTAGGAAAAGGGCGCTGGGCTCGGACGATTTCTTCTATTATCGAATCAGCCCTCGCCGTTTTCGTTCGTTTTTCGCCCGTAAGAAGGAGAATAGATCATTTTCGATTCCTTCAACTTGGGAGAATGATTTACTACTTGAATGACGAATTAATTTTGTAGTAATCAACTACTTGAATGACGAATTAATTTTGTAGTAATCAACAAAGTAATTGAAATTTTTATTTCACAACCCAACAATAATTTTCTTTGGCATAACCAAAATCGTGATGTTATTCGCTAGCGCCCTAATCTTCACAACTTCACCGGTTATAGAAACACGTAAACAGAAATACACGTATATCGCAAATACACGCAAACAAAAATGCTTTATAGAGAAGTCAAGCATATAGAACACATAAGTAGAACAATAACATCCTAACGCAACTGCCTTGCACCCCAATCTTCACCAGTTTTAGAAACACGTAACCAGAAATGCACGTAGTTATATTGGAATACACGCAAAACGAATTCCTTCTTGAGAAGGGAAACATAATAACTAGGTATTACGAAAAAATCTAATCTTTCCCTCAGAACTCTAATCCTCGCCAGCTCCAGAAATACGAGAACAGATGTGCACTGGGGTGGGACTGAATATTTTCAAATAATGCTATCAATGAATTTTTTGCTTCAGTCTCGAAATGATTCGACCTCTCTTCGGGGGCCGGATTCATCAACGAAATTTGGGGTAATTTATACCCCGAGTTTAATTAACTCCACTTCATACCCCAAAATAAACCCCAAAATGTATGTATCGGATACTCCCATATATACCCCGAAAATTGGGGTTTATTTTTTGATGAATCGCAAAAATTTACCCCGCGGAGTAAATTATACCCTAAAACCACGGTTTTAACGTTGACGAATTCGGCCCCGGTTTTCGGATACCAGTTGAAGGAGCCACTTCGTAGAATCAATAACAATTGAATTTTTCGCATTCACATAAACAAAACTTATGGGGAGTTTTTATCTCTACTTGGTGTCTTAAAGGCAGTGATCACGATGAAAAAAGTTTTCGAAATTCCACGAGGATTGGGTAGTGGAGGGACACTCTGTAAAGTTAACGTCGAAAGAACGCATGAAAACGAGCCAGGAAGAGCCCTAAAAGAGCCCGAAGTTGCAACTTCGAGCGCATTGAAAACCCCAAAAGCGCATCACACGCCCACCGACGTGAACGAATGAAAGCTTCAAATCGTGAGATGAGCGATGATTTTCAATCATTAGCCCCGTTCTTCCCTTCATTCTCAGCTTCTCTCTTTACTCAGGTCAGCTCGCATAGATCGGCTGCAAAAGACGGAAGTTACAAGCTTCGGAAAACTCGTCCACCATGTTTCCATAGCTCAATCTTTGAGGGACCATACCTGCGTTCACAGAAGGTCTTGTATGATTTCAGAAACACCATTGGAATCAGCATGGGGCCGTTTTCAAGATAGGCGGAGAAACAGAAAAACGATTTTCATCGTGAACACTGCCTTCAAAACCAAAGAGAGATCAAATCATTTCGAGATTGAAGCAGAAAGCTGATTGATCGGGTTTTCCGAAAATATTCGGTCCTCACTCTAATATACACGTAGATCAAAACACACTAAAACAAAAAAAATTCTAGAGGAGGCGAACATAACAACCAAATTGAACAATTCGCTCAAAAAATTGATCAGATGTGTGTACAGAGTCCAACCCCGTACGAAAACGCAATTAACACAATTTCAAGAATTCCGCCTCCAAAAAAGTCATTTTTGTGTTTCCAAGCGCTCCCTTTTTCGATCACTTCCAACATCAAAAGTGAGCGGATCCCTCACATGAAAAAATGCTCGGGAAACGCATCACTCGTTCGCACCGTAGTCATCCTCTTCCTCTGACTCACAAGGGAACCACAATTAGTCATAGTGACCATTCCAAATGAAATGTACTTTTCTAGAACCATTTTCGGACGAGAAGTTCTAATATGCCCATCGCAGCTGCCTAGACCCACTCTGAAAAAGTTATACGCATTTTTTCTCCGATTTTCGTACTTATTGTACCCTCCAAAAAGTGCATTATTTTTACGAAAATCCGGAAACTGACCTCATAATCGTGTTCAGCGTCCAAATCTACCCCACTAAGCAAAGTTAGGTTGAAGGAACATTTTCCAAACTTTGCGCAGACTAACAGCGTTTTGGACTTGTACGGATTTTCGGTTGGGCGCTTATTTATACCAATCAGAGGGCTCTCGAAGCGTTTTAGAAAAATATTCCAGATTTGACTAAAAAATCGCTCTGGGGGGTTATTTGGGGCGCTGATCACGAATCTGAGACTCATTTATCGATTTTCCGAAATTTTCGACTGTATTCGTTCACATATTCCCATCGGGGGAGAATTTGATGGCAAATTGCGACTTTTGACGATTTCCGGAATGTGACGACAGATGTGGCTCAGATCGTTTTTTCCGGGGGTTATTTGGAGTGCTGAACACGAATCTGATGTCGGTTTATCGATTTTTGGCAGCTTACGGTAGATTACGGTGGGTATACGGTAGTTTGGTAAAGGTCTCAGATTTGTCTCAAAGTTTCTGTGTGGGGGTTATTTGGGGTGCTGAATACGAATTTGATGTCCATTTGTCGATTATCGGAATATTGAGGTAGGTTTTGCCTCCTAAATGGCATGTTACCTACCGTAACCTACAGTAAACCTTAAAATTTGGGCAAGCAAACCCCAGATTCGTGTTCAGCACCCCAGATTACCCCTACATACATGTTTTTAACAAAATCAGGAGAAAAATTTAAAAACACCCTAAAAATTCCATGGGGGGTAGGTACCCTTACCTTGCCGCGAAGCTTTAAAAAACGCTCATAACTTTTTTCAGAGTGGGTCTAGGCAGCTGCGATGGGCATATTCGGACTTTTCGTCCGAAAATGGTTCTAGAAAAGTACATTTCTTATGGAATGGTCACTATGACTTATTGTGGTTCCCTTGTCAGAAGTTTCAACCCTAGTTACATGCTAGTTAAATGTATGTTAAACGTTTTCCTCAGTAAAATACATTGAAGGGCACACGTAACTTACTTGATGATGCATGTATGATACTTGAGTACACGTGTAACTTACTTCTCCAAGCATACATGTAACTTACCCAAGCATACATGTAACTTACCTAAGCATACATGTTACTTACTTTATGGCACATGTAACTTACCTATGCATACATGTAACTTACTTCTCCAAGCATGCATGTAACTTACTCAATGGTACATGTAACTTACCTAAGCATACATGTAAATTACTTAATGGTACATGTAACTTACCTATGCATACATGTAACTTACTTCTCCAAGCATGCATGTAACTTACATAAGCATACATGTAACTCACCTATGCATACATGTAACTCACTTCTCCAAGCATACATGTTGCTTACTTAATGGTACATGTAACTTACCTCAGCATACATGTAACTTACCTAAACATACATGCAGCTTACTTCTTCAACCATGTAACTTACCTAATGATGCATGTATTTTTCTTAGCTGACCATGCATGTAACTTACATGATCAACCATGTAACATATAGTTCAGTTCCGCAATCGCGTTCAGTCCTCATTATCACAATCGTAGAAGCGAAGCGGTTGTTTTTGAAAAATTCAACTAGAATCATTCTCAAAACAACCGCTTCGCTTCTACGATTGTGATAATGAGACTTTGCGGACTGAACGCGATTGTGGAACTAGATCATACCTAACCAGACACATAAGCAACTCCGCTGCTTACTCCGCCCGGACTCGAGCAAGCTAGGTTTTAGATGTTCACCGTACGTGATGATGCATTCCAAGACAAGATAAGTAACCAATGCTTCATTAAAATTGAAAAACAACGTAGCTTAACAAATCCAACAAAATAACGAAACAAATACCTACCTAATCGGAACGAAAACTGACTTTTAGTCACATGTAACGCAAACAAAACAGTTACAGCAATCAAAATACAACAACAGCTATCTTCATTTATACAGATCAGAAACCACAATATCACTTCGCGGCACACCTATAATTTACAGCAACGGAAGAAGAACGTGGTGCGGTTGCGGACTCTTCCTAACATACTGTAGCCTGATTGTGTCATCACTCATTTTTTCGAAATAACTGAGATTGATCGGTGAGTTTGTGTTTTCACCGATACAACTACATCTGTGAAAACAATGAAAGCAGGGGTGAGTTTCGGGAAGATTTTCAACGGAAGAAAAGATGAATCTGATAAGTCCCGACGGATAATAGGTTGAGAGACCGTCAGGAATTAGCCTATCTTCAAGGCTATCATTCATGATATCTTATCGAACCCATTTTCCCAACATGGAAATCTTCTTGTAAGCACCTAAGGTGAAAATGTGAAAATTGAAACACAAACTCACCGACCAATTTAAGTTATTTCGAAAGAATGTGTGATAACACAATCAGACTAGTATTTTAGAAAGAGTTCACAACCGCACCACGTCCTTCCTCCATTGCCGTAAACTATAGGCTCTATCCCTGGGACAGGCTGTTGCCCTGTTGTCCAATTCGTACCACCCCTGGGACGAGATTCAGGCCTTTTCGAACGGCGAAGAACAACTACTAAGGGAGATCAAAAATTAGAACGCGATGAACCACTTGTGAGGCAAATTAAGAAACAAGAGGTGTGAGATCCCAGGTGAGGTGATGCCAGAAGTGAATTCGGCCTTGCCACAGAACACATTTGGAGGCTGCAAAAGGAGGGCTAAGAAAAATACTATATGAGGTGCGCGCGAAGCGCTAACGCTGAACCGAAGATCCGTGACTCATGCATATTCAACTTCCCCACAAGGCACGTTTGTGAAAAAACTGCTTGGTTGCGAGTCTGCTAAACGGACCCACTCTCAGTGCGAAAATGGAAAACGCTATCAGTCTGTACGAAATGCGGAAGATGTGCCTTCATCGTAACTCTGCTCACCGGGGTTGTCTGGAGGGCAGAACACGATGCCCGTTTCTAGATTTTCGAAAGTATACTGGGTGTTTTGGAAGATACGAAAAGCACGAAAAATCTCCTTTCGGAACTTATAACCTCTCGCACCAGCGGCTCGGGACGGGGTACTGCTCAGTTTTACTGAAGATACCCGAGAGATACTGGCAAAACAAATCGTTTCCGCAGATGCGACCTACGCTTCGCATACTTCCATTGTGAGTACTCTCACAGAATGCAGAGCACTCAGGATTTTTCCCATTAACTTTCAGCAGGGCTCACACTGTTGTTTGCCGACATATTAATGAAAATTGTGAATTTTAACAAAGAAAATGAGACGATGTACCATTCATATGGCTGTGAACTTGTGAACTACTGAACAGCAAAAATTGAGCGTAGCCTTCTTCTTGAATAAGGCGATATCTTCCATCTGAAGTTTGCAAGGCTTCGCTTCTGAAGATTCAGGTTTCGGCTGACACTCAGAGTATTTAGAACAAAAGGTTTCGAACCTTGATTTTTTACAATTAGATGTTTGCTTCCGAATAACTCGCTCACTTAGACGGGCTTGATCTCATTTTTCCGCTCCACACTCAGGTTTAGCTATTTAGTAAACAAGTGCAATGCCAAATCAATAATCCGTGGATTTTAAGCGTCTCCTCCTAGTTGAATCGGTTCTAGAGGTTTTTATATATCGAGTCACTACCCTTTTGTAGCAAAAAACGTTTTCCAAACCACGACAACCAGTACTAGAGGAAACTATTTTAAGATCACGTTGTCTACACCGAAAACCACAATTCGCGCGGAATCGTTTACCTTCAGAGCAGGCAGCGCCTGCCTCAAAGCCACGAAAAGTACTCCAGCCACTAATATGGCTTATGCTCAATTCAAGCGTATGATGTCCAAATTTCTTCACTGCTACGAGTTATCCTAGTTTTTTTTTCTTGTTATCGACTGCACATTTTCTCATTTTCTCATAGAATTTCTTGGCATACTTGGCGTCTGTTACAAGTTTTCTGGTAGTTGCATTGTTATGTATGCCTTTTTTTGACGATTGCCTCATGTGGTCGTAATAAAACTAAACTAAACTAAAAAACAGTTTAAATAGTTGAAAGAAAAACCAACCGCCTCACACCGATGATGGGCTTCCTAATTTTTTTGAATCCGCCACCTTTTTCCTACGATAGTTGGTCCTGAAATGAAACAAATGAACGGTGAAAAGGCGAAAAATTTGAGCGCATCCGACTCACATGGCAGTTTTAATCATATTGAAGACATCATTGTGAAAACCATCATCAATCTGACGCCCGGCGAAGTCGTAGGTGGCCTTTACGAACTCAGAAATGTTCGTGAAAGTGAAATTTTATTAATATGATGGGTGCAAAATGCTTGCCTACCTATTATAGCATCAGAATCGATGGACACGTAACTATTATTCCTCGTTTTAGTACGAGCCGTTATGTAGGGCCATACGCTTTCGTAGTACATCTATAAAGTACTTTAATAGAACTTTATGAACATGATAAAGATAAAATCACCTTACCTCTTCTACGACGGCGTACACAAAATTATTAAAGAAGGTTATATAATCGTACTCGGTTCGCAGCGCCTTACGTTTCGAACGCATTCTCTCATAGAGTTCCTTCAGGTCTCCTCATAAAACGCAAGGCTTGAGCCCGATTTTTTTATCCGGTGTGTAAAATAAAGTCTTCTTAGACAACTGGGGATTCCGATTCGGTCACTATAGGCTGTCATTTCGAATACAAAGCGCTGTGGACGACGACACGGGCCCTTACTTAACGAACGTTCCGTGGCCTAATCGTCGTCGAAGTGAGAAGCACGTGCGCAACACATACTGTGCTTATCGGGGACAAATTCCGGTCAGCAATCGCGTCTCGACACGCTTTGCAACCGCACGCGCTCGAGTCAGTTGGGTTTCCAACGCCAGAGCCGACCTCGATTTGGCCTTTTTACACACAATTTTCTCCATTTTCTTAGTTTCCAGTTTCCGAAACTCACCTGAAGTCATCAGGTCGGCGAGTTCCGCGCTGCAAGTTCTTCTGACAGGGAGCGTGCGGTCCCAAAGCGTGTCGAGTCGCAATTGCGGACCGGAATTTGGCCCAGATAAGCACAGTAGGCGTTCCACTCGGCCAAGACACTTTCGATTCGACTACGATGCAGTTTGGACGACAAACGAGCCAGGATGCTCTCGATTGGAAACGATTATCGATAGCTCCGTGATTGAACAGGCGCCTACCGGCCGCAGAGCATATATATACACTTTCTGGACGAGTTTTGACCGCTGAGAGGGCTCCCCCACGGTCGACAGAAAGGGAAGCTTCCTCGCTGTAGACCGTGGCAAGGATGATGTCCTTATTTGCGGTGAGAGTGACGCTTTGCTGCGGGCGGTGAAAGGGACGGTTTAATTGTTGGGGGAGATCGGCGGGATGGGACTCAGTCGCCTTCGGCGGGTGACTCTAATATAGGACGACGTGCTGCCGCGTGGAAAATGGGGGTTCAACAAGAGTTTTGCCTCTCTGCGCCAAGTGGTCTCTTCGAATAGACCACGTTCTCCTCGGAGCAGCACGTGCTGCCCCGAAAGCTCTTTCAGACTCCACGAGATATCAGATTTATAAGGCTGTCGTAGCCCAATCGGAACTCCCCAGTACCTATGTTATTACCATCTCCATGGTCGCCTGCTTTGACGAAGAAATTTTCCTCAGGGGGTTCCAAGGTCCCGAAATCCTTGGCTAGGTCACCCATTTCGCCTCTCTTCTTGTGATAAACCTTCGTTTTCAACTGTTGAACAGTATTATCCATCGATGTTGCCACAGCTCGCGAAGATTCTACCTAGAATTGTTGAAATCACATCGCATATCAAGAAAGCATATAGTCTATAAAACGGCTAAATTCACTTGGTTCCTACACGTGCTGGTACGGAGCAGAGGTAAGAGGCAGTGGGAGAGCGTAGGCCAGACGGAGGCCGAGGCTTCGCGCGCGCCGCTCGCGCTTCGAATGATGTGAATTTCGACGTTTTATAGAGGGTAGATGCATTAACAAGCAGTGCATTTGAATAGCACTATTAAGAGGCTTTCAGAAATCGGAGCGCTAATGGCGGGAATATTTTTTCCATTCGCTAGATTGTAAATGTGGCAACGTTTGCACAGGAATGCGGAATCACAAATGGAGAAATGGAAACTACTATGTTATTGTGAAAAGGTGTACGCGTCGATAATCACGTTTTTTGGGAAAAATCTTTAATACCGATCGATATGGTAAACAGTAGGTAAATTACTCGTCGACCACTTCACCTATCCCACCCCATCGGAAAAAAGCGCAGCCTACAACGTGTTCTGACGTTTTTGGGGAAAATCTATAATACCGATCGATATGGTAAACAGTAGGTAAATTACTCGTTGACCACTTCCCCTATCCCACCCCATCGGAAAAAAGCGCAGCCTACAACGTGTTCTGACGTTTTTAGGGAAAATCTATAATACCGATCGATATGGTAAACAGTAGGTAAATTACTCGTTGACCACTTCCCCTATCCCACCCCATCGGAAAAAAGCGCAGCCTACAACGTGTTCTGACGTTTTTGGGGAAAATCAATAATACCGATCGATATGGTAAACAGTAGGTACAGGCCATAAAACGGCCAATGTCTCACCGTCGACTGCGTACCACGCGCTGCGCGACGCACGTGCGTCGGAAGCAGACGAGTTTCTTTAACACGCGCGGTTCGAAGCGGACCGCGCGGCGGCCAAAACTCGTCGCGCGGCGGCCAAAACCCGTCTGCTTCCGACTCGCGTGCGGTCGCGCAGCGCGTGGTACGCAGTCGACGGTGAGACATTGGCCGTTTTATGGCCTGTAAATTACTCCTTGACCACTTCCCCTATCCCACCCCATCGGAAAAAAGCGCAGCCTACAACGTGGTCTGACGTTTTTTGGGAAAAATCAATAATACCGATCGATAAGGCAAACAGGAGGTAATTTACTCGTTGTCCACTTCCCTATCCACCCCATCGGAAAAAGCGCAGCCTACAACGTGGTCTGACGTTTTTGGGGAAAATCAATAATACCGATCGATATGGTAAACAGTAGGTAAATTACTCGTTGACCACTTCCCCTATCCCACTCCATCGGAAAAAAGCGCAGCCTACAACGTGTTCTGACGTTTTTGGGGAAAATCAATAATACCGATCGATATGGTAAACAGTAGGTAAATTACTCGTTGACCACTTCCCCTATCCCACCTCATCGGAAGAAAGCGCAGCCTACAACGTGTTCTGACGTTTATGGGAAAAAATCTATAATACCGATCGATATGGTAAACAGTAGGTAAATTACTCGTTGACCACTTCCCCTATCCCACCCCATCGGAAAAAAGCGCAGCCTACAACGTGTTCTGACGTTTTTGGGGAAAATCTATAATACCGATCGATATGGTAAACAGTAGGTAAATTACTCGTGGACCACGTCCGCTATCCCACCCCATCGGAAAAAGCGCAGCCTACAACGTGTTCTGACGTTTTTGGGGAAAATCTATAATACCGATCGATATGGTAAACAGTAGGTAAATTACTCGTTGACCACTTCCCCTATCCCACCCCATCGGAAAAAAGCGCAGCCTACAACGTGGTCTTACGTTTTTTGGGAAAAATCAATAATACCGATCGATATGGCAAACAGTAGGTAATTTACTCGTTGACCACTACCCCTATTCCACGCCATCGGAAAAAACACAGCCTACAAGGTATTTTGACGATTTTGCGAAAAATCAATAATACCAATTCTATATGGTAAACAGTAATTACAGGCCATAAAACGGCCAATGTCTCACCGTCGACTGCGTACCACTGCGCTGCGCGACCGCACGTGCGTCGGAAGCAGACGAGTTTTGGCCGCCGCGCGGCAGCCGAAACGTCGCGCGGCGGCCAAAACTCGTCGCGCGGCGGCCAAACCCGTCTGCTTCCGACGCGCGTGCGGTCGCGCAGCGCGTGATACGCAGTCGACGGTGAGACATTGGCCGTTTTATGGCCTGTAAGTAACTCGTGGACTGTATAAGGAATGGTGTGATACAAAGTAAGGTAGCAGAGGTAGAAATGAGAAAAAAGTGTACGAAACCGCACTCCAGAACAAAGCGCGTTGAGCAATCAGCGGTTAAAACGGCTGCTGACGATCAATAGGACGATTCAAAGAGGAGACGTGAACTTGCAAGTAATATACAAATGCAGAACAGAAGTATGCTACATGTCAGTTAAAACACCAGAAGTATGTTACATGTAATGTTGTTTGCAAAAGTTGTGTTACTTGCGCCTTCACAAGCTAACATGTAACAAGGTTTGCTCACTGTATGTTACTTGTCAGTTAAAACACCAGAAGTATGTTACATGTAAGTTTGAAACATACAAGTAACTTACATTGACGATTTAACTAGCATGTAACTGGGGTTGAAACTTCTGAGTAGGGGGCATCCACCACTTCTTCGTAGCGTCCATCTTCTATTTCTTCGTTTTCCACTGTGTCCTGCCTTGCCCTCTGCGCGTTCTGACCATAATGCTGAAAAAGCATTCAAATTGACTGCATAATTACAACAAAGATGAATAGAAAACAAATCTTTTGACAAACTCACACTTCTAGGGATCCATTTCTGCTGTCCTCCTTCGCTTACAAATCTCGCGCCGCGGACATCCCGCTTGAAAACTATATGATTGAAAAATTTTTTAAAAATAAATACATGTATATAGGAACAAAAACCTACAGCGCCTTCTACAAAGCTTCGCAGACCTGCTTCCGCCATAATAGCCGATGCTACACCCTGACATCAAACGCATTCCATTGTTCTGCTTCGGAGCTCCCGAGAGATTGGTAGAATCTGAAACAGAGCTGTTTGACGCGGCAATAGTTTCTGGATGAAAAGAACATTACGTCGATTGAGCTAGTTCACCAAAACTTGTACTTCTACAGAAGAAGCACAAGCGGTCGGCCGAAGATCAATATGCAGGAAACTCATGGCAGCTCTGAAGCGAACGTGTGGCACTGAGTTTCATGCATATTGATCTTCAGCCGTTCGCATCTGCTTTGTCAGTAGATGATGAATTTTTTTGTGGAATAGACCATATGATCATGTAATTGAAGATTAAATGAATTGGAAGATAAGATTTTTCTTAGTTTGTAGCTCGTCAAAATTTTATTGGTACGTAACCGATGTGAGATTTTGCTCAACAACTTTGATGTCTGTGGCACAGATATGAAGTTATACGCACTATTACATCCCATTCGCAAATGTTCGGATTAAATCTAAATCGCAATTTTCCCTCAATCATTTCGCCTTTTTGGTTACAAAAAGCACATTTTCTAATGCACCAGGATTGGAATATCAGCAGGCCACTCACCGCAATTTCGAAAAAAAAAACAGTTTTGTCTGCGAGCAAATTAAAATTACGGCACAAATTTCAATTTCGGATAAATTAAAATCTTCGAGCACTGAACAGTAATATGACCGCAAAATGCATAGCATACGAATGGTACAACGGCTCTTGATTAGAGAAGGTTCTTTTGTTGGGAAAAGAGAGTTTTGTTGGCAAAAGTTGACGAGAGGAAACTGTTTTTGCTTTTATACGAAAGCCATCGGTTGGAATGTATAGGTAATACGCACCATAATCCCACCAAGTGCCAGGAAGATAATAAGATGAATGAAAAACATGTACAAAAATTGCAGAAGTAGGAAGAGAACCTTAAAGGACTCGATTGTTCCCGGGCGCACGGCCCTCCGTATTCCACACAGGACCAAGCAAGCAAAATTTGGAGACACCCCCGCCTCGCGCCCATCGACTCTTCGCTCACAAAACATGACCCCCGCCGCTCGCCCATGGTCGGAAATTCCCGGGCCCACGGCCCTCCGACGTTCTGAGTAGATGATGCTAGACGATTATAAATTGCCAACGGCACAAAACTCTCACGGTAAACAAAATTGATGATACCTAATTGATAAATGGTTGGGCCTAGAAGAAATGAAGAGCGGTGTGTTACATTCACACACCGTCTTTCTCCAGAGGTGAGCGGCTAAAGCTCTGAACGGATTAGGGAGTAGGGAAGCAGCCTCACCGGTGATAAAGATATAACGATATCGAGCCCTAAACATGGAAAACTCTCTAAAGAAAAATTTCTACACTTTCGTGAAAATTTTGTGCCGTTGGCAATTTATTCACGGCGTTGCTCAAACCACATAAGACGCTTTTATCATCTGTAAAAATTGCTGAGGAAGACACAGCTACGCGGTATCTATGGCACGAGCGGAAGCGAAGATCTATGATAGATCCTCATCTATAATATCTTCGCTTCGGCTTGTGCCAAGTAGGTGTGTCACGACTTTCTACAAAAATGACAGAGACATTACCCCATCAATGATGATTATCTGAGGAAAGTTATAATTTGAGATTTCCGGTTAAATCGGGAATCTCAATTTCTGATTTTTTTTTCGAGTATTTTGTTTATTCGGAAATTTCTATTTGCTATTTACTAGTGAGCTTTTCGGATAAGGTAGACGTTGATGGTTGCCGTTATGCTGGTGTCGAAATCAATACCCAGGAAGATCAACGTCGCACGGGATACAGGTGGACAGATTAAAGGCAGTGTCCACGATAAAAACCATGTCGGTTTTTTGGTGGAGATCGGCAGCTGCAGGGCCTAGCGCAAATCTAACGTTGAAAGAACTAAGAAAAATGAGCTAGGAACGGTCCCCTACGGGCCCAAAGTTGGACACCCGTCAGCTCGTCACCCCCAGATGCACTTTCCACGCCCACCGACGTGAAAAAATGAAAGCTCGAGATCGTGAGATGAGCGATGGTTTCCGATCAATAGCCCCGTTTTTCCCTTCATTCTCAAGCTCTCTCCTTACTCAGTTCAGCTCGCATTCATCGGCTGCAAAAGACGGAAGTTACAAGCCTTGGACAACTCGTCCACCATGTTTCCTTAGCTCAATTTTTGAGGGACCATAACTCCGTTCCTAGAAGATCTTGATTCCAAAAACATCATTGCAATCAGCATGGGACCGTCTTCAAGATAGGCAGAAAAGCAGAAAAACGATTCTTATCGTGGACACTGCCTTTAAGCAACATGTTGTGGTCGTGGAATAGGGTAAATAATTAGAAGAAATTCCGCTAATCATTTTCCTAGATTTTGCTCTATGCTGAACGCTGACGTGATTCTGAGGCGTCATCAAACGTTGTTCCCGTCATCACGTACAACCTGAAGGGTTCTACAGTCACGAAACTGCAGTATCGTTACGTTTGAGGAATTTTCCATCGAGATTTCTATATTCTCTAATGAGGCATGAGACATTGTGGTGTTGTTAGAAACAACCATTCTAGTCAAATTAGAGTATTCTCATGGGCAGTAATGGCGATACCCATTGTGTAACCTGTGGAGACATTTCACAGGCCATTTGATGTAATTATAGTCATACCATAATAATAATTAATTAGCAGCGGCGCTGCTTTGAAGAAGGCGGTACCAGCCTTTGCCTTGTCAATCCCTGCCATAATTGGCAGCTCAAAACCTTAATAGGTTGGTACCGCCCCTGAGATGTTGTATAAATAGGAAATTATTTGTAGTATAACCATCGTCTATATTGTTGCTATAAGCAATAAATATTCGTACTACACGACTCTACGCAGCCGTATACTTCCAAATTGGTGCATCGGCCGTTGGAAGTCCTACCTATATTCATCTTCTTTCCTTGTGAGTACTACTTGTGAGTACCCGGGAAAGTAAGATCATACGCTACATCTCTGCTCTCCTAGTGCGTACTACCAGTGAGTACCCGGGAAGCAAAATCTCCGCTTTTCCTAGTGCGTACTACCAGTAAGTACCCGGGAAAGCAATCATCCTCGCTTTCTAGTGCGTACTACCAGTGAGTACCCGGGAAGCAACAACCTTCGCCTTCCTAGTGCGTACTACCAGTGAGTACCCGGGAAGCAACAGCATCGCTTTTCCTAGTGCGTACTACCAGTAAGTACCCGGGAAAGCAATCATCCTCGCTTTCCAGTGCGTACTACCAGTGAGTACCCGGGAAGCAACAACATTGCCTTTCCAAGTGCGTACTACTAGTGAGTACCCGGGAAAGCACCCACCTTCGCCTTCCTAGTGCCTACCAGTGAGTACCCGGGAAGCAACAGCATCGCTTTTCGCGTACTACCAGTGAGTACCCGGGAAAGTAATCAACTCCGCTTCTCCTTGTGCGTACTACCAGTGAGTACCCGGGAAAGCGACAGAGCTGAATCCCAACTCAGAAGGAGGAGCAAAAAAGCAATTCTTCCCATCATCTCCTCAACACAGGAGTCCGAAGAGTAAAGAAAAAAAAACTTTCCACGAGTGTTCTCCTCCTGTGAGAAAACCGGAAAGCTATACCAATTTCCTTTAATCAACTGGGAGAAGACTAAAGTTTTGAGCGACCTCTCCGTGAGAGACCCGAAACCACTTGAAAAAAGTCCCGCGTGGCAGGCAACATACTACTTCAAAGCCACAAGCAACTCTATTTGCAAGAAAAAATGGCGGAACTGCAAGTGTTCAAAAACAAAATAACAAGCGCTTGCGAATACTTGAAGAAAAAGGAAGCACAAGTTGAGCGCTTGGATAATCCGTTCACGTTCCCCACAGACAAAGTAGAATGTGAAGCATTTATCAGAGAAGAATCGGCCACCATAAACACTCTCCGAAGAAGTGTCAAAAAAGCGAAGGAAAACCTCGATAACCAGGTAAAAACTGCTCTGGAATGCATATCGATGAGAACGGATCATAAGGAAAGAGAAAAGCTCATGAGTGAAATGAATAAGCATCTGGAAGAGGATACCAACAGCTTGGACATCACGGTAATGGAATGGCTAGATCAAATCGAGTTCAGAAAAGAGGAGCTCGAGCAACAAGCAGCCTTGATTAGGAACTCGAATCCAAATTCGTCTCATAGCAGCCAAAATATGGACGCTGGATTTATTAGGCTACCTCAAGCCAATATTGCGGAACAGAAGTATTCAAGTTCGCCGCCCTCTACTTGAAGTTCCATCCTTCTCTGGAAACTTCAGGGAGTTCAACACTTTCTGGTCAGTATTTGAATCGCTTCTACATAGTGATAAAGAACTAACTGACACAGAAAAATTTCTGTTTCTCAAGCAAGCTGTTAAAGGAAAGGCTGCGACCGCTATCCATAGCATCCCAGTAATTGGAGAAAAATACCAGACGGCTGTCAATATCTTGAAGAAACAGTTCGACAAATCTGCTAGCATGGCAGATATTCTTATCAATGAAATCGAGCGGATTCCACAAGCTAACGACAACCCAAGAAGCTGCAGAGAAACGTTCGAAGCCATTGTTTCTCGTGTTACAAACTTGGAGCAAACAGGAATGTCAATGAATGCAGACCGAATATGGCGACATATGATCCTGTCAAAATTCCCGGAAGCCATCTGCAACAAGGTTATCCAAAAAGAAATCGAAGCTGGTACGTCGTTCGACGTGCAGACCATAATATCGTCGATTGAAGATCTCATCACCCTTCAAGAAACAACGTTATTGACAACCAGATCACTTTTCGGTAACGGCAGCCGAGGAACCAATAATCTCCAGGAATCCCGCACAAGGAAGACAAATCATGAGATTGGAAGAAAAATCAGAACACAAGCATTCTGCCTATGTGGGGAAATCCATTCGCCATACAAGTGTACTAAATACACAACTCCGGATACACGGCGCACAGAAGCTCGTCGACAAAGAGTGTGTTGGAAATGCTTCGAGAAGTCGCACAAATCAGCGGATTGCAGAAGGTTTGGGCCTTGCCCCAAGTGTAAGGAGCCACATCATACAGCGCTCTGCATAAAGACAAGGAACCAGCCTGAGGTCGTCAATATCCCTCAATTACGATATAGCCAGCCATCGGTACCAGGTAATTCTCGGATACCACCTCACGCGGCATATCAGCCACCTGCAACTGTTGCTCGACAATATAAAGCGCCGGTGGCACGACCACATCAACCGTCGTCACAAAAAAACAAGTAGCCAGATACAAGCGAATCTGTACCCTCCCAACGAGCAGGAAGAAGTGATCACGGATTCGACGCAGCAGGTCTATCACCAATGTGTTCTGCAAACAGCCTCGGCACTTATATTCAACGAGAAAGAGATGGACTACCAACCAGTTACATTACTACTGGATTCTGGAGCTCAGAGGAGTTTTATAAAGACTTATCTCGAAAACTCGTTAGGACTTCCTGTGTTGAGCTCATCATCTTTCACAACCACAGGAATGGGAGAAATGAAGGAAGTCTTCAAATCAAACGAGGTTCGAATAACGCTGAAAACAATGCATGGTTCGAGCAAACTGAGGCAGGTATCAGTTCATACAAAGGATAAACTGACCACGGCTATACAAAGAGCTGAGCTGTCAGATGAAGACAAAAAAGTTATCGAAGAACGAAATATTGCTGTCGCTCAAGAAAATCTGTCCATGTCTGATGTATCACCGGACATATTAATTGGGCAAGATCTGCTCAACATGGTTATCAGACATGACCAACCAACGATAAGGCTACCATCTGGTCTCATGCTGACCCCCCCTATTTTCGGATATACGATTTCTGGAACCAGCGGTGTAGCTCTGGCTAAAAAACCAGACGAATTCCGTTATGGAGCACTCGTAGTAGCCACTCCGGTCGCCACACTCCTACGCGACGAATACAAAAAAGACATAAAACACTTGTACGAATTGGAGTCCGTCGGTATAAATACGGATAATGACTCGGATGAGGTATCTGCAATAAGATTCATGGAAGAATATCGGAAGTCAATTGTCATAAAGGATTGATGTATAACGGCAGGATTTCCGTTCACAGAAGACGTGAGTCATCTTAAAAACAGCTTCAATGTAGCCATCCGTCGACTACAAAGCCTTTGGCGAGTTCTTCATGGAGACAACGAAAAATTACATCTCTATCATGATACCATTATGAGCTACTTTCGCGATGGAATAATAGAAGATGTCAATGAGCAAGAAAGTGGAATAACAACATTCTACCTTTCCCACAGACACGTGTGGACACCAACAAAATCCACTAAGCTGAGAATCGTATTCGATGCCTCTTCGCATATGAAGAATGAACATAGCTTAAATGATGTCATCTCCGAAGGATATTCTCTTACTCCACTTATTCATGAGGTTCTGTTGCGATTCCGCACCTATGAGTACACATTGACAGCTGATATTCAAAAGCCTTCCTACAAATAAGGCTACCTATCAATCATAGGGATGCAACACGCTTTCTTTGGATCAAGGACCTGAACCGACCTGCTGAAGGAGAAAACCTCCAGATACTTCAGATTCTGTAGGGTACCATTCGGCATAAATGCAGGACCAGCCATCCTTAATCAGTCTCTACTCAAGCACATCGAGGAATCAGCATCTCCGATTAGCCGCGAGCTGTCTAACTCACTATATGTCGATAATGTTTTTACTGGAAGGCAAAACAGCCGAGGAACTGATCCAGAAATACAAGGAGTCCAAACAGATTTTTTCATCAATAGGAATGAATCTTGGAGATTACATTTCAAACTCTCCCTCGGTCAACGATAAAATTGATCAAGAGGATAAAGCAGCAAGTGTGGAAACAAGGATTCTTGGTATCAACTGGAAAGCGGTGGAAGATACACTTTCATTTAAGTGCATCGAGAAAGCCAATACCAAAATATCCAAACGAACCGTGCTCAGCCAACTGAACGGTTACTGCTACGACCCACTTGGATTGCTGGCACCATTGATGACACCAGCTAAAGTGTTTCTACAGGATCTACACAAGCAGAAGATTGGATGGGACGAGGATCTGTCACCACCCGACCAAGATCTATGGAGGGTTATCAAATCCAATATCACAGGATTTGATAGAACGGTACCTAGAAAGGTGGCAGATCGGTCGCCTTCCTCCAAACATATTCTCTCCATATTCGTAGATAGCTCCAAGCGAGTATACGCATGCTGCCTGTACATCACTACGGTATTCAAGGATGGAAATAGGGATACACGCCTCTTCACGGCTAAATCCAAGGTTGCCCCAATAAAGAAGGAGCAAACAATACCACGCCTCGAACTATTATCCATCTTTATTGGATTGAGTCTAGCCGAATCTACAGTCCAAAAAATCGACGTCAACTTTGAGGAAATCAACCTCTTCAGCGATTCAACTATAGCATTATGTTGGACACAAGGGAATAAAAGACTTCCGCCAACTGTCTCGAAATTAGTACAAAAAATCGGACAAGTTGTTAGAAGGCTGTCGATTGGAAACAAGGTGACCTTCTTCCACGTCCCAACAGCGGACAATATTGCCGACTGTGCAACTCGCGGAACAACCAAGGAGGAACTAATGAATCATAGATGGTGGCATGGACCAGAGTGGCTAAACCAGTCAGATGAACAACGGCCAGTAAAAAGAGCTACAGACTTAACCCGTAACGACCTCGACGAAGAGGAAGACGAAGTTATCGCTCAAGCAATCAGTAGTCAAGCAGATACAATGGAACCACTATGGCCAACGGAAAAAATTGGCAGTTACTCCAAGCTAACGCGAATTGTAGCATACTGCCTACGCTTTATACGGAAGGTTAGCAAACAGAAATATCTACCCTTGGATCAAACTGGCCTACAAACGGAGACTCCATCGGCGGATGAAATGAAACAAGCAGAAATTCTAATCATACAACAGGAACAAAAAATCCATGATGCTCAATCGATTCTGCGAGACAAAAGACTAAATGTCAACTATGACAGCAAAAGGATCCTTCGAAAATTCGGCCGTCTGCAATCGGATACGATGCGAACAATCCTATCTATATTGCGAGCGAAAGCAAGCTGGTCCGACTAGTTGCCGACGATCTGCATCGAAGATTCTCACATTGTGGAGTAAATCATTTACTCTTCAATATTCGAAGACGTTTTTGGATACCTCAAGAAAGGACGCTCTGCAAGAGAGTCCTGAAGGATTGCGTCATCTGCAGGCGGTTCAACGCAGCCCCCTACAGATACCCTAGTGAAGGTCCACTGCCGTCAGAGCGAGTTACGCAATCGCCTCCATTCACAAACACGGGTGTCGACTTTATGGGACCTATAATTATCAAGTCTACGACTGAAGAAGACATGAAATGCTATGTCGCATTATTCACGTGTTTAGTAACGCGTCTCGTCCATTTGGAAGTAACGATGGATCTATCTGCGAAAAGTTTTATACTTGCTCTAAAAAGATTCATCGCACGGCGAGGTGTACCACAGAAAATTCTGAGTGATAACGGTACCAACTTCCACCTAACAGCATCCCTACTAAACAACCCTGCCAGTCAAGAGCAGGAGAGAGGAGAAGACGGTGATCAACTCTCGTTATTCCTAGCAGAACATCGAATAGCATGGAACTTCATTCCCCCATCCTCTCCATGGATGGGTGGTGTATGGGAACGCATGGTCGGCACGGTAAAGCGTTCACTGTTAAAGACTATCGGTCGACGCAAGCTCACAGCGGAATTTCTACATACAACGCTTTGCGAAATAGAAAGCATTGTGAATTCGAGGCCGCTTACAACTATTGGTGACCGGAACTATCCATATGAAGCCCTGAGACCAATCGATTTCATCTACAAAGACATCCGGCACGGAACGATGCAACTGTCATCTGCAGATGATGAAGACGACGTTGAGTTTCAGCCAACACCTGAACTGGCTTCTCAAAAAGCAGCAAAGCAAGCAATCTCAGAAACTGAAAAAATCACGAAGAAGTTCTGGACTATATGGAAACACGAATATCTCATGGAGTTACGTGATCGGCATCAAATGTATGCGAACCATAAGGCAACAAATCGAGAACCATGCGTAGGAGACGTTGTGCTGCTAGACGAAGATAACCATACAGGCCGAGGACAATGGCCAATGGCAATAATAATCAGTCTAGTCTACAGTAGAGACGGAGCGATTCGAAGCGTTGTCGTACGTACAAGCGCTGGTAGAGAGCTTCAAAGGCCTCTCAGCAGGATTATTCCGCTAGAAATCCGCTCTGTAAGTGTAACGGACGAGGAAGCTGTTCAGGAAACACTACCGCAAGAAAACGAAAAGGCCAGGAAACCACCTCGCAGGAAAATCCAGCCGGAACCGACAGAATTGCGGAAACAACCTCCAAGAGTAGTCAAGAAGAATACCAACTACAGGGAAGCAGAAAACCATTCAAGCGCAAGAAGAGCACTTGGATCGTCAACTTTCCTTATGATCACGTTGTGTATCATGGCAGTACTCGGATTCAAAACAGCATCGGCAACAACGATATCATGCTCACAAAAAGGAGTCGCAGTGAAAAACACATTACCAGTGGAGGCACAACTGTGTGTTAACTACAAAGAATGTATCGTAATTCCACCACTAATAAATGAAACGGAAATACCTCTACCGTTTCATTATCTCATCGGCCAGCACACAGTACAATGGCGGCAGATTTTCAAATCTGAGCAGCAAACAGAAACGATTGTCTGTCCTGCAGGAGAAATTTGTGGAAAAATAAACTGCATACTCTGTGCAGAATTTCTGGCAAATCCGCATTGTGCTCCAACGCTGGCAATAGCCGTTCTTGCCACTCTTATTGCGATACTCATAACACCAGTTGCAGTACTTTGCTATGCAATAACACAAGGACTGCTGTCGAAAGCAAATAGAAGAAAACATCATCGACCGAATTGTACAACACTGAATATAGAAAATGATGCTATGGAAATGGAGATTATGGAGCCAACACTTCATCCGCCAAGATCAAAGATGATAGTGTTCAGTGTCGCGATCGTCTTTTTAATCGTCAGTACAGATGCGTGTCAGTATTCACACACCATCAACGTGAACAGCACTATATGCCTTCATTCAGCTGTCAACGTGAGCTGCCGCGATGTGCTGGAAAATACGATCACCCTGAGTGAGAAGCGCCGAGAAGCATGTTTCCGACTGAGAAATGAAAACAAAACAGTCGGCAGCATACAAGTTCACCTGGAGCACGTCATCCTTACCTGCAATCCAGTGGTGTTATTTTACACACGTGATGCGGAAATCATCACCCAATCAGCTAAGCGATGTCACCTGGCTGGATCATGCTCATCGCAGACGTGCAGTCACACCAGCAGAAGGACAGTTATTCCAGAACTACAGCCCACCTACGAATTTCCAGGAATTTCCCGCTGTTCAACATCGTGCGGTGGAATTGGATGTGGATGCCTGTTGCCAACCCCAGGTTGCCTATTTTCTCGCACATTCGCCAAGTCGAAGAGCAACAGAATATACGAAGTATTCCACTGTCCAACCTGGCAAGAATCCGCACTGGTAAAATACACCTATAACAGCGGAAGCGGGAAAAGGAGTTCGGAAACGTTCAAATTGATCTCACAAACCACTCGAACGCTACAGGGAGGAAATCTCACGCTGGAATTCGTCACTACACCGACAATTCCTCTTCTGAACACGGCATTTATACAGTCACTCAATACCAATAGATCAGAAGTAGCGATCATCGAAAACGACGACATCTTCGCTTTGCGTTGCCCGACGAGAAAAAGTGCAATTAACGCAACGGACTGCGATGTTGAAGACACATGCAAGTGTTTTCCCACTGAAACGGAAGCAAACTGCATATGCAAGAATGTTAACATAACGGAAAAGATCAATTCGATGGAAACCAGACTCCCATTATCGACGTCAGTTCTTCATCTGCGAGACGACTTCGGTAGTATTCACGGAATCAGCCACGATTCAGTTGTTGACCTCACAATCACCACTCTGGCAAAATGGCGATCAGAAACAATGATCGATGATGAGGACTGTGACGTAGCGGTATCAGAGATGCATGGCTGTTATAACTGCATAACTGGAGCAGAAGTTACATTCTCTTGCCACTCATTACGTGCAATAATGCTGGAGATTGAATGCTCTCAAAATATGTATGCAGTCATATGCAACGCATCAACTGCCCATACGGTTGTGAGAATTCATGCGATAGCTCCGAAATATGAGGATACATGTCAGGCGAAATGCGGGACAAAATCGCATTCCATCAAATTGACTGGAACTCTGGCATATTATCCGAAATGGAAAGTTTCCTTAGAAAATCACAACGAGGAGGCAACTTACGTCAATATGATAAATTTGCCGAACATAAGCCATCTCATGGACGTTGCAATAGAGAATTGGAAAACAGCTATGTTCGCATTCATTGCAGTGGCAGTATTCGTGGGAACAGCTACACTAATGATTCCCAGGATTATCAGCAAGATTCTATGCTAAAGGCAAGAAGACACACCACCAACCCTTGAATGATGAACATCACGTCAGCTTATTATCTTTCCATGCCACTAGGAACACTTCACACCTCTCACACCACGACTCGCAGGATCCTTTTCAGCTCCCAGGACCTCCGCATATATAAGGATCGGTTGATTCGATGTATCAAACCCATCCAACTACGTCAGTATGCACCCTGAATCTGTACCCCAGCCTGAAGAGGACCACCTCGACCTCGACATCTCTGCTTATATCTCCGACGAACAGCCTGTTGACAGTCAGCTGGTAACCGACCAAACGGCTGAGTCAATAAGCGTCATTCTAGAAGACAAAGAAAACGCTTTGCCGACCCGTTGTCGAACAGCCTGCCACTAAAAAGGCTAAAAACCTTTCGACTGCTATTCCGACTCCCAGGATGACCTTGCGTCCATTGCTAGTGTCGCGAGATCACCTGGGCCATCTATCGCCCGAAGATATGAGAGATATCTTCTTCACCATTCTGGATGGCATCAATGACATCAAGAAGAAGAACGAGAGACTAGAGGATCGTTTGAGACAGATGGAGATCACTCTGCAGCGGGTCGACGTGCGTAGCCGGCAGGTCACGGAGCAACCTAAGAATCGGATGCTAGATACATCGGGGAGCCCCTCCACGGGATGCCCCTTTGTCCCGAGGACTAGGTACTGCGAAGTGTGCTTTATGGCCGGACACCAGGCTTCGGGATGCCGCTCCAAAGCAAAAATGCATCCGGCTCACGTGGAAGACATTTATAATAGAAAAGGTATTTGTAAAAAAATGCCATTGTATCCATAAGTTGTAAATGTTTAGGATGTGATGTGATTATGTATTCATTAATGTAAATATTGTATAATTATAATAATTGTTTAGGTATGGTGGTGATCTTGACCTTTTTGCATTCAATGATTATTGTAAATAATTGATGTATTGTTAGTATATTATGAATGAATTATTAATGATCATGTAGTGTAATGGTCTTGGCAATTGAAGTTCTATTGTTAACACGCCAAGGCTAACTTTGGTCGCCGCCCAGTGTTGTTAGAAACAACCATTCTAGTCAAATTAGAGTATTCTCATGGGCAGTAATGGCGATACCCATTGTGTAACCTGTGGAGACATTTCACAGGCTATTTGATGGAATTATAGTCATACCACAATAATAATTAATTAGCAGCGGCGCTGCTTTGAAGAAGGCGGTACCAGCCTTTGCCTTGTCAATCCCTGCCATAATTGGCAGCTCAAAACCTTAATAGGTTGGTACCGCCCCTGAGATTTTGTATAAATAGGAAATTATTTGTAGTATAACCATCATCTATATTGTTGCTATAAAGCAATAAATATTCGTACTACACGACTCTACGCAGCCGTATACTTCCAAATGTGGTATCGTAATACATATTGCTATGAATAATATGGTTTTGTTCAAGTTCGACGAATACTCACGGATTTCTGATTAAAAGCAGTGGTCGCGATGAAAAACGTTCTCGAAAAAAAAACTACAAAAATCAGCTCAGGTGGAAAACAGCTGAAAAACTATGAAGGCAGCGCGGTGAAAAACGGGGTAGGATTAGACTTTCTGAGGCCCAAAGATGTCAGTTTGTGCACACGTGCGCAGCGCCGCCCGAAACGATCGCAGTCTCATGCCGAACAGTCAAAAATCATCGACATCCATAGGACGAAATAAATGCAAACTTACCTAATAAAAACAGTTGAACAAAGAAAGCAAGCGCTTTGGTCAAAGTTTTTGACTAGATGAGTATATAAATATATTGAAATTCAATTTCAAGCCAGCTGATGTTCTTGATACTAGAGATCATCGATGCCGATGATGTGGAGTGGGCTCGTCCACCATCGAAAGACAAGAAAGTTCAATGTTGAAATTTGGCCCAAAACAGCGGTTTTTTTGCAAATTTTCTTTATAGGTCCTACTACTCTAAACCCGGAAGAGGGTTTAGAGAGGAAAAGAAGACAAGCACATTCAATCGCGACCACTGCCTTTGAAGGCAGTGGTCGCAATTGTGAGTCCATGTTCTTGAATGAAGTGCTTTCTTTCATTGCTCAACTGTTTTCATTAGGTAAAATTGAATTTCTTCCTTCATCTGAATGTCGATGATTTTTGACTGCTCGGCATGAGACTGCGATCTTTTTGGTCGGCGCTGTGCACGTGTGCACGAACTGGCATCTTTGGGCCCTAGAAACTCTAATTCTAGCCCGTTTTCACCGCGCTAACGTCATAGTTTTTCAGCAGCTTTTGGTCCAAGCTGATTTCTGTAGTTTTTTCGATAACGTTTTTCATCGTGACCACTGCCTTTGAGTAACATGCAAGAACTCTGAACATGTGACCTGCGACTTATCTTTACAACTTTAAGTTGCATGTGACCTTTAACATAGTGAGTATGTTGTAAGGAGCGAGTCGACTTACATGTGACATAATGCACTCGCGTGTAACTTGAATGTGTTATTTTAACGCACATATAACTCATCCACGAGGCAGGCCGTTTTCAAGGGAAGTAGTATACGACGCACTCCTGAGGCAGTATTCAGATGGTTGCACTGTCCTCGCTTCAGTTACCGAGTTTGAGCTACTTCTTACCGCGTAGCCGCTGGAGGCCGCACTCGAAAAGCGTTCGGCAAGCCGGCCGAATTTCGCGTCGGTGTGGCGGCCGAGTCGCATGTCGGTGTTAGGTTACACGTAACAATAGTGCAACGCGCAATGTTGTGTAAGTTACGCGTAGTATTGAGGCAAGTTACGCCTGACTTCAATCAAAATCACGCCAAATTACACTCAACATAGTTTCAAGTTACATACGAATTCAGGATAAGTTGCGTGACGCCATCACACTGCTTGTGTAAAATCTCGAGTATCCTGTTCGGAAATCCCTGAGTAGCGGACCTGTCATCGAGGAGAGTGACAGGATCTGCGACACACTGCACCATAAGTCGACGGCTTGCTTCCGCGACAATCGGACAAGGTTGTTGAATGAAGCGACAGTTTTAAGGAACTAGAGCAATTGTGTAAACACCCAAGATCAAAGACCTGTGCTACTCGCACCCCGTAAAGGTTTTTTTTTTTCAAAAATGAAGCACAATCAGCAAAATCGAAAACGGTAGGTCCGACAACAGGGTCAATGGGCGAAAGAACAAATCGTCGAGAACAGTGCCGTTGTCGCTGGTCGCAGCGCGCCGCACTGCAACAAGTAGCAGAGTATGACAGGTTCGGCGAACTGGAAGTGCTAACACCGCGAAAGGGAATTGTCATAATTCGTAGCGCACGCTGCGCTATCCGCATCCGTCAGTCTGTCACCATTTCTTTCCTTTCATCCGCTCCGGCTCGCCATGTCCCATGAGAATCTGCTCCGACATGCAGTATATGTCACCCAGGGGTGTGCGGTGAAAAGCTTCCGGTAAATTTTTACCCAATTTTCTTATCGAGATTTTTTCGGTGAGTACGGTAAAAACGGTTACTTCGGTAATAGTTTTCGGACCTTCGCATTGTCAGATATTGCGCTTGGAGAAACGAATTCGCTTGAATTTAGTTACACTTACATCTTCACTCAAGTCGTCGTGCACGGAAACCATAGTTTTCGACGTTGAAGTGACCGAAAAAATAGAAATCATGTCACTTCCACCATCAGACCAGAAACATTTTTTTTTCATTCATTCCCTCTTGCATCATTCCTTTTCTCTTTCGTTTTAAATGTATAGGCTTGCTTTCAGTACTTGGTGTCCTATTAGCAAGAACACCAAACAGAATGAGTTCAGGAACGAAGCATTCTTACGTACCTCTCTAGAAATCAATCTGTATATGCGGTTCGGCAGCAAGGTTGCTAATCCCTACAGAATTTGCTGCTTCCGCTTGTCGCTCTATGTGCTTACTATTCTCTAAATCTATCGAACGCAAATCTGAACGCGCGACGCTGCAGCCTCCATCTTATCTCCGCTTTCTCTCTGTTCCTTACCTCTGGTACGCACATTACGGGTTTTTCCTCTTACGCAGCCTAACGAGCGACAGAGAGTGGCCATAATGCGGAAATTCTTCGATTCAATGCCCATCGCCGTCACGTTTTCATACGACCTGGCAGCTCTTTCTTTCTGCAATCTGTGTCAAAACAAATCCTCATTATTTATCGCACGCGTTGTTGCGCTCTGCTTCCTCCTCTTTCCCTCCGCTCTCTAGCTGTTTTCCTTTCCTTCCACGCTCACGCAAAGGAACCATAGAAGTTCAGATGGACACAGACCGTGCCTCTGTTGGAGGCCGACGAAAGATGCTCAAATAAAGGATAAAATGTCTGGAGCATTCCTAAAAAGCTATGCGTTTGGAATATCACCTGAAGCGAGCGTTCATGCTGCATCCTTACTTTCGCTACGTGGAAAGCTTTCTATCACAAATTTACTAAAAATGCCACACAGCATTACCACTTGCCTCTAGCGAAATTCGGAATCCAGAGTTCTTCACGAGTAACATGGGTGCGTGCAGACAATAAGAAAATTTGACTTTGTATAAAAGTTAATCATCAGCGAATTAAGTGTTTGTTCGGACCAGTTTACCCTCAAAAGGAAAATACTGCCCGGATAAAATGTACTTTTCTAAAACCGTTTTTAGCATAAAATCCTAATATAATTTTTACAGCTGCCTAAAACCATTCTGAAAAAAGTTAGCGGCAAGGTAAGGGGAGGGGTAACGAGGGGTAACGGCCCGCATGAATTTTTTAGTGTGTTTTGAAAAAAATCGTCAACTCAAAACTTGTATGCAGGGGTTGTTTAGGGTGCTGAACACAAATCTGGAGTCCGTTTGCCAAAATTCTGAAGTTTACTGTAGGTTACCATAGGTACCGTGCCATTTTGCGGGCGAAACCTACCTTAGTATATCGCAAATCTACAATTGGACAATAAATTCGTTTTCACTACCCCGAATAGCCCCCGCATACGAATTTTGAGGCAAATCTGAGGCTTTGGCTGAACTACCGTATACCCACGTTAATCTACCGTAATCTGCGGAAAATCAATAAAAGGACCTCAGATTCGTGTTCAGCACTCCAAATAACCTTTCTCAGGAACAAAATGAGCAATATATATCGTAGCACACCAGAAATTGTCAAACGTCGCGATTTGCCATTAAATTGTCCCCCGATGGGAAGCTTCGAATTAATCAAGTCGAAAACTTCGGAAAATCGACAAAATAATCCCAGATTCGTGATCAGCGCCCAAATGACCCACCTAAGAGGATTTTAGGTCAAATCTGGACTATTTTTTTCAAACGCTTCCAGAGCCTTGTAAAAACTGGTATAAATAAAGGCCCAACCGAAAATCCGTCTAAGTCCAAAACGCTGTCAGTCTGGGGAAAGTTTGGAAAATGTGCTTTCGTCCAAAGTTCAGGGGAGTTGTTTTGGGCGCTAAACACAGTTATGAGGTCCGTTTCCAAACTTTCCAAAGACTAATGCGCGTTTTGGAAAGTACAATAGGTACGAAAATCTGGCGAGAAACGCCCCTAACATTTTTCAGGGCGGATTCAGGCAGCTACGAAGATCATAATCGGATCCTACTTCAGAAACGGTTCTAGAAAAGCACATTCCACCCGGGATATCCTGGCTGACTGGAAGTAGTTCCCTTGTTAGTCATTTTGTGCTACTGCCTCTTGAAACTGATCTGATTTTAATAGTAGGATTGTGTCAAGCAAAGTGGTAGTTGGCTGCAAAATATTCCATACTACTTTTGCTCGGGTTTGCGCCCTTAGCGCTTTTTAAAATATTTCGAACGCTCAGTTCGATTCCCGTTGGATGGCTTTGAACAAAGTTATAGGCGTTTCCATCATATTTTCTGTTTTCGGTTGAGTTTTTCCTTATGCCAGTTAAGTGGTCCTGGGAACGTTCGAGGCAAATGTTTCAGATCTGTCTCGAAACTTACATATAAGGGTGATTTCAGGTGCCAATCACCAAACGAAGATTCTCGAAGACCGTCAACATATTTTGTTCGAGGCTTTCCATAGGGGGAAAATTTCAAAGGAAAAACGCGATTTCTGACGATTTCTGGAATACTATTGAAGATTTGGCTCAGATTTACCTTGGAAGTGATTTGAAGTGCTTAACACGTACAAAAGTTTATCGATTTTTGGTAGGCTACGGTAAATTACGTTGTGTATACCGCAGTTCGGCAAAGTCTCAGCATTGCCTCAAAACTTTTTGCTGGAGGTTATTCGGGGTGGTAAACGACCGTGGCCGCGAAGCTGTCAAACACCCGTTTTCAAAGCCGTTGTTTGCCCAAATGAAAAAAAATCGTCCAACATTTGCACGTAAAAGCGTAGACTTTGAAGATACAGCGAGGAAGCGGAGCTGTGAGTCCATGTTCGGAAGAATTCCATAGTTGAAGTCCTTCCTGTACGAATCTTAACTCTGAGCAATCACCAGAGTCATTCAATTACCTCCATGGAATGATTTCCGAACACCAGAAGCTGCACAGCTGATTTTCTTTCACATGTACAATTCTTATATGGAGACCGAATGAGAGTAAACGCGCTCCGTCTGCACTCGCGTGCGGTTATTTGTATTGTACGTAACTGCGAACACGCTATACTTTACGGCGTCAAATTTATTGTTTATCGAATTTTTACTGGCCGTTCTTTTATTAATGGTTTTGTATTGTTTGAATCCATTTTCTTGACTTCCTTGGTGTATTATAGCAACAAGCTTCCTATTTCCGAATAACTTGCTGTTTTATCCAGACTCCTGAATGTTTTATTTTCAAATAAATGGGGTGATGTTTTTTTTCTCTTTGGGGAGCAATCAGCTAATGCTAGTAGGTACCTAGACGTACTTTTAGTTTATTTTTATGTCGATGCTTGCGTTTTGAGTATTTACTAGTGTCGTTGGAAGTATTGATTTTTCAGAAGTCGCAAAAAATTGCTAAAAATAAGCTGAAATGAGCCATCGGAATGCATCGTGCCCCTATTTAAGACGGGGAGGGAGGGGGCACTCAAAATTTATTCATAGAAATGAAGAAAAGCTGGGTACTTGCTTGAATTAGACGACCCACCGACAATTATCAGACTTAGTGGACTTTTGAATATAATTATTTTATCAATTATGCATGTTTCTGTATGCTTCTGAATGTTCAGAAACAAAAACGTGAAACTATGTCCCCGTAGAAGATGGAAAAACCTTCCTTATGAAAGTGGGTAGTCTAGTCCGAAAGTCCGGAATAGTACCTGTATGGTCACCACATTCTCGGGAAGTTGGAGCGCGCCACCCGCGCGCATCTCGGGCCTCGCTCGCCACCCGCTCACCTCTCGTTTAAAAGAGCTCATCAGCCGCTACCCCCTCGTCTTCGCTCGCCACCCGCTACGGGTATAGGGGGTTTCGAGCGCGAGGAGAGGTGGTATAGCGGGTCGCGAGCTGATTGCAAGCGAATCGCCCGCTGAATTGCTATCGTCATTTAAAGTGTTTCACAACATTTCCCGAATTTTCGCCTACATTTCACCATTCTCATTATTTTTCTATTGCTGTTTGTCGGTTGATTTGTTTTTGCAATACTGCAGAGCTTAAACTTGGTATAGTCATTTTCAACTCGATGGGAAGCATCACAGCGGCTGCGAGGGTCGCAGGTAATAGTTTCGTCACTGGCGTACACATAAATCCCTCTATTTTCTGTTTCCGAGTTAAGTTTATTTCCGTTCATCGCGTGCGTCTGCGCGCGTAAGCTGTGTCTCCTTCTTCCCACACTTTTCGCTTTCTCTACCCTCGCTCCGCACAAGAGCGCGAGAGAACAGGGTAAATTTGGCTCGGAACCAGAGGATAGGTGCACCAATAAGCATCAGCTAACTTGTGGGGGTGGCGAGCGCCAGCATGCCAGTGCTCGCCACCCACTACCATTCCGCTCGCGGGCCGCGCGAGGTGCTGCGCGCCTCACGACTTTTGGTTAGCGGGTGGCGAGCTCCAACTTTCTGAGTTTTTTCGTTGTTTGGATTCTCATTTAGATCTCCTGCTGGGAGTGGTATACCCGCCCACTTTCCCGCGGCTGACCTATTACAGGTGCTGTGAAGGCTGACGTGATAGGTCAACTGCGAGAAAATGGGTGGATAGTCTTCTCTCAGCAGGAGATCTAAATCAGTACTGTGCTTATCTGGGCCAAATTCCGGCCCGCAATTGCGTCTCGACACGCTTTGCGGTCGCACGCTCCCGATTCGGAAGGGCTTCCAGCGCCGCAGCCGCCGATCTACTGACCCTAGGTGGGTTTCGGATACTGGAAACAAAGAAAATTGGAGAAAAAAAGCCACATCGAGTCGGCTTCGACGCTGGAAACCCGACTGACTCGAGCGCGTGCGGCCGCAAAGCGTGTCGAGACGCAATTGCGGACCGGAATTTGGCCCAGAGAAGCACAGTACCGCTGTTTGTTGTCGAAATGGGTATATTACTGTCGACAGCACTAAAAACAATTGTATTTGCTTGAAGAGAACCCAATCAATCGAGTATTCTCTCAATCCTCCTTGAGGGTAAGCAGATAACTACTTATCCTTCAGTTGGCAGAAAGAGTTATTAGGTGCATTCACAGTTGTGCGAGCTGCGACCTCGCAGGCGGCAGAAAGTTCTATTTTATAGTGTTTCCTCACCGCGAGGACGCTGCGAGCAGTTACGAGCCCACAAGTGCCAGCTGCGAAAAGAAATGTTTTGATTATTTGTGTCGTAGCTCGCACTGCGAGGACTTTGGAATCATCATTCATTGCTTCGAGTGAACGTTTCTTAGTGATATTTTCAGTTTTCCTTCATTTCCGCTTCTTTTTTACTACTTGCATCTACTCCAACAAATGTGATGCACACAAAAATGACAGAAACTGGTGCATGCTGTCTTAACCTCTTTCAGGTGCATCTAAACATCGTCTGGAATGAATTTTCATATGGGGAGTCTGAGTGCTCTAAATCCCCCCCCTCCCTTCGTGGGTTTTTAGCCTAAGTCATTTTTGGTGATGATTCACTGTCGTAGTTTCGACCGAGAATTTAGAGACCAGCGGAATTCCGTTCTCCAAAAAAAAACCGGTCTTATCGAAACGTCAATCTCGGGTCATAGAAATGTTCCCTAAACGGCTAGTGGAAACATTGGGAGGTAATTTGTCAAAGATGAGGCATGGCCGTGTCGAACGACTCCATTGGATTCTAAAACGGCTTTCGACTAATACCAAATTGAACATGAATTGCTTCGATGGCATCCTTTGTGAATTGCTTCTCACGAGTCTCAAAAAGCCACTTTCTCAGGCACCAGTTTTCTCACCCACGCACCTCTTCACAAACCATTAAAAAAACTTCTCCAACACAACTGATGCTCTGCACAATGGTCGTATGACTAGCTTTCTTAATTGTTGGTTTCCTTCATGCCGTTTTGAAATATTCAATCCAACGTAATGCTAAATGAACGAATATCTTAGCCTGTTTAGGGACTACGTTTGATGAGCACCCCGCATCAAGTGATAACAGGTGCCCTCAATAAAGGAGAAAATGTATACGCAACGGGTAGCGTCGAGGGAGCAGCATTCATTGTGAGTTCATTTTTATGTTATTGTGCAATGTTTTGAACTCTTGGCATAGTTCTATGCATTTATGGCAAGAGTTTGAAAATGAGGCTTCAAAAGTTTCGATTTACAGCGAAACTCGTGGGTTCGACTTCTGCGCTTACAAGGGAAGTATTCAAAGCGTAGGTCGGATCTGCGGAAACGAGTTCTATTGTCAGTATCCTTTGAGATTCTATAGTAAAACTTTGCAGTACCCGCCCCGAGCATTTGGGTCCAAAACGTTATGAACGTTTTAAAATTTCGCGAAAAGGTAGGGGTACCCATCAGCAATGTTTTGGGATGTTTTGAAGGAAAATCCGATTTTGTCTAAAATTTGTATGTAGGGATAATTTAGGGTGCTGAAAACGAATCTGGGGTCTGTTTTTCGAAATTCTTAGGTATACTGTAGATTACGGTAGGTAATATGCTACTTAGGGGTCAAAGCATACTTTGATAGTTCGAAATTCGGAAAATGGACACAAAGTTCGTATTCAGCATCCCGAATTACTGCCGCAGACAAATTTTGAGTCAAATCTTAGACTTTGATAAAACTTCCGTATACCGACCGGAATCCACCGCAAATTGCGGAAAATTGGCAAAAGGACCTCAGATTCGTGTTAAGCGCATCAAATTACTCCCAGAGAGTGATTTTGAGGCGCATCTATTGGAGAAATCCGGAAAGTTCGAAAGTGGCGTTTTGCACACAAAATTTTCCCCTACTGAGATTCCTTGAGTGAATTGAGCCGAGAATTTTGGGGAATCAACAAATAAAGCCCAGATTCGTTGTCAGCGCCTCAAAAAACGAAAATTTCAAGTCAAATCTGGAACATTTTTCGGAAGCGCTTCCAGAACCCTTAATTGATGTAGGTAACCGCTAAACCGAAAATCCGTAAAGTTCAGAACGCCATCAGTCTGCACAATGTTTGGAAAATTCTTCCAACCAAATTTTGCTCAGAGAGGTTATTTTGGGCACTGAGCCTGATTATTAGGTCCGTTTCCAGATTTTCAAAAGTTTACTAAGCGTTTTGGAAGGTGCATAAAGCACAAAAATAAACGACCGTTTTGAGCTTATAACTTCTCGGAACCAGCGGCTCGGGAGGGGTACTGTGTAGTTTTACTATAGATGCGCAAGAGATACTAGCAACGCAATTCGTTTCCGCGGATCCGACCTACGCTTTGTATACTTCCCTTGTTAGCATATTCCCCATTGTCAGACCATGGCCTTTTTTATGGGACAAATAGTGTGACAAAACTCTGTACTGTTTGAAGCCTGGGCGCGTCAGTGTCCTTATGCAGCTGAGACTGGTCAGGAGAGAGAGAGAGTGTTCTGCGAAAACCTCCGAAGTTGCATGTTTTTTTTTAGTTTTAGCGGGTTCGAGAAGAATTGCCAGGCTGACTACTAGGTCTGTTTTTTTTTCATTGAAAACGGTTGCGGAGCGTTAATCGGATAGGACTCCGCTGTCTTTTAATCGCAGTCGCGCTTGCCACGCTCAGTTGAATATCAATGTGATGGTCTGGCATTTGCATCAGGGCTGAGCAGGCCGTTGCGCCAATTTTCGGCAGAGATTTGACCCCTCCTGTTGACCAGAATTTCGTAGAAACTTGAAAAAAAAACACGATCCCTCCATTCGAGATGAAAAACCGCTTTAGCCTTTTTCGAGTGACAAATTGAAAAAAAAATTAAACTTGTCATATCAGAAGAAAATTTCAAATTTCTTTCAAGATTCTTAATTTTTTCCACAACCCCTTTTTTCAAAAATTTTACGAGCCCCCCAGAAGTTTCATTTTTTTTTCTAAAATTTTCGCAATTTTCCTCGACCCCTTGTTGCGCCGAGTCGCAACCCTGCTGAATTCTGATTTGCATATGACCAAACAGCATTACGAAAACTCTAGAAGAAGAATATTACTTCGGACAATCATTGTGATGTGTTCAGGGTCCAGCAGGGCGTTGTGACCGACTCCCGACGGGGCTACGCCCCCCTCTCCCAAGCTTTTTAAGCGAATTTTTGGGAAAGTGTCCGAAATTTTTGTGAATCATCTTTCCTAGTGTGAAATTTCGTTTAAATTTTTACGACGCTTCCTGAAAACGCAAAATTCTTCTTTTTTGAGCCAGAATCTTACGAAACCCCCCACCCTTCCTCGTTGTGTCCAGACGCAGCCCCGTTCGACCCTGGATGCGTTTTTTTGTAGGTATCTCTCAGTCATTTTGTATAAACTGTTCACGTGACATTTAATCGTGATCTGGTTGCAATAGTAGCATTTTGTCAAGCTAAGCAGGTAGCTGCAAACTTTTACTAATCTTCTTAAGGCTTGCGCTGTTGGCGTGGACGTTGTAATTCTTGGTGCTGACTTCTCGCGAGTGCAGGTACAGTTGCTATATAAAGTTCTATTATTTGCGTTGGATGTGTCTTCCAAATTGCAATATTACTCTAGGGCAAGTTTTCCTTCGTGGGAATTTATCCCGGTGCAAACTGGAATTCAAACGATTTGCTGAATTTTATGGAGGAAGATGAGAAGAAACAACTTGAAGTTTGTCAAGTTTCCTGAATGTGCTTGGTAGATCAAAAAAAAACGACAGAAATCTGTAATTTTGGATTACCGAAATTTTCATCCCATACTTCATTTGGGGGTTCTTGGGGCGCTGAACACGAATTTAAGGTCCGTTTTGAGTTTTTGGAAGATTACGGTAGGCTCCTGTAGATAAGTAAGGTTTTCCTATTGTAGCTTACAGTAATTCTCTGAGAAACTGGAAACGGACCTTAGATTCGTGTTCTGCTCCCCAAACTACCCCACCCCCTAGGTAAATTTCGGGCTTGAGCCACTTCAATTTCTGAAATCCAAAAAGTTATATTTTTGCCATTTCTGATCTGCCTAGGCTCATTAAGGAAATTTATCAAGCTTCAAGAGAATATTTTTAAAAACTCCAGTTCGTGCTGGGATCAGTCCCTAGTTAGATTCTGACATAACGCATCGGTTTTTTTCTAGCATTCTGCTTGAGAGAAAAATTGAGATGTCTATAGGGGGAAATCTGGATAGGAGTGTTATATCTGTTTGAATGTTGGTAACTAGCAAAACGAAAATTCTATCTGGAAACGGGTTAGAATGTGAGTCGGACTTGAAAACTGTGTTCACTATAATCTTCGATTTTGAGATTATTTGCTGATTAGACTGGTAGGCCCCCGGGTAGGGCTGAAATGACGAAGAAATTGACAAAAACGTACCAGGAGGGCACGAAATTCCCAAATCTCACCCCTCCTCTTTGCTCTCACTGGAACTGTTCGTTGTGACAATGAAATCTTTTGTGGAACCGTCTATTGCGACTCTCTACCAGGATACGGCACGAATTGTAGACAGGGCTAAATTTACTCAGCCCCCCCCCCCTTCCAGGAGGAAGATTTTGGCGAATTTCTTAGACCCACTCCAACAAGCGTTAATAGGCCGAATTTTGGGGCGATTTTCTCAGACCTCCAGGAGCGTTATTTTATTTTTTGTTGTAAAATTTGAGGAAGAGGAACAACTTATTCTAAAAGATGTCGAATGAAAGAAAAGGAACCATAAAAAACAAGTCATTAACAGTGAAGTGGATCACGGACGAGCTCAGACCCCCACCTTTGCGCAGCTCGGCCCCCGGTGTGGATATCCACACCCCGCGCCGTGCCCTGTTCTCTACTCTCTGTTGCTTCGTACTTTCTTTCAGACCCAAACTAATACTGTTTTGCCTAAAATATTCTTCCACTTTTGATTAGCCCCGTTTTTTACCGGTGACAACCACCGTGAACATGTTAATCCAACCGGGCAACTAGTCCAGGCCAGAGAATAATGTCACACAAACAAGATGTTTTAGTGCGTTTCTCGCTGTTTCTTTGTATTTTGGTAACATTTTGTTGCCAACGTATTGTTTTGAGTGGGAATTCCGGGAACGAACATCATCGTGCACACGTAAGTAGTGTTTGAGCGGTCTATCGCACCAGATAATACGAAGTATCTTGCTAATATCTACTTGTCTCATAAGGTGATGTAGTGTATGCATAAAGGGACCTGGCTTGCGGTAGCTGAGTGTGGCTCAATGGGTTAATTATCCACTCAAACGTGCTGATCTTTGCATTCAGCTTCCCAAATAACACCATTAGGCGATTTTCGGACGGCAATTCTTCTAGCTTTTGCAGTCCAAAGTGGATTATGGACGATGTTCTTAGGACACTGAATGTCGAGAAATGTTTCCACTCAGACTCTCTCTGGAAGGTCTATTTAGAGCTATGAATACGAATATATGGTCCGATTTTAGTTTTTTTTTCCTTCGAAAGACTAAGGCTCGTTTCATTAGGTATTATTTATCTAATTTAGCCACATTCAGCTAACGTAATTTAATTATTCAAGATTAGAACTCTTTGAAATCAATAGTAGGGACCGAGTTAGGTAAACCACTACCATGGCAAACGAACGAACGTAATTTTCAAGGTGCTATATTTTCTCAGGCGCCATAAACCCTTCCTGTCTTTTTCCTTATGAGCTAGGACTACAGGTATGGGGTTAGGAATTACCCCTTTAAGCAAAAATTCTCAAAATTTCTGCTCTGTGTTTGTATGCAATCCTTTCGTTCAGATCATTCCTGGATGTACTCATCATGCCGAACAATTAGTAAGCAGCATTAGCTGCTGCCAGGATTCGGGAAAGGTGCGTGTGCTTTTTGGCCAGCGAACTCATTCGTCATTATCTTCACTCTTCATTACTACTTTTTTTAGTCATTCTTGCATAATGTTTCAGAGGATACTTCTAAACCCGAGTAGCCTGTTTCAAACTTCTTTGTGCAGGCATCCTTGATTTTTGTGAACAAAAACAGTTTGTGCTTCTTTTCATCTGTTCTTCGTAGGGTTTTAGGTCAAGATCCTTGTTAGTTAAAATGTCGGTTTGGTGTTTTTCTCTAGTCTACATACACGAAGTCTAATTTCAGCATTTTAAGAATTCCATTATTCAGTTTTTTTCAGTGATTATAACATTACTCACAGGAAGTTTCGAGCACTTTTGGTGATCATAGTTTGCCTGCAAGATAGGCGTGGAGACTAGAAAAGGGTTTTTCTGATGTTCTGTGCCCTTATTGGGTTATGTGACGCAAACGCATTGAATAGGCGTTTGGCTTCTTCAAAAGGCGTGTTCTAAACACTTATTCGATTTTTTTTCAGATTGCAGCTACTTATGGCAACGTCATCAAAGTATTCGAACCAGTGAGCGCTCCTCCTGACAAGAATAAGCTGGTTCGTTCTCTTCCTTGCACAGATCTCAACTCTCGCTGTAACCGACCTGACTGGTGGATGATTAGGATTCTAGTGAAAGCTTAATGTTAGCCGCTAGATTTGGCACTAATAAGCAACAGAGCTGACTTTTTTAGCGAAGCATAGCTGTCGATAATGGGTCTCGACACTACCGACGATTTGGATTAACATGTCTGTATCCAAATTGGGCGGCCATCTAGCACACATGAAAGAGTCCATACGATCTTTGCCAGCTGAGCTGATTTTCTTACCAGTCCTGCTTTAAGGGCCTCTCAAGACTTCATTGTTAGTGCAGTAGGTTCATATGGGAAGTTTATTAAGTGAAGATGTTGCGCAGTTGTTTTTTTTGTGTTGTTCGTACATTATTTGCTGCGTTTTAGAATTCTGATCGTCCACTTCTTAGCCAGCCTTATTCACAGCAGCTCACTCTCTCTGTCATTAAACATTCATTCGGATTCTTCTGTTGCAGGTTCTCAACTACCAATGGGTCGAAACGCAATGTTTCACTGTGAAAGACAGAGTGAACTCCGTTTTGTGGAACATGGATGGTAACTGATTTTGACTTCTGTTCATTACAATCCGTCGTCATGCTTCGTTTGTTTTGCTTCGCTGACTCCAGTTTTTTTATTAATTCTCTTTTTCTGATTAGTCTATCATTCGGCTTTCGAACATTATCGGAGTCAATTTATTGAAGATTTGAATCACCCCATTTTGAGCGATTTCGCAAAGTCGATAATAGATGTACAAGGCTGTGCCTTATGGTTACTCTCTGGGGATAGCATCGGCATATTTTCCTCTAGTTCAGTGAAAATTAACCTTCGATCTCTTTCAACAACGTTCAAGATTGTTACGAACTCCTTTATTCAGCTGATGTTTCGGCGAGTTCCGCCGTTTGCAGAGCTTGGAAACTCAGAATCATGTCTGAAAAAGACTATCCCCATCAAACCTCATTCCATCCGGCTGTTTATCGTTCACACGGAAGTCAGTGAGCCACCTGATGCCATAGTAAACACTCACCTCTTGGAGGGAACGATTGGCCCAGCAGCCTCAGGTGAAACTTGTGAATGCGACTGATTGTTAAGAATTCTCGGGACTGCCCACACACAGGGCCCGCTCTCATCTGGTACGATAGGCCAGAATGCACATAGGTCGACTTAGGGCGCCATCTCCTGGGCATCTCAGCGCGCAGAACTCTCCAAGCATTTTGGATCTCCTCCAAAACACCAAAAATCAATACAAAAGACGAATGTGTTGCGATGACCCACGAGCTGGCGCCCTACGCCCGCCTATGCGCATTCTTATAGTTCGGGTAACCAAAAAAGGGATAGCTGCGGACATCTCAGCAGACAGCGCTGCGTCGTGCGTGCCCACGAGAAATGTGGTGATCGCTCGGCGCACGCGACAGGCGCGCGGCCTGCCGAGTGTTGCGCAGCTATCCCTTTTGCGGATACACCCATAATACCTATCGTCGATTTGTAGCCGGCTCTGTGTGTAGGTGCTCCCGAGGGTTCTTACTTGTTAGTCGCCCTTACAAGTTCCATCTGAGTTTGATGGGCCAATCGGTCCCTTTAAAAGGTTGGTGTTTACCATTTACCATGTCATCAGATCCTTTACTCACTTTCTTATGATTGTTAAACTGGGAATAGATGGGGTAGTTTTTAAGACGTGATTTTGGTTTCTCCAAGCTCTGAGGATGCGAAACTCATAGAAAAGTTAGCTGAGTAAAGGAGTTTGCAACAGTCTTGGTCGCTGCAGAAAGAGATTGAGGTCAACTATCTAGCTATGATGCCAAGATTCATCGAGAGTCGCACTTGGACAGTTTTAGTGAAAATTTGGCATTCCGTGCTTTTGATTTTCAAACATGTTCCGAATTCGAATTTCGCGAGCATATTCGAATTTTGGCTTAATCAAACATGCTCTCAGTTTATTTCTGTTGAAAAGTCGATTCTAGAACGCTTCACAATTTTTTTTTTACTTTCCTCTTTTGAATATGGTCGGATTTTCACTTCTTTGAATTTTGCCGGAGTAGAAGTCGACCTCATGATAGGTTTATCGCGTATATTACAGCAGGGAATACGAATGTTCATTCTAGGTCTTCGGATGACAGTTGTGATTGGGAACGAGTTGTTCCTCTATCAACATCGCAGTCTAAGCTGTGTTAGTCGATCCGGCTCTACTGCACCTGTTATGTTTTGTATAGCGGAAGAGGTTAGTGAAAGGTTATCTGTTAGGTAATTTTTCATCTCTTGATGTGATTACGCTTAGAGTTTAGTGTTAGCGTCGAATGATTTCTGGAGCAGTCAGCGCCAGAACCGTACTGACGTCTGTAAGGTTTATAAGAATTAGAATGGTTCAGGATCAGTCCCAAGATGTATGTTCATGGGACATCGTGTGGTCTGTGCAATTGGCTCAGCATCCGAAGTATATCAAATTCTCTTCCGATGGGGCATTTTTGGCTCTAGCTGGTGAAAACGACTACCTCGTGAAGATATTTTATCAGGAGTCATTTGGTGAGTTCACACCTGTGTTTACTTTTTGGGAATGTACAGTTCAGCCAGCTCCCAGTGGGTCTTTGTCCTTTTTTCTGTGAGCAGTGTGTGACTTTACAGCTTCTAATTTTTCGCCGAAATATTTGAAGATCACCTCCTCTCTGAAAATATTCAGTTCTTGCAGAGACATTGTGGGTCTTTCACATCGTAAAGGGGGATATAGGGACTGTTGAATTCAACACGTGGCCACATCTCTATAAAGGGGAGCCAGAAGCCACCTCCTCGGACTAGTTTTCGTAACATCATGTTAGACCCTATTTTGAACCAGATTTTGAATTTGTGCAATTTTTACGGGCTTGTTCTGCTTTTCTCGATCACACCGTTTTTAGAGGACACCCGAGAACATCTGAGCTTCGGTTGCGTCGTCCTTCATCATCCCGCTCCGGTTCGAGGCCTAGAGTGGAGGCGTTGTGGTAGATACATGCCAAGGTTCGGCTGGTGATGATTTTCGCCAACACAACCTCTTTTCAATGTTGTTGATTTAGAAAGTGTATTCAAGCTGTGTTAATGACGTGGTGTGAGGATAATACATCACGGATTTGGAGAGAAACTCCACCTTACGAAATGGCAGTGATCGACCTCAGCGGTGATGGAGGTATGTGTCTAGACGGCTCCTTGTTGGGAATCTACGTAAACTCAGGCAGTAGCGGCAATCGGACCTAGCAGCGCCAACACCGCTATCCAACCGCCACCTGCTCAGTGTGAGAATTTGCCGCTGCCGAAATGTCGTACGTTCACGCCGTGGCAGTGTGGAGGAAAGAAGATCACCTCTATGCAAACCGACGTCACCCCCTCCGCGAAGAGGGTTTTTGTCATGGGAGAGGTGCTGGTCGGCCGCGTCTCTCCTTCGGATTCTCCTGCTAAGGGCCGGCGTGGAGAGGAATCCTGGACCCGCTCAGAAGTTTCTATGCGCCACGTGTGGCAATGAAGTTAACTGGAGACATACCAGCGTCCAGTGCTTCGGATGCCAAAGGTGGGTGCATCTCTCCTGTTCGGGTCTCAGCTCTGTGAAGCATCATAACTCTGCTTTTCGCTGTGTTTGATGCTCTTCACCCACCAACTCTGATTCCTCTTCCTCAAATCGCCCCCTTTCCATTGTACATATCAATCTTAACGGCCTTCGTGCCAAACTTTCTGAGCTCTCTCTCTTCGCACGTACTTACCATCCAGACGTGATCATGGTTCAAGAAACCAAGCTCTTTCCATCCCCTACCTATCCTCATCCTAATATCCCGGGCTACACTGCCTTCCATGCTCCAAGGTCAGCTCTTGGCGGAGGAGTTTCAACCTTTGTTTTATCCTCTCTCCCGTCCCACCTCATACCAAACACCCCCACGGATGGTACTCTCGAGTACCTTTCAATCCATCTCACCCTTAAAACTCCCCTTTCTCTGTTCAACATCTATATTCCCTCTACCACCTCATGCCCCTCCTCCTACAATCCCATTCCTCTTCTCAAACAACTCAATGATTATTCCCTCTCATCATCAGTTGTTTTCGCGGGCGACTTTAATGCCCACACCTTCTGCTCGTCCCTTGGTTCTGATGCTAGAGGAGAAGAAGTCGAAGAATGGGCTGAGGAGTGCGATCTGGTCATCCTAAACGATGATCAGCCCACTCGTCTCCCTGCCAACGGCCGATCTTCTAGCCCAGACATAACTCTTGTCTCTTCCAACCTCTCCAACGCTTGCTCATGGTCTACCTCAACAACATTGTCTAGTGATCATGTTCCCGTCTTTGTGCATATCGATCTCTCAAATTCTCTTGCTCCTTATTCTGGTGTTCGTCAACGTTCTTATCTCAATTTAGGCCAAGCAGACTGGTGCCTGTTCAGTGAGGTTGCGCTACGCCTAGCCGCTGATTACCCGTGGAATGGCAATGTGCACCAGAAGGAGCATCACTTATCTGATGCAATTCGCAGGGCCATGAAGGCGGCTATTCCTGTTGGCCGAGTTAAGACGTTCTATCCAAACGTCACCAGAGAAATTCTTCAGAAAATCAGAACGAGAGATGCCAGAAGAGCAGTTGACCATCTAGACCCTGTCGTCACTCAGCTGGATGGTGAGATCAGAAAAGATCTCGACCGGCACAAGAAAGAACAGTGGGAAAAATCCACAGAACAGTTGAATTTCAAGACGGACAGTGGAGCTACTTGGAAGGTGCTTCGGAAACTATCGGGAAAGAGCTTGCCAGCCACCATCTCCACTATTGAGTTCGGTAATAACGTTTTCAAGTCAGGAAAGGAAGCCGCCTACTATCTCGGTAAAAGTTTCTTCGTCACGAGTACAAGGCGAGGTCCACAAAATAGAGTGACAGTAAGAGAGCTGTGCCGTCTCCCGCTCATGAGCACGGCCGAAGCGTACACTGTGGCGCAAGTAGAGAAGATTATAAAGGACATGCGGAACTCCAAAGCTGTCGGTCCGGACGGCATTTGTCCTGCTGTACTGAAGAAACTCCCGACTGAGATCCCGCCGCTCATCGTTGATATGATTAACACTTCGTTCAGCTCTTGCACTATTCCGCAAAACTGGAAGACAGCCAACGTCATCCCGTTGCCCAAGCCTGGCAAACCTCAGTCATCAGTAAAGGGATATCGTCCTATTAGCTTGATGTCACCTTTCGCCAAGGTGGCCGAAAAGCTCATTGTCAAGGATCTAGCGGAGCACAACGAGAAGTAGTTGTTTCAACATGGGTTCAGAAGGCTTCATTCCACAACTACGGCGTTGCTAGAAATTACCAGCTATGCTATCGACGGGTTCAACTTTAACAAGCCATTGAGAACTGTAGCTGTTGCGTTGGATCTCACCAAGGCATTTGATACGGTTCACCTTGGGGTCCTGTCAAGCAACATACTGGAGTCGTCAATACCATCTTGGCAGAAGCGCTGGATATCGGCCTTTATTAAAGGTCGGCGGGCAAGAGTCATGTTTCAGAACCATGTCTCCAACAGTATTCCTATGGCAGCTGGAGTCCCTCAGGGCGGGGTGCTATCGCCAGCCCTCTTCAGTCTGTATCTCAAAGATATGCCTGAGCCTCCACAGGACATCAAGGTCGTCGCGTATGCTGATGACATAACAATCATGTGTCGAGATCGGGACTTACAGGTGGCCGCCAATAAGATCAGCGAGTACCTGATCACACTGAAGAGCTTTTTCGACCGCAAGATGCTAAGGATCTCTGCAGCCAAGTCGTCAGTGTCCGTTCTCACGGCGGACCCATCCGAGCACAGCGCTCATCCGGATGTCGTGTGGGATGGAGACCGATTGCCTGCTGCTCGCTCTCCAAAGCTGCTCGGTCTTGTGCTCGATCCGTCACTCAAGTTTCATGAGAATACCGAGCAGAAGCAGGCAGTCGTTAAGGCTAAGCTCAACGTTCTCAGGGCCTGGGCGGCACTTTGTGGGGTAGCAGCAAGGAGACTATACTCACAACGTACTCAGACATTCGGACAGCGCCGCGCTGGGGCATTTTCGGCATTTAGCGCGAGGCTGGGGCGCGATTAGTGCGCGAAGGATCCTTCAGCGCGAGGCCAGCGACTGCTCCCCGCGGAATCTGTCTCGCGAGACAGCGTGTTTCATGCGAGACCTGCTGAAATAGTTGAACGGCGCCGCGCTGGGGTAATAAATCACGGCCCGGCCTCGCGCTATGTTCGCAATGATCTCTGATTTTTTCGATTGGAGCGAGGATGTGAATCTGAGATTTTCATCACGCCAATTTTGTCAGATTTGATTCTTTGACTGTTGCTTTCGATAGCCGTCTGCTCCTTTTCTCAAATTTTCTTCTCTATGTACGCAACCGTGTTTGACACGAGCCATCGACCTGGTATTTATGTGGTGTTCTTTCGGAATAGACGACCCATTAGGGAAATTTCATCGGAAAAGTGCATCCCAATAGAGCCGTCGAGTGATTTAGAATTCTCAGACACACTGAACTGTTTGATATGATCAACCGAGTGGTCAATCAAGGCATTCAATTGCTAATTTCATTGTATTGTTTAGTGGGTCGTCTACTCCGGAAGAGCACCATCTATCTAACTTTTACCGCTTTTGAATTGTGCCCGACTTCTACGAAAAAATTCATTTGAAGGAAATATTTCTAAAAAAGTGCAATCTAAACGGTTTCCGAACTTGTTAAACAATATCAAATTTAGCAGCTCACGCTAACAACTCTGCCCATACTCTGACTTCATACAGCATTGAAAGTACTGTTTCTATGGCTTGCGATGGAGAACCGACCTGTAAAACTGAATTCTGTTCTAGATTTCTGTTCTGACGCATGTGTTCGAAACTATGGTCCAGCTCAAAGCAGATCGCCACAAACGCGTGTTTGAAAAATTATTGTGAGTTAGAGAGCGCGGAATAATGTTTCCGTCTCATATTCAATCATGTCCTTTCCAGATAGTATGGGCGCTGCGCCGAAATTTCCGCTCTAAATGGATTCGCAGTCGCGGATTGCAGAGTAGGAGGATGCAGATCACTGAGGAGAAGTTTTAAATGCAGTCGTGGATTCGGATATGGAAGATTGTATTCTCTGAATATTGTATAGTAGTTGACCAATATTAGATTGTCACGAAAGCTCTGCTTGTCATGAAGGTCAGCGAAGTTTCCAGGATCGAGCAGTTACTGTTTCGCAAGACATCTGGGGGGGGGGGGTAAATGGAAAGAACATTCGAACCTGTTAATAGTAGAATTTGATATCAATGACTTTAGAGCACCCAACTTCATAGTTGTGTTTTAAACACTGTCTCATCAAAATTGAATTTTCGGAAAAGTCGATACTTAACATTGCTTAACTAACTATGACGTTAGTTGCCCTAAATACGTAAAATGAAGACATGATAGAAATTCTAATTTTTTCCAGAAATTTTCCAGAGATTCTTCTAGAAACGTGAATTCCCAGGCTGATGATTTGCATTGTGTGTCTTTCTGTACAGGTATAACTTACTGTGTTATTAGTTACGAGTATCTGGACGACCTTACGTGTATTTAGGTGCGTATATTTCCAATGGGGGTACTCAGTGCAAGTGGTTGGAAAATTGTTTACGACGAAAATTCTCTTTCTAGGAATGTCACTTCATTAAAACCTGTTATTGTGACGTATGTAAATCTGGTGTTTGACGATTGAAGATCAGGATAAAGTATTAATAACAATCGTGTCATAATATCGATAATCTGTGGTTTATGTAATGATATGATAATATTTGATAGTATTGATAATAATGAATCGAGGAGTGGATACAACCGATGTGGTGGGAGAGGCCGGCCCCGCGCTATCCTGCGAAAATGACCCAGCGCGGCGCCGTTGAAGAGTTTTAGCCTCGCGCTGGGGCCCGAACAGCGCCAGGCTAGGATGGGGGCGCCGCCTCGCGCTGTTTGCGCCCCAGCGCGGCGCTGTCCGAATGTCAGAGTATAAGGCAATTCTTCAGCCCGCCCTGGAGTACGCCGCGCCGGTTTGGCAGCATCTCGTCTCAGAATCCTCCTGGGCAAAGATGCAGCGAGTACAAAATGCTGCTCTCCGTATCGCCACCGGATGTGCAAGGAGTTCCCCAATCGAGCACCTGCATGCTGAGACCCGTCTATTACCAGTGAAGGAGCACTGTCAGCTCCAGGCCCAGCAACTCCGTATTAGCATTATAAAGCAACCAAATCACCCGTCGTGGAGAGTGCTAAACCCCGTGAGAGAGAGAAGTATAAGGAAGCCATTCGCCGATGCTCCAAACAAAGTCAATTTGCAAAGATGGCACGACTCACAGCAAGAACGACTCCGTCTTTTGCGCGAGGAGCACACCAAGTTCGTACGGTGTCATCTTATCAAGGCGGCCATAAATCCTATACTAGGAGATATACCGCCCCCCATCTGCACCTCAGAGTCTCAACTCGGAAGAAGGGCGAGATGCACGCTCGCATCATTACGCTGTGGTCACTCTACAATGCTAATGTCTTATGTCAGCAAGATTGACAGCAGCAAATCTGATGTGTGTCCGGACTGTGGTACCGTCGGCCATGATACGGCACATTTATTTAACTGTCCGGAGAGACCTACCACGCTGACACCAATGGACCTATGGACGAATCCACTACTGGTCGCCCAGTTCCTCCGCCTATGACAAAACCCTCTATGTGGCTGCAAAGAAGAAGAAGAAGAATTTGCCGATCTGATCCCGGATCGATCTACAACTTGTTCCATTCAACTATGTTCATCACATGTGTACAATCGGATTAGACGCCCAGTTAGAGCTAGTCGATCGACTGAGTCCCTCCCGGTCGATACACACCGAAATAGTGGCAGACGGGTGCAGAAACTCCACCGTATGAGTCTGTCTGCGACCGTCTGCTTGCGTCCGCAATGCACCCAGTCGATACTGGTGTTCTACGAGCGCACACGGGCAGGGCCAATGCATCCGAGGTCGGGGTTTTCGTCCGGTCTCAGTCGGATTCTCGACCAAGTCTGACGAGGCCGGATGTCTGCGGGTAGCCGTGATCAGCCCGCTGTTTGAGTATCGCGATCGCCTATTGGAGGCCGATAACGCCTCTATCCGCTTGATATTACTGCCTGGGGAGTTATCATGATTTGCTCGACTTTCATCCACTTTTGTTTTTAGGCGAAGTTGTTGTTGAAAGAAGCAGGCCTCGAAAAATCTTTGGAAAACATTTCCGAGTGAAGAAGGCGAGGAATAAGATCATGAACAAGCTGAAGGGTATTGTGTGCGTGATTTCTTCTTTTTGTGACAAATGTTCCCTTAAGATTTTTCATTTTTTTCTTCACTGCAAAGTTATTACCGTATTTTCCCTTTTAGAAGTACATGTACTTCTAATACTCAGGCCTCTACTCTGGATGTACTTGAATTAGAGGTGTACTTCAATTATAGGGTGTACTTATATTGTTCGGCGCGATTTTCCGAGTTTCCTGTGGCCAACTGTTTGTATTTCCGAAATGGATTTTTTATATAACACCAAGAATTTGTATGCATTCAAATCTCAGACCGCAACATAAAGACGTAGCCATTCAAGCTTGATTGAATAGTGGCTTCCATAGCCACTGATTCCATCCTCATGTTTGAAATCATTATTCACGTCCTTCGTCAGGTCAATTTCTTCCAAAAACTATATGGGCGCCGCGGCATCGTTTTCGTCGACGCGTGCTTTACGAAGAAGGGAAAGACCAATGGGAACAGGCTCGCGAGCATTATTCTGGAATGCGTATCTATTGAAATCAAAATTTCCTATCACACCACAGGTTTTTTCACCATTTTACAAAAGTAGCATCGAAAGTTGTCCTATAAAAGCAATCCTGGACCAAAAAAAGGAGTAGCCGATGATGATCTTGTGAATATTCCAATCTTCCAAATATTGTTAAAACATATCGCGCAATCTGGCCTCTCTCAAATGCCACTGCAAAGACTGCAAAGAATGTAAGCGTGGTACAGGTCTACATCAAAAAGAGGTGTACTTGTTGTGGGGGTGTACTTCAAATAGAGGGTGTACTTTCAATTCTCAGGCCTCTATTTTACATGTACTAGTAATAGAGGTGTACTTCAAATAGAGGCTGTTTTTCTTATACTCAGACCTCTCTTTTTGGTTTACTTCTATTAGAGGTGTACTTCAAATAGAGGTGTATTCATAATAAAGGAAATACGGTATATTAAAAGTTTAGGCCGGAGAAGAAAAGCCGCAAGGACGAACTTTCTCCTGCTCTGGGTTTGAAGGCTCAGATGGGAAGAAGCCCTTCATTCAATGATCTACAATCAGTCCATCAACCTTATTCTAATGTGCAGTTTCATCTAACAGCCACAATCAATGCGGAAACTGGTGGGTAATCTGCTGGATTTCCATCCATTCTCCGATTCAGGCATCGGCACTGGGTGAGAGGAATTATAGAGAATGTTTGAGCAGAACTCCCATGAAACTTGCCCCATGCTGTAGCCAATTTGCATAGCTTTGTCTTAAATGTTTTGCTAGACATAAATCTCTAGTATTCGAGTTTCAGACTGCATGCTCGTTCCTTCGATGGAGAATGGAGGAGTGCTGCAAAAACCACTTTGTGTGCACTGGCTTAATAACAAAGAGCTGGTGTTCAGTATCGGGGCGGAAAAAATACTTGCAGAAGTTCTTCAGGCGGAGTGCGATCTAAGTCGAAGTTGGTTCAGTTTGAAGCAAGTTTTGTTACTAGGTTCCAACTGTGCTATTTGAGTTAACAGCGTCAGTTTTAAGAGGCGACGGAGAGTGAACTGGGCCTTATACCTTGTTCCACAAGAGCTACCCCTTTGCGAGAGGTTGATCGCGTCATAAATCCCCTCAGATGTAAACAAGAAACAAAAATGCCATACACCACTTCTGAAAGTGTTTTTTTGCCCTAAAGTTTTCAAGATTTCCCAAGAAATATTGATTTTTAAGTTAAAATTCTTTACAAACTATCCACCATCTGTTGTGTCGCAAAGAGACATGAAGACGCAGAACACGGTAAATCACATCGGAACGAAGAAAATTTCTTCTGCGTTAACTATAATACTCGTCTTTCACGTAATAAGTTTAGTCTTATGAATGGACGAGGCTGCGACGGTAGATCATCGCACGCGAATTGAAACTCCATTGGCCGGTGAGGTCGCCAACACCTCACGGCTAGCCGCCTTGTCTATACGTCAGACTAAATCGAAAACGGAAGCCATATGTCATTTTCATGAATAATTCCATGGATCTAGGATCAGCTACTGTCAGCCCTTGCGACAATACCGGAACTGAAGACACCACTTTATATACCAACGAGCCTGTCGATCGAGTGGAATGCCCTAGCAATCTGGTGGGCAGTGTCTGTTCCGTATGTGGTCTAGCCTTATTTTTTTAATGTTCCTTAACACAAATTTTCTACGTTTAAGGATTCTCCATCCTCGAAAGACATCCTGGATGTGAAATTGGAGATCCTATTGAGGCAGTGGAGTAGGTCTAGCGACGTTCTTTTCACAGTACATCCTGTCGATGGCAGCCTGCTCACATGGTAGGCGACCAAGTTCGACGTGATCGCCGAATTTTTTTCTATTACGACGCGTCTTTTATGACGCTGTCCCGTCAGCTGAGCCTTCCTCCGTGCTGCCGTCGAGTGGTACCCTATTTAAACCAGAGACGAAAATTTTTGATCCAATCTGGTGTTCCAAATTTCAGAAATTCGGAAAAAGAAAAGGGCAAAAGATCGTTAGTCCCACTCATTCAAACACATTTTTAGTCGTATTTCTAGGACCGTTGAATGGCTGGATGATCTTCATCGGCAACCCACAGTTTCCTTTACTTCAAGGCTTCCATGTGAGTTGCTTCGTTTATTCTCAATATCAAGCTTTCACACTTTATCGTGTGATTTTCTGTTTTCTTAAGCTGCCTTTCCCGTCACTGACGCTTCATCTCTTCATCCAACTCTCAATACGTTCAATCCATACGAACCAATGTATGTTGACACGCTTCGAAGGGATGAAAGCAAAGATTCGGGTAAGTTGGCTGAAGTTAGTCCACCTTCATTTCTTTCTAGGCTCGCTGCAGTTTTTGCTCTGATGGATTCAAAGTGTTTGGTAGGAGATAGTGGCGGTGTTCCATAACGCATCGTCTTAGGGGCCGAATAGAGTCCCTCCGCTGAAAGGCGCGGAAGCATGCAATTAAGGGAAATCGATCTTGCGACGCCGCACGATCGATACTCCTTCGATATGCTGCCGCGCCTTTCAGCGGCGGGAGTCTATTCGGCCCCTTATGGTCCGAATAGAGTGCCGCCGCTGAAAGGTACGGCAACATGTAATGGAGGAGAATCGATCGTGCGAGACTCTATTCGGGCCCTAAAATATCGTACTCGTTGAAAATGTTTCACCGTTTTTGTTTTCATTCTTTCAGCTGAGCACAGCCTAACCCAATGGCAGAGTTTGGCGCGTCAAAATTACGCCATTCATAAGATATGGGAGGCCTAATATGAAACATTCCACCACATTGCACTAGGTCTTCTATCACAATGTGTTCACAAGACTTCCATAAGGCCTCGCCATAGTGACAAAGGTGCGAACGACACAAACGAGGGAGCAATAGGGGGCGTGTTCTGAAAAATTTCGCAAAGGCGTCGCCGACAACCCCGTAGGTGTGATTCGATTAGCGCGCGGATGCAATTTTGAGACTTTCATGTCATCATTTTGGTGAGATTTGATTGCGAAACTGTTTTTTCCATTATTTGTTTTGTATCCCTGCCGATACAAATTTCTTGAGAGTTTCCTGTGTAAACTCTTCATTCTCTCCTCTAGCAAGAGAATCCTTTTTGAACTCCGGCTGCAGAGCAAGCGAGATATTGTATAGTTAGGTCCGTGGCTTGTTCCCTCAATAAAAATTCAAATTCAAACCGCAGCTGGCGCGGGGGTTTAAATCCTAGTGGGGGCTGGCTGGTAATTATCAGCCAGCCGCTGGTGAGATTTAAACCGCCGCGCCAGCCGCCTTTTGAATTTAAATGTTTTTTTCTTGAGGAAACAAGCTACGGACCTAACTATAGAACGTTTATTAGTGGAATATTAGAACAGCAGCACACCGGAGCATTACACCAGAGCACAGGTAACGTACCTAGTGTCAAACCTAGTCGCTTTTTATACGGCTTGTTTTCCCGCTAGACCACCTAGATCGGTAGGCAGAGCAACGAGAAACACTCAGCATGGGCGGCCACGGACACCCGGCTGCCGAAAACGCATCTCCTAATTGCAGTGGTCAACGCGGTGACCAGACGGGCCTAACATTTTGCCTGTTGACTTTTCTATTTTTCTACTCCCTGGACGTAACCGGGTCTGACACAAACCATCTCCATTGTACATATTTGTTCATTTAAACCTCAAGGCGGCAAAAATGAAATTAGTACGTACAACTGATGGTGGTTCCTATCATTCACGTCTGAACACTAGCGTTTTTGTACAAAAACACCCACAAGAAATCAAGAATTGCTGGAAAATTGAAAGCAAAACTAACAAAACATCTAAACAGCTCTCAGAACTTTTAATGATGGTGCTGGCAGAGTTGAGATCATTCAAAAACTGTTGAACATCATAGAAGATTGATTACGATTGAAAATTGAGCGCAAAGGTTCGCAAAGAAGCTGCAACTCGATAGCAGCCCGCAAAGTCGCTTGAAAATCACAATAGTCTCGCGCTTCCTGCAGCGGGGGCGGAAGCGAGCAATAGCAGGTGCGGTGGAATGTACGGAGGAAAAAGATTAACAGCAAGAATGATTTATTACCAAAATAAAGGGAGTGCAGGAACAAATAAAAAAAAACGGCAGAGCGGTAGCCGTGCAGGAGCGAAGTGAAGTTCGGCATCGGGGCGGGCGTCGGTTGTCGATGGCTGTCGATGTAGACCTTTGATTGATGGTCGGTCACGGCGACGCCCGCTACATGCCCCCCTCGTTTTTTAGTGGCGTCCCTGCCACTGTGATCCTCGGACGCGACCTTTTTGATTTCCTTGTCGCCACAGCGCGTTTCTAGGTCCCACGCCATCTGTCGGGCGTCCATTATCTGTTCCCGGGGCGATATGGACGAGTACTGCGACCTTGACATCTGTACGGGTTAAAGAGCTGTGCGGGTCTTCTCTGATGATGAGGGTGGGCAGCTTGATCTCCGCGTTCAGATACTCTTTTAGGGCGAGGTAAAATCCTTTCACTGCTTCCGTATAGTAACCATCCTCTGTTAGCAGACGCGATGTCGCTGCTAATGCCCCGAAAGGCTCATCAAAAATAGGCACCAGATCTTTTGGGATCTTACATATGACGTTGTCCGACGCTATTTGGACTTACTGCCTGAGAACCTTCATAGCTTCTGCCTGCATTCTACGGGTTTCCTTCCAGTTGGCTTCTCCACGCGGGGTGATACACCAATGATTCTTGACCCTGCTTTGAGATGTTTTCCAAGTGAGGCCACTGTTGCCAACCATTCCGTTTCCCCTTCAATCTGCTCGTTCGTCGGGCCGATCCATATAATGGCTGCGTACTGTTCTGGCGTGCTAAGTGTTTTGCTTGCGTCTTGCAGCGTATGGTACGTGCGCACAACTAGCTTTTCGTTCTTGTCGAATATAGTTCATATATTTCTGAATCCTGCCGGAGCTAGTATCATCATAGTTCTTCCAGGCGATCCTACTGCTTTCTGCACGTCTGCCCAGACTTTTCCTTTGGTGTTGGCCAGGCCCATATTGTTCAATTCCGCCAGTTCACTCATGCTAGCGTCTATTTTAGGAGTGTGGATTAGTTGAAAGTCTCCATTGTAGTGCAGCACAGCGAAGGGAACGTGTTCACACACTGACTTGAAGTTCGTAAACGCCAGGCCGAAGCCATGGGCCGAAACAAACAAATAATCCGCTTCATGAGGTATTTACGCTGATCCTTATCCCACGTCGTCTGGAGGTAGATTGACAGAAGTCGTGCCAGTTCAAACACTGACGTGAAACGCAAGTTCTGTAGCGACCGCTTTACTAGTAATATAAATCACCTTGCAGTCTTTCGGGTCCTCCTTTTATCAACTCGGTCTTTCGTTTGCGTTGCCCAAATGTTGAGACAATATCTGGAACTGGACAACGTTACTTGAGTAAGGATAGGACCGGTTCGGCCCCCAAATAGCAGGTGCCGTGAATGTGTGAATTAAAAAGATTAACAGCAAGAGTGATTTATTACTAAAAATAAATGGAGTGCAGGAACAAATAAAAAAACGGCAGAGCGGTAGCCTTGCATGAGCGAAGTGAAGTTCGGCATCGGGGCGGGCGTCGGCTGTCGATGTAGATCATTGATTGGTGGTCGGTCACGGCGACGCCCGCCACAGAGCTCGCGTTTGCCGCGGCGAGCGAAACACTCTGAAGCCCACCCCCGTGACAAACATTGTGGGGCGGTCGCGCACGCTGTCACACTGTGTGGCGCTCTCGACCGTCCATCATTGCGTCAAAGCGGCGTCGTTCGCAGCTTTGCCACTATGCCTAGGCCTATAATGGAGGGATTCTTTGCAAACTAGCGCGTTTGTTCTAACAAAACGATAAATTCAAACGCTGTTGATATCCATTTTTCAAACTATGGTTCTCCTTGCAGGTCAGCGGTTTTGGGCGGCTTCTTTGCCATTTTGAGTTACTGAAGGGATATTTTTATCTAAGAACATACGACGAAAAACGGACAGGAATTAGGTTAAAATTTAGAGGATCAGCCAACCCATTGGACCACCCCGCCCACGTCATATAACAGTTGTCTTGCGTTCGTTTCACCAAATGAATAGTTGCCGAATTTTTGAATATTCTTTGTCACGAAAGGTTCCATCATCCTAACATGTGCATTGACCCATCTCACTTTTAAGAGTTTTCAGCACAAGAAACAGAAAACAAAGTCATTTACTTAGGAATTTCAAAGCACAAAATCATTTCCGACGTCTGGTTTGACGCTTTGTCTGCAGTCTCCCGAAACCCACCCAGCAGGTATAATTAATTTTTTCAGAGAGGTCTTTAAACAGTTTCTCCGCTATTCAAGTGTTCTGTGGGGTCTCTTCTTTTTAATCTCTACTTTGAAGACTTACCTACTCAAAAACACTGTTATATGGTTTTTTTTTTACCGAGAACACTGCCTTCAAGAAAAAAAAACAACAACTCGGACAAGATAGTTTGATCAGGGTAGCGAGTCCGCCACCTAGGCAATAGTTTGCGATCTCCTTCCTTGTAGCGCTTCACAGAACTTGCTGGTGACCCCCTATTTCTCTGCGATAAGCCACCTTGGGGTCGGGAGAACTCGCTCGCGGAACTAAGGTATGTGGGGCAGCCAAGAAAGCTTTTGGTGAATATGCAGCTTTTCAGACTTTTCGTTGAATGAGCGTTTAATGGAGCAAAGGATATCGAATACCATCCATCTGCTAACGAACCATGAGAACGGCTCCCTCAATCTTTGGCATATGTCTGTACAAGAAGACAGTAATTTTACTACTATACTCAACATCACACATATGTCACGAATGTGTGGTCATCGTTTCCAGATACATCAGGTCAAGCTCATACCTATTCTGAGATCCTTTTCTCTTGTTATTTGCCCTTTCTTATAAGTTTTTTCGCCTTGTAGATTGTCGCTCATCCAGTTCTTCCTCTTTTGTTAACGACTTCTCGGTGCCAGTCTGAAGAGTGCGCTGATATTAGTGTGAGTGTCTTGCTTGTCTGCCTTGAGAAGGTGTTGTGTTAAAAAAATAAATAAAAAATAAAAAAACACCTATAAGGTGTTTTTTTAGGAGAAACGAGCGTTGTCAGAGGTAATATTATGGAAAATCTCACCAGTCGGTCCTTTGTGCAAAAGCGGTGGAGTGAAGGAACTTGCTCGTGTTGCTAGTTGTTCGCGTTCGGGGTTCGATTCTCTTGGATGGATTCCAGTTATTTTACCAAGGCCAGTATGCGTTGATTAAGCCTTACTGTTTGTATAGTAAGAGTGCCTACCTGTGGCATCGGTGAGCAGAACTGAACTAAATGGAAACGACTAATCAGTGCCATTTCAGCTGTACGCTCGGGTCGCTGTGCAGTTCTCCTTCTTCTTGCTTCATCGCAAGTGATGGGCGAAACCTTGTCATCTACCAGGTACCTAACTAGTCTTCTTGTCTTGCCATCTGCCTTATGTACAAATGATTGTAGTTGCTTCCTAATTTCTAGGCGATAATTGATGCTCGTGGCCTCCTTGCAGAAATATACAACTCAACACGACGAGATAGGAGCAGCGCTGACGAGTAAGGAAGTTCCTTTGCCTTGTTTCGCGCTGATTTGATTGTTCACTCGTATATAGTCGGCGCGGATTGCACTGCTACAATGAGTATGCGCCAACACACAATAGGGAACGCAAAGTATCGCTGCGATCCGTGCAGACTGTAGGCGTTGTTCGGTGTGTCGTTGTAGAGTTCAATTCCCTGTCGCGGTTATCCTTTGTTGTCCATTCCATGAGTCGAAGGTTGTGCAGCCGGGTGCTCTCTATTTAAATTGTTCCTTCGGAGTTTATAGGAAGCGTACGTCAAACTAACAGCCGTGGCACCTATATTGCAGCGCCAAACTGAACATAAACTGAGAACGGGCTATACTCTTTTAAAGTTTCAGGTGGTCGTCCACATCATCGTTAGAAAAACAGCCAAATGTGGGTCTCCTCCAGCAGTTCAACGTTGTGTCAACGCAATCAACGGCTAAACCCGGATGCGTTCTGCAAGTTGGAGAGGTTTTCGAAGTGTTGCAGGTGTGTTATTTGTAGGGGAAAGGATTCGTGAGGGTTCAGGCGACGTCTGGAGAGGAAGATTGACAGATTGGGTTCGGCATGACAGTTTGATTTTTGAACTCTCTCTTTCTTTTCCGGAAATCAGGTCTGCGCCCTTGATTGTGAGTGATTGTTTTATGCAGGATAGAAACAATTTCTAAGTGTGCAAAACCACTGAGTTATTTCTGCGTTTTCTAGAGTGTTTTGAATTTTTTAATCTCGGATTTTGCCGAAAACCTGTATGCAGGGGTAATCTAGAGTGCTGAACACGAATCTGGGGCTCGCTTGTCGCATTTCCGAAGTTTATTGTAGGGTACGGTAGGTACCATGACATTTAGGGGGCAAGACCCACGTTAATAATTTGAAAATCGACAAATCGTCATCGAATTAGTATTGAGCACCCCGAATAACCCCTGCGTTGAAATTATGAGTCAAATCTGACATGAGACTTTGACCAAACTACTGTATACCCACCGTGATCCATCGAAAGTAGTCAAAAATCGATAAACGGATCTCATTGGTGTTGAGCACTCCGAATAATCCCCAGAGAAATGATTTGAGCCACATGTATCGTAGCATTCCGGAAATCTCGTAAGTCACGTTTTGTGCTCAAAATTTTCTCCCGTTGTAGAGCTTTGAACGAAATTAGTCGACATTTTTGTTTAAAGTTGACAAATATACCTCAGGTTCGTGATCAGCACCCCCAAATAACCCCCTAGGAGAATTTTAAGTCAAATCTTGAATGTTTTTTTTTGTCAAACGCTTTCTGAACCCCCTAATTGGTATAGGTAAGTTGTTAACCGAAAATCCGTACAAGTTTTTTTTTGTTTTTTTTTCTGCCCCACAACCTTTCATGGCTGCTGAGTTTATCTAGTGTCGCCTTTTCGATTATTCTCTAATTTCAACAATGGTATTGTGGTCGGCAGTTGAATCGTTGCGCTATGTCTTTATTTGTCTTCTATTCATTTCCATGGTTCCAACTCACTACTTTGTGGCTTATGAGCACGTCGGCAACGGCGTATAATAAATAAATGAATAAATAAGTGTAAAACAATTTCGCTCTGCAAAGTTTGGAAGATGTGCTCTCACTCCAACTTTGCCCAGGGTTTTTTGGGTGCTGAACACGATTATGAGGTCCGTTTCCAGATTTTCCAAAGATTACTGCGCGTTTTGGACTGTACATTTGGTACGAAAATCATAGGGGAAATGTCTGTAACTACTTTTTTTTTGAGTGATTCTAGGCAGCTGTGAAGGGCATACTCGGACTCTACGTCCAAAAATGACTTCAGGAGAACACATTTTCAGCCGGATACTATGGTCCTCTTGCTGCATGTATTTCCTGAACGCCTGATTGCCAATTCCCCAGAGCCAACACGCGCTGAGAGTCGATCTCGCGCCGGAAGTGTGCTGGATAGAAGCGAAGCTACGACTTTCAAGGACCGTTTCTTTGTCGTCGTCGTGGAACGTGAAGGAGACAGTGAATAGTGAGCAAATTTCCAAAGAAGGATTATATGTGTATGGATTGCCTTTCATGTTTGCAGTTTCCTGATGTATTCTCTCGTCCTTTCTTCGCAGGAGATTCATGGAGAATCTGAATCTGGTTGGTTTTTCCATGGATCAGTTTATGTGCTCGAAACACAGTTGGTGGTCTACATGTTCATGTTTTGTTGGCAATTATCATGTTTTTGGTTTTTTCTTGTTGCTCCGTATTATTTCCGTTATTTTTCAGACCCCCAAACTCTGCGTGACAACGACCAGTCCGCCTGTTCATCCCCGCCCCACCTCGGGAAGCTTCTTTTTACTAGCGAAAAAGTCTGCAAGCAAGAAGTTCCACTCCCTTCCGGTGTCCACGTGCGGTTTCTTTCATACAGAAATACTGTTTTTTTTACAGCGATTCCTGTTAATGACTATGACATTGGATGTGTTTGCGTTTTCAGATTGTATCTGCTGTTGTCGCTGCTAGCCATTTACCATCATCTTCCTTATATCCTGCTTGTCAAGCTCCTTATGTGCTGCTTACAAGTTGCGATGGTGCGTACTTTCAGATGTTCTTCGAGAAGGCTACTGCTTAATACTTTGTTTGTAGACGAAGTAGTTCGTTTCTGGAGATGTGTTGAATGCGAACCAGGATCTGAATACAAATTCGAGTGGAAGGAGTGGAATATGGTAGGCGACAATCGATCAAGTGAACTGGAGTTAGAAGGTCAATTATCGTGTATGGCGTGGAAGTTGTTCGGTGTCGTAGACACCCGTCACAGTTGGCCGAAGGCCTGATTGAGCCGTCCTGAGCCTTCCCTAGTGGTCGGCTCTATCCTAATCGATAATGCAGTGCAACCGTATCCCCTCCATTGCATTGTTTGTTGGTTACATTGCCCATCACGGCATACTTGAGCTCACTGCGGCCTGCTAAGGCTTTTCGAAACGGGGAGATCTTCCACTTCAGTCTGCAATGCATTACATGCGTATTGACGGCCACGGGAGGCTCAGGTGTGCTCAATCCGGCCGCAACAGGTGGACTTTGACACCCGATTCTAAGGATGTGGATGCTTATCAACCAGGCTGGCCACATCCGATCGGCGAACTATGACGGGGGAGGGGCGTAGAGATCTGTCTCGTGCCATTAGTAAGATTGTCTCGAAACAAGATTCTACAACCTCATGCTTTTCAGGTGCAATACTATCTGTCTCGGCAGCTCACAGTGGTCGCATTGCATGTGCTTACGATCCCAAAGGGTGCAATGTGACACACCATGTTTCTGATGTGAGACTTTTTGTTAGATACCTTGTTGCTGAGAATAACATTTTGCACGGGATGTTATGCTTTTTTCAGGTGGAAATAGGAGTGTTCGAGTGCGAATCATCAGGTGGTGTGGAGTGGATGCGTGAAGATACATTTAGCGTCAAGAAGCTTCGAATTCATGAAATAAAGTGAGTTGTGTCTTTTAGCACTCAGTCAAACAGAAGTTCTCTACACTGGTTTATTTATTTATTTATTTAATACGCTCAGAAGAACGCGCTTCAACTAGAACACAGGTTGAACCTTCGATGTCTAGCCAATTTTCGAAAAAAAAATCAATAAACAAGAACCAAGAACCCTGTCTCACGGAGACAAATTGAGCTATGAATAGCTAGTCTGTCAATCTTATCGATCAAAAGGCTGGTGCAGTATTTTAAAAGGGCGGGGGGCTTAGTGGTCGATTGCCAAAGCTGCCTCAGGAGCTATGATTACTCTTAACAAAGCTGAGACTCTCGAGTTTGCAAATATACGGATGCCCGCGTCAGCCGGCTATGACGCCCTTAGTCCCGATAGACATCATTGGGGCTCACCGGAACTTGGAAACACGAGTATACCGACAACCTTCGTGGAACCGGCAAGCTGGACATGAGTGGTTAAACCGCATCACTCATTTAGCTCGCTGCACGGCACGAGGCCAAGGTTATAAGTGGTGCGTTTTGCGGTTAGGTGTCGGACTCTGCGTCTCATTTGCCTTAACTGCTGATGGCAAGAGTAGTTGAGCGCTATAGTGGTCTATTGTGACTGATCTGTGTTGTGTGGCATGAGACATATCAACAGCAGAAGCCTAGCTTGAAATTTGTCAGTACAGCTGAAGCAACAAGGGTTTAGCCTGCTTCAATAATTGATATGCTCCCTACCCTCGATGGTCATGGTGCAGGTTGGAATTAGAATTTGGACCGTCTGGTCCTGCACCCGATCGGATATTCCCAATCGAAGGATCTCGAGGCATGCCTTTGTGGCGCGTTTCAGAGAGTTGCTTAACCATGGCTCCGTAACCATTTCTGTCTAATTACAGCACGGGAGAAATGGGTGGATTTTCGTCGGCTACTCAAACTAGTTTCTGTGAGAGCATCTAAGATCACACTGTCGTTGACTACTGGCTACTCAGCTACAGCCAGTGGAGCATGAGAAAGTGATGAAACATCATGTTCACATCGATAGTCACTTGCCAGTTCTGTCTAACTCCGGCCTTTGAAAAAAGTGGGTGGACGACGGCTACTCTGCGCATGCTTGACGGCTCATCGGCTGGATTTCTGACAAGGGAAGTGTTTAGAGTGGTAAACGCATCTGCCAAAACGACTAGTTACGTTAGTATCTCTAGTGGCTCAACAGTAAAACTGCGCAGTATCCCGCCACGAGCTGTAGGTTCCAAGAAGTTACAAGCCTAAAAAGGTCGTTTTTTTGTGCTTTTTGGACCCCCCGAAAAGGGCATTAATCTTCCGAAAATTGGGAAACGGACCTCATAAATGTGTTCAGCGCTTGAGGGGGGGGGGCGCTGATCACGAATCTGCGGTTTATTAGTCGATTTTCCGAAATTTTCGGCTAATTTCGTTCGAAGCTTCCCAACCGGGAAAAATTTCGGGGGGAAAAATGCCACTTGCGAGATTTTCGGATCGATACGGTAGATGTTGCTCAAGTTGTCCCTTTGGGGGTCGTTTGGAGTGCTGAACACGAATCTCGAGTTCGTTCATCGATTTTTTTGTAAATTGCGGTAGATTACGGAGGGTATACGGTAGTTTGGGCAAAATCTCAGATTTAACTCAAAATTAGTATACGGGGGTTATTCGGGGTGGATAATACGGATTTAACGTCCTTTTGTCGATTTTCAAATTACTGAGGTGGGTTTTGTCCCCTGAATGACATGTTACTTGCCGTAAGATACAGTGAACCTCGGAATTTCGACAAATGAACTCCAAATTCGTGTCCACCACCCTAGATTACCCCTACGTGTGTTTTCGGCTGAATCCGAAAATTTTTTTGAATCTTCCAAAAAAAAATGCCTGATGACATTTTGATGACCCTTGCCTTTTCGCGAAGCTTGAAAAGTGCTCATAACTTGTTCGAACCTGCAGCTCGGGGTGGGATACTGCGCATTTTTACTATTGAGCCAGAAAAGGCATTAACCGAGCGCTAATATCTTTACCTCGCTACTGTTTCCCTGTAGCCATCGCTGTCTCTCTTCGGCCCTGCGAGAAAGCGGGTGGATTCTCATAGACTACTCCGACTGGAGTAAGCAAGTTAATTGAACATCTACATGGGAGGTACGCTTTTATTCGTCTTGTACTCATCCTGATAGGATACTTGGACTTTAGAGATTAGGTGCTATAGATTACATAAACACTTTTCGGCGAGAAAATGGAAACTAATCCAAGCGTGCGGCGCAGCATCAAGTTCGCTTCCATCCAGCTCTGCATGGCTTACTTGGTGGGGAGCGGTACGGATTGCAAACTCTTCCATTTGTCTTATGTTGCCGCTGTATTCCATTGTTTCCAAGCTATTGATACAAGGTTAGGATTTTCGAATAACTATTTGTAGCCCCGTCAGCAGTCCTCCTTTGCCGTTCCAACAACACTCGTTCGACCTGTCACCCTCTCAGCATCCGGATTCTATGAAGAGCAGTCAATCAATCTCTTTAGGTATAGTTTGCTTCGAGTAGGCTTTGTGATTGAGAAGGCCGTCCCGGATATTCTTGGGAGGGATTATGGGCTGTGTGTTTAGTGAACCTGAAAAGGTTTTTTGAAGTTCTATGTACAAGAGGCCGTAGGAAGTTATCACCAGAGCGAAAAAAAGCCCTTACTGAAACGTATCGTTTTATGTGGGAACCATAGTGCTGCGGTACTATATTTCATGCTGCAATTGTGTTTGGCTGATTTATTAGGAGTGAAAACGCTCGTGTAAAACAACATATTTAGCTAGACTTTTAAGTTCCCATGAAAAAGATGGTTCGTCTCGACTGGGTCTCTACTGAGGATGGCTCTCATATTCTAACAGCTGGTGTGGGGCCTAATATCTATATGTATAGCCAGGTAAGTAGCTTCACGGACCTCCAGTACGCTCTGTATCTCTTTTATTTGCATTGCTAATTAGCCTTGTATAGGTTTCACTTGATCCTGCGCAGCAGAACGTGGCACTAATGAAGGAAAGCGAGACTACATTGAGGCGTCCGTCGTTGCGCAAGGCATCTTCTCTTGTTGCCTGCTCGCCTTCTCGAGCTCGCCTTGTGCGTTAATGAACATCTATCATAAGTTTCGGTTTTTCTTTCGTCGCGTCACTAAATTATTACAGACTCGTTGGGTGTGCACTCGAGTGCTCGAACTGCATTCTGCCGATGGTCTGCCTCCAGTTCCCACGACACTGAGTTGGGCACGTGATGGGCTGCTCATTGTTGGTATGCAGAGCGAAATGCGTGTCTATCACCAGTGGAATATGCGGCGTAACTATGATGATAATAACAAAAAGTAGGTCCATATTTTGGGTAGAAGCGATGCCTCCGAAAAGAAGTGATTTCTCAAACATGGGGGTTGGTTTCCGCTGCGATACGCTTTCAAATCGAATACCTCATTGAGCGAATGGCTTCTCAGCAGCAGCTTGTGGTCGATACAAAGCGGCCGCGTAGTCCTATTTAGCAAAAGGTTTGCCGCTCCCCCCCCTCCCATCGTTATCGCAGCAGTTTTTCGTTCTGTGATGGAAGCACTTTGTGCCTGTAGGCAAACTTCTGCCTCATAGCCATTGGCATCGCAGAAGCTCTTCAGCAGAAGCATGTGGTGCTGTAGGCAAAACTTTTGCCGCGGCTCGTCGTTGTGACAGGATTCGTTGCGTGTCAGGGTCCGCAACAAGGAGGCCGACCATGTGGTAGTCCGTGGCCAGGATATCCTCCTTGCCATGGTGCACCACGCGGAGACCTCTCGCAAAGGAACATGGAGCGATATCTCAGCGGTCAAAAATCTAGAAAGTGACTCGAAATCATCCTCTGGGAACTGCTCTGCAATGCCAGTTGTGCTCTCCTTGAGATGGAGCGTCTTACATATCTACTGTGCTGCTGATTAGCATCTGATCATTTTGAGAACAATAAAATGGTGTCTCTTATGAGGATCTTAGTGGTCCGACTGTCGCCCAAACCGTTGCACACTCCGTCAATAACTTCAAAGCGTCCTAAGGTCACTGTTATACCAAAAGTTTGTGACCGCCACAGGTGCGGTCAAGTGTTACGAATCGTGGGGGCACCAGTGCCGCACAATATAAATGTGCTGTCGTATGAACAGTGTGCAGAACCTGTCTCTGTCGCTAACTCGAAGGGGGTTTTATGCCTGAAATGTGAAAAGCGTGCGCTAATCGGTCACTTTCGCAGCTGTCCATCGCAGTGCAGTGCACAGCGACGGGTGCCAGCGGCAGCTACCCTGCCAAATCCAGAATCGTGCCGGTTGTTTCTTGGCAGGCAATTGCAGACAAAACGTCGGATCAATAACTGGAATCGTAGTGCATATCAGTTCAAATTCAGTTCTACAAAGGGGCAGGCTCTAAGATTTATACATTTAGGATCAGGTGAAGACACTAGGAGGGAAACGAAAGAAGGAACTACGAAAAAGGAAGAAAAACGGAGGAAACCTGCACTGGACTAATCACTCCGTCACTGTCGCGGGCATTGGTATCAGTGCTCCACACTGCGACCCATGCCCGCGACAGCGACCGATTGCGCCACGGTTTTAAATTTTTTTCATTCGAATGTATAACACCCATATGCAAGCCTGCGACGCGACCGGCGCACGCAAAGTGTTCCCGCGACAGTTTTTCTTTCAAGGTGACAGGGTGGGTCCCGACACGATTTGTAAAAGATGAGCGTGTTGTCGCGGTCGCAGACTGGAGATATAACAATGGCCTCAGCGACAGTGACCTAGCCAAATCCAGTAAAGTGCCGTGTTTCTTGGCCATGAGCGACAGCGACTGCTGGTCCTCATCAGCAGGGAAAGATTTGTCGTGTGGGTAGAACAGCGATTTTAAGCCATTGTTATACCCCACGACAGACCCTTCGCTGTCGCAGAACGCTGCGACGTCGCTGTCGCTGAAAGCCAGCCATCGCTGTCTGTGAGGGCCAAGAAAAATAGGAATGACACTGGATTGAACCTTCGGTCGCTGTCGCTGACACCCGTCACAGTGCACTTTCACTGGATGCTCACAGCTATTTACGGACGCTGCCCTAGTCGACATGAAAGCGTATCACGGTCGAATATAAGGCCTTGGGTGTTGCAAACTGGGCTCTAGTTTGGGCGGCAGTGTCATCGTGAGCTGCTGAAGAGGTCTGTAGTGGAGCTGAAAGCGTAATATTGTTGAAATAGGCCGGGAGCATGCTTCCCGCGACCAGCGACAGCGACAGTGCTCATCAGGCATATCGATTTTTTGTCGACATGGATGGTAGACATTGCGTCGTGTCGCTCATTGCTGGAAGTGTGATCCCGGCCATAGACCTGTTCCCAGCGCGTGAGCTTTATCAGGCGGCTATTGTCGGTTCCTGCCACCTCAGGGTACGGTTTTGCTGGTCTATATGCTGGCCAGTCCTTCAATGCTTGCACTAGAAGATTATTTCTCGTTCCTTGCTGCGAAATCTCATAATTATAGTTCATAAAGAACGGAAATTCGTAGGAGTCGATGTGATGGCTTGGCACTTTGCATCGATTCATCAATTTTTCTGAAACCACCACTTTTCGCGGCCTCCCCTACAATTCTCCTGAGGTCCTGACCCTTTTTCACGATTTCCTGTACCTCCAGTTGCGTTCGACTGATTGTGAAGGCGAGAAAGCTTCACTCGATTCTGTGCTCAGGTTTTATTTATTTATTTGATTCGTTCGAATGAACGCGCCAACTCATAAAAAATGAACAGTAAGCAGAATCCGTGATAGTTGCATCAACAAAAAAAGCGAGAACGAAGAAACCGATGAGAAGAAGAGTAAACAAAATAGCATTTAAATTGAGATTGAAGAGTCGGAAGGGATCTGAGAAGGACGCATCGAACAATAGTGAAAAGCAGTTGAACAAACCGCTCGGAAGGAAAGTAAACAAATTTACATAAAACGGATAACAAGGCTGAGATGAAGACGTGTTAACTAGTAGGCGTTTGGAATGGATGTGTGTATCCAGTATACATTGGATCCGGATCAAAAAATTTCGAATACTCGGATTTCGGAGAACTCAAAAACTAAAGGCCGTGAATATCCGACTCAAACGGATAGATTCAAAATAACAACATCGGATAATCCGATTCAGTCGGATAGGGAGGCTAAACGGATAGTCGAATTCCGGACCAATCCGAAAATTAAGTTTTTTCGGTGATTCGGAATTTGGATCACTCGGATTTTGACGTTTTTTCGGTGAATCGGATTTTGAATCATGGAAATTTCAATTCATTCGGATGGATATCCGAAAATGAGTGAGTCGGATCCAATGTATAGTAGTATCCAGGATATAGTCACTAATAAACGTAAGGTTTGGCATAGTCCATGCTCAGAATGCACAACAACGAAGCTGGTTTTGGCCGTGCCAGCCAGCTATGCCGCCAGGGTTATGCTTACGCTGTGACGATCCCAGAGGGGGCCGCAGCCTTGTGCGAGGGGAGAGGGCGGGGGCCGCAGCTTACGCCGGCCACCGTGCAAAAATAGTTGGTATTCACAAGGGTTTTGTAGAAATGAATAGAATAAAATTATATTTGCAGGATTCGTTCAAAATTGTAGTGAACTTAAAAAAAACGATTTTGATAACGAAGTCATCGAGTTTCGCTAGAGGTTCTATCGATCTGAAGATCGCACTAACGACCTGCTTAGGAATCGCATAAATTTCCCATCCTGAGAGAGGGGGCCGCACTAATTTCCAAGCTGGAGGCAGGGGGCCACAACTCTGGCGAACTAATCACAGCGACATGCCTTACCCTGCATGCCACTTTGATGCATACCGGAACTTCGTAACATGGGTTTGCTGGCTACCCTCGTGGGACCGGTAAGAGGCCAAATAGCCTCTGGCACGAAAAGAAGTTATCTTATGAAAACGTTCCAGAAAAAACATGGTATTGGCATCACGCCATTTTGCATTACCTTTACAGGAAAACACTGCTCGAATCTCTACAGCGCGGCATTAAAATACCGATTCTAAAACAACAGCAATAAAAATAATAAGAGGCAATAGACACAATCATTATTTGTGCCGCGGTGCCATCGTCATCAGAAAACAGAAACAACCATAAGATTGTTTGAAATAGCTGCTACCGGTTCGATGCCTCTACGTAAAGCAATTTTCTTTCGATTTGCAGGCGCAATGAACCGACTGCTCAAGTCCTCAGTCTAGCGATTTCACAGTCACATTTGATGCTCGATCAACTGCAGAAGAAAAAGGAGGTGACTCCTAATAAGAGCAGACTTTTCTTGGACTTCATGAACAGGTAGTTTTGATTGTTGGCTCGTCAACATAGGTCTTGTTTTTGTGACGAGTGTTGGATACTGTGCTCAGATGTGTGTCAAACGCGATATACTGAGCGCAAAATAGTTATCATTTTTGCACGATGAGTTTCTATGCTTGATACTGCCACTTAAGATCTGCCCCGAGCAAGGAGGCCAATTCATCCTCCGTCTTGGATGCAATATCATCTGAAGGACTCTTCGAAGCTGCCCGTCTGGCATCACCTATCCTGCCGCAGTACCATCCGAAGCAACTCATTGTTCTGCTCAACGCTGGCAGAACGAAACGAGTCAAAGCTATTCTTCTTCATGTGCTTATTGCTCTCAAGGTTGCATATTTCTCAGCGCCTAAATCACTTACAAAAGTCTTGCAGTTCAGAGATATTTTCAGCAGCGGCAAGGGTCGACACACAACCCTCTTTCGCGGGCTGCATCTATCAAACGCATGTCAACAGTTGACGGAATCGAAGATGAGAATGCTGCAGGAATTCAGGTGGAAGCCATTATTATTGAGCGTTTTGCAAACGATATTCCTGCTCTATCATTTTTCAGAAGCGCTCCATCAATTTCGACGAGAATAGCCCGGATTACGATGAAATTGATGATATTGCACCACTTCCCCTGTACTCACTGATTGCAGCTGATACTGATAACACTGTGGAGTTCACAGAAAAGGCGGAGTCGTTTGTAAGTTGACAAAAGTTTTGTGGTTTTCCGTTAGATTGGTCCGAAAATATTGTACCGGAGTAAGCCAAGGAATTAAGCTCCTATTTTTCGTCTGTAATCTGTTGTCCAATGTAGTACCATTCGAAATCGTAATTCTCCCTCTATCTAGTGGCGTTAATCGCTTTTCGCAGAACTCGACCTGCCCCGAATTTCGCAAAAAAAAACTTTTCGATACTAAACATCAATAAGTGTCTTTCATTGTCCTGGTTCTATTATTCGAAGCCGTCGTAGTTCATAGAGCATTCAAAATATTCTAATGCGACATTATAGGACCCAAACGAGTCCGCAGAATTCCTTCATTGACACGATTCTCGCATTTTTCCGGAAATTTTCAAAACCTGACATTGTAAGGAGTCGCAGTTTTCATAACTCATGGCGCGAGCGATGCTGCGGCCTCTGTCTGCCCTCCGTTCTTTCGCTGTCTCTAACCTCCGCTCCGCACCAGCACGCGTAGAAACCATGAGAATCGCCCTTTTTTACAGCCTGTATATTATATTACCTTTATCCAGCTGCTTTGGGGCATCCAATATATTCAATTATTCCAGACAGTTTTTCAAACATAAGTATGTTAAACACTTAGCGAACTTCTTTATGGATCGATTTTCACATTTTTGTACTTTTTTTCAGTCAGCAAAATTCTTCTTATCTCTGGCTGTGGTTAAAGGCAGTGTTCACGATGATTCTCGTTTCCAAGTTTTCCACTCAAAACAATCTGTTGGCAACCAAGTGTTACCAGAATCACGAAGAAACGGCGAGAAACGCACTAAAACGTCTTATTTCAGAGACATTACTCTCAGGCCTGGACTATTTGTCCGATTGGATGAACATGTTCACGGTGGTTGTCACCGGTAATAAATGGGACTAATCGGAAATGGAAGAATATTTTGGGCAAAATAGTATTAGTTAGGGCCCGAAGGAAAGAACGGAGCAACACGGATTGGAGAATTGCAAAAGACGGGTCCACAAAAGATTCCATCGTCACATCGAACAGTTCCATTGATACTTAAGAGGCGGGCTGATACTTGAGAATTTCGAGCCCTTCTGGTGCGTTTTTCTCGGTTTCTTCGTCATTTCAGTTCTACTCGGGGGCCAAACAATCGATTTAGCGATTAATCTCAAAATCGAAGATTATCGTGAACACTGCCTTTAAAGGCAGTGTTCACGATGAAAACGGTCTTCGATCCTGTAAGTCCCTCAAACTTCTTTGTGTTATTCCTGCCCCACCCACTCCCTCAATGGCCAACAAGGGAAAGGGCGGGTAGGGTGTAGTGCATACAAGATTGAGGGCCGAATGGGGATATCTATGGCTTGTTTCAGCCGTTCTTTCGCCATTATTGTTGGAATGGATCTCAGCACATTCGATTTTCGGTGAAATCTTGAAAATCGCTTTGATCGTGAACACTGCCTCTAAGCAGTTACGTTTCACTGTGAAAATAATTAGTAGACTGTTGAAATATATGGTATGTCTTTTCTTCAGAATGACAGTCGTGGTTATGGCTCCCTGTTCTCCGCGGATAAGTTGGAGGATAACGAGCTTGATGAAATTCTCGGCGACGATGATGAGGATGATGGTGAATCGTCCGTCCGCAAACGGAAGCCATCTATATCTATTGATCGTAGTAAAATGGCGTCTGTTCCCACCGTGTTCACTGCGCGGCATAATAGGTTGGTTTCATGCAGTTAAAAAAACTGATCTCTCTGTGTTATGTGCAGAAAAAGCGAGTTGTGCGGTATCAATATGACTTGCTCTCCTGCTTACCCTCAGCAAGGAAGCTGGGAAATTATTTTCCTTGTGAACCATCTCCAAAATCGTTATTGTTTTGGTTGTTTCCAGAATGTTGACAGAGCTGCTCACCCATACTCATCTTCCCGGATTATCAACCGTTGATCAGATGCATCTCTTAGCAATTGCTGACACTTTGAGCCATTTCTCGCCTGATAAACTTGACAAGTTGACGCAGGCGAATGCTGGTGAGAGCTTTCTTGCCACCCTCTTCTTACGTTAACTCATCCGATCTGAGAGTATTTGCTTCGAGTGGTTCCATAGAGTTTCGTTTCGCGTCAAGAAATAGGAGCAACAACTGCACTGCAAAATGGAGGGTTCATGGAAAAATTGTCATTCATAATCAAGCATGCTTTTCCACGACGGCATTTTGAAGAAGAGGTCAAATTCTGCTTCATAGGTGCGCTCCGTTGGTCTGAACGGATTTATTAGCGTCTTTTTAAAGGTCTTTATTGTGAAATGGCCTTTTCACTTTGGTTGCGCGCACCAGATTTGGTTTTAAATCGGCCCCGCGCGCAACCCCTTTTTCGAAATCTCAGTTCGGAGTGAACGTAGAAATCAGAGCTAAATTGCACTAAAAAGACCGCAAAAAGTTGATTACAACTCCCGAAAATGGTTTAGAATCAGGGGTGTGCGGCAATTGCCGTTTGCCGCTTGCCGACCATTTTTGGGGTTTGCCGTTGCCGTTGCCGTTTCCCGAAATTTTCGCTTTAAAACGGCAACTTTTCGGCAAAAATGCGTTAAAACAACAGGGCCTGGTGTGCGCCCTCACCTCAGTTTCTGTATTGGTCAGCGACTCAAAGCTGCAACAAATAATTCTTTGGCTAGTTACAGCCAAAGATATTTTGACTCTGTTATCAGAGGAGTTTGTTTAGGTTCTAAGTTGGGAGCCTCTAAATGTCTTTTTTTAATCATGAAATTTTTAACCCATCAGAAATGCCGAATTCGCAAAAAAGCTTTTCCAGAAACATGCCGATTCCTGCAATTTCCGAAACTGCAAAAACAAATGGTACAAAAGTTTTGGCGTGAGAGCGTCTTTTTTAGACAGATGAACCATTTGAGAACTTTTGTAAGTAGGCCCGCTTATCGTTGGTTGGTTGGCTGATGGTAATAAATGGGACAGGAAAATCAATTCTGCGAGATCATTAGCTGAAACGAAGGGTTGACGGTGCTATTGCAGCGAGGGGGGGCACTTGGCCACGCCTATTTTTCTGCTCCACAACTACTCTACTAATTTTGGAAGGGGAGGAAAACCATCAGTTGGTTCTCAAATTGCGCGGCGGCGCGAAAAAAATGGGCATGGTCAAGTGGGATGATGAGGTGCCCTCTCCCCGCTGCGATAGCACCGGGTTGGCTCTTTGGCAGAGCTGAGTTTTCTATGAAACGGTGTAGAGTTTAAAAACGAAAATCTTCGGAGGCAGCGATTGAAGCCGTCTTCAAAATTTTTGCCTGAAATCAAAATGTCCGAGGCCCATTCCAACAGCAGTGTCGAAAACCTGCGCAAAACAAGCAACTAACCAATATACGGCCAAGAAACTTGGTTTTGGTGTGCTCGCCCCACCCACTTCCTCGGTAGCCACAGGGAAAGTGGGTGGGGAGGGCACACCGCATTCACGTTTTTGGGGCCGTATAGAGTGATTTATTGCTTGTTTTTTAGTAGACGTTGTTGTTGTATTGGGCCTCGTGCCGGCTTGTTGGCTGAATACACAGATTGGGAAACGCCAAAGAGCAGTCGGCTGGATAAACGCACCGCGCGCGGCGCTTCAGCGGAACGGAAACATTAAGCCATTTTTGAAAGCTGTAATAAGGGAATCAGCATAGATCAAGCTACATAGGTGAGCGCAACGCTCCATTCCATATCGTGCTTGATTTCATTTTGATGAGTTTAACGGAGAAGCTTGTGAATTGATCGACCACCAAATCGCATTTTAGGTTATTTCGCTTCATTTCCTAGCTTTCTTATTACTCCAGGCTTTTTATGCCAAATAATTTTTTAAAGATATTTCAATACATTTTTGAAACTTTTTTTTGCCCATTTCCAAATCGTTACTTTTGCCAGGAAGCTAAATTTTCAGAAATTGTACGCACTGAAAACTACTCATCGTTTTTTTTTGGGTTTGAATGGTTGGTTGTACCCGCCTGAGAACGTAATTAGAGTTTATTGGGACACCAACGCACTATTGTGAAGATACGGGAGATCGAGTGCCTCGAATTCCGTCAAAAGAGGCCGGCCCTCCGACAGCCATCTGGCATGAAATGATAAAAGAAAGTAGCTTATCAGCAAACGATATAGCTTAATGAGTGGAAGTTGATGTATCATTTGTTGACAAGCTACTTTCTTTTCTCATTTGATGCCAGAGGGCTGTCGGAGGGCCGCCCTCTCTTGACGGAATTCGAGGCATTCGATCTCTCATATATTTACGATAATGCGGAGGTGATCCAACTAACTCCACCTACGTTCTCACGTGGGTACAACCAATGATTCAAACCCAAAAAAACAACGGTGAGTGGTTTCCACCGCGTACGATGCCTTTAAGTGAAAAATTCGACCTCTGAATCCCTAAATTTTGGACTGTATTTTCCATCAGAGGGCCTGCTCAATTAGAAGCCTATTTTCAGCAACACAGCCATCAGCTCCACCGGTTTTGGGGCATCATTCCGGAGGGTATGCAACTGCTGCTTCTGGAATTGAATGTGTTGACGAGTGCGGATTGCGTTTTCTGATGGCAATGAAGCAGCACGAGTATTTACTCCTTTGTTTACCGCTCAATCAAAGAATGGAACTGAAGGTACATTGGTTAGGGCCACCTCGATTCTCGTTTCGAATCTCATAAGTTTTCAGAAAAATGGACTGTCGTCATCAGACATAATTTGGGCCCAACATTCCGAAACGGAGACTGAATTACTGAATGCTGTTTCCAGCCTGCAAAAAGGCAACTTAGTATGGGAGGAACTGAGAGGTCTCGGCATAGCATGGTGGCTGAAAAATACTGCAAGTCTGAAGATCTGCATTGAAAAGGTAGGCACGCTTGTGCTAGTTTTAATAGAAAAAGGTTCATTGATATTACTGATTACTCGAGGTATATTTCACATATTTAGCTCGCTAAGGCAGCTTTTCAACAAAATCAGGACCCTATGGACTCTTCTCTATACTATCTTGCTCTCAAGAAGAAGAATTTGTTAACTCATTTGTTCAAGGCGCGTCATTTTATATTATTTATACATAACGGTTTCACCTGATGTTGGAGGCAACATACACGTTTAGGAAACACCAAGAGAGGGCGTATAGTTGTGTCTCGCTGCGAAAAAAAAACCTCAAAATTGAAGTTTTTTCTTGTAGAAATACTATATTTATTCATTACAGAACGTGAGGAATTCACAAATGGCGGACTTCTTCACCCAAGATTTCAATACTGAGCATTGGAAAAAGGTATGCTGAGCATTATTCTCATTAATGTTTTCTGGAAACATTACGCTGCATTAACAGGTAGCTGCCAAGAATGCGTTCGTGCTCATGAGTAAACAGCGTTTCCATCATGCAGCTGCGTTCTTCTTACTGAGTGGAAGCCTTAGAGATGCCATCCAGGTGCGTATTACTTCCCTGTAGGATGCTGAGGAAGAATTGTTGTCTCCATGATAATATCCAGACGATTCTTCGCAAATGTCACGATTTACAACTTGCGATGGTTATCCTTCGCCTGTACGAAACAGACATAGACTCCCAGCAGTCGATGCTAAGGGAAATATTGTGCCGGTATTTGCTTGTTGATCTGAATGTCTGTTATCCCGGCCAGTTATCATTCTCTCTATTTCCAGTGAGGTTTTGGGACAGTCTCCAGAAGAGTTTGAGCAGGCGCGTGGGGTGTCAAATGACGACAGTATTTTAAGCTTCGAGGCAAGCAAGTGAGTTTCGTTTCATTTTGGTTCAACCCTTGAGGTCATAGCTGAGCGTATTGTTTCTGAAACGGCGTATGCTGTGTTGAAATTCCCAATCGTTTTGAGTAGGTCTATGGAATCGTCGTCCGGGCACTTGTAGAAGCGGCGATGTTTGACCGCTGCTAAGGGATCTGCAGAGTGGAAGTCGCGGGATTGCTAGCAACGACTAAAAGCGGTGGGGGTGCTATATTGGTTACAGTGGTGATGGCTGCGTTCGACGCGGTGTAAAAGGCGACGAGGGACGGCCGCAGTGTTTCGACGCCGCGGTAGACCTGCATCATTGCCACCGAGCGACAACCGATGCCGCGACGATAATGTTTGAAAGCTTCTTTTCTGTCGCCGGGTCATGGTTGACGCTTGGCGGCCACTTGTCTATCGCTGCAGCTCTTCAGACCGCGGGTGTAGGACGTTCAGGCCGAAAATCTAGAGCGCAGACAGGGAGAGAGAAGGTGGAAAACTAGTTAAAAGAAGAAAGCTAATAATAATGATTTACACCCTCACGTTCGAGATCTTATTTCTTTCTGGTCTGAAGCTCTTTGCTTCTCAGTTTTGTTTAATGATTCTATTCAGTGAAAAAAGAGGAACTAGCCTTCTCTGCGTCTTACTCGGTTTTCGGCCTAAACGTCCACCACCCGCAGACCACATACAATCATGGAGACAGAATGCTGTTTCATCCAAAACACTGCATTGGACAGCCGGTTTCACCCGTCTAGACTCAGAAGGAAGGATACCGTTCGATATTTCGTTATTAGAACATCAAGATTTTAAGGCTACGTTTTGAACAAAATTCCATATTACCTCGAAGCTGTCCTTGAAGGCACGGGACACCTAGATTTTTTTCAATGCTCTTCCTGGAGAGGGTCACAAGCTGATCACAACGATATCTCTGATATCGTTCTAGGCCCTTTATAAACAGAGTTATGGCTCCTGAAATATGCCTGTATTTTGAGGCGAAATTTTGGTGAACGAGTTGTCCCAGGCCTGTTTTTCTCTTCTTTCGCAGTTGCTGCACGAGAGCGAACCAGGATGGGGAGACAGACCGTAAAGGAAGTGAAAGTCTAAATCGCGGTTAAAATTCATCGATCCATTTAGCCGCTTTTGAGTGCGAAAATCAAGAAAGGGCTGTGGCCCTTTGTGTTGAATTTAAGGGGTCGGGCCCTTGAAGGTCGCTTATATCTTCTCGCTTCTTCGGAGGAATCGAGATCTTGCGCTTTGCACGTGGTATACAGGAGGGGTTTACTACGCAATTAACATTCAAGAGACCGCCTGCTCCACGGCGAATTTCCACAGCCGACCGGTGCGCTCCACGGCTAATGGTTTCCGTGGGTGACATGCTCAGATAGTCGGTGGTACTCGGACGCCGCCGATGCGGAGCTCGGACGCTCCCACAGCGACGTCTGGCCTGGAAAACGGGCGCTCACCGGCCACAGAGCCTTCTCGGACGCCAACCTCTACCAAATTTTAACGGTGAGCGCCCCTTCACGCTATTGTAGGACGTCGGTTTTTCGTGATGCTCCGTGACGAAGCGCTAAAGTTGTTAGGAAACAAGCCGTAAAGCCTGTTTCCTACAAAATTTGCCTAGAAGGCTTCAGTCCCCCAGGCCTCCCTTCCTTTTTGGGTCATCTCGGCAATATCAAGACTTTGCTTTGCCCTTTAACGACCATTAATCGGCCGACCACTTAACCCCCACGCGTTCCGTATACAGCGCGGGTTTGCACTAATCCTTCAACATGTACTCTCGTGTTGGTCGTTTGACGGTTGTTGGTCTGCGTCCGGGAAAATCGACATAGCCGTCTCGCTAGGGGAGCTACCGGTCTGCGTCTCTCATCCCGCTCACTCCAAGGTGCGCTCACCGGACACGACGACTAGAAGTCGGCGTCCGAGTACCACCGACTGTCTGAGTGTGTGGACACTCGGTCCGCTGGGAACCACTTCGATTGGAGCGGGCTTCCCTACATGGTACACATCCATTGTTTCATTTCCACTCCACTCTTGAGTAGAATGGGAGAAAGGCCATGATGGAGCCACAATCATTAATTTTCTTACGAGCGTGGTGCGTTTCAAATTTGAAAAGTATTTCAACTGTGCACGCGCAAGGTGCTCTGAAACACGACTTTTCGCCAATTTTCGGGCGTGTTGGCCACGCCCGAAAATTGGCATTAAATGTTTTTCTCTCGACTTGTGGAATTTTCTGTAGGTTACAGCAGATGGTTAGGACTACACCGTGCGAAACCCACCTTAATTATTGGAGATTTGAAAAGTGGATGGATTTCGGATACATGATGTTCTAATAAGCCTCATAGCGAATTTATGATGGACTCAGAGACTTTGACCTGCAAAGTTGTGTGTTGTAGGCGACGATAATTCCAATAAAAAATCTGAAGGAATCTGATTCGGGATCAGCATCCCAGCTCCTCCTAAATGACCACCTGGGCGAAGTCACACCAAGACCTGAAACGTTCAACAACACATAACAAACGGCAAACGACAACAGTTTTATTGAAAATTGTAGAGTAAACATCATTCATTGCTTAGCACCTCCAAACATACCCCGTAGAGAAGGTTCAGCAACATCTGGAGCATTGAACTAACGGCAGGCTTTCAGCCCCATCCCGCCAAGTTACCCTTCACGCGGAAATCTGAGATAATATTGATCAATGGCTTAATTACCACAGTCGACGTTAATTTCATAAGAAATTGAAAAGTAAACAGCAGTTTCTTGCTCAAAAACTCGGATAACCCTCTTGGTCAAGGCAGCAAAATTTTAAACATTGACCTTCTACAGTTATTTCAATTAGTTGGAGCTATTATTTCGAAAATCAATCAGGTGACACCGAGTTCGTGATAATCATCGTCTATAACCCTTCTCAGTAAAGTTTGGGACAATTTCTTTTTGAACAAAGAAGTTAGAAATTTCGAAAAGTTTCGTTTCTAGAGATGCTGGTAAAATAACTGCTCAAAATGCTTGACCACTGTGAATGTAAATAGGCTAAATTACAAAGAATTTAATGATACTCAAGAAAGACCCCATCTCCCAATATTAAAAAAAAATACTGAATGTTTTATGGCATGGGTGCGCAGTGTGGACACGCGGTCTCTTAAGTGTTAAATGAAAACCACAAAATTCATATCTGAGGGTGTACTGTGTTTTCGAAGCCAGCGTTCGCATTACGGTCGTTCTTTTTTTGTGAAGACGTAGATGACAAGATCAATGGGAAGAATAAGTAGTATTGGTACAAGATGACATGGAAGAAGAAGAAGGTGACGATGACGGTGACGGCGAATAAGCAGCAGTCATTACCACAAAGGGGGTAAAATAGAGAACAACGACGACGTTGCAAAAGTAGAAGTCCGCGGCAAAAAAAGAAGAAATAGAAGTTGACGTGCAAGAATTAGTAGTGGAAGGTGAAGAAGAAGGCGATGTAGGAGAAAAGGAAAGCTAGACGTAGACAACGCCGAAGTTTTCGAAGAAGAGATTGAGTATAGTAGGAGAGGAAGAGGTTGGAGAAAAAGTAGAAGGAGACGACAAAGAAGAGGCCCTAGTAGAAGGCGACAGCGAGAAAGAGCTAATGATCTATGACTGTAGATAGGAAGGAGGCTACGGCGACGATCAGGAAGCATAGTAGTAGTAGTAGTAGTAGAATGTCACAATAAAAACAAGTAGATTGCAACTACTGAGACGACGGCAAGGGAGCAGAAGTAGAAAACTAGGAAGAAAAGGTGGAATCCGAAGTTCTAGAAGGGTACGACAACGAAGAAGAAGCAGAGAACGGCGATGTGGAATAAGGCTATGACGACCATGGAGAAGGATTAGATTGTTATGTAGAAGCCAATGAGTAGCAGAAGTGGCAGAAGAAGACGACTATGACGAAGGAGAAGAATCCCTCACAAAACCATGAAAAATCTCATATCCCTATAAATGTCACAATTCACCCGTATCAGGTCATCATTTTCCTGATTTGAATAGGCTCGAATCATATTGGAAACAACAGTGTTATAGATCAGATTTGTCAATTACCTCATATCTGTCCGCTAGGTTATATATTTTTTCCTCGGTCTATGATTTCAGACGACATGATCATTGTGTTCAGGGATCCATTTGTGCGATCGATGACGTATTGGCTCCTGAAAGACTTATCACGTTCCGCCAATACACTTCTCCAAGAAGCGCATCGTGAGGGATCAAATACGCGCACAAATCTTTCTGACATTTTCAATTTTTACTCATTCCTTCGGAAACATCCGCTGGTTGTGAGACAGCGTATTGCTGATGCTGGCGCACAGGTGAGGTTGAGAGTATTCAATCTGTTCTCATAAGCTTCCATTGGCGTGTCTGTTCCAGGTCGGGTCTACAGAACAGTTCCTCGTCATCGCGAAACGTCTCGAAACGCTTGTGACACCTGCTGAGCGCAGGTAAGGCGGCGGATAACATGAGTTGAATAGAAGCCATAGCTCACAATGAAAGCCGTGTCTGTAATTCTGGCAAGATAAGTCAGCAACGTCCTTTCAAAATTTTCGCATGTTTTCGAGACAAGACAGACAGGCTGCCATGTTTCTGTTACTGTTTTTGTACTGTTACCTTGGTGTTCTCTAAAAAAGTTCTAGGCTATACTTCCGTACGGCTGCTGAGCATATGGCACATGGCTGTCCAATGCTGGCGTTGGATGTGTTAAGTCGGCTGCCCAGGAATATCAATATGGTCAAGGATGGATCACTGCGAGAGCTTTTAATGGGAGATAATGTATGTATTGATCCAAGTTTCTCAAGAGTGTTGTGTGCTTCGCTGCTTTTGTGCAGTGGAGGATGGCCGTGCAACTCACATTTTTTGACACTGTAGTACATTCAATTTTTCGTAAACTCGCTGATCTAGTATATAGGTTAAAGGGGTCTTTAGAGTTGCACCGACCGGCGACTGGTCGCCGAACGTCAGCCATGGCGCAGCGGCAAAAATGTTTTCAAACATTGTGTCGCGGTGTCGGTTGCTGCTCGCTGGCAGTGACGCAGGGCCATCTCGGCGTCAAAACACTGCTGTGTCCCATCGTCGTCCTCTACGCCGCGTCGGTCACCGCCATCGCCAGTGTAACCGATATAGCATCTACCAGTGCTAGTCATGCGAGCAACGCAACAACTTTAACTCCTCAAACCCCTTGACTGTAAGAGACATTGGCATTTCAGGAATGTGTCGCACCTAGTCTACGCGACATAAGGAGGTCTGCAAATTTCAGGTTGCTCGGAGCTGCGAACAGCGATTGGTCAAGCAACACCGATTACTTTCGGCGACGTGTGCGAGTGATGCAACATGAAGGGCAATGAAGAGGCGCCGCAGAGTGTTTCGACGGCCCTGCGTCACTGCCAGCGAGCGACAGCCGACGCCGCGGCGATAATGTTCGAAAAAAAAATGTCGCCGCATCAAGGCTGACGCTCAGCGACATTTCGTCTGTCGCCGCAACTCTGCGTTCACACCGCCTTGGTCACCGCAGTCGACCAATGTAATCAATATTGCAACCCCCAGCGTTGCTAGTCGCTTCAAGCAACGCCGCGACTACAACTCTGCAAACCTCCTGAGTTTAAGTAAGATTCGGGATATTATTGACTTCCACGGCTGGTCCACCGGAAGCGGTCAGAACAGAATGAAAAATGGTCAGCGAGTTAGCTAAACTGGCCGCGCCCTCTGGGAAGGCGGCGTTTCTTGCCGTGGAAGGAAGAGGCATGTGTGTTGGGAGGTGCGCCCTTCAAACGGCTTCCCTCCAACCGCTCAGCAATTACTGTTAGATAAGGTAGTACGGAGGTGGCCACAGTAAGCATACGCAGCCTATTGAACAGTGTGAACTTACAAGTTCCGATTCAACGCTTTGTGGAGCGGATATACTGTTTATGTTTTCTTCCAGGTGAAAAAAGCTACAGCTGATGATTTCATGTCGTTTAACTCCAGTTCTCGTTTTATGCCTGTGAGTCTTTTAACACACATCTCTAAGAGTCTTTAAAACTTTTCATGACAAATCTAACGATCAACTCGTTCATAAAGGCTGACGAAGAGCTCGACCTCGCATTGAGTGATGACGAGCCAATGAGTGACGAGGAAACGACTGCGGTTCCTCCAAAAGATGCTCCTGCTGTCGAAGAATCGTCTGTGAGTGGATTTCGCCCTTGTTACTATGTAGGCAGTTTTCGCTCCGAAATAAAGGACACACAACTTTTACTCGCAATTCTGCAGCGGTTTTGTTGCGGAATGTACAATCTATTTACAGTTTTACAGTTCAACTACGCATTCCCGTTCAGTCCGCAAAGTGCACGCTGATTGCGAAAGAGTGATGCGGCGCGGTTGCGAGTATCCACAGACAGGGATGTGGGATCACCCGGGCGGAGGGATCAGCCGGGCACCCAGGGCGAAAACCGCCCGGGTGATCCCGCATCCCTGTCTGAGCATACTCGCAACCGCGCCGCATCACTCTTTCGCAATCAGCGTGCACTTTGCGGACTGAACGGCAATGCGGAATTGAACTATATGTTGGCCTTTATCCTACTTTTTCGCACCCAGCAAGAGAGTGATCGTGCTGGGACCACGAGGTGCCCTCACGATTATCTTCCTGCTGTGTTCTGCAACAGCGGTAGTCCACGGATGCGAACCGGAAACTCGTTCTGATAAGGACAGTATGTCGAGTTGTGACATCAAGCCCTGATATCGCGCCTATTAGCGAGTTAGTCGAAGTATACGTCCTAAAATGTGTCACCTCTGTGCTGTTTTCCACTCATTCCACTTGAAGTGGGCTGTTTTTAGCTGCTGGATAAGAACACAGAAGGTTGCCCGGATGTCATCGCGCAACATCTTAAGTTTGTTGCTTCGTTGCGAATTTTCACGGAAGAATTGTCTACGTTGGCGAGTGGTTATGAGGTGGACGGTGGACAGTTGAGACAGCAGGTGCGTTTCTCGGCAACGTCTGTTCATATAAGGATTCACACTTGTCGCCACTTTCGTTGCTATTTTTTTAGTGAAGTTTGTTAGGTGTGTTATCTGATTGCTCCAATTGTTAAGCTTCTCACGTGGGTCGAAAGAGAAGTAAAAGTGCTGAGGAATCTGTGTGACTATCGTGCCAGTCAAGCTTTCATGCTAGACGATGCGGATGCGGAGGCAGAAGGCATTCTGGAGTAAGTTAAGCTGTAACAGGTATTCATCAATTGCTGTTAGCTGATCGTGTTATTTCAAAACAGCATCGAGTTTAAATCACCTAATTCTCGAGTTCAGTGCCTCTGTGTAGTGACTTCACTTTAAAAGCGTCGCTACCTTAATTATGATTATTGCTGCCATTATAGAGGCAGTCAAACTTGGCAAGTGACGACTTCCAAGGACAATCCGGAATCTGTGGTGAGGCACAACTTCATCAGAAGGAAATGGAAATGGCTCACTTCGAACCAGACCCTCATAAGGTCAACTATAGCGGTTTTCGATCATCCTGCTCTACGCTTGAGCGTGTGTTCATGTATTACTAGTCCAGATCGTTCACATCGTATTGTGCTCTTCATTCTGCCCAGAATCATCGGCTTACGTCTGCGTTGATGGAACTGCTCCTACTGTTGCTGGAGGTTCACAAAAAATCGAGTTTACGGCGTTTGAACGGTCCGTCTTTCTGTTAAAAAGTCAGAACGGGTTGGACTCTCATTTAAACGAAACGATTTTAGAGTCTGTCGCGGACGCAAACTCATTTCCGCTTTTGATCGCCTCTGTGTCTTCTTCGAAAATGTTCGTTTCATCGCCTCTAGCTTTCATTGAGAACCAGTGCTATGATCTACTCACCTGTATAGCGGATCTGACGACTGTACCAGATGTGGACAATCATCTTCAGAAGGTATCATATACAGTGCTTCTTCATCGTGATTCACTTTTATGTCCGCGTACTATCGTCGGTTTTGCGCCAGAGACCGGATTCATCAAAGATAAAAGCATTATTGGGGAGCGATCGGAGTGGCGAGAGGGTGGCTTAGATTATTCAGTTGTGCAGATAGTCCGGGTTAATACTCAATTGAAAGCCATGCAGGACATTTTCGAACTCTTTGTGAAAAATGCTGACAGTGTATACCACCATTCAGGATGGTACAGTTCGTCTCCCTTTCGAAGCTCAGACCTCACCCCTCCACCCCTGACAGCTAAAACCTCAGCCTTGTGGGGCCCACCCCTGCACCGAACCCTGCGTCAGCGTTCTTGGATGTAGACGGTTTAACACGCAATGATTCAGCACTTGTTTGGGAGTGCATCAGCGCAAATGAGCTGCAGAGGAACGGCTGTGTGAAATTGCAAAAACTCGCTCGGAAATGTTTTCCTGACTGCTTGTCCGCCTACTCGCGGCTTCAGAGTCGGTCAGAGCAGTGCTGTGTTGGATTGATGCAAAATAGTGGTTTCCGAGTGGAGTAAAGTAGAAAGGTTGGATTGTGATTCAGTGGGTGTTTTGTTTTGAGTCCATCAAAATAGGAAAATGCAAATTGTTTTTATAGAGAACGATGATTTATAGATAACCTCTTACTCTCGGATCTTCACCGCCCCTCGACAGAGACCAACGGGCAAAGTGCGACCACGAAATCGGGTCTCTTGACGGCCTCAGTAATCATCCCCAAAATATCGGCCTCTCAGAAATAGCCACAAAAATATATGTCGCACCCATTGAAGAAATATGTGTGCTGGTTGGTAGATGATTGACTTAGTGAATCACTGGTTCACTACTAAGTCAGCAAATCGCCCTGACTCGAACCAAAACCCGGTGATCGGGCGTAGAAGATTGATCGGATAAGAATGGAAAAGTGTATTGAAAGGGGAAACATCGTGAGCAAGCGCTCAACCAACGAGGAAAGGAAAACAATGTGGCTCACCTTGGACACCAAAAGGGAGGCAGAAAGAAGTGAGGGCCCGTGGCAGAAAAACTTTCTTATTATTTGGAAGGCGCCACGACCGTGATTGCCTTTGCTATTTTAGCATGGGGTGCGGTATCGTTTTCTTTGGTCACGGGTTCGCCGTAAAAGTGCAGAGTTCTGTAGGATACAGTTCATATGACGTCTCTGGGCTGGCCAGGTATGAGGGTTTGAAGTAGCCGCAATTCAGTTCTTCAGAAATACTTTAAAAGAGCTGAGCTGCGTGAGATAGGGGTTCTCCACACACAGAGGCAGGGGTTGCCACGTTTTTATACTTCGACACATCACGCTACTCAGTGTAAGGGAGGTGGTCCCGAGTGGAATTAGAGCAGCAAAAGGCGAGACCTCCCTCGGTGCGTAGAGAGCCCCTATCCTGAGCTCCGTCCTGGTAATTAAACGCCATCGGAGCCAGAGCCAATTTAGAGACTCAAAAAGGGGTCATTACTCTGGACTCAGTAGGCGTCGTCCAGTTTAATAGCGATTTTTGAAAAGTTGGTGTCTTGTGGCTAGGCAATGTTTTATAGTTTAGAAAAAGCTGTTCCCATTATTATATAGTGCGTTTCATAACCATACGACCACCCCCGATATTGGCCTTCCTGAGAAAACTAGAGCTCGAGTAATTTCGCCATTATGTTTTTCAGATTCTACGTCTAAAATAAGGGTGGAGTACGAGATTCCGCTTCTGTTCTCGGATTCGAATTGTTTTTAAAACAACTTTTTTAAATTTTATGCTGTTTCAAGACCATACGACCACTAGTGAGGATACGCTGTTAACTTCCGTTCTACCGTAGCGAAAGCGTTGCGAATGGCTTTCCCGTTCTAAACACAATACAAAAGAAGGTCAGCAGAGACGGGAATCAACTCCGACAATTCATCGAGTTATGTTGCAGGATTCCGAAGAACGCGCAACGATGTGACGTTCTCCATCGCACAGGCAGCATCATCCTGTCGTCATCGAGCGTTTTCTTAGTGCTGTGTTTCAGGATTTGAAGTTTTCTGAAGCATACGGTGCACTCCGATTCCATGGTCGTCACCGACAGGTGTCTGCTAATGAAGAGCGACGGATTTTTAAGGAAGCTCTAAACAGCTCGTCGTTTGTCAATCACATTCGCGCAGACCTACAACTACGTCATCCGAGATCTACGGTTCCGAGGGTGATTTCGAGCAGCACCCACATCAGGAGAGAAGCCGTGATGAAAACCCCACGACTCACCGAACGTCACAAGGCTGTGCGACTAGAGTTTGCGGAATGTAATCTGACAAGAGACTGCTCAAAGGTAGGAGGGTTTCACACTATTGCCTGACAGACTCCTTGTTCCCAAAAATAAATGATCAGGTCATGTTTTCGGATGAAGAAGTTTGACTCGGACGGACAGGACGGCTCAAAGTTTTAGTGGCGCGATCTCCGGAAGAATTCAGTCAACTTCAGCCGACGTAACTCTGGTGGACGAAGTGTAATGGTGTGGGGCGCATTCTGCGGTTACTCGGTTTTGAGATCAGCGGTCGTATCTACCAAGATGCACTCGTATGATTACCAGACCACCCTCGAGTCACACCTTCTTCCCTTCATGATGCCGACAAACCGTCAAAGTCATGTTTTCCAGCAGTACAACGCAAGCATCCACCCAATCCGGTCAACGGAGAGTGGCTCAGATCGCATAACATCGCTTCCCTGACGTAGCCAGTCTGTAGTTCCGACCGAAATCCTGTGGAGAACCTGTGGGGAATCGTCGTCAGATAGGTTTGCATGCAGAATCGCCAGTTTCATGCAGTCGGGGAGCTGAAACGTGCAATCGAGGCAGCATGGAACGGAATCGACTCATCAATTCTGAACAGCCGAACTGCAAGTATGTCTCAAAGGCTATTCGAAGTAGCTAAGCAGCGTGGGGGGACCCATAGACTTTTAAACTTCTGGGTTGTTGCGTTTTTCTTTGAATGAAATGTGTTTTGTTTGAGTGGTCGTATGGCTTTGAAACAGCATAAAATCAAAAAAGTTGTTATAAAAAGATTTGAAAAGAAAGAAAAGAGACGGAATCTCGTACTCCATACTTGTTTTGGACGTAGAATCTGAAAAACACAACGCCGAATTTACTGAACTTCTCATTTTTTAGGAACGCCAATATCGGGGGTGGTCGTATGGTTATGAGACGCACTGTAGTGTAGTGTTTTAATTTGATTCTATGTAAGAATGCTACGCTCCTATTTTCTCGCACATTTAGGCTTACAAGTTGTACAACCTCAGTCAAGGTCTTTCATCAAGTCTGTATCAGTCGTTGTGTGACATGAACGAAGTTGTCGGCTCACTGCCTCGTTTTGGGCCGAAAGCGAGGTAATTTCATTTGGGAACCCTAGAGTACTATTATGCGCGATTCACTTAGCGTATTTAGCACATCGGCACAACGACAAGGAGGTCATGCTAATGACACAAGAGTGTCTACCCTGCCTTCTCGTTGGCCTGGCGTGGAAAATTTGGTGCGTTTTTCTTACAATGCACAGATTATGTATAACAGTTTGAGGCAAAAAAAGAACCAAAAAAAGTCTTCTTCAAAATTTGAAATGTCCAGACAATCTGGGGTTCACTTTTTCTTCTTCTTTGCAGCCACATCGAGGGTTTTGTCATAGGCGGAGAAATGGGCGGCCAGTAGTGGATTCGTCTATAGATCCATTATGATTAGCATGATAGGTCTCTTCGGACAGTTAAATAAATGTGTGGTGTTATGGCTGATGGAACAGCAGTCCGGATAAACATCAGATTTGCTGCTGTCAATCTTGCTGACGTAGGACATGAGCATTGACGAGTGACCGCAGCGCAACGATGCCAGTGTGCATCTAGCCCTTCTTCCGAGTTGAGTCTCGGATTCGCAGACTGGGGGCGGTACTTCTCCTAGTATAGGATTTACCGCCGCCTTCTCAAGATGACACCGTACGAACTTGGTGTGCTCCTCGCGCAGAAGACGGAGTCGTTCTTTCTGCGAGTCGTGCCATCTTTGCAAGTTAACTTTGTTTGGAGCATCAGCGAATGGCCTTCATTTGTCTCTCTCTAACGGGGTTTAGCACTCTCCATGACGGATGGTTTGGTTGTTTCATAATGTTGATACGGCATTGCTGGGCTTGCAGCTGACAGTGCTCCTTCACTGGTAGTAAACGTGTCTCCGCATGCAAGTGCTCAACTGGGGAACTTCTTCCACATCCGGTAGCTATACGAAGTGCGGCATTCTGTACGCGTTGCGTCTTCGTCCAAGAGGAATCTGAGACTAGATGCTGCCAAACCGGTGCGGGCTGGAGAATCGCCTTATACGTAGTGATTATAGTTTCCTTGCTGCTTTCCCATGAGGTGCCGCCCAGGGCCCTGAGAACATTCAACTTAGCTTTGACGACAGCCTGCTTCTGCTCGGTATTTTTATGAAACTTGAGCGACGGATCGAGCACAAGACCGAGTAGTTTTGCAAATCGCGCAGCAGGTAGACGGTCTTCATCCCACTCTACGTCCAGATGAGCGCTGTGCTCGAAAGGGTCCGTTGTGAGAACAGATACTGACGGCTTGGATGCAGAGATCTTTAGCATCTTCTTGCGAAAAGCTCTTCAGTGCAATCAGGTACTCATTGATCTTTTTGGCGGCCAGCTGTATGTTTCGATCTCGACACATGATAGTAATATCATCTGCATACGCGACAACCTTGATATCCTGTGGCGGCTTAGGCATATTCTCGAGGTACAGACTGAAGAGGGCTGGCGATAGGGCACCACCTTGCGGGACTCCAACTGCGATGCAAATACTTTTGGATACATGGTTCTGGAACATAACTCTGGCTCGTCTTCCCTTGATGAATGCCGATATCCAGCGCTTCTGCCACGGCGGTATTGATGATTCCAGTAAGTTGTTAGACAGAACTCCATGGTTTACTGTGTCGAATGCCTTGGTGAGATCTAAGGCAACAGCCATAGTTCTCTGTGGCTTCTTGGCATTGAACCCATCGATGGCAAAGCTTGCAATTTCCAGCAGAGCTGTCGTAGTAGAATGCAGCTTTTTGAATCCGTGCTGAAACACCTGGTTTTCATTGTGCTCTGCAAGGTCCTTTACGATCAGTTTTTCGGCCACTTTAACAAAAGAGGACAGCAAACTAATGGGGCGATATCCCTTGACTGAACCTTGGGGCTTGCCAGGCTTGGGTAGCGGTACGACGTTAGCTGTTTTCCAATTTTGCGGGATAGCGCACGAACTGAACGAGGTGTTTATCAAGTCAGTGAGAAGCGGAAGGATTGCAGTTGGTAACTTCTTCAAGAAAGCAGGGCATATTCCGTCAGGACCAATAGCTTCGGAGCTCTGCATATCCTTGATAACCTTCTCAACTTGTGTCGTAGTGAACGCTTTGGCCGTGCTTGTAAGTGGGAGGCGGCACAGCTCTCTTACTGTAGCTCTGTTCTGCGTACCACGCTTCGCAATGGTGATGAAAAAAAAACTTTTCCCGAGCGCATAAGCGGCTTCGAATTTGATTGTGGAGACGGCAGCAGGCGAACTCTTACCTGAGAGCTTCCGCAATACCTTCCAAGTAGTTGCACTGTCCGTCTTGAAATCCAACTGCCCAGTTAACTTTTCCCACTCTTCTTTCTTGTGCCTGTCTAGATCCTTTTTGATCTCATCGTCGAGTTCAGCAACGACGGGGTCCAGATGGTTGACCGCTCTCCTGGCATCTCTTGTCCTGATCTTATCGAGGATATCCCCTGTGACATTTGGAAAGAACAACTTGACGTGGCCGACAGGAATAGCCGCTTTCATGGCTTCTGCGGATCGAGTCAGATAAATGGCACTCTTTCTGGTTCACGTCGCCATTCCAAGGGTAATCGGCCGCTAGGTGAAGCGCAACCTCACTGAACAGGCGCCAGTCTGCTCGGTCTAAATTAAGAAAAGAATGTTGATGAATAGATCGATGTGGACAAAAACAGGAACATGGTCACTTGACAGAGTCGTCGAGGTAGACCGTGAGCAGGAACTAGAAAGGTTGGGAGACACAAGAGATGTCTGGGCTGGAGGATCGGCCGTTGGTAGGGAGACGAGTGGGCTGATCATCGTTTAAAGGCAGCATACACGCTCACAAACATGGTCGAGGTAACAGCACAAATAGGCCGGCCCGGCCCCTACCATGTCGCCAACGACGTCTGAAGAATCGAAAACCATCCAGGATGACAATATTTGACGATAATTGAGCAATCATGCCTCGCACGCCCGTATTTTCACACCCCTTCGAGGAGCAGAATGAAAAGTTAAATCGAGGAAACATGCGATAGCCTAGAGTGATAGCACTATCAAATGGGAGTGCATGAGAGAAACAGCTTGATTTAGTTGAATATAGCATGTCTGTGCATCGATCAACTCTCGTCCACTTTTGGGAATGCCGCTCTACTTCAGCTGACTTTCTGAAATGGAGGATTTCATCGGTGCAGAAACATGTTATATTAAGGTAAATCGAGCTGTTACTCTCATGCACTCCCATTTGATAGTGCTATCACTCTAGGCTATCACATGTTTTCTCAGGTTTAACTTTTCATTCTGCTCCTCGAAGGGGTGTGAAAATACGGGTGTGCGAGGCATGATTGCTCAAATATCGTCAAATGTTGTCATCCTGGATGGTTTTCAATTCTTCAAACGTCGTTGACGACATGGTGGGGGCCGTGCCGGCCCATTTATGCTGTTATGTCGACCAGGATTGTGAGCATGTATGCTGCCTGTAAGATGACCAGGTCGCACTCCTCTGCCCATTCGTCGACATCATTTCCTCTAGCATTAGAGCCAAGAGACGAGCAAAAAGTGTGAGTTGGGTGTGAGGTGGGAGGGGAGAGTAGATGAAACAAAGATTGAAATTCCTCCGCCAAGAGTTGATCTTGGAGCATGGAAGGCAGTGTAGCCCGGGATATTAGGATGAGGACGGGTAGGAGATGGAGAGAGCTTGGTTTCTTGAACCATGATCACGTCTGGACGGAAAGTACGTGCGGAGAGAGATATCTCAGAAAGTTTGGCACGACGGCCGTTGAGATTGATATGTATAATGGAAAGGGGGCGATTGGAGTTGGAGGAATTAGCGTAGGAAGGTGATGAGCATATAACACAGCGAAAAGAAGAGTTATGATGCCTCACAGAACTGAGACCCGAACAGGAGAGGTGCACCCACCTCTGACATGCAAAGCATTGGACACTTTTTCCATTCCAGGTGACATCCTTGCTGCATGTGGCGCATGGGTGCTTCTTCTGAGCGGGTCAAGGATTCCTCTCGCCCTTTGTGAGAGAATCCGAAAAAGAACTGCGGCCGGCCAGCACCTCTCCCATGACAAAAACCCTCTTCGTGGAGGGGATGACGTCAGTTTGCACGGAGGCGATCTTTTTTCCTCCATACTGCCACGGCACGAACGTACGACATCTCGGCAGCCGGGTTTCACTACCTAGGTGAATTCTTCTGTTACACGGGATGATAAAAAGATAGCAACGCAGCGTAGCTAGGGATATATAGCCGTTACGGAGCCGATCATCTGACGCTTCCCTCAGAAATGCCCGATCGTATGAGTTCCACCCGGTCGATGTGCACCGAAAACGTGGCAGACGGGTGCATGAAATGCACTTGACGAGCCCGTCTGCTTCTGCCTGAGCCTATCCGGTCAGTATTGATGATTTGCATGCAAAGCAGACCTACGAAATAGCGCCATCTGAGTCCGAATGCGTTCCGTAGTCATACGATGTGCCCAGATATCGATCGGGCGAGTGTAGTTCGGAGTCAGACGGTCAGAGGGACGCAGCAGGTTCGAAGATCAGGGGAAACACGCCTATGATTTTTTTCAGAGTGATCCTAGGCGGCTGCGAAGGACATATTTCGACTCTACGTTCAAAATTGGGTCTACAAAAGTACATATGGTTTGGAATGGCATGGCTAACAGAAGCTCCCTTGTCAGTGCTGTAAAGATGAGACGACACAGATTTTCTGGCATCTAGTGAATCCCAGATTGGCTGAGAATAATTTTATTAGAGTGGAAATAGTGCGCTCTTTAAAGGTTGCACTGCTGAATCGAGCAAAGGACTCTGAAGCTCCACATCATCTGCGGCTTCTCCTGGCGGAATGCTTCGTTGCAGTGTCAATGTTAGATTTCTTCTTATATTATTCAACTCAATTCGCAGGGACAGCACGTATCAAAAAGCTATGCTTGTTTGCTGTGAGATAACAACACTTGGATGCTGAATGTAAGGATAGCGTTCGTCGAAGATGACGAACCATTCTGGCTTCAATGTCAACAGAAGGGGACTACTGATTCGCGATCACTAACAGCTGTTGCAAATGAAATAACCATTTTGTTATGCTTATCTCGAACGAGATTTGTGTCCTCCCTGGAAAGTATCTTTAACATTTTTCTAATGCGCCCTTGAGCTACTAATATGCAAGTTTTTTTCACCGTTTTTTTTTCGCCTTTTTCAACTTACTCCATTATTCTACCACTGCAAAAGTTTTAGTGTACAGGGTACTTTTTATATGTGGTGACAACATTTCAAACTTTGTCCCGTCGGCATATGTTCGTTTTCAATCGCCTTCTATGTCCTTTTCTTTTCTATGAACCTCTCTTTCAACACCTACCAAATTTTGGGGAGTAAAATCGTTTGTGAAATAAGTGGTGGACAGAAGTCTGAGGCGTCCTCAATTTCGCGAAATAAGTCCCCACGTATTCGCCTTCGGTGATTTTTCCTTTTTTCTCTCATGTGTGCGTGGAGGTTTGCCCAGGTGGGGATATTTTGAAGCAGAGGGTGTTTACTTGAAAACGTGTATTAGCTGAAGTCCGCGGACCCTCTTCTAAAAGAACGTGAGAGCGAGTTGTCGAACTCTACAAGTGGGCTCTGTCAGATTTAGGGCGCCCATATTTTTTTTGCGTTCCCTGAAGAAATCATAGTGGCAGACTTCGTAATCAAGTGCGGTTGAAGAATCTCCATAGAATTACGAACTTTTCGCATTGATTTTCAAGAAAATCGATATTCTACCGATTTTTTGAGAAGGGTTGGTAAAACGTGTACAGATCAATAGGACATTTCAGGGGCACATATGCTCCAAGTTTGACGCCGTGGTGATGCCTGGTAAATGGGAAAAAGTGGAACAAATGCAGTTATTTGAACACCGTCCTGGACCAAAGTTGAATGTCGGCATCTTGCTCCTGTTTTTTTAACACTTAAGAGGCCGCGTGTCCACACTGCGCGCCCACGCCATGAACTCTATTTTTTGTTTTATTTCAAGAAAAACTGATCCCTTCTCATCATTGCTAGAATATCCATACCTTAGACAACTTGCTTAACTGGTATGCAGATAGTAAGCGCCATATATCTTCTTTTAAATGCAGCGTACACACTCGTGTACGTGGTTGAGATAAGAGCGGGAATAAAATGGTATGGCTCAGATTACAACGCCTACGCATTTTTAAAAACGACCCACAATGCCGCTACACGAGCGAGAAGTTGGTCCTGCCCTGTATTCCGCCGCCGCTGTATTTGCCGTCCTCCAAAAAGGGGTACTGGGCCATTCCCACCGTCGCCGATGTATGTGGTTTACTTATTGTATTTATTCTACCACCGAAAAACGTCTACGGCGGTGGGATTGATCCAGCATCCCTCTTTTAGAGGACGGCAAATATAGGGGTCGGGCAAATTCAGGGCCGGGCAAATTTCTCACTCGTGTAGCGGCATTTTGGGTCGTTTTTGACGCTTCAAAATGTGTACGTGTTTTAATCCGAGGCTCACCTTTCCATTTCCGTAGTTATCTCAAACACGTTTACGAGCGTGTATGCTGCCTTTAACATAGTCATTTATCACAAAAATTCAGTTTTAAAACTCGATGTGAATTGATTGGCAGTGGAACGCGCGGTCTCCTAAGTATTAATAGCGGGTCCAAGGGCTTCAGCTGTGAGATGTGTTGAAGTAGACACTCTTTGCTTCAAAATGTCCCCATTGGATATGTTCTTCACGATCCCTTGGGAAAAAGGAGGAACAATTACCAAAGGCGATTTAGCGACGAGTTCTGCTGTGAAAAATCGGTGACCCTTCAGGTTTTGCTCACCATTTGTTTCAAAAACTATTTCGCGCTACGAAACCTTGTGCATTTCGAGAGAGAGAGAGAGAGAGAGAGAGAGGTTTGATGAGAAGAGCAGACTATACAATGTGATTAGCGATGCACACACATAGGCGTTGGTCAGGTTAGAAAGTTTTGTCACAATATTTAAAAAGGCACCCTGTAGTAGATCGCAGCCACTGAAAAAGGAACTCTTGCACCCTTCTTGTCTACGGAGCCTCATTTTGCTCTTCTGTTACATATTCTCAAGGATTTCTCAGCCACTCAATTATATTCAGCATTCAGGTTTTCATTCTGTAAAAAAAATTGAAAGGCGACTTGGACACAATTTTGTGAAAATAACCTTGGTTTTTGCTATTTCACCATTTTTTTCTCTCGCAGGTCACTTTTCTGTTTTGCCCTTGCTGTGTATGATGCGAGATGGCTGTACCGAATAGCGTCTCATCAAATGGATGCGCTTCAATTTGCACATACATTCGGAGGAGGTGGTGAGAGAAAGTTGAAGTCAACGCCACCCATGAGACCACCGAGTGTGTTTCTAGTCTTATATTTTCTTGCTGTTGTGTTTATCTCATGGTTAGCCTTTGAAACCTTCATAAGGCTCAGTGAACTTGCCTCCTTATGCCGTGTTTTTAAGGACCGCGAGCGAAAACTGGAGAGGATAGTTCAGAGCCTAATGATGGGCAAAACCTAAGATCGAAGCTAAATTCTAAGGTAGATTTTTTTGTCGTTTCCTTCTAAATGTATGTGATGTGATAGAATATGGTAGTGTGATTGCTGTCCACTGAGAGTTTAGGTGTTTGGCCCAGATGCATCATTGTCTGCTGCCAACGCTCCTCAATATTCTCCTGTGCCGGAGCAGTCTCTAATGTTTTGGGTCCCACCCCAGAAGAATATTGTGCAGTTTTTTGCTGACAAGGTAAGCACAAATTCAGTGAGATGTTTTTCTGTAAAATATAGTTTGAAAAAATAGGAGAGTTAGCCCTCTGATGAGCGTCATCATCGTCCGTAAATGGCCACAGTGTAAAGCAGAGGCGACTTTTTGAAATTTCCACCTCCAGACTTCTTTAGGACATGCTAATAGTTGTAACTACATTTCAGCCATCTATCGACTCGAAGGCTGAGTTTGATGTGGATTTTGATTCAGATGGAGGATCTAGTGTGGGTAGTGATTCGGAGGAGGACAGGCGAGTTACTGCTTCTATAACTCCATCAAAACTATTGTACTTAAATTCGCCTTGCCACGATTTTCAGATGCGATAACGCAGATCCGAAGTCTTATGCATGGGAACTCCTCAGGCTGGCGCTTGTTGAGCAACAAGTGTACAGGATTCGACAATTTTTGGAGCTAGCCGGATTTGACCCCAGCGGTAAGGCTAATTCTTTGGTCTTTTTCACAGATATGGAAGTTCAGCAAATATGCTCATATCATTTGTTTAAATTTCGCAGGCCACGGGAAGGTGTATAAACTCTGGTACCGCCGTAGTGACCTGTTGATTTCGATCAATATCAGCAGCGGAGCGGTGGGCCTCGGTGAAATATAACTAGTGATAAGGAGGTTCCGACGAAAAAGCCACCGCTCCGCGCTGTGATAATCGAAATCAACAGGTCATTACGGCGGTACCAGAGTTTACATTGGATCCGACTCATTGAGGATAATTCTAAAAATCGTTCTTTTCTGCTTTACCCTGAACTTTAAGGTTCACGTTCAGCTGTATTTGGACTAAAAAGGCAGAATGATCTCAACTTTTAGGTAGCTAGGAGACTGTGACAAGAAATTCTAGAATATCCGTTTTTTCGGATATCCGAATCATTTCTAGTAACCTCATTTTACGAACGCTTAATATGAGGTCGACGACAATTTTGTCCTTGAATTAATGTTATAGTGAGTTTCGATTGGAAAACAATCTTTTCTTCAAGCATTGGGTTGATGGTGAAGAGAAAAACAGTTTACCGCAGTTTTCCGAAATGAGTCGGATCCAATGTATAGGAGAGGCGCGGGTTGTAGCCTCGGCACACAAAAAATAATGGAGGTATCCCGCCGTTTGCAGTTCAACTTCCACTCGGGACCGCTTTGCGCGAATGAAGGGGCCGTCTTTCGCCATTCGAAAGCGGGCTGTTCTCTTCAAGCGAGTCCGTATCGAATGGAGTTCGAACTGCAAGAGATGGAGTAACCTTTCCATCTTTGTGTACTGCGCCTATAACCCGAAGGGGGCTGGCTCGCGTTAGACGTCGTTTACACTTTCGCTGCAGAGCGACACGGCGCAGCGCATTCCTGTATTATTGATCACGCGGCGCGGGATCGTTTCGATGTATTATTGATCGCGCGGCGCGTGATCACGATCGATTCTATAGGGTTGCACTACGCCGCGCCGCTCAGCGGCGGGAGTATAAACGACGCCTTAGGCGGCGTTGAGAGTTTTCGCGGGGCGACGCGATGGCACGTGTCAATGTGACGTGAAAATCGCGCGGCGCAGCAGTTCAGGTGTGAACGCTGGGCGAACAACTCACAATTGCGTATGTACGCGATTTCAAGTAAATAAACAGCGGCAATTTTTTAGTAACGAAGTCAACAGTTTTTTGTGTTCATTTAAAGGCAGCGTTCACGATAATCATCCTCGTTGACGTTCCACAGTGAAATGATTAGCGAGAAGGATCCTAGGCTCCCAGTGTCGAAAGAACGGTAGAAAACGAGCCAGGAGCTGCAAAATGACGGCTGCAAACAAGCGTTTTGGTGCCCCAGATCCGCTCCTCGAAAGGAACAAATGAAGACTCAGATAATTGGAGTGATCAAGCGAAGGAAGTGCTGATAAGTGAGCTGTTTGCTTCATTGCACTGATAGGTATCATCCTTCTAGCGGTCAATTCCTCCACGCTCAAAAATCAACGTAAACAAGAGAGGGCCTATTTTTGCTCGAAAACGCGTCTTTCGTGTCCTATTCAAGCATGCCTTGCTATATAGGGCACCAGACCTTCCGTAAACCGTGGAGATATCGGAAGTGAAATTTATCGTGAACACTGCCTTTAAGTTATCCTTGATATGCTTATTTTATTGTTTTTTTGTTAGATTTCTTGTGCTAGTGAAGAAAACAGAAGAAAACTAGCAACTTGCCTGCCTTCGTGTAACGTCCATCGCGTCGCGTTGCATTACATGACGATGCGATAGACGTCACGCGAATCTATAATGCGCGTCATTTCAAATGTATCGCGCCTCTTCCTTGTGAACACCCCGCGACGACCCGACGCGGCGTCGCTTGATCGATACGTAGGCTAATTATAACGCCGCGTCGCGAATGAACTCTGAATGCCGCTTGAGGGGTAGGCCGCGCTGCTTGTCTTCTAATTCAGCCAAGTGGCTTGCGTTCAGAGTTCAGCGTCGCGTCGTCGCTAGGTGTTTACAGTGAATTGGCGCGATACATCGGATTTGACGCGCAAATGACGGTCGCTCCGCGTCGATCGCGTCGCGTTGCATTGCAACGCGACGCGATGGTCGCCGCGCGAAGGCAAGCTTGTCGCTGGTTTTTTTTAGGGTTTTTTCATTAACTTATCCAAATCTCACTATGAAAACAATAAAATGGGCTTATTTAGGACCTGTTGCACTCAAACAAACACGAAAGAACTGTTGCTAACTTCAGTTTAAAATTGCTGCTGTTTGTTTACGCGAAATTCCGTAATCGCCCAGTGTTCGCACAGCGTTCACACCTGAATTCCTACGCGACGCGATTTTCGCGTCGCACTGACATGTAAAATCGCGTCGCTCCGCGAAAACTCTGAACGCCGCCTAAGACTAGTCTTGGCTCGCTCAAATTGGACCCCGGTTACTTTGCTAACCACAAAGTACTAAACCAGAGAAGTAATAAAGAAAAACCGAAAGCAAAGAAATAGCGAAGAAAAACAGAACAAAAAAAGTGCACAGGCGTTCACTAATTCCTCAGCTCGATATATAGCCTAGCTTTCTCATTTTAATCCGGTCGAAGTAAGGCTTATCGGGCTCATCATATCAAAATCTCCTTATCACTGCTATATTTTGCCATGACCGACAGTTTCGCTGCTTGCTCCGCCCGGACTCATCCGAGCGAGCTAGACTGTATATGTTATTTAGTCTTCCACTCACCAATTTTTAGATACTGCGGCAGTGTTTCCTCGCATTGATATCGTCTTCCGCCTTCTGGGTGGATGGGCTATGCAGTTGCGACAGTCCTTGCAGTCGAGTCAAGGTGGTTGTTCTGCCGATCTCCTCCCCAACATGTCGATTGACGTTAATGACACTCACATTACACCAACGCCGAAGTATGGCCGGATTGTTTTCTCTATTTTCTTGTCAAACGTGGTTATCTTAATTTTCCCAGAAAATACGCTATATTGACGGAGAAGAAAAACACACCATTCGAGTGTGAGGATCCACGAGCTGGTCCATTACAGCGGCTTTGGGCATATCTAGTTAATCAGGATCACCTCCAACCTGTCTTCATTCGACACGTGTTTGCCTCACAGGGACAACAAGTATGTTTTTTTATTCCAACGTCTTTCAGTGAATCTTCGGCTTATGCTCCTGTCCACGACGAAAATTATCCGCGATTCTCACATTTAAATATGTAGGAGTAGTGGGTAACTTTCGAGATCTTGGCGACGATAAAATTGTTAGAGATGGCTAAGACGAGTCTGCATCTCCTGAAAGCAATTTTTGAGGCATTGAAGCTTAGCCTTTAGCCTAGCCAGCATACGCCAATCTTCATGCATGTTTTCAGGAAAGTGACTCCATAGTGGAAATTCGTAGCCATTGTCTGTAGGCAGTATGCGCCGCATTTGCGGCTTAGGCTTCGTTTATGGTTCCGTCGCCTATTTTTCTGTTAAGGAGATGCCCGCCGAGAAGAACGATACATCGGCGGACATAGAGAGTCAGCCACTTCCTGATGCGTTTAAGATAATCCAGAAAGATCACGAGCCGATTGTAGCGTTTGGATGTAATCAGGTAATCCTTGGGATCTTATGTTCAAGGCAAGTTAATGATCGAAACTGGGAACTGCGTTTGATTGTTATTGGAGATTTTACTTAGTGCCTGTAATCAGCTGTATATACACCTCGTGTAGTTGGATGCTTGTTGTAACGCGGCTGCGTCGAGCTCATTCGCAGGAGTTGGCGTGTGTTGGCGCAAACTCGGTGCGTATATGTTTTAACATATGCGCACGGAGTTTGCGCCAACGCTCAACAAGGAACGCAACGTATCAGTTCAATCCGTGCCGATTGTATGTGCCTAAATCACACTGCAAGCTGCGGTCATATCTACGCAGGAAACTTCCATACCACCCGAATATAACTATGGCCTTATCCAGATCTCCAAAATCAGGGAAGTCGACCAACCGCATTATCCTAAAGATCTACTGCGTCGCTTCATTCCAGAAATCTAACTATGCTTGGTGCACTATAGCAGTAGCGGCCCCATGTTAGACGCTTGGGTATCCGCGCTGGCCAGTAGAGATTGATCAATGCACGCGGTTCATCCTCATGCATCATGTTTGTGTGAGCCGAGAATTTCCGGGAAAACAGAATGTAGTTCTTGAATCTGACATTAGTCTGATTTTATATCATTTAAAGGAGAAGCCTGGCTGGTTGGTTGTCTCCACTGGACGAGAGTTGCAGGAAATGGATATTTCGGACGTATTTGAAGACTCAAAGTCTGCTTCATCATGGATGTATAACCGTACTGAGCTAGATGTGAGTTTTTTGTCTTCTTAAGTCTAGGGCCAATTCAAATGCAAAACTCGATACTGGCAGCATAGGCGGACAATAAAGTCTCACCGGTTCAGATTAAAATCCTGACAAGTCGTCGTGATCCTCTGAATGAAAGTGATGATTATCAACTGCTCAGCGAAAATGCAACTCAGGTCATACAGCCACCGAGAATGACCACAATGGTATGAATATTCATTTTTTGTATTCTCCTGCCAAGCCTTTTTCGTCTTCTCACTGCGGTTTTCATCCTAGACGCTCACACCGTGGATAATTGACAGAAGTAGGCAAGGGCTCCGTAAGGTAAAGTGTGTCGTCACGTACGTAGTTGTGGCTTTTGTGGAAAAGCACGTTTGTGGTCAAAATAGTACATCAATTCTAGCCTTGTAGCGCACGATTTCTCCAATTTGTTCACTTGAAAAAAACACTTGTATGCAGTCCTCTCTGTTGGAATTGGCCCCACTACGGACTTCAGATTCCTGAACGTGCTGTCGCGTCGCTGTTCTCATCTAGCACAGCGCTCTTAGCAGACGTGATCGTCGTATCGACAAATTGACCCACAGTACCCACAATAATCTTTGGTTCGGAGCCAAATTCACTTGAATCCTATGCGTGCGTGTGCGGAGCGAGGGGAAAGAGAGCGAGAAAGCGTGGGGAGAGGGAGACGCAGCATACGCGCGCGGATGCACGCGATCTACGGAAATACATTTCACTTCGAAAGAGGATAATTACCGTAAGCAGACGTCTAATATGACGTGCCCCAGAGGACAGTCGGAATCTAACAAGGAAAGCATGTTTAGTGAAAACGACAGGGGATATGCATTTTTAGAATTTGGTTGGACGTTCATCACATGTCAATCAGGTGGTTTTAAGAACGGTTGAAGAGAACATTCCCGGATCTGGCTCAGAATTTTCTCCATCGAAGCTATTTGGGGTGATGATCATGTGTCTGAAGTTCATTCATCGATTTTCGAAGATCCTCAGCAGATTTTGGTGAATGCTGCGGATTGGGGGAAATTTTGAGATCCGAACTCAACCTTTGATGGTTTCGAAAATGCTGATTGGACATGGTCCAATCATTCTCTAGGGGGAATATTATTAGCGCTTATCACAAACCTTAGATCCTTTCATCTATTTTTGATAGAATACGGTATTTACTATGGGTGTATGAGAGCTAGGTCAAAGTGTCAGATTTGGCTCAAAATGTTTCTGTAGTTTTTTTTTTGGCGGTAAGCACGAGTTTGACGTCGATTTCCCGATACGTATGTTAGCCACGTCAGCTAACTTACAAAATACTCTGCGAGTTTTGGCCGAGACATAGCCGCGAAATGCCTGCTTTCCTCGTAATGACTAAAAATAGCCGGAAAATACCTGGTTGTCGTCAACTAGCCGAGAAATAGCGGAGAAATAATGCTCCCCAGGGAAGTATGCGGCGCATTCTTGTGGCTTGGTTCAGATGTCAACATCTCCGTTGGTCCAATTACTCAAGTTTGAGGTACTTGGACCTCGCTCAGGCTCTGGAGCCGCGCTCAACCGCTAGGCGGCCACGGATGGCAGCTCAGCGAGCCGGCGACAGCCGCGTGTGGGTGCGCCGGCCGCGTCTCGGATATTTTTTGCTTACTTCTCGTTATTTCTCGGCTATTTCGTGGAAAACTGAGAAATAATCGAGAAATAGCCCACCAGGAGCTGTTGCGAAGCCTGTTGAGCTATTTTCCTCCTAAACCCTCAGAGTACCCGCCGTAACGTACTGTAAACCTCGTGGTATCGACTAGTGCATACCAGTTTCGTATTTGGCAAAGTAAGTAATGCATACGTACAAGTTGTAAGCCAAATCTGGAAAGTTGGGCTGGAAAACTTCATATTGCATGATGGAGATACAGCCCACGGCAATGGAAAAGGGCGGTGGTGTGGTTGCGTACCGTCTTTAAGCATACTGTAGCCATGGCTGGCTCGGCTACAACTTTGCTGTCAATCGATATGAAACAGCTGATAATTTTTCGGCCAATTTTAATTTTTTTCATAATTTTTGGGGAAAAAAGCACCGTGAACGTCAAGCAAAGTGACGTTTTCCCCCAGAAACACATCATTCATTCACGTAGAGACTTTACTATAGACTGACAGGAATAACACGAGAAGACGAAAGAAACACAACAAAGGGCGTAACCCAGAAAAACATTATCTGCTGCTTCATATAGATTGTTTGCAAAGTTGGAACCGAGCCAGCCATGGCTACAGTATGCTTTGTGAAAGTACGCAACCGCAACACCGCTTTTTCCGTGGCCGTGGTCTTCACGCATGCCATTCGCGAAGTTTCCAAACGTCTATAACATTATTCACAGTAATCGTAAGCAGCTCCGATTATTCGAAATGTACGTTTCATAATGAATCTATAAATGAGAATCTTCTTTAAAACTTACATTTCCACTAAGCATGCTTTTCTCGGTAGAATTGGATGGCAAGGATTTCTGGGGTGACAGGCAGGTGTTTCGCGGTAATCCCGCGCTATCCAGCATGCCAGCAGGATCATGAGATGCGATTTCGTAGAACAGCTGTCGACAGCTGATTGCATGGTCTTGTTGGTCATGGAATGGTTGTTTCTGAAGTATGCCGCACGGTTTACTTTAGGAATATGGATTCGGGATAGAAACATGCCCAAAACGTTCAGGACGCGCCGTGCACTTGTTCAAAGTTGTGATTTGTGGACTTGATTGATATTCAAGTCACTTACAAATTAATTTTCAAGTCAAGTACAAATTAATTAGTCGATCATGTTTTTCTTGATCGACTTCGACGTAATTGCAGAGTACGATCTAAGGGTGATTTATGTGTATTAGCCTTATTTAGGTTTTCAAACGAACAGTGAATGGAATCCGCCGCATTGATTCGCATCCCACAGCACCATTCTGTAAGTGAAAGAGGGATTTTTGTGGCTTCTTATCAAACCTTTAGCTAGGTATCAATGTGTTCTGTCAGATGTTACCGGTTCGTCTGACGGATCAATCAGAGTTTGGGAATGGAGCGTGGGACATCCTGTATATACAGCACGTGTTGCTGGTCATCACGCTAAGGTCAGTATGTGGTTGTAGCTTTTGTTGGTGAGCATTTTCCTAAACTGAATGAATTCAGGTCTCCAAAATTTCCTTTTCGTGCAATGGAAATAAGTTCGCAGCAGTCGACGGTGATGGAATGTTGTGCCTTTGGCAAGCCACTCATGCGACGGAGCAACGGAAGCCATTCTTTGTGAGCTATTCTCCGCTCCCTCCCCTTGCAAACTATCGCATCAGAGTAATAGGGAAATGAAAACACATGGTAGGGTAGGAAGGATATGAGGTGGGTTGCTGAAGGCAGGATACCCGTTTAAAAACGATATCGATTCCATGAAATGCATTTAAGGTTTGAAGGACTGACGAAAAAATCCAAAAAAAAATTAAATGAAAAATACAGTTACTTTTGTATTGGTTTGCAAGTGGACGTGTTACTCAGCATTGGCTGGAATTTGAAAGCTAGCTACAAAATGGTTGATATAACGACGCTAATAGTCCCGTACGGCCTTTTTTTGAATGCTTGCGTCGTTGGAAGCGCCAAAACCGAACACAAGTGATCATAATTGAGCATTAAATTCGAGGTTGTTTGTATTAAGGGGCGGAGTGCGTATAGAAAGTGGGCGGAGAACTGGGCTGGGATTCATGAAAGGCAAACCACGGTTACGGCTGGGCTAGCGGAGGAAACCGGCATTCACAAAAAATCCGGTTTGGTTACGGCTGGGCTACGATTGGGCTACGCGTAACCGCACCTCAGAGCTGCGGTTAACCGCGGTTAGCAGCGGTTTTGTGGCTTAGTCGTCGAATTGATGGTGTGTTGTATTAGTGCACAACACTGAGGAAACGCACGTTTTGCGAATACGCATAAAAACTTGATATCTTCGAGGCAAGCTGAAAATACAGGAATGCCGCAGTTATTGACTGCCACATTATAGGCCCGCTAACCATAATGTGTTCCTCTCGATAACAACGAAAATTCTCAGAATCATCAACCTCATCTGTAAGTTTTATGTATGTTGCCCATGGCTAACTGAAATCCTTATGCCTGTCCTCCCTGCTCTCGCTCTCTTGTTTATTTTATAGCACATCGTTATTCTTTTTGCCTCCACTTTTTGTTCCTAATTCTTGTCTTCCGTGCGCTGGCCATTTACCGAGCAGCCACAGGCTCTTCGCTGGGGTTTCTTTCCCATTTCGGCTCCGAATTTCCTTATTTTTTCCTCAGAATTTTTTCCGAGCACTTTTCGTACACGTTTTCGTTATTTTTCTGTTGGAAAACCCTAACTTGGTTTGGTACTGTGAGGCATGATTTGGTTTTTTCGCATTTGCAACGGTTTCTTCTACTTTTTTTTTCCGAAGCGCCCACTTGGATTTCAAATGTTAAATGTTTTTACATGGTTCTGTGATCAGCCTGGGTTTTCTCGATGTTTTTAGTTCGGACTTCTGTTTTTCCCTTGCATTTTGAACTTTTTCCATATGATTTTTCTAAGGAGTCGTTTTAGTTTTCTCCTGTTGTGAGCGACAGTAAGCTTGCGTGAGAATGACAAAGAGAAAAAAAAAACAAAAAAGGGATTCTTAGACAAAAAGGAGATGAAAAAAACTCGGAGAACGAACTACAAACGGAGAACTTGAAGCCAAATACTCATCGAGAGGACGATGATGATCCCTGCAGCAACACCTAAGCCATGTGAAACACACAAAAAAATTAGAGGGGCGTTTCGAAAAAAAGAAGAAGTTGAAAAGGCTAGTAATGCGAGAAAAAAACCAAATTGGGGGTTAAAATTTCACTAGCAGGTTTGCGGCTCATCGTGAGAAAGCAGCACCACTTCATGTACTTTTAAAAACCAAAAAGGATTTGTTAAAAAAAGGAAAAAATGAAAAACTTAAAAATGGAAAAAAAAACATCTCCAAGTTGAGGAAAATCTCTTTAAATGCCTGCGATCCATTGAAGAATGTAAAGCACAAGGTAGACAAAAATAAGAATTCAAAAAGCAAGCAAAATTAGCAATCATGTGCAATAAAAACAGTGACGGGTTAGGGAAATTCCGACACGAGTGCCAATATTGATTTTCTCCAATCGAGATTCTCGGCGTCAATTGAGTCGCAAGTACGTGGCCGCGGAATGGTTAGCCACCCAACTGCGATGGGGCGGTTGTGAATGCCGGTTCGCGGTTTGGCTACCTCTGGGGTTGCTGCCCTAACTAAATTCAAACCTAGCCGGCTGCGTTCATGAATCCCAGCCCTGAGGATTTTGTGGCTAAATATGGCTCAAATACGGTAGTTTCGACTGACTTTTGGCGCTGCTAATGGCGTGAGGGTTTTAGTATGAGCCGGAAAATCTCATTAACGGTACTATTGCTACAACGTTCGCGGGCGTGCATGCTGCATTAATAAGCAGGCTTAAGGGGCCAACCTCAGGGAAAAATCTGAGATTTCCACCTAGTTGTGAAGTAGGCCCACCCTAAGTAACACCTGCTAGGTGCGAGCTCTAAATTCCCCCGAATAAGCGAGATATAAGAAGAAGCCACTTTGGCACCCACTTCGATAAAGCCTCTTTCAGAGTTCGATCGCCGCGCGACGCGATGGGATGATAAACATGAGCATCGATCGAGATCGCGTCGCACGTCGATCTGTATTCGAAACATTCCATCGCTGCGATCAGCGATTGCACTCTGACAGAGGCCTAACCTCTCTAGCCTAACAGTGGCAAGATGAGCGAAGGTTTTCGATCAATATCCTCGTTTTTCCCTTCAATTCTGAGCCTCTCACTCTATTCCGGTCCGCTCCCACATATCGTATGCGGATGACGGAAGTAATAAGCTTGGAGAACTCGCTCACCACACTTTCGCCGCTCAATTTTAGGCAATTTTGAGGGGCTATAACTCCGCTTCCCGGGATTTTGTACGTTTTCAGAGGTATAGTTGAAATCGTCGTGGGACCTTCTTCAGGATAAGCAGAAAAACGATTTCTAGGTTGGACTGTGTTTCCATAAAAAGGAAGCGTCAAGAAGATTACCCTACCTTGAAGCTGGCGAATCTAGCATTTGCATTTGCTCCTGAAGCGCGCACATGCATACTTCTTGTGTTAGAATACCGCGCCATGGTGCACCACACATTCCAAAAGATGTTGTTTTATGGAATCAGTGCTACTGGGAGCACGCGACCCGCCCGTCGTACTACCGCCATCATCTCGGCGTAGCATTAGGAGCTGACTTTCTGTATAATTCAAAAGATTCTCTTTCTTCGCAAATTCCAGTTTAATGATGCGCATCATGGTCGTATTGAATCCGTTTAGAGTCATCGATGTCACAATAAATCCGCGTCAGATGTTCGATTTCTGGGTCACAGCTCATCAGTGCTTCTAACGGCAGGATCATCGTCTGGAGACTTCAACTTGGGATTATGGGACACCCTGTTGCCCCAAAGCCGCGCCCTCATCCATTCATGGGTTGCGCACAGTGAGGGAGCTACAGTTGCTATGTATTTGCCCAATCAACAGGTGAGCAAGGGTAATGCAATCCGTTGTCAGCCGATTTTTTCTTTTCGAAGCAATAAGATTTTTTATTTCATTTTCAAAAATTGCAGACGATCGTTTCTGGTGGTCGGCATGGTGAGCTGTGCTTGTGGGATATTCGACAGCGGCAGCTGCGTGCCACTTTGAAGGCCTTTGAGTCGCACCATACTGTGAAATCCCTGGTGACTGACTATACTCAGGATCTCATCGTGGCGGGCTCAAGTGAGGGTGATATCAAGGTACGTTTGTCAGTTCACCTATCCACCGAATCTCCCCACAATTTGTATTCCTTTCTATTTCGTTCAGATATGGTCAGCGGACTTGAATCCTCAATTGATGTATTCCCTTCCAGGGGAACATGCTGCTAAAAGTGGCTTCTCATTCAGACAAGGTTGTTTGTTATGTACCTCAATCTTTGAGGTTTCATATAGTTATTTGATATTTTCAGTTGCCCAGTCTGCAGTCCAAGGCGTGCAGCAATTGTACATAGACCAACAACTTCGACTTTTCTCATGTGGTGCCGATGCTAGTCTCAAATTTCGCACGCTTCCCTCTGTGTATAATATGTCTCCACTTAATTAGCACACATTCACTTCCAGTAGAGGCTCTCGTCACAGCTGAGTAAGAAAGCTCCGGGTTTAACGGTAGTTTGAGTGTTCCATCTAGCCGAGAATCGATAGAGCAACGGATAGTGGCTGGCTGCTTTAGGGTGAAGGAGATACATCTCGACAGTGGGTCTAACTACTAGCCTAAAGGTCGACAATGATGGTTTTCGGCCGAGCGAAAAAAACTGGGGCATCTCTCTACCTTGTCCTTTTTGCTTTTTTCTCTTTTCTGTTTTCCTTGTACTTGTAAGTACCTTTTCGGGGAAGGAAGGATTAGAGGAATGCGCACATCTGAGAAGTTTGAGAGGCGAAATTATTTCCGAAACAGTGGATTCTTCAAGTCCGATTAAGTTAAGTCACAATTGGGAACAACAATTAATTTCTCAAGTTGTGTTCAGTGCCCTCGATGTTTATCGAGGTGTGAAACAGCCAGCTGTGACGAGAGCTCGAAATCTTTCAATGTAAAAATTGCTTATATTTATTGAATGTTGATAATAAATAGAATTAGATATACACCACACTGTCCATATCGAAGTGAAATGTGGGCTGCATTTGCAGACAATCGCTGCTGGAGCATGCAGCTCGAAGATGATAGCGCTGGGACCAACAACGCGCCTATCTGCAATTGCATACGCAGACACTCACCGCATTCAATGCGTTTCGAACACGCATTCAACTCTAGATTTGGTTGGAAGTGAATCCAATAATCGGGTTGTAGAGAGCGCTGGCCTCTGAATTTTACCCGCGTATTGGATGCCTTGGATTTTACTGAATTCTAACGTGTGAGTGAAACGGTCCTTTTTTTCCATGGATCTGGAACTCCTGGTGTGCGAAATTTTGACATGGGTGTGGAAGTTTTTTACCCTTACGCAATATAGAATGTAGTTCGCTCTAGTTATACACCGGCGGGTCGCTGCGGAAATGACTAGATAACTATCTTTAACAAGGCACTTTTGCGGACTGAACGCGATTGCGTAGATGGACTGTACATAGGGTAGTATAAGGTTTTCTGCACTAATTTTGCATTGACCTGTGTCACCTGTCCTCCCGCTGATCATCGACTTCGTTGAGCGGGCACTAGTAACATTTCGACAACAGGCGAACGTCGCTGGGCAAAGGGTAGGTAGGTCTCAGGCTGACAATAGGCGCGATTTGAGCTGTCAACACGGATCGGTTTATGAGATGACAACTTATCAACCGGTTGTCGACGCCCCAGTTTTGCCTCAGTTGCTTTTGTCAACGCTCTTAATGGAGAAGTCCGGCCATAGTGCTTGAGGACCGCCAGTAGGACACTTGATCCCGCGGTACTCAGTCTGTTAAACAGGTACCCTCAAAACGCATTAAGTGTCGGGCCCACCTAATTTTCGGCGACAGCATATTCGACCCGTCCCTGATTTTCCGCCGTCTGCGTAGTCGAAACTCCGAAATGTCACCATTCAACTTCACGTAACCAAAAACCTCTGTTCACAAAATTTTACAGAAAACCAGCGAGAAATAAGATCGATCCTGTATATAACTTTTAAGGTCCTTGTATCATAATTATAGCAACACTTTCTATTGGAAATGCTTCCTTGCTCATTTCTCAGAAAATTTTTCGATTCGAATATGATATGGATGGAGGTATGCAATATCAACATAATTCTATCATGCCTAACGGATCCGTTCTCTCTTACGTCGAAAGTGCTCAGATTCTTGACCTAGACAACGCTAGTCTGAATATCGGGAGAATAGTGGAGCAACACCATCGTTGCTTTACAGCTGTCTACCGATTTCTGCATGATTCTGAGTCACATTGTTCAAGGAAAGGTACTATCAGGCCCAGGAATCTGTCTGCTCATGAGGAACGTCGAGTAGGACGGCTCGTGTCCAACTCGACCATGTCGGTCAATCAGGTCCGAGCCGAACTTTCTGTTCTGCGTCGGTAACCAGAATGGACGTGTGGAGAGCGATCAACCGCAACCCAATTATAGCGCATTCTCGTATGCGTCCAGTACCGCACCTCACAGCACAGCCTAAGGCCGCACGGCTTCGCTGCGCTGAGAGGAACATGGTGACTCACTGGTCTAAGATGAGCAGAAATTGTTCTCGGGCTCCATCTGGGTAAACATTGTGTTCAGGTGATCCTCTGGAACAAGAAAAGTTCAAATTGGATGGACTTGACGGGTACGCAGACTACAGATGAGATCTTCGCAAGGAGCCGTGGAAATTCGCCAAGCAGATTTTTAGTAGAGGCAGTCTCACGGTATGGTATGGCTTCGATGATGGTGAACTCCGGATAGCCTTCGATTCCTCTAAAAGGAATTCTGCGGAGTACCAGGTAGTGTTGTGAACAGGACTGTTACCGTTCCTTGCTCGGTTCCAGCAAAATGAGCTCACCATCCAGTAAGACGATGCCGACATCCACTCGAGTCGCTTAAAGGCACAGTACACCCTCAGATATGAATTTTGAGATTTTCATGTAATTGTGTAGCAGACCACTTCTGTATAACACGTGCCAAATGCCAGATCTCATTTCCTTCAAATAAGCGAGATATAAGCGACCACCACAGGCCCGACCCCCTTCGCTCACTACCACAGGCCCGACCCCCTAACAGATTTTCGAACTCGATAGCGGCTCGATGGATGGATGAACTCCAACAGATCGTCGTTCTTCAGTTCATCACCAGGCTGTCTTCTTATTCTGACTTTCTCTCACGCAACGATTGCGAATGAAGAAAAATACAGGCCTGAGACAACTCGTCCACCAATTTTTGACCCTCAAAATCAAGGCATCTTTGAAGAGCCATAACTCTGTTTAAAGGGGGTCTTAGACGATTTCAGAGATACCACTGTGATCAGCGTGTGACTCTTTCCAAGATGAGCATAAAATCTGAAAATAAATTTTCTGGGTGTCCTGTGCCTTTAAAGGCAGGGTTCACGATAAAATCGGTTGTTTGGCTATCACCATAAAATGGTAGATCTGGCCATCACAAAAGTGGAAATGAGTAAAAAATTGGATAAAAAACGCTCAGGAGAAAGTTATGGCTTGGTGTCCTCCCGCCCCCAATTATCGAGATTTGGATAAAAGCCTGTTTTGTCAACTTTTGTTTTGCTTCTAAAGTATTTTTGTGAACATTTCTGAAGACTACTGATCACTTTAACAGCAAAATAAATGTCGGATAAGTAAGCATTCATGAAAATAGCGTTAATTAGGGGGCCGGCCGACACCGGTAATTAGCCGTTATACTTTGTTTTTGAGCGTTTTTCCCTCGAATTTCCTGGTTTCTTCCCTTACTTTTACTTTGTGATGGCCAAATCTACATTTTTATGAAGAGAGTTCAAAAGTCGTTTTTATCGCGAACCCTGCCTTTAACTAGGACCTGGTTTGAGCAGCGTCGAATGCCCGTTCTGGCTCTGCCACCTGTTATTAGGCCAATGGAATACGGACGAGGAATTCTTTTCCGTCTTATCTATAGTGGAGATAAAATGTACGACTCACTTAAACACCTCAAGGAAGCTGCAATCGTTGCCTGGAACAACTTGGACGTGGAAGTGCCTAGCCGACTGTTGAACTTCATGCCGAAGTTGGTTTTTAGAATCATTTCTAAAGCCCCCTTCAGACTTCGTCGAAAAGCCTGCTGAGTCCGCGGCGGAAAACCCGTCCTCGACCTTATGCAACCGACTGAGTCCGGCTGCCCCTAGCGCCACCCAGTTCCTCTGCAAAACACGCAATCGATAGTCAGCGGCAGCAGTAGGTGGGACAGAGCGCAGACGACGGGAGTCGGGATACGGCGGGACTCGGCAGGTCGCAGTCGGCCGAAGGAAACGCACCCAAATCACGTGAGAAACTCCTATATCGACCGGATGGGGTGAGGATGATTTCGGTTGGGACGCAGCGGGACTCAGTCGGTGCATTGGCCCGCCCTTGTACGCATGAGAACCATCAGTATCGACCGGGGAGATTGCGGTGGGCATCAGACGGTCGCAGTCGGACTCAGTGGGTTGATTTTTTTGCACCCGTCTCCCACAAATTCGGTGCGTATCGACTCCGTGGGACTCAGTAGATCCACCGACTCTGACGGAGGCCTAAACAAGACGGCTGATAGACTATTGAAAAGTTTTCACAAGTTAGTTTTTCAGGATAAGAAGAAGAGTAGCGATTGAATACTGAGAGTGTTGCTATAATTATGATACAAGGACTTCAAAAGTCATATACAAAATGGATCTTATTTCTTGATGGCTTTGGGTAAAATTTTGCCTACAAGGGTTTTTGTGTACGCGCAGTTGAATGGTGATAGTGCCGGTTGCTGAAAGTTTGCGTGAACGTTGATATCAGAGCTTTGGGTGTGTTGCTATAATTACGATACGAACTGTATGTTAATGTTGCCATTCTTTGATAGTTGGCGCAGCGATGTCGGTTGAGTTGCTCACAAAGTTCGAATAATGTTGTTTGTAGACTCAAAATACGTTTCGTGAATTTCCCATAAACTTTCTCCGAAATCACAAGTACCGCAGCGTCCCGCTACACTTGATGCGGTTCGCTATTTTTGGTGTCGTCCAATAGCGGCCCTTCACACCGCCCTATCAGTTTTCCCGCCCCTTTTGAGTTTTGCCTCTTCAAGGGTATCACACGGTATCGATTTCTCGCCTCTCAGAAATTGGACTTTGGCTTTCTCTCGGGAAAGAAGAAATAGAAAATTCAGAACCGACCTCATATTCGCGTACAGCGCACCAAATAGCCATCTTTAACAAAGTTTGGATTGAAGTGGTCCAACTTCTTAGACCCGGAGAAGTGAACGTTTTGGCCGTTCTTAATCTACTCAGGTGCTCTGACTGGAAATTGGAAACTTAATATTGTTTGTTTTGATCTCCTCAACAACCTCCAACAGACCGTTCTTTGAAGCTCTAGTTAGGGTTTGGGGTGGTCTCTGGCCGGAGCGAACTTCAGTCTCGGTGGCTTATAATTCTTTCTGATTGAGTGTTACCTTTGTTCAATACCCACCCTCAGTTTTGGTAAAAAGGCAAAAAAAAACCGCGGAAAATCGTCTTTTTCGTCTTTCGAACAAAACCCGCTTCCAAGTGGACATTTTTCAAAGTTGAAGACATCAATAGAATCTGCACCGGGCACTCATTCTTGGTAATCCACTCATGACTTACTCCCAAACAAGGCTTATAGGGTTGACACAATTAATCGAGTGGGTGAGAAGTGGGACAGTATGAAATGCTGAAATGTGTGACTGTGTCTATTCTAGTTTATTCAATTTTTTTCTTGACTCAAGTTTTTTATCTTACAAATTTAATTTTTTTACAATTTTCTATTCGGATTTGGGTTAAAAAATAAAAATAATAGAAAATAAAATTTGTGACATGAAAAAAAAAAACTTGACTCGAGAAAGGAATAAGCTTCAGTGGACACAGTCACACATTTCAGCATTTCATATTGTCCCACTCAACTGATTGTGTCAACAATTTTTGCCTTTTTTGGGAGTATAGATCAGGAAGAAACAATGCTCGATGCTGATTCCAATGATGTCTTCATGTTTGAAAAACCTTGATTTTGAAGCGAGTTATGCTCAAAAGACAAAATAACCACTTTGTCCGCGTTTTTTCGCCTTTCTACCAAAACTTGTGGTGGGTATTGTAGAACAATCGATTACGGTGATAACTGAACAAAACACTGTATTTTCTGCTTCGGAATGTTACGAAAACTGACAAAAAACGAACAACTGAGATCATATTTAGATTTTCACCTTGAAATTACAATTACTTCCGCGTTCAAGGTTCATCGACGTACATACCCTGTGGATGAAACTGTGTGACCTACGATAGATATGGTGAAATGTGAGTAGAGAGAGAGATGTCGTGATGAAGCGTCCGGCGGCGGTTTCTCGCTGGTACTTCTGCAGATGTTTGCTCCTCTTCACGGGATTTGTTTTTACCCTAAGACAGGCGGCTACGGCTACCACGCGGACAATATCCTCAGTCGGAGGGCGCCGAGTGGCCACTTCTGGGAAATTCCCGTCTCAAAGAGGTCAGTTGAGCCCATCTTCCGTGTGCATTGCACGATCTGCTCCTTCGATCTGAACAAGTCATTCACATTCTGCTTTTCTTTAATGAGGTTATCTCGTCGGCTGCGGACTCGGTGCAAGTCCGCTCCTTTCCTAAGAACACACTCCTGTCTGTAACGGACCATTCAAACTTCCCTCAGAAAAGGAGTGTAGACAGATTGAAAAAAAAACTACTCATGCCTTGAATCGTATTCCATTCATGTCTGTTTGTCCTTTCTTTGACGATGAGTTTGTAAACTCTTTTACCTCGTCCAATGGTTAAGGAACTGTTTTATTCAGTTACTCGGCGTTTTCTTCAGAATAGTTGGCCGATGCATGTCATCCTCTTCACACTAGTCGTATACTTATTTGCTGTACCGGCTTCAAGCACTAGCCTGTGGTACTTTCCTTTTGGAGCTTCGCAAGGGGCAGCAGAGCCAGAAGAAGTAGCGGTGCCTGCGGAGTCACGATGTGAGCAAGGTGAGTTTCGGTTGAAATCTGCCACACATGGTCGCTTCTGAGCAAATTAGGACTTTCCACCTATCCCGCACTAAGTCCTGCATGGGTAGTCACCACAAACGGCAGCAGTGCAACAAAAACTGCAACAGGCGCGCGATTTCTGATTAGAGCCCGGCAGTCAAAGAGCTGACAGCTCAGTATTCCAGGTGATAATGGTAATGTATTCCAACTTCAAGAGAGGCGGGGAAAACTTCGTGTTCCGTCCAATCACGCTCGTCGCTCCTTACCGTTCGCCCATTCACAAGCGTCGCTGCTCCTCCGTTTCTCCGCCTCTCTTGCAGTTAGACTACCTTACGACCACCACCTCAATGTTCCGTGAGCTTATTGAGGAAGTTCCTTTTTCTCTGATCTAAGAAACCATGCGTATATTAGATTTTGCTGTAAAAAATTAGGACTGATGGCCGACAGTAGGTTGCAATGCGTGCCACAGCCGAGGCATCCAGGCGTGCGCCCCAAGAGCATTCCCGAGGGAGCTCTAATGTGGGCCAGGTGGCAGTAATATGCATGTGTTTTCGTTGAAGGCGCAGTCCAACAAGGCAACTTTTGATATAATTTTTGGGGCACTGCCTGTAGCTAACCTGCCAAACGCGGGATCTCAATCCCCTCACAAGGGAAGTATACAAAGCGTATGTCGGATCTGCCAAAACGACTACTGTCGTTAGTATCTCTTGTGACTCAATAGTAAAACTGCGTAGTATTCCGCCCCGGGCTGCAGGTTCCGAAAAGTTACAAGCCTAAAAAGGTAATTTTTTGTGTTTTTTGTACCTTCCAAAAAGCGCGTTAGTCCTCGGTAAATTTGGAAGCGGACCTCTTAAATGTGTTCAGCGCCCAAAACTACCACCCTGAGCAAAGTTCGGGTGAAGGCACATTTTCCATACTTTGTCCAGACTGACAGCGTTTTGGACTTGTACGGATTTTTGGGTGGGCATTTATTTACACCGATTAGAGGGCTTTGGGAGCGTTCTAGAAAAAAGTACCAAATTTGACTTGAAATTCTCCCAGGCGGGTTTTATGGGGCGCTGATCACGGATGTGTGGTTTATTAGTCGATTTTCCAAAGTTTTCTGTTAATTTTATTCGAAGCATCCCAGCCGGGGAAAAGAGAAAAAGAAGAAAAAAAAAAAAAAAGAAAAACCCCACTTTCGAGATTACCGGTTTTCTACGATAGATATGTCTCAAAATCATTTACTGAGGGTCAATTCGAGTGCTAAACAAGAATCTGGAGTCCGTTTATCGATTTTTAAAATACTAAGGTAGGTTTTGACCCCTAAATGACATGTTACCTACCGTAACCTATAGTAAACCTCAAAATTTCGACAAATGGACTCCAGATTCGTGTTCGCCACCCTAGATTATCCCAACACAACTTTTGAGCTAAATCCAAGAAATTTTCTTGAAGCTCCAAAAAAAGCCAGAGGGGTAGGTACCCTTGCCTTTTCGCGAGGCTTGAAAATGCTCATAACTTTGCCTTTTCGCGAAGCTCAAGAATGTTCCTAACTTTTTGAACCTGCAGCTCGGGGCGGGATACTGCGCATTTTTTTATTGAGCCAGAAGAGATACTAACGATACTAGTCGTTTTGGCAGATCCGACCTACGCTTCTTATACTTCCCTTGTCAGATAAATGAGAAACTACAGGGAAAAACTCGGGCCCGTTTCCAACACCTCCAAAATGAAGCCAAGCGTTTCACCTTGATTAGGGAACCAAGATCTTTGTACATACTAATAATGGTGTGTGCGACGAAGCTCAGTGGCGACATGAACAATAGCTTTAGTTCCACTCGGTACCACTTCGCTTAAAGTTTTTTTTTGATATTTCGTGACGTGTCGAACTGCAAAAACGGGACAACTCCTCCCTCTGTGTGTAGGTAGCCCCTATCCCCACGTTTGGCAGGGTTGTTACAGGTCGTGCCCTAGATGAATTATCAAAAAATATCCCTCAGGTTGTACCGTGTCCTTAATGCCGTTCATGGCTGCGGATTTCGGCCACAAACTGTTTTCCTGCAAACGCATATGTACAATACCGCCGCTATCCAAGGGAAAAATGGGCGAAGCGGGCAACTAAAGCTTCTTTCGACCACAACTCGACTCAAAGTGCTCCGTTTTCAATTTCGAAAATACCAAAATGTCCACCGTGCCACAGTCTATCTAGCTATATGAGATCAAATCGGAAATTTTCTATGAAAACGCTTTTCCAAGATGCAGTTAGTCATGAATGTGATAATGTTATCGCAAGATAACGAGCCCATTCGATCAAAAACAACCGTATCTAGCATGGTCAAAATGAAAATGTATTTCGCCTCAAAAAATAATGTTGCTCCCTAATTTCGCGAAATATTCTTGCATGATTGACTAGATCACGACATGCTGTACACTTCGGCGTTTTCGAAATTGAAAGCGGAGCACATGGAGGCGAGTTGTGGTCGTAAGACGCTTTAGTTGCCCACTTTGCCCATTTCGCCCATTTTTCCCTTGGATAGCGGCGGTATGTATTGTACGTGCTTCCAAGTGTGCCACATACTATCGATCTCGGAGCCAAATTCCGGTTCGCAATTACGGACTACGGCTGTTGCATCATGCGACACGTGATAATCGTGCTGGGAGAAAGGTGAATCGTGTCGGGAAAGGTGAATCGTGTCGATCATCACGTGCCGCATGATAAAACAGACGTAGTCCGCAAATGCGGACCGGAATTTGGCTTCGAGAACTATAGTAGCTGGGCTCAGGCGGCCCTTCCATAGAGACTGGCACTTCTCCGGAAATAGAAAGGAGCCGAGAGTTTTTTTCCGGAAAAAATAGGACGATTCACCATTTGAGGATCTTTTGATTCTGAACTGATGAAATTCTTCTCCAGCTGACTACTGAATCACAACTGATCAAAAAGGCCGCGTATGACGAAATTCAAACCAGTTAATGTACTGTCCATATCGGAGGGAAATTCGGATTTGCGTTTGCTGAAAATCGTAACAGCACGCAGGTAGACGATACTCGCGTCGGAACCTCGTGGCCTCAGCACCAATACCCGTGGTCACGGCACAATTTCGCATGACGCGTGTGTGCGTTTGTGTGCAGCTGCGCGCCGGAATTCCATTTCGAGAAACAGAGTACAGTACCGCTGCTAGCAAAGGGAGAAAGGGGCGATTCAGGCAAGGCTGGGAACAAAAGCGTCTTTTGCCTATAACTTGTTTTAAAGAGCTCCAATAGAATTTTCGAAAAGCCATATTATTCAGAGCCATTTTTAGTTACAATCATAACAAGAAAGTCCTGAAAACTCCACGAGTAAACCCGTTTTTGAGAAAAGTGGTTCCATCATGAGATGACGGTAAATTCGCGCGCCGTGATTAGCGGAAAGAAACCACCGCGCGCGAATTCACAAGTCGCGTAATTGAAGAACTTTGTCTAAAAAAGGAGTTGCCTCGTACAGTTTTTCGGACTTTTTCAAAATGATTGGAAGTGATTTCATCACAATTTAGAACTCCTTCTGACTGAAATTATACCAGAAGGTTCTTCTTAGTAGTATTTTTAATGGGTGCACAATTTCCCAATTTTTCAACTTCCAACCTTCACTATCCGTCCTGAGGGACCGAGTTTTACCGAGCGGCCCGGGTGCCAGGAACATCTTCGGCTTGTTAGAGGATGAGCAATATCTAAACAATGGAAAATGAATTGATAAAATAAACACTGAAATTAATAATCACCTAGGTAAATTTTTAGAGTGCGCGACAACAATGGACTGTGAGAATGGGTTGAGCTGTTTCCACGCCACTAGTGAGAGCAGAGGATGTTGCCTGAGGGGTAAGATTTTTATTAGCTCGAACGGATAGAACTAACTAGGGACCACCTAGACCTCCCACTGGAGTTTTGGAAAACGGTCTACTGAGGGTCATGGGAAGATAGAGCGAAACATTTCTAAGTTTGAAAATTCTACTCAATGCATTTGGGTAGTGGCCAATCAAATCAATGTGGTAAAAAAAATTCGTATCCAACAAACTGGCATTTCCAGCTCAAAATTCGTCCAGATAGGTTATCCGGGGCGCCGACGAACATGAGGTTCGTTTCTAGTTCTCCGGGAATCATGGTAGGTTGCGGCAGGCAAAATGTTATTTGTCCACAGTTACCTACCGTAATCTTCCGGAAACTCGACGGCGGATCTCATACTTGTGTTCAGCGCGTAAAACAACCACTTGGGTTGAGTTTGGGCTTGAAATGTTCGAGATGTCATATATTGCGAAAAAGGGAGGATTTGGTCGTATTTGATCTAATCAGATGCCCTGCATGAGAATTTATAACATCAAAATGTTTCCTTCCTTTTATCCGCACAGCCTTCAGTAAACCAGAAGTTGTCAACTCAGCGTTATTATGACAACTTGTGATCATTCGTAATGCCCTTAAAACGGCACAGCTCCAAAATAATGAAATACTCATAAAGCTAAAGTCTGTCCGGTTGAGACTGTCCGCCCACTCGGTCGGCGTGCGTGTCGAGCGGCAGTAACGAAGACATATTTTTCTAACGAGTCTCTCCACGCCTGGTCTAATATTCACTGTTCATCTAATGTTTGTGCTAATCGCCTAACAAGTCTGAAAAATGTCTTTTCTGACCACGTGAGCGGATAGTCTTATTCCGATGTGGCTCACCTCAAAGGCAGCCTTCACGATAAAAAATGTGTTCCAGTTTCCACTAGGAATGAGCAGTGGAGGGGCACACTGTAACGTAATCGTAGAAAGAAGCATGAAAATGAACCAGGAAGAGCCCCAAAAGAGCCCGAAATTGCCACTTTGAGCGCAACGCAAGCCTCAAAAGCGCAATGCCCGTCCTCCGACGTTAACAAATGAAAACTCGAGATCGGGAACGAGCGATGGTTTCCGATAAATAGCCCCGTTCTTCCCTCCAGTCTCAACTTCTCTCTTTACTCAGGCCAGCTCGCATACATCGGCTGCAAAAGGCAGAATTTACAAGCCTCGGACAACTCGTCCTCCGTGCTCCCAGAGTTATCTTTGGAATCTGCATGGGACCGTTTTTAGGATAGGCAATAGAAAAAGAATCCTGAGGTCGGACTGTTACTTTAATAGACCGCTTTTGGAACCTCCACTTTGAGTTTGCGGTGGTTTCTAGTAAGCTTCTCGGAGAGCATTTTCGGTTATGTATTTCACACGTTCTTTTCGTTTCTACCTTGGACGGAAATTTCCATGCTTTGTGTAGAGGCTTTCAGCTCTTAAACCGAACGAGACCGGCTGTGTATTGGACGATCAATGTCGACGAGCCTGTGAGAGTACGGTGTGCGAGAAAACACCGAAGGGCTCCAGGTGCATGTGCGAGAAGGGACGGCATTTCCTGTTCAACAAATGTTGTCAGTTGTTTTTTTTTACTCAAATATTTATCAACTTGATATACATAACTACATATATAAGGTTTTTATTATTTATTTCGATTCCGATTTGATCGGTTTTCATTATTATTTTTGTTATTTTTTCTGAGAAGTAGTTTGTGCTACCTTCGTGTTTGAAAGGGGTCGCCGATTTTAAGCGCTGTTAAAGAAACCAAGGATGCAGGGAATTAGATCCAAGACATTCTAGGAATGTGGTAATTTTCTCCCTATAATATATTGTAATCGGATTGGATGAGCGACGATCGTCTAGATTAATGCACCGATAACACAACTTTCTACTTTTAGGGAAGAAATGTCCTGAATTCGCGTTTCCTGAACCGTATGTTGACGAACAAGGATTCAGCAGGTATATATTTTGAAAAAGTTCAAATAAACTTGTGATCCCGCTATGTGTTGTTCTGTCCGTGGAGAGCCGCCTCAAGGCTGACCTGCCCGCTCGCTCGTGGCGTCATCCATTGATCCTGCCCGGATCGGTCGATGGCGCGGCACGCGAGCTAGCTATGGACAGAGGCAGTCACACGCGGGCTCTCCAATACAGTGCCACAACTTTTTTTCTGAAAAAAAAACAGCGTTTTTTAGGATCGTCTTTGTTAAACGAAAGACATTTATGGGTTTTCTCCAATAGATCTTTGCAATAAATTGTGAAAGTAGTGTCTTTAATTGCAGTTTTTTGCCGAAATTCTTTATTTCCTTTCTTCAAAATCCATCGATGACAGGTAAGGAGTGGGAAAATCTCTCCGAATTAGCCTTCTGATCATTTCACAATGACCGAAAATCTTTATTCAAGCATGCTACTCTTTTATCCCCGTTAAAATTTATAAATACGTTCTCAAAATACGATTTGGCGATGTAGCCCTTTGCGCGAAAAAGTTTCTGAAAATGCCGTTCTGGCAAAAATTGCGCGACACTATTTAGAAGAGTTCACCAAGGGGTACACCGAGGATCAGGGGCCAAATTCATCAACGCGGTTGTGCTGGGTAGGGGTAAAGGCGTCGGCACGTTCAATGGTTACCCTGCAAAGGCGGAAGATCGCTAGCCGACAGCATCCTTGGCCTACCCTAATAGGCTGGGGCAGCTGCAACACTACCCGGGTACGAGGCCTTTCGCCTTCACGGGGTAATCTTCAAACGCTCCGACGCCTTCACCCCTACCCAACGACACGCGTTGATGGATTTGGCTCTAGAGAAAGAACGCAGGAAGACAAGGGCGTCTGAATAAGACTGTCCTCCCAAGCGGTCCGCGTGCATGTCGGGCGGCCGCCGCAAAGGCATTTTTCGGCATCGTTTTTCTACATCGTTTACCAGGAAGATCAGTCTAACAGTAAATAATTTCCCAGTCAACTGTTTGCAGTTGTGGGAAGGCTGTGTGAAAAATGCCTTCGCGACAGCCGCTCGACACGCACGTCGACCGCGTGGGCTGACAGTCTGATTCGTACGGACGTCAGATGAATGCTTATGAAACTGGGGCGATACACAAGTCAATACACTTACTTTTAAGCTGCACGCTGAAAACGGATCTGAAGACGGCAGCAAACTACATGCGTCGTTTCCGACGTGAAATGAAGAGCAAATTCTGCTGAAAAGTGATTTCCAGATTTTCGTTGTCGGCTTTCCTTTCATTCTGTTACCTTGTTTTTTTTGTTTCAGTGATTACATGTATACGTGTTTTTTTCGTATTATGTTTTATAAGATTTATTTTATGTGACCCTAATAATGAATAAATAATTTTTATTCGCACGAGATAAATGTCAGAAACACATCCATACTTACATTCATCCGTCGCTAGCGCTAAATTAGGTGTCCACCAGTCGCCTTCAAATCAACCCTTCCTGATGAAGGCACTGTATACTAGCATACGGCTTGAAATGTGGGTATGCCAAAAATGGCCATCCTTTTGCAATGATCAAAAAATTGTAACCCGTTTAGGAATGTGCATGGTTGGACTGCCTTCCTGAAAGTTCCCTGTGGAAACTTCTTATCCTCGTTTTTTCACACTACATTGGACTTATACTTGCGCAACATTAGGCTTTTAAACGAATTGCGCATGGCTCAATCTTGCTCTCTGGAAAATAATACTGTCTTTTTTCCTTGTTATAACTTTGAAGCGTCCATTTTTGTGATCACCTCAAGAGTGTGCTAATCTTTTCGGACATCCTGTTATAAAAAGCACAATAGAAATGAGAAATTCATGAAGAGAAGGCACATAATCAATAATCGATCAATTCTCTGAGTTAGATATGCACCGGAACGTATACGAATAGATATATAATATTATACAATATAGATACATACAAATCAGGTATGTATCCTCTATTTCGGAGGCAAATTTAGCTTCACAGTTCTTTCGCCTGCGGGTGCGGAGCGAGGGAAGAGACAGCCAGAAAGTGTGGGGAAAAAAGATGCAGCATACGCACGCGCACACGCACGCTGTTGACAGCAGTCAATTTCACTCCGAAACAGCGGATAGACTTGAGAAGTTGGAAAACTGGCACTACTGCGGAACCGACGGCCGTCATCGAACAATAGTCGCAGAGAAGCACTGCAGCAGTATCGAGAAAGTGAGTTCAATCAGACGACTATGGACTCCAGTCATTAGAAGGCTGCCCCCGAGGCAATCTAAGTCGCTTCAACCCGTTTACGCTCAATTTCGTGCCAGGTCAGTGCGTCATAGCGCTTACGTGTTTACGCATCAACGGGTTAATGCGTTTTTCTTCGAAAATTAACGCTCAACATAGAACTCTTAGAATCACGTTAATTCAGTCCGTTAATTGAAGTGCATTTATGGCACTGATTGATGTGGGACCTCTGATGATTCATTGATTTTCGCCGTTGCCAGGTAATTTTTTTTTCAAATTTTTAACGAATTGCGAAATTAACGTATTAACGCTTTACGGGTGAACGTGTTTTTTCCGAAAATTGGCGATTACTGATTAACGAAAAAAGGCACTATCATAGACGGGGGGCCCACCCACGTTTTAAGACTGAAAAGAAATGAGCCACCGATTGGTACGGCTACCAATCGAAGTGTTTCTATAGAGCTTTTATAAAAACAGTGATTGATAGCACTATAAGGTATTTTAAATCAGAGTTTTTCATCATTTCTATGAATAAATCTTGAGTGCCATCCCCCCGTCTAGGATAGACCCGAAAAAATACTTTCAATTAACGTACACAACTAGTATGAAAGATACTAGTTTACGGCGGGTTTCCCATGACTGGAGTCTGTGACCGTATGATTCAATTTGAATCAGATTTGAGGTCATCATTGTATAGAACCCTCTGACCAGAATTACATTTGAGTAAACTGAGCAGTGAAACTTGCGCGGTAAGGTCTCTGGCTGTGATCTGGGTCGCACAAATTCAAAGTATAAATACTGGTCAGAATCAATGAGCAGGTGAAATTGAAAGAGTAAATGAATCAAACATTTAGATAAAATCCCCAGTATATGATGTGAAACAGCAGAAAGAACGCCGGAAAGGCAACACGTGAAAACAGATCAACCTGAAATGAGAGATTTTGATACCAATGATGAATTTAGTCATACAAATTATGTTACACGAGTGCGTTCTTGCGTTCGCTCCTGTCCCCTCTCTTTTATGCCTTTAGCAGAGCAAAGTGCCGCTTCTATTTCTGTAGGTTTGCTGTGCAATCCTGCAACGGTTCGATAACACTTCAGCCGCCGATCGGCGCGGCACAGTGCATTTCCTTAATATTGATTGTGCGGCGCGGAACGATCGAAATTATAAATTGCGCCTCGCCACGCCGCTCGGCGGTGGAATTATAAATGACGCCCAACACTGATCACGCGGCGCCGCGTGATCTATGCTATAGGTTTACACATCGTCTCGCCGCCAGCGGCGGAATCATAAGGTGCTGAATAGAGTACTGCCGCTGAAAGGGGCGACAGAACGCTATGGAGGGAAATCGATCGAGCGGCGGTGCATGATTGATACTCCTCCATTGCATGCTGCCGCGCCTTTCAGCGACGGGACTCTAATCAGCCCCTAAATGATCCATCATATCGCGGTAGACCGCCGCGAATGCTTCACAGTCCGCACGCAGGCAACGGAAACTTAACGAGAAAGTTATAAAACCTTTCCTAGCTGGAGAGTGATCTGTCTTTGGCTCCTCTCTACTTTTTTTCTGTGATGTGGAAAGAGGTATGAATCCTACCTGGGATGGCCGAAACCGAGTCCAAGCCGGAGGTCTCGGCTTGAATGGAATGGGCGGCATCGGTACCATAGTCAACAATGGGATTCGCTGGTCCATTTGGGCTTCCACTTCAATCTATAATTGAAAGAATGAATAGTCGATATGAAACCTAATCATGCTCTTCTAGGCTGCATACACGTCCGCGAAAGTGGTTGAGTTAAGGAACATATGTGCCGTACGGCTCCCAATAGAACGCTCCCAGCGTTGGGAAGGGAGTGTGCAGAATTTTCTGTTTTCTGTTTCCTGCCCATTTTTTCTGTTTTCTGTAAAAATAGCCAAAATTTGGCAGAAAATAGAAAAAATTTGTGATTCGCGACTTGTTGCAAAATCACTCCGGAGGCAAGGGGCCGGATTTATAGAGGGTAAACCCATAGGTTAGGAAAACTTCAACCGCATTCCCCGCAGTTCCCCATGGTTAACTCGTCTATCTCGCTGTGGTGGTTACCCGAGCTGGGGTGCTGTAGGGGCATGATGCGTTGCTGTTTGCACTGCAGGGTTCGATCATCGCCCATGGTCAACCAGTTCTACCATCCCTACGGAGTTCTCGAATGGTACCAAATTCATGCAAGGAGATGAAAGATATGGCAGGGAAGTCGGCTGACCCCCGCATGACACTGTATAGATCTAAAAGCATCCAAGCCTAAGACTACGACGTCGAATGCGCTGCGTATTTCAATAGGGATTGAGGGAGCCAAGGGTTCATCCTTTCTTGTAGGATAATACTTACCCAGAGGTTTGCCGTGTACGAACCCCTTAGAAGATTTATCCAGTCAAGTGAAGCGAAAACTTCAATTTATTGTATAATAACATTAATGAGCTTAAATATAAATACTACTTAGCCCGGTAATGGTACCCGCACTGGCGCGTCGTTCGAGTATGAATACTTCCTAAACGTCGGCAAACCCGAGAAAACCTAAAGAGGCAGCAGCGACTGTTTATCCACACGTGTTCCATCACGCTGTTTTGCCAGTAGAGGTGTTCTACGAGTTTTATCATGCATCAACGTACCAACTTCATGCGTATTCAGCTTGATGACCGATATGGATAAACGGTCGCTGCTGCCTGTTTAGGAGGCCCCGGCGAACCCCGACAATACTCCAGTTTCACCGCCAAGGTGGAGTGCGGTAAAGTTTTGCCCGAACTGTGCCGTTCACGCGGATTCTAACGTCGTGTTTTAACTCATTTCAGCGCAGGGTGATACTGAGTTTGAATAATGTTATGGCTGGCAGATCAGAAGATGATCTGAGAGAAAGAGTTTGCTATCGGCGAGGTTGGAATGCCGATGACCACCCAAGAAGGCGAGGTGGTATCCCTTTGAGCAGGTCAGAAGAGTGATCCAGCGGAAGCGGACCGCATAAAAGGCCGCAGGAAGGGGCCACAGAGAAGTCAGCCTCGCCTGCACCTCGCCGCTCTCCTCTGGTGGCCTTCACGTCTACTGTGTGGTTATTCTCTACTAATCGACCTGTTATTCTCTAGTGTTCTCTTCAGCTGCAGAAGCGGTAGCTCTCGCCTGTTAGAGAGAGCGTAGAAGTTTGTATTCTTAGAAACACAACAAATAAGAAGAAACGCAACAAACTTGATGGTGAGGCCATGAGGCAGACGATAAAACTTTCAAGGAGGCACGAGCGCACCCTTCTCGATGGAGTGAGCGGCGCGTTAGGACATTTATACTCACACGGCAAACCCGCGCGGAACGCGCGTGACTCCAGGGCCTAGAGTACAGTGTTCAACCCAGCAATAGTCACGAAATTATCGTCAAAATATGTATACCAGGGGAGGGCAAGTTTGCTCCGACTGAATTTATGTTCTCTTTGCACATAAAGAGATTCTGATCAAGCAATCGGATGTTACCACCTCAGGAAAAGGGAGATTAGGGGGACGAATGCTGCAAAAATCTCAAATACTGTACGCTGAACACTGATTATTGATTTTTGAAAATTTTTCTGTTTTCTGTTTTCTACCCATTTTTTAAGATTTTTTTCGGTTTCCTGTTTTTTGTTGGACTGAATTTCCTGTTTTCTGTTTCCAAAAAAAATTTTCCGCGCATCCCTGGTTGGAAGCGTCAAAAAGCCTGTCAAAATGAACGTGTCTGAGCCTCATTGAGACGGCGAAATATGCTAACTCCGTCTTTTTTTTCAGTCCCCACCCCTCAATACAAACTCGTCCCAACTGATTGCTCGGATACGGTCACTTTGGCTAGTTTTTAATGTTTCCAACGACATGAGAGTTCTAGTACAGGTCGTAAGAGCCCATCGACTTCGCTATCCTAACCATTTTGTCGCTAACTTCGCTATTTTAATCGATCGTGTGTACTGCAGCGTAACTCGTCCACTTCTACTCCAGTAGGGGAACGAACCCGCTATTTCCATATTTGTACAGAGTTTTCGTCGGTATTTTCGTCAGTAGCTAATACACCACCTCCAAACCTTGTACATATTTGTGCTATAGAATCGATATCATTTCTGAGTTTGTATGCTTACTTTAATCTTAACCCCATGAACATTTTTCATTTAATGACAGTGTTCACGATGAAAAAAGTGTTTGAAATTCCACTGGGAATGGGTAGTGCAGGGACACTCTGTAACGTTAACGTCGAAAGAACGCATGAAAACGAGCCAGGAAGAGCCCCAAAAGAGCTCGAAGTTGCCACTTCGAGCGCAAGGCAAACCCCGAAAGCGCATTTCCCGCCCACCGACGTGAACGAGTGAAAGTTTGGAATCGTGAGATGAGCGATGGTTTCCGATTATTGGCCCCGTTCTTCTCTTCATTCTCGAGTTCTCTCTTTACTTAGGTCAGCTCGCATACATCGGCGGAAAAAGACGGAAGTTGCAAGCCTCGGAAAACTCGTCCACCATGCTTCCCTAGCTTATTTTTTGAGAGACCATAACTCCGTTCCCAGAAGGACGAGTACGATTCCAGAGACATCATTGGAATCAGCATGGGACCGTTTTCAAGATAGGCTAAAAAACAGAAAAACGATTTTTATCGTGGACACTCCCTTTAACAGAGCGCCTACTAGTAAGAGAGAGAAGTTTTAGATTGTTCTTTTTGGTAATTTTTCGAACAATCCAGCTTTTAATATGAAAACAGGGCTCGGTAATGGCATGGCTTGGTATGAATGTCCTTAGTGCGACAATAACACTGAAATGTACTACGAGGGAGAAATACCCGGAAGCGTAGTGAGGCGGGTATTCCGTCCTTGAGGGTTCCCCAGTGACGAGGCGAGTTGACGTATTCGATCTCAGTACGAAAAGAATCTCTGAACTTTTCCAACTTCTCACAGCTGTTTACCCTCGCACTTCTCGAATGGAGTTCGGACATGTCCCATGAGACTAACATTGGAACGGGCTTATTGGACTTCCGCTATATAGATGCAACTGACACTATTTGAGATAAAGATAAAGACTCGGTTTTTGCAATCCTTCATGGGATGCGCAGAACATCCGCCTTGTGACAAAGAGGGAGGAGGCACTGCTTTCCCTGCACACGGACGGGTTCATTTGCCGCATAGAAACAACCAAGTCTCCTATGCCTTCGGGGTCTAAGAACTGTGACTAGATTAATCTGGGAAGGGTAAATCACTGACTTGGAAGTCGGTTGACCCCACAAGTCATTGTATAGACCTGAACCACAGCATTTCGAATAAGGCATAATTAGTGGCACGTTTTTTGTGAGTAATTATAATAAGTCAATCTATTTTGGTAGAATAAGGGTAAATCACTCACTTTGACACTTGTCCGCCGATTATTGTTCTTCTTTTTCCGCGTACTTTCTCGTTTCAGTACTCCATCGCCGGTTTCGTAGTATTGAACAGGTGAGGCATTCAGTAACGAACGATTCCTCTTCATTAAATAGCCGATTGCTGCATATTCCAGCAAGGAGGCAAAAACTAAAAAAATTACATTCTGTCACAGAATAAAAGCGTAAAAAAATGAAGTTTCCATTTTGAAAGAAGAGTCTTAACCGAATTTGAAAAAATGAGAATTAGTAGAAACAATGGCTTGACACTAAACAACAGTGTATGAACGTTCCTTTACGTTCCAAAACTTCAATGAATGTTTGGAAAAACATTAGCATGGCATGAGTTGGCGAAAAATATCATCTCACAAAGAAAGATCGTTCCGGTAAACTGTTGAAAAACACAACTTACCGATAAAAAAGCATACGCCAAGAAATATGTCCAGACTCTTCACGTAACTAACCTGAAATGGAATAATTCTAACTGGAAATTTTGATGTTTTTGGAATACTTTGATGCCTTTTTATGGCATGATATATGATTACAAGTTGTCACAAGGTAGCTGAGTTAAAAGCAAAACTCAGATGTCCGGCAGGACTCGAATCTGCATTGCACGCTTTACCTAACTGGAAATGTGTAACTTGTGCGAGGAATAGTCAACAAGGGTGTGATCCACTAGAGGCAAAATCTATTCTCAAGCAATTCTCGGCTCCGAGCCGCACTGAACATGAATCGGACCCGCCTGACAGTTCACCTCTTTACCAGACAAGGTGGAACCTGAGAAGACCGGATAGCAACCGCAGTGGCTCGGAAAGCAATAGAAACGGATCCGCAGATAGGGAGAACAAGCCGAACTGAGTGACAGCCCAAGGCAGAGGATGGCCTCAAGCCGGAAAACAGCATATATGGCAGGAGAATAAAGTCAGATTAGTGTCGGACACTACCCGCATAATTACAGTCGGCTACGGACGCGCACACGATGGAGCAAATCATTCCTCCGAAAGTTTGTGATAACGCAAACCACAGCGTCAAGAGGGAACCAGAACGGTTACTGATTCGTGATGACTGAACGTAATTAGAACATTCATCAAAAGTGATAAGGCAAAACGATCTCCCAAGGGAACTACTACTAGTCAGCCTAACCATTACGGATGAAATGTCCTTCTATAGAACCGTTTTTGACGTATAATTCGATTATGATCTTCGCAGCTGCGTAAACCCACTCTGAACAAGAGTTGTAGGCGTTTTTCGCCAGATTTCCGTACCTACTGTACCTTCCAAAACGCGCATTAGTCTTTGGAAAATCCGGAAACGGACCTCATGATTGTGTTCAGCGCCCAAAACAACCTCCTATGAGTAAAGTTTGGTAGAAGGCACATCTTCAAAACTTTTCAGATTTTTAAACTCAGACGGATAGCGTTTTGCACCCAAACAGATTTTCTGGTTGGGCGTTTGATTATACCAATTAGAGGGCTCTGAAAGCAATTCAGAAAAATAATCCAGATTTCACTCAAAATTCTTTCAGGTTGGTTACTTGGAGTGCTGATCACGAATCTTAGGTTAATTTGTCGATTTTCAGCAGTTTTCGACTTGATTCGTTCAAAGCTTCCCAACGGGGAAAAGTGGATGGTAAATCGCGACTTTCGACGATTTCCGGAATTCTTTGATAGATTCTGCTCAAACTCTCCCTCTGGGGTTTTTTTTTGAGCGCTAAACACGAATCTGCAATCCGTTTAGCGATTTTTGATAGATTACGGTAGGTTACGGTGGGTGTACGGTAGTTTAGCCAAAGCCTCAGATTTGACTCAAAATTTGTATGAGGGGGTTACATATTTGGGGCGGTGTTTACGAATTCAATATTCATTTGTCGATTTTCGGAGTTCTAAGGTAGATTTTGCCCCCACCCCTAAATGGCACGGTACCTACCGTAATCTACAGTAAACTTCAGAATTTCAGCAAACGGACTTCAGATACTTGTTCAGCACCCTAAACTACCCCCGCATACAAGTTTTAAGCCGGATCCGATGTTTTTCCAAAGCACAATAAAAATTCCATGGGGGGGGGGGTTCCCCTACATACAGTCGTTATCGGAGCCAAATTCCGGTTCACAATTGCGGACTACGGCTGTTGCATCACGCGACACTATGATAATCGTAGAGGGAGAGAGACGAATCGTGCCGGGAATAAGTGGTCCCAGCACGATTCGCTAATGCATGATGCAACAGCCATAGTCCGCAAACGCGGAACGAACTTTGGCCCTGAGAACGATAGCATCTTGTCGCCAAGCTTTGACAATTGCCTATAACTTTTTTCGAAGTAGTTTTAGGCAGCTGCGAGAATCGTAATCGGATTCTACGCCAAAAAACCGTTTCAGAAAAGTAGTTCCCTTGTCAGGCAATTACACTGTGTTTTTTTTCACCAAAAGCAATGGTGATAAGATCCCGCAGCCGTGAACTTTAGGTATAACTTCAGATTTCTGTGTATTGAAAGCAGGGTTCAGCGCGGGGTCGGGCTCAACAAAGGAGAGCTTGAGCTGCGAAGTGGCAGAAGGGGCTTAGTTTTCATGACACAGGATCTGATTCCATCTGTGTTAAACTTCAGACGAGGGAAGTATACAAAGCGCATGTCGGATCAACGGAAACGAGTTACATTGTCAGTTTCTCTTCAGCATCTATAGTAAAACTGCGCAGTACCCCGTCCCGAGCCGCTGGTTCAGCAAAGTTATAAGCTCGAAACGGTCATTTTTAGTGCTTTTCTTGCTTTCCAAAACGCTCAGTACAGTTTCGAAAATCTGGAAACGGAGCTCATAATCGTGTTCAGCACCCCAAAACAACCACTCTGAACAAAGTTTGGGTGAAAGCACATTTTCCGAACTTTGTGCAGACTGATAGCGTTTTGGACTTGTATGGATTTTCGGTTGAGCGGTAATCTATATCAATTAGGGGTTCTGAAAGCGCTTCAGAAAGTTGTTCCAGATTTGACTTAATATTTTCCCAATTTTTTTTGGGTGCTGATCACGAATCTGAGGTTCACTGGTCGATTTTCCAAAGTTTTGGTTTAATTTTCTTAAAGCATCCCATCGGGGGAAAATTTTGAGGGCAAAACGCCACTTTCGAGATTTCCGGATTTCTTCGATAGATGTGTCTCAAAATAATTCTCCGAGGGTAATTTGATGTGCTTAGCATGAATCTGAGGTCCGTTTGCCGATTTTCTACAGATTACGGTAGATTACGGTGGGTGCACGGTAGTTTGGTCAAAGTCCCAGATTTGACTCAAAATTTGTATACGGGGGTTATCCGAAGTGGTGAATACGAATTTGATGTCCATTTGCCAATTTTCGAACTATTAAGGTAGGTTTTGCCTCTTGTATGGCATATGACCTACCGTAACCTTTAGTGAACCTCAGAATTTCGACAAACGGACCCCATATTCGTTTTTAGCACCCTAGATTACCCCTACATACAAGTTTTGAGCAATATCCGATCTTTTTTTCAGAGCACCCCAAAAAAATTTTGATGGGTAGGTACCTTTTTTTTCGCGAAACTTTAAAAACGTTCATAACTTTTTGGAACCAGCCGCTTGGGGGGGGGTACTGTAAAGTTTTACTATAGATGCACAAGAGATAGAGAGAAGAGAGAGTACTATTCGTTTTCGCAGATCCGACATACTCTGTGTATTCTTCCCTTGTGAGGGCAAACAGGGACTTTAATGAATTAAGAGTTTAATAACTCTCGTCCCTAACAAAAGCTTTGAAACCTTACTTTTGGTAAACTGGCGTTGGTGCTTGTCATGAGAGTTGTCATCGTGAGCACAGTCGTCACTCCTTAAGACAAAAATTATGATGGTTACTAAAAAATTTATTCATGAAAGATCTTTGCAGCAACCCTACAGTTGGGTCAGTGGCTTGTGTTCTCAAACAAAGATTGACATCTCACCCGCGGCTGGCGCGGGTGCTTTAAATTTCAACTTAGGCCGAACGTATGGTACGCTGGTCAGCTGCGCTCTTCTCTCGGCCTGAATCGATTAGCGGACCGGTGAACGTGACCATCGCGCCAGCCGCGGGTGAGATTCAAACGTTTTTTCTTGAGAACGCAAGCCACAGGCCTAACCATATAAGTGTTTTCGTGTAATGTTCGAGAAAATATGCCTAATTTCTTGCTCTGTCAGAAAGCCAACTCACCAATAGCAACTCTTGCCTGGACAGCTTCCCTATTCAACCAGAACGAAACCCATGAGATGACGACAATCAGTGACGATGGGAAGTAGATCTGAATCAGGTAGAAGCCAATGTTCCGCTTGAATGTGAAATATGCGGAGAGGCGAGAGTAGTTCCCTGAAAAACACGAGTAATCAACCTCAGAATGCCCAATGCAGATAAAGTGTGCCCAAATGAGACTGGCCTACCATGCGACCGTCGTACGTGGCAGGCGGCCGTCGCGTGCGCCGCTCTCGGACGAGCATGCAAAACGACAGCGAGCCTTCCTCCGCAGCCATTCTCTAGGAGCGGGGCCGGGAGCGGCTGTTTGCAAGCAATCAATCAGCTCTGCAGCCGAGGGGGGGCAGGTGGTAGCCGTTTGAGCACTCTTCCGAGAGCGGCATATGCGACGGCCGCCTGCCACACACAATGGCCGCATAGCCGGCCAGTCTCATTCGGACACACTTTACATACATCATTCATTATTTCCCTGGTGTAATTTGTAAAGCAAACTAACCTGTACTCAATGAGATCACTCGCTCAATATGATAGTGGTCTCCTATGGAGAAATGCGCTAAATGTACATTTTCGTCTATAGTTACTGCGTTGGAACCGTGCCAGTGGTAGATGATATCCCTCGTTGAGTACCCGTAACTCTGGAAAGGGCGACTTTTTTCAAGTCCTCTAAAACATTTGAAGAAAGAAAAAAACATAAAAAAGATTATGTAGAAAGCAATAAAATAGTTTGACGTTATTGACTTGGACGGTCAACCTAAAACTTCACAGAAAAACTCATCTAAATACCTCGATTTCCAATGCGCACTCCTGGATGTCCAGTGGGAACTGAAAATAAACATAACAATATCCTTTGTGGATTTCGGCCAAAAATTATGTGGCGCCTCTTTTTAACTATTTTAAGAACATTTGACAACCACTCCCTTTGCGTTCTTTTTTAAAGTCTATGGAAAAACATTTAGAATCTTGATGAGAGGGACTGTTCGATGGCATGATGATTGCTAAAGTTTAAATTTGACCACTGATCTACTGACTAGGGATTGATAACTGGTCGAAAACTACTTTCATAGTGAAACCTATAGCAGTCATTTGACTCGTGATGGTCTTAAGAAACATATTTGATTTTTGCTGAAGGCCTTCCAGATACGGAGTTAGTGGCGCAGCGGCTTAATCACCACTTCCAACCACATGAGGCGACGTGGCTCAGTGGCAGGCGTTTCGCTTCGCAAGCAATAGTCGAGGGGTTGAAACCTCGCCAAGCACTTTTTTCATTCAATTTATATTGTTTTTAAGATTCGGAAACCATTCTGATTTAGCATACCTAATTTCAGACTCTCAGCAAACATTTTGTGTTGACTTGAGTGAAGGAAATTGTCTCTGAACCGAGTAATGAAGGATTTCCTCAGTTGGGCGGAAAGGCAACTTAGGGTGATCAGGAAAATTGTTTCCAATCTGGTTTGATTTTTTCCGTGCGGATTATTCGGGGTCCTGAACACGAATCTCAGGTCCGTATCTCAATATTATGAGGCTTCCTGTAGGTTACGATAGATACAATGCTAACTAACTGATGTGACTTACCTCAGTAATTCGAAAATCTATGAATGAATCTCGATTTCATGTTTAGCACCCCAGAAAACCCTTATAGAAAAGTTTCAAAGGCACTGTTCACGATAATCTTCAATTTCGAGATAACTCGCTATATTGATTAAGTGGCCCCCAGGTAGGAATAAATTGGGGTAGAAATTGAGAAAAACGCACCAGAAGTACACGAAATCTTTAAGTGTCACCCCGCGTCTTAAATATCACAGGAAGTGTTTGCTGTGACAATGAAATCTTTTGTGGACCCGTCCTTTGCAATTCTCTACTCTCTATTGCTCCTTTTTAAGGGCCCTAACTAATCCTGCTTTGCATAAAAATATTCTTCTATTTTCGATTGACCCAATTTTCCAGCGGTGACAACTACCATGAAAAAAATTTTCGTCAAAATTTCCCGACAATCGACAACTGGACCTCAATTTCGTCTTCAGGGCCTCGTATAATACCCTGGAACAGGTTTTCGAGCCAAATCCGAATTAATTTAATATACACACCCTGAAAATTGCCTGGTGGATGCCCTAGCGTCCAACTGAGGAAACCAGCTAACTCGGTTCAAAGAGTTCCGCAGCAGCTACAAACCTATATTTAAACAAGTCATTGGAAGTACATCGAGTGGTATAAAATTTGTAGGAAACGGCGCTTCTGACCAGTTGTCGATCCCTAGTGAGTCCGCTTCCTACTCAGTTTTGGAAACTATGAACAAACACCATAGGAAGATTGAACTAGTGGCCAATTGCAGTCCTTTTCTATGGCATAAATCAACTCAACTCTTATGAACCATTCCCACTTTTTGTGGCCACCAAGTTGGTTTTCTTGTGGTTATTCGTAAAACGTTTCCTAGGAGCCAAGCAGTGCCGGTTCTCATAAATTCCGACTAATAAGCCCTCGGGAATCCGGCTTTGTTGATTTAGCTACTCGTCTGTAATGTTGTTTTTCTAGGCATATCCTGGTCAACAGCTATGGAATATGATAGAGAAACTAGGAACAGAAACAGCTATGTAATTCCTGCCAAGATAACTACAAAATTCATGAAACTGTCATATTGAAACTCTTAAAACTCCGTCAATTTTCCGAGAAAAATGTGATTTTCCGAGAAAAAAAAATAGAGAAAATGTGCTTCTCTGAAAAAAAAACGTGTAAGTCCCTGCCATTGTACTCTCTGTGAACATTCTCGGTCAATCGTCTGTTCAAAAATATGCGAAATAGTTCATTAACATTATGATGCCCCCTAAAAGCTGTGAGTTCCCTAAAAGCTAATGTCCCCTAAGAGCTGTAACCTGTAAGTTGTGCGTTCACCTTACAAATGGTGCACCTTACATAGCTTTGACTCCAAACATCAATTAAACTCCTCAGGTTACGTATTGTAAAGACATTCCCAAATGTCTTTATTTCACTGTGTCGTAAACAACGAGCTCATGTTTCCCTCCCTGTTATGACTCCATCACACGAAACCTTACATGGAAAGCAGACGTTACTGAGGTCAGCGCTCCAAAGAAAACAACTTGGAGTTATAACTTGCGAGTGGTTGACTACGTGACAGTTAAAGGCATCGCACCTTATATTATATGTACCGAAAACCATATATTATTTTTGCATGTTTTTGTTTAACTTGGCCTATCTAGTCAACGGAAATGCCGAAAGAACCCCAAAAAACAATTTATTTCTGAAGAAAACCCGTTTTAGATAAACTGTAGAAGTGAATTTGAGTTTTGCGCCAAAATCGTTTTTTGAAGTTTTTCCGCATGTGGAGTTTGTGCCATGATTGTTTGTCATGTTGTTTAACGGTCGCATAAACGTTCTGCGAAAAAGTGCTAGATAATCGACCCAGAAGTGCTAGATGATCGACCCCACAGCCGTTTCAGGTGTCCATATTTTTACCGGGCGCATTTTCAGAGCCTCATGTTTCGTGGGTGTTTCCAACTAGCCCAAACTGTTTAACTGCACACAAAATTTGAAAGTGATTTTCATCGCGCAGAATGTCTTTAAAGGCAGTGTTCGCGATGAAAATCGTTTTTCTGTTTCCCCGCCTATCTTGAAAACGGCCCCGTGCTGGTTCCAACAATGTCTCTAAAATCGTACAAGACCTTCTGGGAACGGAGTTATGGTCCCTCAAAGATTGAGCTAAGGAAATATGGTGGACGAGTTGTCCGACGCTTGTAACTTCCGTCTTTTTGCAGCCGATCTATGCGAGCCGACCTGAGTAAAGAGAGATGTTGAGACTGAAGGGAAGAACGGTGCTTCTGATCGGAAACCATCGCTCATCTCACGATCTCGAGCATTCATTTGTTCACGTCGGTGGGCGTGGAAAGTGCATGTGGGGTGTGACGAGCTGACGGGTGTCCAACTTTGGGCTCTTTCGGAGCGTTTCCTGGCTCGTTTTCATGCGTTCTTTCAACGTCAACGTTACAGTGTGCCCCTCCACTACCGATTCCTAGTGGAAACTGAAACACATTTTTCATCGTGAACACTGCCTTTAAGGGCAGCAAGCGCACAAAAATGCATTAATTTTTACAGCGTGAAGCGACGGGTTGGAGCTGTTAGCATTGATAAGTGAAAAAATCGCTTATAGACACATACGGCCTAAACAGAGCGCTTACGCCATCGGCAAAGCCAAAAAACGAGTTGAGATTACGGTAGTTGAGCAACAAATTGAATGGTCTTTGTGATGAGGTGCGGAGCCTGGCGAGTAAATGGGCTGAGTCCCGACTCTTCTGTTGCTGAAGATTGCTCCACACAGTCAATTCGGCCCCTTTTTCAATTCTTACAACGGAGTAAGCGTTACATCACAGGCCCCATTAACATTTTTTTATTTTATTAACATCGCAATCTCGCACATTTTTGCGAGCGTATACTGTGCTGGGGCCGAGGTTCGTTGTGTTGGGACCACGTGGTCTTGGCACAATTATCTTTTGGCTGTGTGCTGCAACACCTATTGATCGCAAATGCGGACCGGAGTTTCGTTCCGATAAGGACAGTATGATTCGTTAGCCCCACGACCATTTGTCTTTTTGCAGCAGAACCCTTCCTCAGACAATAGCAGGCCCCGGGCGCAACCGGCTCCGCCTCTCCCCGCCCACTGCAGCCGAAACGCAGAGCAGGTGATATTCGAACCTGCGGCGCGTTCCGGTTGTGATTGCAACGTGCAGTGCGTTCAGGTTGCTCTCCGGGCCACATGCGTTGACTGACGCGCGCATTTCGAAATTAGATGAATCGATTGAGACAAGGAAGAGCATCTGGGCTTCCTGCGATTTTTGAGTGGGATTCTAACTGTTTCTCGTGTGGGGCTTGTAATTGATTTCCTCTGCTTCATTTGTGCTCAATATTCGACCATCCTAGAATTCACTATATTCTTCCTATTTGTGCTATATTAGGACTGTATTCAAAAAATGAAACGTTAACATGACTTTACGAACGCATTTTGCAAGTATTCATGAAGGGAATATTTTGGATTTATTCAGCAACTTGGAAAAAAATGAGAAAAACCAATCGCTCGGATATTTAAATTTAATCATTCACTCCGAAAAACTAAAATGTCCGAAATCGGAAAAGCAATTGATTCGGAAGGGTTAATTGAATTCAATACGCATTTTGAGTATTCTAAAATACGATATTCAGCTTATCATCTGTTTCCTAGTGAAATTTATTGCCATTCATCGCGTGCATATGCTGCCGTACGCTGCGTCTCCTTCTTAACACACTTTCTCGCTGACTCTACCCTCGCTTCGCACAAGCGAGCGAGGGAACAGAATAAAATAGGCTTGGTACCAGATGATACCTATCCGGTCGCTCTAATTTAGGCAACGATTCTTCAAGGAAATTCAGTAGAGTGACGTAATTCGGTGAATGTGTGGAAAACGTTGGATTCGTCCTTGGAAAATCGATTAGCTAAAATGGGTGCGATAATCGATCAGCGAAGCGTCTGAACCAGGGATGAGCGAAGTTCCGCGTTTCGCGTTCCGAAACCCGCAGTTTCGCGCAATTTTGGCATTCTGCTTTCCTCATTCCGAAAACCGCAGAAAACGCCGCGGAATGCGAAAATATTGGGTCATCTGGGACGTGAGAAAACACTAGATGATTTCTGAATTTCTCTGCGTTTCGCTTTCCAAAAACCGCATTTCCGCGCATTTTAAGGCGTTTCGCGCCCGATTTCCGAAACCCGAGAAAAAATTTTCTGTTCCGAAACCCGAAAATAGATCTCCGAAATTTCATATTTTTATTCTGCTCTTCCCTGGTCTGAACCACTTTGAGGTATCAATTTTGCAACTGTGTTGCTTAAATCGGTTTATAGTAAGCGCCCGGGGCGCAACCATATACGCTGCATGATGTACTGTGACGTCATCAGCCGACAGTTGCGCTCAGGGCGCTGCGTGAATCAATCTCGGCGGTAGCACCCGGAGCGCAACGTATGCGGCCTGGATCGCAACATATGTGGCCCGGAAATTGCCAAATTTGTCACCCTGAGCGCAACATGGACGCGGCTTCGGGTGCATTCGGGGTGGGCTCAGGGCCTGCTATTGCCTGAGTCAGTGGTATTTCATCATTGACTACTGCCATTACCATGAGTTCATAGGACCCAGAATACAACCCACCGTGTGCAAATTCATTGGGCAGTTGGCAGTTACGGTCAGGCGAATACTCCGCAACACGTTCCCGTGACTGTCAATCCGAAGAAACGAATTATGTGAGGTTGCCTCGTGAAAAAACGACTTCTTCTCGTTGGGGAAGAACGTGTCCGGCGTCCAGATCGTCTTTACCATATCGATACCTAAATACACCTACACTTTTTTAAACATTTTTCACTAAATACCCTATATTTCCGAACAAGATTTGTTTTTTTCCTCCGAGAGTCGTTCGTTCAACTAAAAAAAGTGAACCATCAAATTCCCAAAAATGCGTTCCCAACTTTGCGTATCTGCTAGCGAAACAGGTACTTGTCATGTCACTTGAGGTCCTCTCTTGAAGTTTTTGCCTCTGCCGGGAACCCCAAAAGGGCGAGCACTATCGAACTCGCAAAGTCGATTATATCCTAACTACTCAGAGTGTGGACTCCATCAGATTAGTGCAACTTGGTTCATCTCCAAAACGAAAAAGGAAAACACGTCGAAAAGTTCAGCTGATTGCCCAGCGATGTCAACAGGCATATGTATCATACACTCAGAAAATTTGATTAGTGCGAGACAAGTCGAACTGGAAGCAACAACATTCATACTACCTTCATTCTCGATAAAATGTTATTCTAATAGGACCTTATATAGCCGCAGTACCCGATTCCCCGTATCGGGATAATTCCAACTGGAGCCACGCTAGCCTTCTAACTAATGGGATTATGCGTGTGAATAGTGGAACGAGCTGAGCCCAACCGGACCACACACAACCCAATTCACTGAGAGCAAAGAATCGGATTATAGGAGTAAGAAACACAAAAAACCAAAAATTGTAGGGATGGAAACCTCACCTATCGTCAATGATGACTGCACATCGCTTTCCCAGGCTAATCGTGGATCTTTCCAGATTTGTCGCAGATACAAATCCAAAGTGTAGTCCTGAAAATGTGCAAAATTACAAGAATGTAGATAGGTCAAAAGAGCCTTTCACGCGAAAAAAATACTATTATTTTTTCGCCTAATTCCTAAGTGAGCAGACCCCTTCACAGTCGGCACAGATCGCACTGACTCAAAAAGCACATTCGGTCAAAAATGTGGTTTCTAGCAGAATCCATACCAGTCAATTGATTTCCAAAACGGTTACAAATCTATGTTTGTGGCTGCTGAAGACCTGTTTGAAGCGAACTGTGGTGGTTTTCCTCACCCATAAGGCAATTTTTAGGGTGTTCAAAAAGTTGTTACTGATTCGGCTCAAATTTTTTCTCTTGTGGTTATTCGGAATCTTGAACACGAATCTGAGTTCTGTTTTCCGATATTCCAAGGACTATTGTAGGCTACGGTAGATATAGCACTATTTAGCTGCCGTAGCCTACCTTAGAATTTCGAAAATCGACAAACACTTCAAATTCGTGTTCAGCACACACTGAGGAAACCCCCATCACTCGATTTAGAGAATTCTTGAGCACCTACTAACATAGAACTGAAAACATCATTGGGAGTGCATCAAAGGCAAAGTACACACTCAGACATGATTTTTGTGATTTTTATTGTATTGTGTAGTAGATCCCTTCTGTTTAAGGATTGCCAAGTGCGAGATCTCAATTCCTGCCAATAACCTAGATATAAGCGACCACCACATGATCGACCTCCTTCTCTCACCACCACGGGCCACACCCCTAGCAGCTTTCCGAACTCGACAGCGGCTAGGTGGATGGATGAATTCTTAACATGCCGTTGTTCTTCAGTTCATTGCCGGACGGTCTCCTTGTCCTGGCTCGCTTTCGCGCGACGATTGCGAATGAAGAGAATGACAGGCCTAAGGCAACTCGTCCACCAAATTTTCATCCTCAAAATGTTTGCATCTGTAGGGAGCCATGACTCTGTTAATACGGGTCTTGGGCGATTTCAGAGATACCACTGTGATCAGCGTGTGACTCTCTCCAAGATCAGCATAAAAACTGAAAAAATAATTTTCTGGGTGTTCTGTGCCTTTAACCCATTCACGACCGCATGCAATATTGCGTCACCGTATACCGTGTCCCACCGGTGGGACACGCCAGCTTGATTAGCGTTCCATGGCAGATTGCTTTTTTTCTGTTCCTTTCATATTGTAGCTAGTAACGCCGAAGGAACATTATCACAGTCTGAGCTCCCAACACCCTGTCGTTTTAGAAGAACAATGCCTGGAAACCGCAGAGCGGTCAGCTAAGTTGCATTGTTTTGAGAAGAGTAAACAAGTTTCAAACGATCTATTTCTTCTTCAAAACATAAAAACCAGCGATAGAACCAAAACAGGTGCTTCTTAAATGGCTGCACAGGTCCTTTTTCTTTCACCTCAACTAACGGCATTTCTTGAAAGGTCCAAATCCGTTGTTGCGTTTGGCCTACCGGTGAACCACGAGGTTTGTATTCAAGTCTAGGGTAGGTCAATGCTTTGATCATATGCAGGTTTGTAGGTTCCTTCTTGCGGCGGAGAAATCGATTTTTAAAAAGCGTGTCCCATCGGCGGGACACGTGGTCGTGAATGGGTTAGAGGCATCGTACACGCTAAGAACCACTCATCGTTTTTTTTTAGTTTGAATTATTGGCTGGGACAAGCTAGGAACGTAGGGAGGGTTTGTTGGGTCACCAATGCATCACTGTGAAGATATGTAAAGTGTGCCCGAATGAGAATGGCGACCCACGCGGCCGGCGTACTTGGCAGGCGGCCGTCGCATGTGCCGCCCTCGGACGAGTGTTGGATTTCAACGACAGCCGTTCCCTCTCCTCTCGTCTACAGAGCTGATTGATCGGCGCAGTGCTTGCTGCCAGCCGGTGCCGGCCCCGTTCGTAGTCGATGGCGGTGGGTACTTTTCGCATGCTCGTCCGAGAGCGGCGAACGCGACAGTCGCCTGCCAAGCACGCCGGCCGCGTGGGCAGCCATTCTCATTCGGACGCATCTTACATATATGAGGTTGAGTGCCTCAAATTCCGTCATAAGAGGCCGGCACTCCGTCAGTCATCTAACACAATTTGCTGTCAGCCATCGTATAAGTAACTGATCAACGATTGATACAGCACAAATGAGTAGAAGTTGATGGAATATATTTTACAAATACGTGAAGAATGAGTTTTCCACGCACATCGGTCAACCTTTCCTTCCTATAAATCACCTAAAAGAAAGATGAACTTTATTAGATCGAGAGATCATGAGTCAATATAGCAATTTCGAGCATTCGGCTCTTCCTTCCTCAAAAGTCGATTGAGAGAATTTTGGTCCAAAATAGTAGTTTTCAGTGATTTTTTCGCGGTTTTTCAACGTAGCTGTTATATACTGTACTACAGCTTCCTTTATATATGGAAAAATCGAAAACGAAATCCATCGTGAACGATGCCTTTAACTTATATGGATTTCGTCCCAAACGGCGTTTTTGACCAGCTGTCATTCCCTAGTGAGACTTTTGGTTCCCACATGTCGGCGTCGCGTTGGCGCAAACTTGGTGCACAGATGTTATAACATAGCGCACCGAGTTTGCGCCAACGGGAACTACGGTGGCAAGAGGGATCCATAAGTCTAAGAGCGATCCGCGGCCACTGTGCGTTAAACTCGGTTAGCTGAATAAATTTAAACGAAATTGTCGAACAAGCTCACGAGAGGCTTGGTTCACAGCCTTTTCAATCTTCTAAGTGTCAAGCGGCCGAACATTAAACTCTGAGGACCTAGACGTTGTGAAAGGGCTTGGCTGGGTATGAGCACGAAATATCGATGGGTATGAGCACGAAATAAACGGATGTGGTTTCTTATACGAAAATCGCGTAAGATTTCTATATTACGTTTTTTCTAGGGAAACTGTCTTGGAAATTTCTGCTGGTAAGACTACATATGCGTAGGCAGTATGTCCCTATAACTCACCATTGACACTTCGGTAATCGCACTTATCGTTGTGATGTGCGCTGTGATATTGACCTCAATCGGCGGACCTGGAACAACGTAGTTGTAGACAGTTTCTGCACAATCCCCTCTCGACCCTTCAACTTGATAAAGGCCGTAACTCATTGGTGGGAATGAAGGCCAGCCGCCAAATGTAGTCGCAATCATTGCGGCGACCCGTGCGGCGTTCGCGACACCACCGGCCAGCGGGGTTTCGATCTCGCACGCGCGACGATTAACCGCTGCGGTCCCTTCTATTCAGTAGACTAGGTTAAACGAAAACACCATCCATGTATGTGGTAGTAATGGCACGGTATTCTCCATCAAGGTTGAATGTTATCTGCGAGCTCACTGAAAATGGAGAATTTTCGGAATAAACTCGGATTCTCCAAATGCAGTGGCTTAGATAAAATCAATTAAGATAAAGATAATTGGGAAAGGGTAATTGGGAATCAGAATTGCCTCACCGTGACCATTTTCTGATAACGCATTTGTTTTGCTGCTTAAAACCTTAGCGTAGCTCAAGCAGGACATGCAAATGTGAAAGGCAGACGGTTATGTTAATGGCACAGCTCACATTTCCACTGACGGTGACTCATCAAATCAGCAAAGGGTGGGTTGATTCGTGAGACTTCGCGGCTGGTCCCTGAGGATTTTCTCACTTTTACATACGTTCTTGCACCAGCAAAACCCAGGCCATCATGAGGTTCGCTGCTAGTTTTTATCTATGCTCAAAAGTGCCGATGTCCTTTAACCATTGTGTCCTCGCCAACAAAAGGGAATCAGGACTTGATGAGAACTCTTCTTCACACGTAGGCGGACTAGGTAATCCTGACGCAATAGGATTCCGATGCACCGGAAAGGTGTTGAGAGCTCACTATCAGAGATCAAGGTTTGATGGTGTTCGATTACGGACTTCCTGAAGCGAAATGAGAAACCTTGATCTCCTCGCCTAAAAGTAATGAAGGCAAAATTTTCGAATACTTCTCGACTCAAAAAAGCGTTTCAATACGCCACTTGTGGCTCCTTTATTTCGAGTTAAGTTGGTCTTCGAGACGAAAACTATCAAAAGTGAGCAGCTGAAAGCCGGAGCACGTCCCAGAGTGAGATTTTGAAGGGAGTCACATGTCATAAGTCACAATTGCAAGTCACTTTACATCATCTATTGATTCGTTTGGTGGCACTAAAACGCCACTTAGCCTCTGTTAAATGTCAATTTCGGGAGGTTTATCACCATTTGTCAGTGACATATGACTTACTGACATAGTCCCACTATCATAGCTGCTTGCAGAAAAAAGGAAGAAAGTCTGCATAACTCGGCGAGCTCACACATACATACATTCATAATCACATTCCTGCCAGCTCCTAGTGGTTTCAGTGGTACTCAATATTTCAGTGCACAATAACTTAGTCATTAGGAATAATGACCACCGCCAAGGCCAACTCAACATGAACTCTACATGCACCCAGTATGCACTCCCTGTCCCCATGAAATGGAAATCGACCCCTTGGGGTTAGTTGTCGAGTGCCCGAACTTTTTTTCACACCTCATTTCTGAGTCTTACAATGACGGGACTTGGGCGGAAACATACGGCTGACCGCCAGGCGCCCATACACCATCATAATTGCGTGCGGCCGGCGTTCTACGTAAACTAAATGATTGTGGGAAAACGTGCTCTGTTACTGACCTCCATAATTAGGTCGAATCCGTCGATCATGACTGGCAATCAATTTGTCGAGCAACTCGCTGACGTTGTTCTCGAGCTTCTCGTTTGGACGGCTCTGTTCACTGAAAGACACTGATATCGGTCAGTATACAGGTGTACGTGTGTATGTAGGTGATAAGCATCACATAAACGTTTTCTGAGCTACCCAAAACCCATCGTTGCTGGCTGAAAATAGCCTAGTTTTCGAAAGTGGACCATGTGTCCTTAATGTGAACCTATTTTTAGGACTTCGTCTAGGTGCTGAAGAAGTGGTGATTTTTGTCACAGCGGGTGATGCAAGTCTCTTACATGTATGCGCACATAATTGGGCCAACTAGCGCCGTCTTCGTAATTATTCCTGAAGCGGCGAGTCATCAAGGCAGGATGTGTCGACTTTGACAAATTGCCTACTAGTTCATTCCATAAATAATAATGCACCCTCTGGATACAAAGTATAAACAGACTTTTTATTGGGTTAAGGAATAGGTCCCCGCGTTCCAAGCGATAGCGGAAAAATAGCTGGTTACCGCCAAATAGCCGAGAAATAGCCGCAAAATAATACTCGCCGCGAAATAACCGCGAATCAATGCTCTTCAAGGGAGTTTGTCACGCATTCTTCAGGCATGATTCAGATGTCAACATGTTTTAATTACTGTCCCTCTCGGAGTCGAATTCCGGTCTGCATTTGCGGACAACAGCTGTTGCACGCCACAATAGGATGATAATCATGCTGAGACCAATTGGTCTCGGCACGATTCACCTTTCCCGCAGCACCATTATCATCGTGTCGCGTGATGCAGCAGCCATAGTCCGCAGTTGCGGACCGGAATTTGGCTCCGAGAACGACGGTAAGTCGGTTCAATCCCAGTCCACGGCAAAGGGAAAAGGCGGTTGTGCGGCTGCGTTTCTAAACTACATACTGCAGGTTGCGCCATAAACGACGGCTAAGTTGTAATTCTCCCTGAATTTTGGAAAAAAACACCGGAAACGTTGAGAAACAGCAAACTTCCCTCCCCCCCCAAACAACACATTTTCAATACACCTTAAAGGCAGTGTCCACGATGAAATCAGTCTCCGAGTTTTCATCGGAAATTGAGAGGTCCGAGTCCAGCTTCCTAAGTAATGTTGAAAAAACAGCCTGGAACAGGCACAGAAGAGCCCTATACGGCCCTAAACTTGAGTGTTCCGCTAACGCAACGCCCACACCTTTCAACCGCCTCTGATCAGTATATAATTCGAAAACCCATCTTAAGGAAACAGCTTACATTCAGGGGGCTATAGTCTACTCCACTTTAAGGCAGCATACACGCTCGTAAACGTGATTTAGATAACTACGGAAATAGAATGGCATGGCCCAGGTTACAACGCCTACGCATTTTGAAGTGTCAAAAACGACCCACAATGCCGCTACATGCGTTAGAAGTTGGCCCCGCCCAGTATTTTCACGCCCCCTGTATTTGCCCTTTTCCTGCAACGCAAGGTTGCTGGGTCATATTCACCGTTGGTACTGTTGGTAGATTGCCTAACAAGTGAACCACACACGTCTCTGACGGCGAAGATGGCCCAGCAACCCTGCGTTGGAGGAAAAGGGTAAATACAGGGGCGTAAAAGCACAGAACGGGGCCAACTTCCAACTCATGTAGCGGCATTGTGGGTCGTTTTTGACACTTCAAAATGCGTAGACATTATGTTGTAAGCCATGCGGCTCGATTCACATTGCTATCCCAACCACGTTTACGAGCGTGTATGCTGCCTTTAACTAGACTTACCCCATTTGATGATCGATTACCTTCTCAAACAGAAATTTCGAGATGGACAACTTTACCAGTAGCCGTTGAGGGAGTGGGCGTTACGTGAGCGGACAACTCAAATTAGGGCCGTATAGGGCTCGTTCGTGCTTGTCTTTAGCCGTTTTTTCTACGTTTCTGGTTAATTAAGACTCGAAACTTCTCATTTCCAGTGAAAACTCGGAGACTGATTTTATCGTGGACACTGCCTTTAAAGGCATCGTGCGCGCTGAAAACCACTCACCGTTTTTTGGGGTTCAAATGATTGGCTGGGCCCACCTAAGGACGTACGGAGAGTTTTTTTGGGTCATCAACGCATTACTGTGAAGACATATGAGGTGGAATGTCTCAAATTCTGTCAAAAGAGGCTGGCACTCAGACAGTCATCTGGCATAACTTGCTGCCAGCCAGCGCATAAGTAACTGATCAATAATTGCTGTAGCACAAATGAGGGGAAGTTGAAGGCATATATTATACTTGAAGAATGACTTTTCCACATACAATGGTAAACTTTTCCTTACCAAAAAATCGTCGAAAAGAACGATGGACTTCTTTAGAGATCATGGTCAACACAGCGATTCCTGGCGATCGACTCGTCCTTCCTGACTAGTCGGTTGAGAGAATTTCGCTCCGACAAAGTAGTTTTCAGTGATTTTTTTTGCGTTTTTTTCGGTGAAGCTGTTATATATGTAAGGTACCAGGGTTCCCATTATTCCCATTACCGTATTTTCTCTTTTAGAAGTACATGTACTTCTAACACTCAGGCCCCTATTTTATATGTACTTCTATTGGAGGTGCACTTCAAATAGAGGCTGTGCTTCTAATTCTAAGCCCTCTATTTTTGATGTCCTTCTATTATAGGTGTACTTCTAATAGAGGGTGTACTTCTATTATTCGGCGCATTTTTTTGAATTTCTATTGGTAGGACTGGTCGCATTTTCGGCAGAAATTTCCAGTATAACGCCGAAAATTTGTATGTATTGAAATTTCAGACTGCAACCACGAAAACATAGCCACTCAGCAACTTAGGCTCAATCGAGTTGAGGCTTCCCGTTGACTGATATAAGATTTTCAAAACCACGATTTACACCCTTCCCAAGTGAATTTCTTTCAAAAACTGTATAAGTTTGGTATTGTTCTCGTTGACATGTGCTTTATGAGGAAGAGAGAGACCAATAGGAATCGAGTAGTTGGGATCTGAAACAAGAGAACTGATCGCCTCTCGAGCCGTCCGGAGCGATTGAAAAAAAAACGCAATTCTTGAAAGACTAGCCAACAGCCTTCTAGAGGCGAGTTCTTTGCGTCCACAACCCACTGTAGATAAAGTCTACCACTGGTGACTCCTGACTTCCTCGTCGTATAAACGATTCCTCTACATGAATGATCAATTTTTCATCAAGTCGGGAAATTTTGGCTTTTCAAGGACCGTTAAAGTCAACATCTTGGGTCAAAACAAGTATTCTTAGAATGTTCACAGTAAAATCCATACACATCAAGAGGCTGCAAAACGTTCATTAAAGTCTCGAAAATCTTAAAAAACTCCAAAATAGAGTCTCCAAAAGTTCGAAACTTCCTTCCGGTTAGCTTTCGGCTCGTAGAGCCTTCTTCAGACCTAAAAATACAAGCATTACACCGGAGCAGCGTAGCAGATGAACCAACTCGCCTTCTTCTTCTTCCGCCCAAAAAGGGCTAGAAACCACGAATGTCGTGTTCCTACTCTATTCTTGCTTTTAAATACTCTGCGATGAGGACTATTGTTCCTATCATCTCTTATCATGCTACAGTAATCCCACTTTAGTTTCCATTCAAGCAATGAGCTGGAGAGCATCACGCAGTTCTTCTCCATTGTTAATTTAGGGTGATACGCGCTTTATCTCAAGGGCCTTCATGATTTTCCTTTCTACTAAATTGTTTAGTGACCGGTGGAGTACTGTAACAGTAAATCGGGGGGGGGGTGCTTCTTGGGTGTGCCTCAACGTTCTGTGCCTAGAGAGTATGTTATTAGGATACGATGCTGGGTTGTTAAGCGCCCTCCTGTGTTCATCCTGAAGAGGGGTCTCATCGTCTCTCCCACATACTTTTCGCCACAACCATCGCATTCTATCTGATAAAGAGTTCCCTTTAGTTGGCAAATTTTAGAGTCACTACAGTATACACAGCCTTGTCTTCCGCACATCTCTTCGTAAGGTCTTGAGAAAGTGAGCCAGGATTTCAGATTTGGAGGTGCACGGAATATGAGACGTACGGGTAGCGAGTAGGCTTTTACGATACGGTTCACTCTTTGTGCCACGTCTTCATTCACGTAAGGCAATACCATCGAAATACCATCTGCCGTGGTATGTATGAGGTCTCCATGAGCGCACGTGTGTTGTATTGTAGCCATTTTCGCTAAGAATACGCTCAACCATCAAATCCACTCCGTCAAACCTACTCGTGCAAACTCTCTCTTTTGTTTTTATTAGATTGCGGACTGCATTTGCTTTCATATACACTGGGTGGCAACTTCTGGAGTGCAACAATACATTTATGGGCGCAGGCTTTTTGTACCACGTTAGTTCTTTGGTCCCACCGCTAAGTCTAACTTTTGTGTTAAAAAACGGGACGAATCCTTCGCTATCAGGCCCCTTTACAGCGAACTTAATATCTGGGCTCTGAGAGTTCAACCTTAGCAGGGTGTCCTCTAAACTTACGGGTGAAGAGCCAATTATGAACACATCGTCAATGCATCGTTTATAAAACGCAATCCCAGTAGCCAACGAACATCGTTCTATGTGATCAAGGTAAACAATTGCTAATAGTGGCGCAATCCTCAATCCCATAGCAAGTCCACGATGTTGCTTGTAGAAGTGCTTATCGAACTGGAAAATGTTGCACTGCACAGTTGCCTCCAACAGAATGCGTAGTTCGCTTTCTTCCAGATCAAGTGTGTATACCTCTCTTCTGTGCTGCCTCCAAAGTGACAGCAAGGCTTCTATTGCGTCCGTTGTACTCACATTGGTGTACAAGGACACCACGTCGAAACTAGCATAGCAGGCTTCAATGTGAGATTGTACATATCGCAATAGTGGGGAGAGGAGCCTAACAAAACTTAGAATGAATAAATCCCAATCAAATATTAATCCTCGTAAATTACCTAAGAAAACTTCGTGCATTTACCGTGAATAACAGCAATATCGAGTTTCAGCTCTGTTTTTCTTGGTCATTTGAAGTTCGCTGAAGTCTAATCGGAAGTTGCCCCATACAAGGAATCTCAGACAGAGAAAGGAATGGCCAATAGTCCTTTTTGTGAATATTTAAACCACACAATATTGAAAAAAAAAACATCCTGTGCAAACTGGTCTCTCGGATATGCCACATTCGAATTGCCAAACACTTACTAGGGCAATAGCGGGGTCAGTGGCCGGTGAACAGCAAACGTGCTCCCGCTCGAAACGAAAAAAGGGGCGGGCAAGGCCGAAAACTCCTCGTGTCAACCTTCCACCGACCCTACAATGCCACGTCACAGTTGACCCGTTCACACCGAAAGCTCTGCCTTACCACCTCCCATCTAACACTCAGTGTGACGTCACATCCACGTACACCAAAACTTCGCCTTATCGCTTCCCACCGACTACCATCTACCGCTCCCGCAGTCGCGGGCGTCGGTGTCAATTTTAGAGGAAGCAGAATTAATGTTTCGACCTGACACCGACGCCTTCCAGAGCGTCGAAATACCCACATACTAGAGTGAGGACCTAATATTCGACTTCGAATAAATATTCGAATTTTTCGAACGAATTTTTATTCGAACATTCGAATATTTGAAATGTGTGAATATTCGAATATTATTCGAATTCGACTATTCGCAAAAGGTGAAAATTCGAATATTATTCGAATTCGACTATTCGGGAAAGGTGAATATTCGAACATTATTCGAATTCGACTATTCGCAAAGGGTGACAATTCGAACATTATTCGAATTCGACTATTCGCAAAAGGTGAATATTTGAATATTATTCGAATTCGACTATTCGGGAAAGGTGAATATTCGAATATTATTCGAATTCGACTATTCGGAAAAGGTGAATATTCGAATATTATTCGAATTCGACTATTCGGTAAAGGTGAATATTCGAATATTATTCGAATTCGATTATTCACAGAGGTGAATATTCGAACGTTATTCAAATTCGATTATTCGCAGAGGTGAATATTCGAACGTTATTCGAATTTGAATACCCAAGCTTATTTGACAAAAAATATGAAAATCGGCTCTAATGTATGAAGGAATCGACATACCTTTCAAGCCTGAATTAATTTTCTTCACTACTCCAATGTTCCATTTTTCAGAACGCAAGAGCTAAATTTTTTCCCCACATTGATGAGGCTACTAGGGCGGCTCTAACAGAGGGAGCCACATGGCAATCGCACTTGGCCCCTCCCATTTTTTCATGCCGCTGCGCAATGATAACACCAACCATAGCTTCGTTGGGTGGAGCCACGTACTCCACCAACCTTCACCTCTGGGCAGATGAAGGGGGAATCTCCATCATTGGGAAAACCGGTGACAACCGGTGAAACGCCCCGAAAAAGAATGAAAGTGACCCAACACACATGCAAGTCATTTTCAAGATTGGGTTTGTGTCACTGCCGGTTTTTCGTCCATAACTTTTTTGTGCGTGGAGATAGAATTCTGCGTCAACTTGTGCTTCCAGTTTGGAAAAATGTTTTCTCGATCCTTCAGCCTAATTCATTTTACGAAACACCGGTTTTTCAGCTATAACTCTTTAACATAGTAAGAATTGTTCGTGAAATCCACGTAAAATTCTGCGTCGACTGATACATCGGGTTCCTAACTCTGCTCGCTCCATAAGCCAGCCAGGTCGGTGGAGCCGAGCCCCGCTGTTGGCTCCAGCAGAACTCTGCGCCTCTCATTTAGACCATAGGGGCGAAAGCACCCTTTGGGGATAACTATGGAGCTCGGCTCCACCAATCTTGCTGGTTTATGGGGCAAGCAAAGTTAGTTAGGCTCCTCGAATAAGCTCCTTAGGCTCAGTTAGAGCAGAAAAGTTGATTTTGTAGCATTCTTTGCGGTGTAGCCCGTGCAGGTTTAGAGATGAGTCGTCTTGTATTTAATCCCAATTGTAAGTGGAAATAAAGCTCTAGAAGAAGAATTCAACTTGTTATTGCCGCTCACTTCGTAGTTGCGCGATATTGCTATGAATGCCTAAATTATTCGTCATTCGAATATTCGAATTTCGAATATTCGTTCGTTCAAAATCAAAAATGAACGAATTTATTCGAAATTCGTTCGTTCGAAATCAAAAATGAACGAATTTATTCGAAATTCGTTCGTTCGGAATAAAAAATGAACGAATTTATCCGAAATTCGTTCGTTCGAAATAAGAAATGAACGAATTTATTCAAAATTCGTTCGTGCGAAATAAAAAATGAACGAATTTATTCGAAATTTTCGTTCGAAATAAAAAATGAACGAATTTATTCGAAATTCGTTCGTTCGGATTAAAAAATGAACGAGTTTATTCGAAATTCGTTCGTTCGGTCCCTTTTTAAAAAGTCCTCACTCTACCACATACTATGTCAATCGTGATAAGCACAAACACGTCACATTCCAGTGCAGCGTATACATTGTAGGCTACCATTTCCGCGCTCTGCACGAGAGAGCATTAGAGAAAAACAGTGCGGACACTGCAGCAAGTTGCCACGAAAACTCCGCCAGATATGAGACATCACCCCGAAAACTTCGGCAGTTATGAGTCATGCTGAAACCTCCGCCGATCAGCCAGATCGGATCAATTTCATTGAGAAAGGGGTGTTTCAACCGGCCACCGACTCCCGCGATTGCCTGAGTGCCCGAACACCGGAGGTCCATTTCGAAAAGAGGTGTACTTTTAAAAGAGAATGTACTTCTAATAATAGCCTTCCCTTTTGAGTGTACTTCTATTAGAGGTGTACTTTAAATAGAGGTGTACTTCTATTAGAGGAAATACGGTACATATATACGGGAAACTCAAAAGCAGAATCCATCGTAAACGATGCCTTTAAGTTTTTATCATAAATACATGTAGGAATGACAAGAAAAAATGAAAAATTACACAAAAAATAGAAACAACAGAGGTAAATTCTTTTTCTGTTACAACTGCGTGTATCAGTGGTGAAGATTTTAGGTAATTGAGAATGTTCGTGTGTGGGGCAAAACTCACCCCTTCTCAACGATACCGATATTTTTTCTTCAAAAATCAGTAAAAACATCATAACTTTGTCGTCGATTGTGGCGCAATCCACAGTATGTTTACTGGTGTTACGCAACCGCACAATCGCCTTGTTCCGTTGCTGTGGACTGTAATTATCGTTGACTGGGGGATACCTCGAGGTACTTACGTTCAAAGTTTTGGGACCTGACGCGTTCGCAGAGAGGAGAATTAGCAGGGGTTCGAATTTTTGCGAAAATTATTCGCTCGATGAAGAATTCCTGCAAACACGTTTTGATGCTACCACCTAATCAATCCTCAGAGGGATCAGGATCAAACTTACTAATTTGGTGCTCCTATAAAAAACGAAAATCAACATTTTAGTATATTCAGACCTGGCCCACGCATTGTTTTCAAACGTGAAGTTCGAAAGTGATCGAATTTCCTGGGAAGCGACATTGAGCGTTAGGTAGAGAAAGAAATGCGCTTTCAAACGCTATATCTCACCTGGCTGAACAAATCAGAAAATTTCCAGAAAAATCAAAACCAGAGAAGTACGCTACTGATTCGAGAGAAACAAAATGATTTGTTGAGGTACATATTCATTCGGAGGGGGGAGGGGGAACCCTTCAGACGAGAGTGTACTGGTGTGATTGTAAGAAGAATGGGAAACGGTAAAAAAGAGCAAACACCAAAAACCATCAGTATGCACGAGAGAAGAATAGCTTTTTTTCTCATGGGATTGAAGTCATGTTTTTCAGTTGTAGCAAAAAGCGAACAATGCGATGATTATGTGCAATGAGAATAGCTCATTCAGCTGGAAAAACAGTGTGGTTGAGCAGAGATTAAGGAAAAAGTTGTTTGCAGTATTTTCCCCTTTTCTATAATTGAATCCGCTCTAGATGATGGAATGAAAATTTGCAAAAAAATTTACTTCACTGACGGAGCTAATGTTCGTGCGAATGGGTCCGTCCGCCCACGCATCGGCGTCTCGAGCAAACGTCGCAAAGGCATTTTTCGAATCTGTAAATCGATCAGCAGAAATATTTGACCAATAGTTGATAAAATTCTCAGACAGCTGTTCGCAGCCGTGGGAGAGCTCGTATGAATAAACGCCTTCGCGCTTGACACGCACTCCGACCGCGTGAGCAGACAGTCTCATTCGGACAGATTTTATATGCAAGACAGAACCTTGACGAAAGACTCATTTCCTCAAACAGGCGAAGATTTTTTCTGCAGACAAGTAATTTTCGCTTACGTTTGACCGCACCAGCGTTATCTCTCCAGAGTTCTGAATTTGAAATACGCTGTCTAGCCAACGATTTCAATAACTTCCCCTTGAAGCTTTCAAGTCTATCTTCCAGAGGGAAGTCCAGTATCGGAAGTGTCGCCCCTGGACATTGAATCGCGTGAAATAATTGTCGTACGCGTAGTTGATGTGCCTGCCCGTCGAATGATTGTTTATGATTTCTTAAATCCTGCCCGTTTTTCGTCCGACGCCAGATGCGTATTGACAATAGAGACTATTCATGCGAATAGCTTTTTTGTTGAAGCAGATGCTTGAAAGTGCGCAGGAAGTGGGTCATTTTCTCCCAACGGCATTGATATGACGAACATCCGCATGCGGCGGCCAGTGTTTGTTTTGTCCTTAGATCCCACTATGCACTCTATGGATCACATGGCGTGCTTTCATAAAGAGCAGTGGAATCACTACACCAAAGTGTTTTCTCTACGCTGTAAATAGACGCTAAGGCATATAGATTAAACTTTTTTCAGGTGTTCATTCATTCAATTGGCGTTCAGAAATAAGTGTGTATCCTCTGGTTCGGATTTAAATTTACTCTGTTTCTTCGCGCGCTCAAGCGGAGCGAGGTTACAGAGATTGCGAGAAAGTGTGGGGAGAAGGAGAGCATACGCGCGCAGACGCACGCGATGTACGGAAATAAGATTCACTCCGAAACAGAGGATACTCGACCCCTTCACGACCACGCCTAATTTTCTGCAATGTTGCGTTACCGTATACCATGTCCTACCGGTGGGACATGTTTGCTCGAATGGCACAACACTAAAAATCCATTTTCGTTGTTATGTCCACCGCGTAGCTATCAGTGAGGTGAACATTGCACCAAAATTTCCGCTCTTAACACTTTTTATTCCAAGAGGAAAACAGCTTGACGTCACAGCAAGTTGAAGTAGGAATATTGTTCCGCTATCACTGCTCCAGTGATCTTCGTTTGGATGGGTTACTATTCACGGATCAGGTATATGTTTTCAATTTTGTGTTATTTAGATTTCGTTATGATGGGCGGGAAAGTTTACATTTAAAAAAATCCAGACTCATAACGCAGGTTCTTCGATAAAAACGGAAACTTCATACGCCTGCATATGGTCTGGATTAGACTTGCACACTCTCCATCAATCACCAAATCCGTTCTGGCATTATGAAATCATCCTGCAAGGGAGCTCGGACACAAAAAAGCAACTTGCAAAATGATAAACCGCGGCTCTACTGGCTTCGCTTTCTGGTGAAAGGAAACTCTCTGAGCAGTCTATATAAATGGGCAGAAGACCTGTAAAAACCCCAGTTGTAAGCGAAATTTTGTCGTGGACGCGAGATTTTCGCTCGACCTTCATTGTGTGTAACTGTCCCAGTACTACGAGAAAACAAACCACAGAACTCCACAAGATCATACCCCTTTTTCCAGAACTGTTTCAGAAGTATCGAATATGAAATATAAAAATGAGTACGAGAAATGTCGAAAACTCAAATACCCTCGAGGAATTCAAAATTTCCGATAATTTCTAAATAGTACACAAATCTTTCGAACTATTGGATACGCTAGGCTTGTGACTGGAAGTGGGAGAAAAATCGAAAAACTTTTTAATCTGAATAAAGCGCCTATTCAAAAAAAATCAGGGACAAGGTAAATTGAATGCTTACCGGAGACGGCTTCTGAACCCTTTAAAGCGTTACTTTAACGGCAGTGTTTACGATGAAAAAGTTTCCCATTTTTTCGGCTTAAACGTAAGCTTTGGGTCCCTCGAAGAAGAGTACATAAGAACGGAACTGCGACGAAAAACGTTTGCGAAGAGGGTGAAAATCTCGTGGGCCACCCGCCCACGTCCCATTACAGTTGTCCTGCATTCGTTTTACCGTAAAAGGATCCAACATTCCAGCAAGCACATTAACCCCTCTCATTTTTAAAGGCAGTGTTCACGATAATCTTCGATCTTGAGGTTAGTCATTGAATCGATTGTTTGGCCCCCAGGGAGAACTAAAATGACGAAGAAACCGAGAAAAACGGACCAGAAGGGCACGAAATCCTTTACTCTCACCCCGCATCTTTACTCTCACAGGAACTGTTCGTTGTGACAATGAAATCTTTTGTGGACCCGTTTTTTTTGAAATTTTTAACTACAAGTTGCTCCATTTCTTCTTTCGGACCCTAACTAATACTGTTTTGCCTAAAATATTCTTCCATTTTCGATTAGCCCCATTTTTTACCGGTGAGAACCACCGTGAACATGTTCATCCAATCGGACAACTAGTCCAGGCCAGAGAATAATGTCACTGAAATAAGACGTTTTAGTGCGTTTCTCGCCGTTTCTGCGTGATTTTGGTAACACTTGGTTGCCGACGCATTGTTTTGAGTGGAAAACTCGGGAAGGAAAATAATCGTGAACACTGCCTTTAAAGAAATTTTTGGTACAGGAAACAGGAAGCTAAGCCACTTAGATACCTAAGACCTAGTAGATACTGCCCGCGACACGCGACAGCGACAGTGCATATCATCCATATCGATTTTCGGTCGATATGTATGACAGACACTATGTCGCGTCGCTTGTCACGTTAATTATGCACTAGGCCCTAGAATTTCGAAGCACGAAACAATTTTCCCGGCGTCAGGTTCGATGCGTTGTCCACAGTCTTCTAAAACACACAAACAGGCTTAATTAACTTTTTCAGAGATTTCTTTAGACAGTGTTTCCGGTATTTGAGTGTTCTGTGGGAGAATTATCCCTACTACCAGGTTCTTAGTCGACCTACCTACTCAAAAACATTGAAAACTATACGTTTTTTTAGCTTGAACACTGCCTTTAAACATTGTAAATCTCCGAAATATTTATTTATGACTTTTGGTGCGCTTCGGGAGATTGCGTAAACACATCGAACCTGACGTCGGGGAAATGGTTTCGCGTTTCAAAATTCTTAGGTAAATGGCTTTGCTTTCTGTTTCCTGTACCAAGAATTCTTTAAAAATAATATGGGTCAATGTACATGCCGTGATGTTAGCACCTTTCGGGATAAGGAATATTCGAATATTTGGTGCCTATTCATAGGGTAAAAGGAACGCAGGGCAACTGTTATATGACGTGATCCAATGGATTGGCTGGTTCACGAGGTTTTCACCCAAAATTCTGGTCGTTTTTTGTCGTACTTCCGTTCTTTTTCTTCCAAGAGAGACCTGAAGCTTACGTTTTTGCCAAAAATTTGCAACTTTTTCCTCGTGAACACTGCTTTCAATACCATAACTGTGAATACAGATTATTGACGGTATTCGAAAAATCTGCCATTCCCCAGAATGAGGAATCGCAAAAGTGACCTAGTTCCCCCTCTTTACAGACAACCCAATTCATCCGTGCCATCTTTCATGCCAACCAGTTGGGACCAAAGCGCGTGCAGAGCCAGACAGCGTCGGCGGCTGCGGCTCCGTCAACTCTTATGTGAAAACATCATTTCCGAAGTGGATTCATCTCCCCGTCTCGTGATGATGCATCGCCCTTTCACGATGTTCCATTCGACGGCCCATTTCAAATGATGTTGGCCGCCAGCTTCAGCCACCAACAAATGCCAACCCGCCGCAATAGCCCAGAAGACCTACTTTATCCAGTTGGATACTAGGAAAGCCGGGAAGTGAGAACATCTTCTTCTTTCCCCATACATAGCCAAACAGACCCCTTGTCCGCTTTACGTGGCTCCAATAGTGTTTGTTTTTCAAGATAGGAAGTGCTCCAGAAAAGCAGAGCCTTCAGTGGTCCTAATTTGATAGAGACCTCTGCCTCTCAGCGCGTCTCTTCAGTTTCAGAGAATAACGCCCAACTCTCTTGGGGCGAAAACAAAATCCCACAGACCCAATCGGCCTTCTTAGTCGTATTCGGCATAGAGTCTCCGATTTCCTTCGAAAAACGATGCCAGTCAGATCATAATCCGCTAGTCCTTATTATCTCATGGCGGGCCGTATTTAGCCAAGGCGAATTTCCTGAGTGTCAACAATCGGGTGTTTGGCTCACTATGTGACTGAAAATCATAAAGTATCAAAAACACTTTTCCAGCCGTCATTTGCCCTAAAAACAATGTTTACGAGAAAATTATTTTCTTTTTTTCTGCAGAAAAGTAACCTTTGGACCATTCTAAACATGGCGAGGAAAAAACGGACCGGGAGTGTGTGAAAACCACTTGGAGCAGAAGACCTCAAGGATCAGCCCACCGATAGAATAAAAGAGTTGTCTAAATGATTACTTGTCACTGAGCTGGTGATCTTGAGAGATTGTATCATACAGACACGAGCATCAAAATCTTATTTTTAGAGATTTTTTTTCTGGGCGGTGGTAAGGCGAAAGGAATCATTTAGCTAAACTAAGATGTTCAAAGCACAGAACAGTTTCCGACGTCGCAAATTCTGTTACACAAAACACACTAAATAGGCTTAGAAAGCAGGGATTGAATGGTATAGAGAAATTTCTGAAAGTTTTACTTCTGAAAATCGAGAGAGAGAGAGACAAGTGGTTAAATATGCGATTTTTTCAACAACGGCTAGAGCTAGTTGAATGACGTTCTACCTGCTTCAGCCTACCTTAGTCTCTCGAACCTTGACACTTGAGAGACCGCGCGCCTCACTGCTAATCCGCGCAGCTGACCGCGCGCCTCACTGCTAATCCGCGCAGCTGACCGCGCGCCTCACTGCTAATCCGCGCAGCTGACCGCGCGCCTCACTGCTAATCTGCGCAGCTTACCGCGCGCTTCACGGCTAATCATTTCAGTGTGTTTCAGAACCTGTATTTTCTCTATGAATGTCTCGTGCCTGCCCGCCAGTGACATAGGCTCTTCTTTAAATTGGTCTTCCAGCAATAATAGGAAGAAATACAATACCGCCGCTATCCATGGGTCAAAAGTGGGCGAAATGGGCGAGGCCGGCAACTAAAGCGTCTTTCGACCACAACTCGCCACAAAGTGCTCCGTTTTCAATTTCGAAAACGCCGAAATGTACAGCATGTTGTGATCTAGTCAATCGTGCGGAAATATTTAGGGAAATTCGGGAGGAACATAATTTTCCAAGGTAAAATATATTTTCATTTCGACCTCGCGTTTGGTTGCTTTTGATCGAATGAGCTCGTTATCTTGTGATAACATTATCAAATTCATAATACACCTCATCTTAAAAAAGCGTTTTCATATGTAAATTTCAATTTCTTTCTAAATAGTTAGATAGATTGTGTAGCGGAGAACATTTTGGTCCTTTCGAAATTGAAAACGGAGCATTTTGAGGCGAGTTGTGGTCGAAAGACGCTTTAGTTGCTGACTTCGCCCATTTCGCCCACTTTTTACCCTTGGATAGCAGCGGTATTTTATTTTTTAATTTTGAGAAACGATAAAAATTTAGTTTACGGAGTGGGTGAGGATTGGGGACTACACTTTCACATTTTGAGATTTTTTTTCGATTCGACTTTTCGAATAATTCGGAATTCTGAACTTCTCGGATAATCGGTTTTTCGAATAATTCGAGAGTTGGCACCTTTCGAATACTCGGTTTTTCGAATAATTCGGAAATTACCATTTTTCTAATGTTCAGTTTTTCGAAATACCCGGAAATCGACACTTTTCGAATAGTTGGTCTTTCAATCATTCGGAAATTGACCTACCTCGAATATTCGAAAAATTAGTCGACTTTTTCTAATCGACTTTCAAATAAATACTCGAATTTTTTTCGTTCAATTTTTCGAATCAGTCAGAAAGCAAAGCCTTTCGCTGTTCCCTCTATATTCCGGGAAAAAACTCAATGATGATAGTTAGCAGTTTCTTTCCTCCTTTTGGAGTTAGATGAAACTGTTGAATACGCAAGCAAACAAACTGTATTCACAAGACGGTAAACCATATTAAAAAATACATATAGTTAGGCCCATGGCTTGTTTCCTGAAGAAATTACATTTAAATCTCACCGGGGACTGGCTGGTAATTACCAGCCAGCCGCCGGTGAGATTCAAATCTCTCGCGCCAGCCGCGGTTTCAATTTAAATGTTTTTTCTTGAGGAAACAATCCACGAACCTAGCCATACGAAACTGAAACGGCACTGGTCGGAAGGAAGATGAGAACGAGATAACTTCATCTTCGGTAGTCATAAATTTCTCGCGTCTAATCATCCGAAAAAGTAGACTATCGAATTCATTCGACTGTTTATGTAGATTTCCGAATATTCGGTTTTATTCGGTTTTTCGAATAATTCGGAAATTGGAATTTTTTCGAATATTCGTTTTCATCGAATCATTCGGGCAAATGCCTCTTTCGAATATTCGACTTTTCGAAAAATTCGAAGTCGGCCTTTTTCAGTCGAAAGATTTTTCGAATCATTCGAGTCTATCAAAGTATAGTGGGGCCACGCGGTCTCTTAGGTGTGAACCTTCTTTTAAACTCTATCTCGGAGTGAAATTCACTTCCGTTGATCGCGTAAGTGCGCGTGCGTCTGCTGCTTCTCCTCCTCCTTCACGCTTTCTTGTTGTATCTCCCCTCACTCCGCAAACGCACGCCGAAGAGCAATGTAAATCTGGCTCCGTTATAGAAGCGTTCAAACATTTCAATAGAATCAAAAATTCAATCACAACTGACGATTCTACTTATTTTAGGAGTAGCCAGACTTGCAAAAAACTCGATTGCGACTTGCTTCACGCAGTCTTCTGAAACCTTCTACAAACCCCTCCAGTCGTGGTCGCTTCGAATTGCTTGTACGCGCCTTCCCATTGAGAATGCATGAATAGAGCAAATGTTCACTTCTATATTCAATTATTCTGATGAAATTGAAAACCTATTATAATGCCTGCGTCCATAAAGGCGATTGTTTAAGAAATAAGGTTCGTGTTTGAGTTTTGGTATCATCCATATGGATTAAGATTTCTTCTCAATCTCTTTAACTGTAAATTTTTTTATTCAAACGTTTATTCCATTGTAATAAATGAATAATCAAATAAATAATTAGATAAATAAGTGAATAAATAGATTAATTAATCAATTGATTAATAATAAAAGATAATTGAATAAATATTCAAATTAATGGTTTTTGAATGTGAACAATACCTAAGGCAATATCGTGGTAGTTTCTCTGCAACAGTGCCGACACAGTCTAACTCTAGAGACCAGTTTTGGAGGCGGCCTTAACATTAGTGATTCGCAGGCAAATCTGGGTTAGCGAAAAAAATCCAGAAAAAAATGAAAGAAATCATTAATTACAAATAATAATTTTTCAGAATCAGACTCTCCGCCACGCATATCGTGAATTTCATGCAGATTCGAAGTAGGAGGAAAGTTTTTTTTCTCTCCCTTGAAACATGAACAGAATATTTTTGATATTCAGTTTTTATCTATGTTTAGTTTCTTTCTCTCAGAAAGGTGAAGAATTTGTATTGCGCTCATTACACATTGGTATTCGAATATTCCGGAAAATCGAATAAGTCGAATTTTCTTCAGGTTATCCAAAAGTATTTTAGTTACCCTTGGCACCAAGGAATGCCCTCGGGGAAAGGTTCTTATATGTGATCACCCCAATGCATTCAGCGGACTTCCTCGTCTAATGAGTACGTCGTCAGTTTCCGCGATTTTTTTTCACAGAACAGCTCGGAATTTCCCAATGAACACTGTCCTTACGTGCACGCTAAGGTGCGTGGAACAAGTCCGGGCCGAAATGACTGAATGAACACTCGAATAAATTAATATCTCAGAATCTGAGTGAGTAGTATCGGTTTCAAACTGCACGTATTCAGTAAACAAAGATTCCAAATGGAATTCAAATCTCTCCGTGGCTTCTGGAGAACAACGAAACATGGCATTCTTGCCTGTTAAGGTTAAAAAATGAGCTTCCCTCTTTAACATAGTTCCAAATTTTGATAAACTGGACAAGTCAATAAAGCACCATTAGCGTATAGAACCGGAAGATCAAGGTTGTCTACAAAAAACCACTTAGGTATTAGTATACTAGTAGCCGAACAGAACACCAACAACAGCCTCGTACGTCGCAGCCATATGGAACGCGAGCGACAGAGTAGAAAAGAAAGCTTGCTACAGTTTACAGCAAGGAAACCACCCTGAATGCAGGCCGTGGGCAACCTCCCCTCACATCAAAAACCTACCCAGATTCTGGAGGATCTTGGAAATTGACAATCGAATTTATTTTGGAGAGCGAATCCAGGTCATTTTCCAAGATCGACCACGAAAAGCCGGACGAGGCTTGAAACCAGACAGAAGGTAACATAACAAGCGCAGGGTGCTCATAAATTTAAAACCGACCAATGATAATCTGTGAGGCCGCCTGCTCAGGTGATATGGGGATCGGAGCCCCTGCGAATTCAGCCCTTTTTATACGTTGTCGGAAACACCCGGTGAATCGCACCAGCGTTGGCTGTTGGCCCGCTATATGCCGAAGCCCAGGCACACCAGCTGTCGTCCGGCACAATCTTAATCACTGGTGAATGGTGTTAATCACATAATAAACGGGTATAGAAGGCTCATAATCTCCATAACTTGGCGCTCGACACTTTGAAATCGATTTCGGAATGTTTCTTGAGTTATTCTCCGAAGGATCCTCCAACACATTTCAAGGATAAGTTCGATTGCTGAGGCAGGGGGTGGCTCACCATCGTCTGGGGGGGGGGTGGATTATGGATAGAGGGACCTGCTCTTTGTCCTCTACCAAGAAACGAAGAGCGGGCTACTTTCGGGGAATCGAAGCCAGCTGCAGGGACAGTGAATTTGCCTCTTTTGAAACACGTAGCTCGGTTGTTTGACGGCTCCGCCGGTGTCGGACTGGGCTCCAATATTCAGATCACATGAGTGGTCGGAAGCACAAGGTTACAGCGTGCTGTAAAGGTCAGTATAAAAAAGAAAAGCGTTTCTAGTTGGATATATAGTAGACCAAAAAATCTGACGTACAATTCATTACCGTGGCCAATTGAGCCTTTGCAGCAACGCGTGTTGTGCAGCAAAGTCCACTTCTCAGTAAAAATGGAAACAAGTTACTTGTAATAACGCTATGAGGGGCCTTATTTGCAACAAAGGGGTTCCGTACTTGGGTTATTGAACCGACACCAACGCCTGCTCTATACTCCCCTATTAAATGCCTTCTTGGCTGATCTAAGTTACTTGCGAATTATATTGGCTAAGTAAGTTACATGCAACATATCCGAGGCGCTTTACCGTCGATATGTTACATGTAACTTAATTGGCCTGAGATAGGTTGCAAGAAACTTACATAGGCCTAGATATGCCATAAGCAACTTGTTTTCGGTCTTTCATGTTACAAGTAACTTGTTTTCATTTTTCTAAGTTGGAGATTATTGGAGGGAACGAAGATCGATCGAGGGCTAGCAGCCCGAGGCGATTCGAGCTACGCCGCCTAGTTGGTGGCCCAATATTTCTACTGTATTGTAATTTTACGCTTGGATCAATCGCATATTATATGAATTCTGTACGGCCACGGAGAAAAGGCGATTGTGCAGTTACGTAGTTCCACTAAGCGTACTGTAGGTTACGTCATAATCGACGGGGAAATTTGTATTTATCCCTGAGATTGGGGCTCTCTACACAGGGGGAGATGTTTTTTTTTGCAGTTGGAAACGTCCAGCTACACAATTCAAGCGGAGTGGTCCCGAGTGGAACCATGTAGAGCCGCGAAAATAGAGTCAATTTCTCCCTCGGTGTGTACAAAGCCCCTATCACTTTTTTCCCAAATTTCAAGAAAAAACTTCGGAAACGCTGAGAAACGGTAGATTTCCCCCCTCTCCACACATTATCAATACACCTAAGGTGACTACCATGAACGCAGGAATAACAAGAAGAAATCAAAAGTTACAAAAAAATGGAAATAACGGAGAAAAACTTCTTTTTTTCGCTATTCCTGCTCGTATCCATGGTCAAAACTATGGGTATATTGATAATGCTTGTGTCTATTAGAAAACTCACCGTTTTTCTACGTTCCCAATGTTTTTCTTCAAAATTCAGGGGGAAATTGCAACCCTGCCTTGGATTATGGTGCAACCTATGTACACCACGCTTTGTGGAAATACACAACCGCGCAACCCGCCTTATTCCGTTGCCATGAACTGTAACACTGAAGTCATTCAAATGTTCTGTGTGGCTTCTCAGCGGATTCTTCACTAATCATGGCTGTATTAGAAATTCCAAGGATTTGAAGTAGTAGAAGGGTATTCGAGCAGTTACAAACGGAACATGAACCCAGCTGCTGTGGCCAGACACATTTACCACATTGTTTTCCCAAAGGTAATTTTTGGTATTATAGTCCAGCCGCAGTGTGAAGCAACCCTGCCAAGTGCGAAATCCCAACTCGCTGAAACAAGCGAGAAAAGGTTGGAAAAAGTTGAAAACACCCTAGGAAAGGAAAAGTGGGTTACGCCCTAGCTACCGATCTCAAAAGGGAAGAGAAAAGCTATTGATTTTATTTAAAATCTATGTTCTCCCATATGTTTTCGGTCTGGCTTTATACTGTGGCCGGCTTGAGAACGATGGCGGCGAATAACGAGAAAAACAGGCCCGAGAAAACCCGTCCGCGGACCTTTCGCCATTCAAATTCAAAAGCTCCAACGGGCATAACTCCATTCGTAGTGACTTCTGAGCGATTCCGGAGACACCGCTGTGATCAGAGTGAAAATTTCTTCAAGATAAGTAGAAAAACGAAAAATCGAATCTGAGGTTGAACTGTGCCGTTAAGGACGATAGCAACGCAAGCCAAATTCGCAGCAGCTTCTGCCGTTATGTTGAATCGGACGGTACATGGAAGGGGGTCCTGTTCAACGACCAGGGTGTCGTTGTCTGCGAATATCACGGCTTTTTCTTCATAAGCTAGGTCTTCTTTGGCCTAACTCGTAATTCCTCCATTCCTCCCTTTCTCCTAGTTTTTTTAAATTCCGTTACCATCGCCTCAGATTCAATGGCCATCGGCTTCTGTCCTTATCGGAGCGAAATCCCGGTCTGCAGTTGTGAACAACGGCACGCGGCTCAAACATTGTCGTGCCGATTCTGCATGGCGTTCGCGTTGCACTTCACTCGGATGGGGACAGAACTTGCGCAAGTAAATCAGCTAACGCAAAAGTCGTACATCGTGAGTAGTTCCATCCTTACCGCGTACAGATACGGCATTTTGATATTCGAGTGCAGGTATGGAGGCTCGGGGCCGCGCGGCTGATGTGCAAATTATATGTATGGATTGAACGTGTTCAGACAAGTCCAGGCAAGATCTGACGACTTTCATGATGTGAGCCGCTCCTCCTTCGCGTCATTCGGCATCTTATTCGAACCGGTACGGCTGGGCTCTCTTTACTACATATTAAGCGCCTTTCACAGTCTGCCGGACGACGCCGTCCTGTACGTTAGATACAGTTCACTTCCGCTTTGCCGTTCAGTCCGAAAAATGTGCACGCTGATTGCGAAATCGTGCTGCGGCGCGGTTGCAAGTATCCCCAGACAGGGATGTAGGATCACCCGGACGGTGGGATCACCCGCGCACCAAAGGCGAAAACCGCCCGGGTGATCCCACATCCCTGTCTGAGGATACTCCCAACCGCGCCGCAGCACGATTTCGCAATCAGCGTGCACTTTGCGGACTGAACGGCAGTGCGGAAGTGAACTGTAGGACTGCGGCGTCGGTGAGACCCGCACCGCGGCGTCGGCCGACTGACGTCGTAGTGCGGTGAAATCATTGACACGACGTCGGAGCAAGTTATGACGGGTAAAAACGTGTTGGTTTCGCCTTACATTTTGTACTGATGAGTCGGAACTGACGGTTGTTCACCGCAGCTTCCCTCGCACTGCGGCATTCTTATAACGTGCCGGACGTCGTCGTCCGGTAGACTGTGAAAAGCGCTTTATTCTCTCGGCTTACGATTCACTGCAGTTTATTCTTCTGCTTTTATTTCAGATTTGAATGGCTCTTGTGAATGAAGCAGTGGGGGACGCTATCAGCCCATATTTATTTATTCCATTCGTTTATTCCGAGGTATGATAACTTGTCATGGGTCGAAGTTCTAAAATACATATTATGGCTTCAGTGTTAAATCAATGTCAGAGCCGCGGAGAGATATGCGTCCGAATGAAGCCTGACACTCCGATGGGAAGAGCTAAAATGAAGTTTGCCCAAGCCGTGGGAGTCGATTTCTGCGATTTACGGTAATATTTCTTCCCCTGTTACATTGAGTGTATTCAGAGCTCTCGTAATCAGGTAGCAGTCAAACAAAAACTCTGGATGATTTGCGCTCTTGTGTAGCTGTCGCAGCTCGCAGAACGCTTAAGGCCTTCGCATAGACGAGCGGCAAAAGTCGCGTCACCACGTTGAAAGATATAGGGCGGCTGCGAAGATTCGTGTCTGCCCTTTATTCCCCATCCTTGCGGCCAACGCTCTGCGCCGCCATGCTCTGCGTAGGCTTTTAATGTGTTGTTGACGATCTCTCGCGATGCAACCCCTTGAGAGCACTACGACGAAAATGCTACGAAACATTGTAAAATCTACGTGGATAAATTCCCAAACAACTGGGGGTCCGATTAGGCCACGATAGGCTTTCGATTCGACTACAAAGAGCTGTGGACGACGATACGGCCGCTTACTTTCCGTGCCACGTGGTCTAATCGTCGTCGAAGTGAGAAGACTTGCCGCAACACATAGCCGTTCCACTCGGCCACGAAACGCTTTCGATTCGACTACGATGCAGTTTGGACGAGCCACGATGCTCATGATTGAAGACGGACGAGCCACGATGACCATGGTTGAACACGTTGATCGATTGCTTTGCAAATGATCAGGCGCCTATCAGCCCAACAGAACGCATATAAGGGGCCCCATCATGTAGAGAGCGCTGACAGCCTCTCTGGGCCGCTCCTGGTGTGTGGCTATTAGTCACTCTCCGGATGATTTTTGACCGCTTAGGGAGTCCCCCACGGTTCTCAGCGAGGGAAGCTCCCTCGTTGTCGGCCGTGGCGAGAATGATGTCCTTGTCGCGGGCTGCTATGGGATTGACCTCCTGCTGCGGGTCGTGACTTGAACCGTATCCCTGTTGGGAGAGTCCCGTTCCTGTGGAAGGGGTGAAATCCTGCCCCCAGCGCCACCTGCTTCTATTATAGGACTACGTGATTCAGCGTGAAAAATAAGGCGCGGCAAAAGTTTCTCCTAGCTGCACCACGTAGTCCTATCGAACAGGCAACGTACTCCTAGGAGCAGCACGTGCTGTTGCGAAAGTTCCTTTCAACTCGACTAGGTATCCGATTAGAAAGCCTATCGTGACCGAATCGGACCTCCCCAGTATCTGAGTTGATAGTGACTACCATCGTGAACATTCAGGCTACCACAGAATGGCTACGCACGGTTGTACAGCCACCGTGTGCAATGTTTTTTCTGTCTTCCTATGAAGTTTAACGATTGTTAACAAACAGAAAAAACGCAGATATTACTAGAAAGCGGAAACTTCCGCACATTCTTATTCCCCACTTTCTCGTCACTCTGGGGCCGTAATCATCAACGATAAACACGCTGTTCAAGTGTAAGTTTTACCACAGATACTCTGTGCTCCGCAAAGCTCTATTTCGCTATGTCGCCACTTCGGCCTCCTTTAATCATGAGGAAAGATTCCGAGCAGGAGTTTGATTTCTGAATTCTCCTTCCGATGTATGCTTTGGCCTGTCGTTGCTCCAGTCTTCACCCGAAAACAGTGGGGAAAGCGCTCCTTCTACGCTACTCTGGCCTGAGCTCCTCCTCAACACTAGTGCTATAATGACGTCGATAGGAAAACAGCTTTATGCGGCAGGGTGATTCCGCTTTGAGACGTTTACTGTATTTCCTCGTAGCGATCGAATGACAAGGTTGATGAGGGGGGACATACTTACGTCGCACCACGAAAATGCTCTGCGCGATGTGATTTGCTCTGCGATTTATGTACATCGCTCCTACACATCGCATCGCGCTCAAGCAGAACCATACTTCGACGTCATTTTGCGTCCCCGCCCAAACATGCAAAAATCTGAAAGAACAGGTTTCTAAAAGTTTTGATGTTTATTATCGCTTTCGTTTAGTTTTCGCAGTTTTCCGTTTATCTAATTCACTGAATTTGGGTGAACCTAAATTTCTAGATTTCACTTTTTTGATGGCCAGGTCTACCTTCTCCATAGGATAGCAGAGTAATTGTATTTATCGCAAACCCTGTCCTCTACTACAAAGCCAAACAACAACTCGGCAAAAAATCAGAAGTCGTATAGGTATGTCCGCTTTTTCGCCAAATATGGCTTCTCTCTAGGAGTTTACCCTAGCAAACAAGTGGAAGAACTTATTGAAGAAGCTCTTACCTATGTCTGACATCGAGATCGTGCTCGTGCATTACCCCTTCCACTTTTGTTTGATGCTATAGGAAAATGCTTAGCAAAACGCTCCCGCGAAGTCCTCACATTGCAGTGCAGGGCGCTGCGATGTAATGAAATCGCCAACTCGCGCTAAACAGCAGACATTTGCGCGAAAAACTATGGTTTAATGCGATGTGAGCGCGAAGCCATCGCGCGTAGCAGCTGTCACGCAAACGCCGCGTGCGACGGCTGACCTCACCGCGCCTCCCCGATTATTTTGTCGCGCGCGGCGACCAGTGCTAAATCACCCTTCTGAGGGCGATAGCATCGCTACAAGTATGATTCCCCTCTGACCATTAGGCGGAAAACTCATGATAGGAATGATCCGTGAGAAATGCGCGTGTCCATCTGAGCGCAAGATCTCGAGAAGCTTTTCCACAAACATCGTAACTCATTCATTTTCCGCCCAATATCTCGGGTTTGAGATAGTTTAGGATTGCAGAACCTTATTCCTTCACTGCCTGCAGTGGTCTGGGTTGCAAACTTCGAATTCGAAATTCTGGCCGTATCTTGCCTTTTGAGGCAAAGTCCAACCACAGAATCGTTTCTCTGATCTTTTGCTTTCTAAAAACGGACCCACGCTGATTACAATGATGTCTCTGGGACTGTGCAAGACCCCTGGCAACGGTGTTGTGGTCCTTCAAAAATTGAGCTGCAGAAGCATGGTGGACGAGTTGTCCGAGGCTTGTAACTTCCGTCATTTGCAACCGATGTATGCGAGCGGGCCTGATTGAAGAGTGAGGTTAAGAATGAAGGGAAATGAAGGGGGCTTGTTCCTATATCTCGCTTATTCGGAGGAATTGAGACCTCGCACTTGGCAGATGTTATATGGGGTTGGTCTACTTCACAATTATTTAGAAATCTCAGATTTCGTTTTGAGGTTGGACTGTGCCTCATCATAAGATAGATCTGGCCATCAGAAAAGTGAAAATAATTAGTTTGGAGAAAAAGACGCCCAGAATTAAGTTATTGCTTGTTGTCCGCCCGCCTCCAATTTAAAGAGATTTATATAAAAGGCTGTTTTGACAGTTTTCATCATGAACACTGCCTTTAAGACATGAATATATCGAGGGTGTTTTATGGTTCCTAATGGTAATGGTTGCAGAGCATAATATGTGGTCAGCCATTCGTGAACATTTTGTCTGAAATGCTTCTGGCAAAGAACTGTGTTTTCGAAAAAAAGTACTGTTCACACTATTTCCAGATTCCTGTTTGATGGTGTGTGTATTAATGATCATGATACACCTCGATCTCTGCAAATAGAGGACGGCGACATGATAGAGGTAAAGTTTTTTTTGCCTGCTAGAAAATTCGTGTATTACTGCTTGTTTTCAGGTGCATCCAGCACAATATGGCTGAGGTTTGTCTTATAGAACCTTCCACTATGCCGCGCCGTTCACGCGGTGGCAATCCGTCCTCGAGTTGTTGTTTATACTCTGATACTTGAAAATGCGCATAAAGGTGTAAATTCAAAGCCATATATCATTTTCCTATGTCTTAGGGTAGGTAACTTTCATTTCATGACGAACATTACATTGTCCCATCGCGTGCGTGGCAATTAGTCCCTAAATTCTTGCAAAAAAAAGCGAAAAGCCCTCTGGAGCATGCCACTACCACCACTACGCCTGCTTTTTCTGTCTCTGATGTAGTAGAATTTGAAACGTTAGATATGGTTTCCGCGCTACGGACATCTTAGGTAAGTGATTTCCCTTTGCCTCTTTTTACCAAAATTTTAAACATAGGAAGGTTTTGAGCGCATGTTCGGAATTCAATATCCCTTGAGAAAAATAGGATTCAATATTTTGGCAGCTGTCCTTTTGGATGGACAACTTTTCCATTAAGTAGGCGGTAGTTAAGAGTCGGCTAATTCAAGCGATTTTACCCACTTGATGCCCTACTTTCCGAAATACTTTCCTCAGAAAGACGCAAAAGCCACGTTTGTGAAAGTCCAAGAGAAAGAGGAGAAACTTCCCATGGTAGACGTTACAGTTGACCGCAATGCTAAAAGGACATGGTGCGGTTGCGGATTCGCACCAGAACTTCGGTAGAATCTGGCACTTTGCCAGATTTCGTCATCGATCGGCGCCAGCTGATATTATCGTGAGCAGATAGACGACGGTTGGCGCCGATCGATGACGAAATCTGGCAAGGTGTCTGATTCTACCGTAGTTTTAGTGCGAGTCCGCAACCGCACCATGTCCTTTTAGCATTGCGGTCAACTGTAGATACCTTTTATGGTACTTTCCACTGTTATTGATTTTTTGAAAAATTTTCAGTCTCCGTGCACTGATTTTTTTTGAAACTCTTGGCAAATGTGTTGATTCACATATTCTAACATTTCGGGTTTTCTGATTTTATTTTCGAAAAAAAAAGAACCATTCATTCCCAATGGGTAAGGACAGAAAGCAATACATTGGAAAAAGAAGAGCATCAGGGAGTAGTAATCTTGATCGCTAGATGGACAGGCCATTCAGTTGTCGAAAAGGAGGAAAATAGGAGTTTCTGCTGCTAATAAAAGCTCTTTTGCTCTTCCTCGCCTAGCCTGTAATCTAAGTTGTCCCAGTCCACCTTAGGCGCGTGAGGAGCGTGCGCCACATTCGCAAATTGGGCAAGGAGGACTCAAGGAAAATGAAAAAGGAAACAGACTTGAAAGTTTAAAAATAATGGAACAATAGCAAGTTTCAAAGGGAAAAGAGTCACCATCTTGTTCTCAACATTGGAAGGAAAACTTTCTTGCTGGTATTGTATGTCGATGAGTTACGATGACTTAAAGAAATCATTATTGTGATTTCTACCTTTAGGAAGATAGAGACGCTAGGCAAACAATTTGTTATTTGAAAAAACAACAGTTTTATAAAAAAGAATATCTACAGTGTTTGTCCAAGTCCAGTGAACCCACTGAAAGCGGTTGGAAGGGAAATTGAGAGGAATTACCCGAGGGGGAAAAGGAAATTGGAAGAGATTGCCTCAAAGAGAAAGTGCTGAACAGTAACGAGGGGATTCTTAGAAACTGTGAAATCAAAAATTGAGGAGATTCTTGAATGTAGAAGCTCACTCGTTGCATGAACTCGAATAAAATAAAAACAAGTAGTCATACGACATAATAGATAAAACACAAGAAAAAAACTATTCAACATCACTAAAGGTCAATCAACAAACACGTCAAAGACCGAAAAAAAAAACTGAAAGAAGCACATTCCGTAAAACACTCACCTCTCCGTTTCGCCATAGGTGTATTCGATTTCTTTGTCGGACTTCATCACCTGATAGACACAGTTTTATTCTGTTTAGTGACTTGACAGCTTGCAGAAAGAACTAAATTCTACCCAACATAGCCTCCATTTTGGAGACGAGTTGACTCAGTTGTTTCGCGCCCTTGTGGGAGCCGGAGAGACAGCGAGAAAGTGTGGGAGAGAAGGAGACGCAGCATACGGGCGCAAACGCACGCGATAAACGAAAATAAATTTCACTCCGAAATAGAGGATAAGGTGTTTTTTCTTCACCGAAAACTGAACTACCGGTGAGAATCAGCTGCGAAATGACTTAAAGAAACAGATCCTTTCAATGCTCCGTTTCGAAATTTGGTAAGAAAAGTTTCAAGGTTGGGATTTTCTTTTGCCCGAGATACACTTCTTTTCGGATCGAGGTACACATTGTGCATTGCAGACTTTAAAGAGACAGACTACAGGAAACGGAGAAAAGTTGGGCAAAAATGAGAATGCTGCGACAGCATGCACCATGCAGACCTCGCCACGAAAAGAACAATATATTTGGGCGATGCAAAGACGATCCGTGCGATATTGGTTAAGCAGCTTTTAGTAGGGCTTGATCTACTTACGCCCCGATGATTTAGAAAACCTTGTTTTGGATGTTGTAGTTATGGTCCTGTGTATCAACAATCCATGTTCAGATCTCCCTAGATGCCTGGGAGGTTTCCAAAAGAGTTCCAGAATGGTATTTTCCATAGCTTTATGAAGAGAAAAGGGTTACACAAATGCCATTTTTAGTGTATTCAAAGAAAATTGTATCAAAAAAACTTTTTTTAGGTGTTGTTTTGGGTGCCGATTACGAATCTGAGCAATTTGGTAGTTTCTGAAGAAATTGGTCCGAAGCTTCTAAATGGGGAAAATTGACTGTTCAAACGCGACTTTTGACAACTTCGAGAATTCTACGATGAAATCGCCTTAAAACTCTTACATAGGGGTTATTTGGGGTGCCCAACACAAATCTGTGGTCGACTTATCGATTTTCCTTGGATTGCGGTATGTAACGGTGGGTATACCGTAGCATGGTCGAAGTCTCAGATTTGACTCAAAATATCTCTGTGGGTGTTACTTTGAAGGCCGAAAACGAATTTCAAGTTCAGTTAAAGATTTTTGAAACTTCAAGGTAAGTAACCCCAGTTAAAAGACATTATGCCTACCGTAACCTACAGTTGCCATAGTATGGCAACAAATAGACCCCAGATTCACGATCAGCGCCCTATGTAACCACCCGCTGAAAGTTTGGGGCCGAATTCGAAAATTTTTTTCCTAACACCACGAAAATTCCTTAATGGCCTTTTCGCGAAGCAATCAAAATACTGTTTTTTAGAATCACCGGAGGCATTTAGGAAGTTTCAAGCACGGGTTATTTATGTACTGTAACAGACCTACAGTAACGCAAACATGGTTTTTATAGTCGTCGCGGGGCGGGTAAAACAGCCTCTAGTCAGCTCAATCCAGGGGCAACTAATGGTTTTTGCGGACTATCCGCACTACAAAACTTGCGAAACTGCTCTAGTTCTCGAGATTGCATTTCTTAAAAAAAATTAATCGGATGTATGACTAATAGCAGACGCCTCTCTGGAGGACTAAGCATTCCCTTGGGGACCATTACTTCCTAAGGCAGTATGTAAGAATAGAAATCGGGGGGTGAAAGACAGCTCACCGGTGGATGTTCAGCATTTACTTGAAGTGTAAATGTTAAAATAATAATCAGAGTAATCATAATGTTAATAAATTCAGCGAATGACGGCAACTTGACCATGGTGGGCCAACAGACGTAGCGGCGAGTTCTGAAAAGTGGGTGGACCCGCGAATGAAATGTAGGCGTGGCCTCCGCCAAGGAAGCGACAATCGGAAGGTTGACGGACTCGAGTAGCTGTGGAGCTCAACTTCAGAGTGAAAGTTCTAGAGCGGAACGCGCCTTCCCGGGAAATTAACCTTCTCCTGAGGGAGTGGAGGTTAAGGGAGCCAATCTCGGAGTTGAAGCACATGAATCTAATTGGGATCGATTCCAGCCACACTTCGAGGAAGCCTCTTCAAAAAACTGAGACTTAGAGAGCAGAAGATTCTGATGATATATGTGCTTCTTAGGAGACAAATGATTAGTTGAGTTGAAGGCGGTGCTTCTCAGTACATTTATAAGAAATGGTAAGGACAGCTGAGCAGCTAGAAATAGAGAAATCCGGCATGTCGTGCTCAGTGGATTCCACAATCGTTCCTATGCTTGATGCTTCTGTACGTCGCCTATTGCTACTGTGAGATAACTAATAAGTCTGCCGTTCCGATGACACCGTCATTTTCCAGGATTCCAGGATATGGTTCGAAATCAGCATTTGGCTAATTTCGCCCGATCGAAATTTCAGTTCAGGAATGAAAAACACGCTCTAAAACCGACAAGCACTTGCAGAATCATTGCTCCGGGGAAGTTTTCTAGAAGTCATAGTCACAATTGTCTACGAGAGGCTGTGCATCAAAGCGGAGTGGACCTCCGAGGCTCCTGTTGGACCTGGGTCGATCAGTCACGGACTCATACATCTCCTTCCAGGTAGATGTGTGGTCTTCGGTTGTTCCCGCAGCTACAAACTGTTAAAAATCAGTTCCGTTCATTAGTAGGTCGTGTGCCCCACGATTTTTTTGACGATTAACTTCTTTACCCATTCACGAGCACGCCTAAATTTGGTTGACTGCACGTCGGACCGCGTGCAATATTGCGTTACCGTTTAGCGTGTCCCACCGGTGGGACACGCCTCAGAAAATCGATTTTCGTTTTCCATGTCCACTGTCTATGTAGCTATCAACGAGTTGAATATTGTACCGAAATTTCCGCTCATAAAACTTTTTCTTCCAAGAAAAGCATTTCTATTTTTTTCGCCACCATTGTTCCAGTAATCTCAAATTAGATGGGTTCATGTGAATGCGATTCACGGATCAGGTACATGAGTTCAACTTTCGTATGGTTCAAATTTTGTTTTGAGGGACTGGAAGTTAAGATTTCGTATAATCGATATTCTGGGGGCATAATAGGGATTGTGATAGCAGTGACACTTTTCAGCCAAAAATATCATGACTCCAGCTGCGATTTCCTTCTCAGAAAGCTGAAAAAATGACGACGGAAGGACTAAAAACTTGCAGTGTGCTCCAGAAATTGTTTTCGCAATCGTCCTTTCTATTTGAGACCGAGCTATTTTCATAAAAGTTAGATAACGTGCTATAGTTGAGCTACAGACGGACCATAAAATTTGTAGTCGAGTCTAGGTTGGGTTACTACATTCATCATAGGAAGGTTTGAAAAAATGTTCTTTTGGCGTAGAAATCAATTTTTGATAAGCGTGTCCCACCGGTGGAGCACGCGGTCGTGAATCGGTGTAACAGTTTTCTTGTCTTTCGTGCACTATCGTAAGGCACTAGAAGCGCCATCCTTTTGTGAAAAGCATCGATCCAATTACTCTTCGCTTAATAAACCTGAGATATAGGAGTTCTGCCTTCTTCTTCAAAAAGATAGCTCAAGCAAGATTTGAGAGCTAGGGAGTAGGCATAGAGCCAGGTAATGAAAGTGCTCCTCGTGGAATAGTCTTGAGCATACCAGGCAAATAAGACGGCTGGCTACATACTTCACAAGTCAATCACACTTAGCAGATTTCGGGAAACTGAGGATTATGAAAGTCTCGGGCGCATTCTCAACGGGGCGATACGCGTCAGCGCGTGCACTGAGATTGGGGAGCGTACATGGCATTGATTAACTGTCCAACTATATTTGTCCCAGAATTTCTCTGACCAACGTACGCGTTGAAGCATGAGGCGCCTTGACTCTTCGTCATCGTTGTACAAAACCCTTGAATATCAGTGAAATAAGAAAAAGAAATTGCTGATCGGTCATGTAACCCGAACTCATGCGATCGAGAGGTTGCAGTCGAGAATAGCTACGAGCAGACTCCTAAACAAGAAGGTCTCAAGCGCAATAGGAGAACGTGCTGCTAGATCGGTATACCATTTCGTTGTGCTGCAAACTGGTCTGCTGAAGCAGCAAGTCTCCCCAGCGAGTTGCTGATACCCACGCTGTTGAATCAAACCAAACCATTGATTGTTGTATCTTAAATAAAGCCGGCAACACCCTTTTCTTCGTGTTGGAAATTATCGGGTGGTGACTTCGAGCCAAATTCTGAATACCAGTTTACTATATCGTGGTTCACTGCGGAGAAAGCTTCCTTGTTCCAGACCGTGGCTAAGATGAGTACTACCAGATTGTTCAATAAGCTTTGTCGTTAAATAAGAGAGGGCGTTGCTGCTAGCAATTTTTTTTTGTTTTGTTGGTACACTCTTAATATGAATGTATGTGAAGTTTCATTTCAATCTGTCCATTCATTCTTTGTTTACAAGCCATTTAGTGTCGCCGTGTCACAGCAATCGAAAAAATTGAATATCGTGCAGTGATAAAATTTTTATTTTTGGAAGGTGTAGCAGCAAAAGATATTCACGAACGAATGTTAAAAGTGTATAATTATTGTTCACCTACAATTTTTCGTTTTCTTCTTCAGCGTTTGTCCCGCTCCAATGCGGGGTCCGCTTTTCTTATGCGCTGGCGCCATTTTTCCTTGTCATGAGCCTGATCAGGGTGCACACCGGCTATTCTCAGATCGGTGTGCAGCGTGTCAAGCCACCGCTGCCTTGGCCGTCCTTTGGGTCTCCTTCCAGGCACGTCAAGTGTAAGCCCAGTCTTGCTTACGGTATCACTTCCAGCGCGAAGAACGTGCCCATACCATCGCAATCGAGATTCACGCAGCTTCTCGGCATTCGGAACAACACCAAAACTCTTCCTGATGTCGTCGTTCGTGACGTGGTCCTAGCGGGTGACACCCGCTGTCCAACGTAGCATTTTCGTCTCCTTTACACCAAGCCTTTGCTCTGCTTCCTTGGTAACAGGCCAGCACTCTGTTGCACACAGCGCAACAGGCCGGGCCACAGTTCGGTAAATCTTCGACTTCAGGCGATCGCACATCTTCCTGTCGCATAGCACTCCTGTCGCTGACCGCCATTTCAACCACGCAGCGCTGATAGTAGTGTTGCCCTCACTATCTAGACTGCAGTCAGATGTAATCATAGAGAACCAAGGTACTTGAAGACATCAGCGCGAGGGAGCTTGGTACCATCAATCTTGATGAAAACACGCTCACTTCTATCCGCAGTCAGATACTCAGTCTTACTAACATTGAGGCGAAGCCCGAATCGAGCCAATCGGTCACTCCAGTTTTGCACCTGTCTCTCAAGATCCAATTTATCTTCAGCTGCGAGCATCACATCATCCGCATACAAAAGCGTTCATGGCGCTGGTCTCTGCAGGTCTTTTGTGATAGAACCCATCACGATGATAAATAGATGGGGGAAGACAAAGCAGATCCCTGGTGCACGCCAACGGAGATGCGAAATTCGGCCGAAGCTTCAGTAGCAGCTTAGACTCTACTTCTTGGTTCGGTGTAGAGAGCCTTGACCAAGTCTATGAGCTCTTCTGGGACACCGTGCCGCCGTAATGCAAACCAGATTACTTCATGCGGAACTCGGTCAAACGCCTTCTCTAGATCGAGAAAAGCAGGATGGAGCAGCTTCTGTTTCTCGCGTTGTTTCTCAACCGGTAGTCGTGCAGCGTGGATGGCGTCAGTCGTGCCACAGTTGGTAACAAAGCCACACTGATTGCTCGTGATCTCGACGATTTTACGGATTCCACGATCGATAATGCGCTCAAACACTTTCATGGTGTAAAGCAGTAAACGTGTTGGACGGTAATTCGCACAATCCGCTGAATTGCCTTTCTTCTTCCTAATCGGAATGGTTGTGCTTCGTTGCCAGTCCTTGGGCGCTTTCTTTTCTGCAACGAACCGATTGAGGAGCTGTGCAAGCCATTCACTAGAATCCCAGCATCGTGATTTCTACATCTCTGCCGCCAGATCGTCTGGCCCCATCACCTTTCTCGACCTCATAAGTCCCAACGCCATATTCACTTCTTCGCTGGTGATAGGCTGGACAGCACAGCTTGTAGACGGGTGTTCAGGGATGGGAGGATGACGGAATTCTTCCGTCGAGATTTCATCGAAATACTCTCGCCACCTCCTCATCCCCTTACCACGGTCCATAAGCAGCTGACCGTGATCGTCATTAACACCGTGGAACTTCTCGATGTCTTCGGTACCACGCTGACGGGATTTCGCAAGTCGATACACAAGACGCTCACCGTCACGCGTATCCAGCTTCTCATACAGGTCTCCGTACTGCGCCACCTTGGCTTTCACAGTGACCCTTTTGGCAGACTTCTTCGCAGCACGGTATTTCTGACAGTTAGCAGCCGTCTTATTAGCCAAGAAATTGTGGTACACTTTCTTTTCCTCTTGGACCGTCATCTGCACGTCGTCTGTCCAGAGCCACGTTTCTTTATCAATCTTCCGCCGTCCAGGCTTCGTTACCCCGAGTTCGGACCGCACCGAATCAATCATTGATTTGACTGCCTTCTGCCAAGATTCGCACACAGTCGTAACTGGCGGTAGCTGAACACGTGAAATGACGGCAGCTTCTCCTTCCTTCAGACGCCACCACTTTATTCGCGGTGGTCCGCACCGTTCACCAATCTTACGTCTCGGCGGCATAATGCCTATCGTGCAGATCAGCGGTCGATGTTGTGTAGCGACAGTCTCGTACGGCATCTGTGACCATCTTCTCGTCGCGACGCCACACAAGCACAAAGTCGATTTGTGTCATGCTGCTGCTGTTGTAATAAGTGACAAGGTGGGACTGGCGCTTTCGAAACTTCTTGCTCACAATGACTACGTCATGTGAGTCGGCATAGTCGAGAATGCGTTCGCCATTGGTGTTCCTTGGACCGAAGCCGAACCCTCTGTGGCAACTATAGCCTTGACTCGTTTTTCCGACCTGGCCGTTCATATCACCCGCAACAACAACGATATCTTCTGGTGGCACCTCGGCGGTCTTCTCATCGAGCATCATCCAGAAATCACTTTTTACTTGCTCGGAACAACCCGTCTGCGGGGCATACACCGAGAAGAAATGGACTCGTTGATCCTCACTGACAATGACTATCTTCATCAAACAATCGTCAAAACGACGCACTTTGACAATCGCGTTACGGAAGCGTTCATCCACGACAACGCCAACGCCGTTCGTGGTCCTAGGGCTGCCATGATACAGGACCTTGAAGCCTCTGCCAATGTCCTTGGACTTACTACCCGACCATCTCATCTCTTGCTTCGCACAGAGATCAATTCGTCTGCACTCCAAAGCGACAGCCAATTTGCTCGAGCGGCCTGGCAACGTGCCGACATTCAGCGTTGCAACGCGAGTCTTGGCAACGTCAAATGACTTACGGACTAGCCTGGTTACCCTCCGATGCCGTCCTTGCACCGAAGACCCTAGCATACTTTCACCACTCACCGGGCTCCGTGAGTTGGTATCGGTTACCGTGGACGCCGTAGCCTTTACAGAAACTTTAGGCACCATTGAATGTGGCGTGACAAGGATAACCATCAGCCGACCAGCCACACGGGTGAAACGCCCTGGTATGTCGCCGGAACACGAATGTCCGCGTTTAGCTCACCTCGACAGAATCGAAGAGTATCCAGTGGCACCAACGTGGAAGAGCGGACTGCGCCACCTGTTCACCTGCAATTAGAACAGTAAAAAGATGGGTTACTGAACCTAAACGTGGTCGTACGCGCTTGAAGACGATCCACGTGAAGGACGTCCAAAAAGCCCACCAACACCAGAAATCATAGTCAAAATACAGGGTATGGTTTTGGAAGATCGTCGATTGACTGATAGAGATTTAGTGGAGGCTCTACACATCTCATTAGGCAGTGTGAGCCATATTTCGAGTGAAATTTTGGTTTTTAGAAAGCTGTGTGCACAATGGGTGCCTCATTCACTAACAATGGAACAAAAACACATTCGAATGCGACTTTCTCAACAACATTTGGAAGGTTTCAAAAAGGATAAAGTGGATTCTGTGCGTCGATTCATCATTATGGATGAGACTTGGGTCTATTCCCATCATCCTAAAACATAACAAGAGGCTAAATAGTGGTGTGAACCTGGTTGTTCGGCTTCGAAACGAGTTCGTGTCCAGAAATCGGCCAAGAAGATTATGGCATCAGTTTTTTGGGGTGCGAAAGGAATTTTGTTTGTGGATTACTTACAAACTGGTAAAAAAATTAATTCTGAATATTATTGCAACCATTTCGACTAGTTGAAGGGAAAAAATCGTGAAAAAAACCCGGTTTGCAGAAGAAAAAATCCTTTTTTATCAGGACAATGCACCGTGTCACAAAAGCATTTTGACAATGGCTAAAATCCATGAATTAAAGTTTGATTTGTTGGAGCATCCACCGTATTCACCAGATTTGGCCCCCAGCGACTTCCATTTGTTTCTATAACTCAAAAAAATGCGTGACAAACGTTTTTCATCAAACGAAGAAGTCATAACGGCTGTTGAAGCGTATTTTGCAGACTTTCTGGATTCTCACTTCAGGGATGGGATCCACAGATTGCAGGATCGTTGGAGTAAGTGTATCAATGTTCAGGGAGATTATACCGAATAATAAAGTGTATGTGGAATCATAAAATTTGGTTTTTCTTATCGAACAACAAAACTTATTGAACAACCTGGTATGTCCGCATTGCGTTCTGACAATGAGAGGAGTCGTAGCCAGCTCCGCCAGAGGTTGCTTTGCTGGAAAGAGTGGAAGATATATTTCCCTTTACACTAGCAGGACGCGCTGCTTTTGCAGTTGGCTCACGAGGAGCTCAGTGCCCTTAGAGTGCATGTTTGACCTCTTTTTTAACTGATGCCACTTAGCTGATGGATCTTTTTGATACGTTTTTTGTATGCAAGTCTCACATGGAAAATGTACGCTTTTTAGTCAGGAAGAGTTCTACCTTCATATATGTAATAGGAGGCAGAGAAATTTGTAACAACTCGGCGTTGGATAAAACAGCAGAAGGTAATGATTCGAATCCATTGTTCTAATCTCGAATTCACATCTGAAAACAGATTCATATTCTGAAAGAGCCACTGGTGGAGGTACATATGTAGTAGGTTGCTGTAGGACACCGTTTTAGCCACCTTGCCGTCCGATCGTCAAAGTACCCACCACACTCCAAGATGCTGTTGACTAGCCAGTTGATGGGTTGAAGGAACCTCTTCCAGTAATATATATTTCCCCTTGTTTTTGCTCAATCGAGCTGGGTTTCAACTGAATAGTTGTTTCAGTTTTCTGAACACACGACTTTCGATTGAGTCGAAATCAAACATATCCGGAGAGTCGATTGTGCTTATTCGACCCGTAGCAAAGGATTCCCCGCTTTCGTACCTCTAGCAGTAAAAAAACCGTTCGTGGGCTCAATGAGCTTGACTATTGATTTCAATATGAGATCCTCCAGCGACAGAGTTGGTTCACCCTCCTGCTTTCTACCGTTGAATGAATGGGAGCTGGGGTGCGTTCCAAGAACGTTCCCATGGCAAAACGCGTCCATGGAAACGTAGCCACAGCCACGTGGGAGCAATGTTCAGTTTTTATTCGCATCCACGAAAAGCAAATTTTTCCATCGGAAGGTTTTTTTTCCTCTCACGGAGTCGTGGAAATGTTCTTGGAACGCAACCCCTGAGCTCGTTTCACAGAAGTTGAAAGCAAGGTCCGGTCAAGTTTTGAATTTTCCATAGAAGCTCACTAGATATGTAACTGTCCGCTCACGCGATCTGCGGGTCTGCCAAGCGGCCGCACAGATGCATTTTTTGAACTTGGAAATCGATTAACAGGAATATTGGACGAAAGGTGAATTATATCCCAGCCAGTTGTTTACAGCCGTGGTATGGCACGTCGGAAAAATGTCTTCGTACATTACGCTGACATAGTTAAATCTCGGAACAAAGCAATAAAAACATACTGGTCAATCGCAAACATAAATATTGCGGAGCAACTGAAATCATTTAAAAATAACGATGCGAAACTTTATTCAGCAGATTTCTCTGATGTGTTCACCAACTTACCTCATAGTACTATTATTGGCTGTATGAGTTATTTGGTCAACATGTGCTTTGAAAATGCTAATAAAGAGTTAATCGCGAGTAATGGTTTCAAGTCTTTCTACACGGACAACCAATCGAAAAACAGTAGTTACAGATATTATACTAAACATGACCTAATTTACTACATTGACTACCTTCTAAATAACAGCTACTGTTTATTCGGTAGCGTTGCTTTTAAGCAGAAACAAGGGGTTCCACAAGGCGGTAATTTTAGCCCCATCCTAGCAGACTTGGTTTTATCAGTGATAGAGTTCAAATTTTCCAAAACTTTGTATTTTCATCGTAATGTATTGTTTGAGCCATATAGGTACAAGCCATAAAACGTCGAGAATTCACATGGTTTCTACACATGCTGGTGCGGAGCGGAGGTTAGGGACAGTGAGAAAGCGGAGGGCAGACGGAGGCTGAGACATCGCGCGCTCCGCTCGCGCCTCGAATGATTAGAATTACGACGTTTTATAAAGGGTATATGGATGACCTATTCGTCATTCATAACAAAACGGACAAATATATAGGAGACCTGTTAGCTGTTGTTTACATACATTTGTTAGAGATAAAAAAACCATAGGAACAATTCGCACACCAACTGCTTAGATATCAATATAAAAATTCATAGTAACGAAATTTCGACTAATTTATACATTAAAACGGACGACTTCGATTTCCTCGTTAAAGGCACAGTCCAAGCTCAGGGACGAAATCTGAGATTCCCATATAATTGTGAAGTAGACCCACCCTATATAGCCCCTGCCAAATGCGAGCTCTCAATTCCTCCGAATAGGCGAGGTATAGGGGAAAGCCACCCTGGGGCGCCTATACCAGCAAGCCACTTTGGCACGCCCCTTTTGCAATCTTTCAAGCTCAACAGCGGCGATATGAGCGATGGTTTCCGACCAGTATCCCCGTTCTTCCCTTTATTTTCAGCCTCTCTCTTTCTCGAGTTCAGCTCGCATTCATCAGTTGCAAATGACGGAAGTTACGAGTCTCGGGCAACTCGTCCACCATGCTTCCGTAGCACAATTTTTGAGGGGCCATGACTTCGTTCCTAGGAGGTCTTGTAAAATTCCAGAGATATCATTGGAATCAGCGTGAGACCGTCTTCAATTTAGGCAGAAAAACAGAAGAACGATTCTGAGGTTGGACTGTGCCTTTAAGAAACTCCCGCAGTCAGATTCAGCAGTTTCTGTTATCATCAAGGCCTCAACAATATACACGGAGACGTTGAGTATAGCCAATGTCTGTTCTGGGGTGGGATTTTCTATTAATTAATTAAAAGAGATAAAAACTCGCTTTTGCATAATGGATACCCTTCTGAATTCATTACTGTAAACATAGACAAATGTATGTATCGCAACAAAAAAAGTTTCTAATGAATTTCTTCTGCCAGGACATGGTTTGACTTTATAAATCCCATTTTGATTTGGAATCATTGGTTCTTCTCCTCCCCCCCCCACTCTTGTCTTGAACTCTTCCATCTTTTTTTCCGAAATTTTCATGTCTCTTATTTCACGTAGTATCCCATGTGGCTTTTTACCAACAGTTGTCGCTCAGTTTTCTCTTCTCACTACTCTTTCTTATCGACAATTCTGTTCCTCACTGAGGAGCCTTGGCAGAATCGTTTGGTAAAGTTCGTCTGCGGGTAGAGGCGAAACGGATTCTATCAACTTCTATTCCCTCTGTATCTATCTCTCCATCTCTTTCTTCGTGACCCGCTCAACACGCACGCCGGTCGCGTGGGCAGACAGTCTCAATCGGAAAGACTTTAGGTCGATTCGCGACGTCCAGCGGGAGATGATTTGCACGGAGCTCTGTGTAGAAAGTGTGGACGGTGGCTTTAAGCGCGGGCGGCCGTGACACCTCCCTGTATGGCCCGGATAACACTACCGTCGTGGCGATCAGGGATGAGCGGAGTTCCGCGTTCCGAAACCCGCAGTTTCGCGCATTTTTGGCATTCCGCGTTCCGAAAACAGCAAAAAAAACGCTGCGAAATGCAAAATATCGGGTACTCTGGTAGGAAGAAAACAGTAGATGATTCTTGAGCTTTCCCGCGTTTTGAAAACCGCATTTCCGCGCATTTTCAGGCGTTTCGCGCCCGATTTTGGAAACCCGAGAAAAAAATTCTGTTCCGAAACCCAGAAACCGATTTCCGAAATTTCATATTTTTGTTCCGCTCGTCCTTGGTGGCGATGTGTGAGAAAGAGCAGTATCGATCAATCGCGGCGATACTGCGCTTTTGTGGGAGTCGATTGTTTTGACGAGCAAAACAGCATCTCGCTGAGCAAAGTGGGATGATGTAAACATTCGAGATCGGTTGAAATTTACGTGTTCACCCAGATTTCGGAAATATTGAGGAAATATGCATATCGCTGCTATGGCATCGGCGCCGCTCCCCATTGGGCAACGTTGTGATAAAATCGCGGCGATATGCATATTTGCTCAAAATTTCGACAATATGGTTAAAAACAGAGGTGTCAACCATTCTCGGGTGAATATCTCATCCCATTTATCTCCACGAACTGCCTTTGTGCCTATAAAAAACAATCGATACCCTCCCAAGCGCACTATCACCGCGTTTGATCGATACCGTTTTTTTCACGCATCGCCGCGACGAAAGTCTGATCCCAGCCTTTACGCCGACACTTGAACTGGAGCCTATGTACAAATGGAATGAAATAGCTCAACGGACGCCGTTTTTTGTCTGCTGTTTTCGTGGGCTTCCTACATTCAACCAGGGTTCGACCACCGCTTTAACGTGGAATCATTGGAACAGATTTCTGCCTTTATCCTGCCTTTAACAGAAGACAAAGGAAGATAAATGAGGAACAGATAAAGTAAGACTTCTGTTTTCGTTTCGAGAGAGCACGAGCTTTTCCAGGGTGCAGGAATCGCCAAGTGGTGTAGCCATCGGTTAATGTATTATTGTTTTCTTCCCAAGCAGTGCTCAAAGCTCATGAATAAGTGGTTAGTTGACCAAGGATGAATTGGCTGCGAGCAGGAAGAGGAAATGACTCCAATTCTTGCGCTGCAAAATTCATATGTTGTGAAAACTTTCAAAAAAAGTGCACGAGAACCTCAAGTGTTACTAACTACACAAATGGGAAAGTTGACTTTGAAGCAAGTTATACAAAAAAAAGACGCGAAAAACTGACCTCGCTCGCTTTCTGACAAAATCCTAGCAGCGGTAGTGGATAAACTCTGGAAAGGAAGTTCAGCGCTTAAGTAGCCCGTTTAATTTCACATGTCGGATCGATGCTTGCCTTCAACGTAAATTCCAGGGAAAAAACTGCTCACAAGACAAACTAATGCGCTGCCTTTGGGTAACTTGCTTGAATGTTCCTTAGTTCTGACGAACTTTTGAATATTCTGATTGGCGGCTTCAAAGGCAACATGCATACTCGCAGAAGTTGCTGAGATAGCTAAGTTAGTGGGATCGTACGGGCTCTAGTAGAACGCTCATGAAGTCGCAAGCGTCGTAAATGAGGTGAGTGGACCGTATTCAAAGGCAGTGTTGACGATGAAAAATTTGTTTGTTTCCACTAGGAATATGTTGTGGAGGGGCACACTGTAACGTTAACGTTGAAAGAACGCATGAAAACAAGCCAGGAAGAGCCCAACGTTGCCTTTTGAGCGCAAGGCAAACCCCAAAAGCGCATTGCCCGCCCTCCGACGTGAACAAATGGAAACCCGAGATAGTGAGATGAGCGATGGTTTCCGATCAATAGCCCCGTTCTTCCATTTATTCCCAACTTCTCTCTTTACTCAGGTCAGCTCGCATACATCGGCTGCAAAAGACGGAAGTTACAAGCCTCGGACAACTCGTACACCATGCTTCCCCAGCTCAATTTTTAGGGACCTTGACTCCGTTCCCAGAAGGTCTTGTACGATTCCAGAAACATCATTGCAATCAGCATGGGACCATTTTCAACATAGGTGGAAAAACAGAAAACTTCTCATCCTCATCGCGGACACTGCCTTTAAAGACACAGTCCAAGCTCAGGGACGAAATCTGATATTTCCACGTAGTTGTGAAGTAGACCCACCCTATATAGCACCTGCCAAGTGCGAGCTCTCAATTCCTTCGAATAAGCGAGATATAGGAGGAAGCCACCCTGGGGCGCCCACCTCGGGAAGCCACTTTGGCACGCCCCTTTTTCGATCTTTCGAGCTCAACAGTGGCGAGATGAGCGATGCTTTCCAATCAGTAGTCCCGTTCTTCCCTTCATTCTCAGCCTCTCTCTTCATTCAGGTCAGCTCGCATACAGCGGTTGCAAATGACGGGAGTTAGAAGCTTCGGACAACTCGTCCACCGTGCTTCCACAACTTAATTTTTGAGGGGCCATAACTCCGTTCCCACGGGGGTCTTGAACGATTCCAGAGACAACATTGGAATCAACGTGAGACCGTTTTTAAGATAGATAGATGATCTGAAAACCGATTCTGTGGTTGGACTGTGCCTTTAAGGTGTATTGAGTCACCAAATCATCTTTTCTCTGCCCACCGATACAGACTCCGCCCCTCAATGCGAATAGCCAATGCTCTATTACGGTCATTTTGGCTCATTTTTTACCCTTCTGAGGGCGTAAACGTTCCAGTAAAGACCGTACGTTTGTACTAGAGTCGTTATCCCAACCAAATTGCAGCTAGTTTTGCTATTTCAGCTCAGGCGGTGTAACTCGTCCACTTCCAGGCCAATGCAGGAGGAACAGTCATACCTTCATTTCATAAGGATTTTTTTTGATTTTTTTCGTCATTTATCAATACTAGCAGCTTCAGACCTTCGATTCGCATCAAGGTGATATTGTTCCTTGGGAAGTATTCCAAGTGGGAGTGTCAAAGCGGCTTCTTGATGGGAGCGATTTCATCTTGTACATGTCTCGTTTTCTTGGAGGAGTTGAAGTCTCCTACTTGGCAAGAGATACATAGGGAGGGCCTTTTTTTTGGTCATGTGGAAAACACAAAATTTATTCTGGAGTGCACTGTGACTTTGGTGCGTTCATATCGCGAGTAAAGTGTTTTATGAGGACCGAAAAGTAATGTCGTTTCTGCGCATGACAATACTTGATTGTCATTTATCAGCTCATTGTTTAGTTCAGAGGCGTGCCAAAGACATTGTGAGGTATATTGAATTCTTTGCTTACACAAAATTGAATCACAATGGTTTATTGGTAATTTTGGGTAAAATCGCCAACCAACTACCAGAAAGGGTGCACATCCGACATTACACGTTGTTTTGAGTTTTGCAAGGGAAGTAACGTCACAGTTGCTACCAAAAACATTTGCGATGCTTATCCAAATGCATTGGACATTCATTAATGCCAAAGGTAATTTTCCACTTTTAAATCGGATAATTTGGATCTTTCCGACTCGTATCCATCAGGAGGAGCACCAATGTTAAACAACGACGTGTTAAAGGCACAGTACACCCTCAGATATGAATTTTGAGATTTTCTTGTAATTGTGTAAAAGACCCCTCCTGTGAAACACGTGCCAAGTGCGAGATCTCGATTTCTCCAAAGAAGCGAGGTATAGGCGACCACCTAACAGATTTTTGAACTCGATAGCAGCTCCATGGATGGATGAATTCCAACCAGTCGTCGTTCTTCAGTCCACTGCCGTGCTGTCTCCTTATCCTAGCTCGCTCTCGCGCAACGATTGCGAATGGAGAGAAATACAGGCCTAAGACAACTCGTCCACCACTTTTCCACCCTCAAAATCCAGGCATCTTTGAAGAGCCATAACTCTGTTCAAAGGGGGTCTTAAACGATTTCAGAGATACCATTGTGATCATCGTGTGAAACTCTCCAAGATAAGCATGGAATCTGAACAAGAATTTTGTCAGCCACGCCCATGAGCTTTCATCCCCGCCCCCTCAATACACGAATACGGTCACTTCGGACGGTTTTTGAAGCTTCCAACGAGGTGAGCGTTCTAGTACAGGCTGTGAGAGTCTATCGGCTTGGCTATCCCAACCGTTTTATCGTCAATATTAGCCATTTCAACCGCTCGGGCAAAACTCGTCCAATTTTTTTCCCATAACAAAAACAGTCATTATTTCTGTATTTGCATGCAGTTTTCGTCCGTTTTTTCGTTAGTTTCCCATACTTCTAGCTTCAAACCTTCGATTTATGGCATAAAATCGATACCATTTTTGAACGTGTCTGCTGCCTTTAAGGGCGGAAGTGGAAGCAAATCCGTGTCAGACGATCGAGGAATTTACAAATAGTCTTAAACAACATGGTCAACCATCCGAGAAAATTTGTAGCAGATTGGGAAAGTAGGCAGATCAGTATGCGTTTGTATCTAGCGTAAAAAAACGACATTTCTTCCCAGCCCCCCCCTAATATGTACTTGATGAATCTTTGCCACGAATTTGAACCTTCTTTCATACATCACATGTCGTTGGCAATGCAGCCCTTCTGAACGCCTACTTCATGTTTTTTCCTTTGCGTTCTGTGTGAAAGTGCTATGTGAACAATTATCCAAAAGTGAGAAGATCCGGCCGTGTTTTCACCATTGTTAAAATCCAAATTCGAACCAGACGTACTAGTGAATAGCGGTACTCCCTGTCGAAGACAATTATCCAATGGAGTGGAAATCCGAAAAGTTGCCAAAAAGCCCAAATGGCCTTGATACTTTATTCTCTGATTGTTCTCATTCCAACGTCACCCTGTTACTTTGTTTGAGCTAGTTCTTCATCATTTTGAGGTCTGCCAAGACACCACAAAAAAAGAGAGGTTCTGGAACAGCTCTGCAACACGCAATAACGTTCTAAAGCGAGAAAGTTGGAGAAGGATGGGAGCCTAGCTCTCGTTTTGGGATCCAAAAAAGGCCTGCTATACAAGTTAGGGTACGTTGTTGCAACCTCTGAGCGCGCATTCAAAGAAAACACATGCGTCACTGCAATTTCCAAATGACTGCATTAGCATTTTGTTTGCGAAAGGTGAAAGCTTAAAGTTCAAGTTGCCGGAGGGCAAGTTGGTTGTAGGCCTGAACTTCAATAGGGACTCTTCATAGGTCTACGAAAAGTCTTCATAACACTTTCAAACAGAAGAACGAACGCACTCCAGGTGAAATCTGATGCTTCCAAGCAGTTGCCTTGAGCTGTCTGTGGTAAACAACACAACAACGGAGCATAAATATCGCATGTAACGACATGAATGCTGACAGAAGACTCTAGGGACCAGCCGGACAATCCTCGGCACGCATTTGGGGGCGTCTTGATGACGTGAGAAGCTCACATGAACTCACTATTATGGACTGCATACCCTACCAAGCAGCACTTAGCGATCTAACTGATGGATGAGTATGCACTTGACTTCCCTCAGATTCCAATCCCAAAAGTAACTTGGTCACGAGGTGTAGAGCATGACATCATAACTGAGATTGGGAGTGATTATCCGGTGAGTTCAAGAGGGAAATCTGCTGCGAAACCATCTCCGCTGAGAGCTAAAAACGAACAGTTCAAATGGGCCGAGTTGTCCACAAGCGGGTGAGCAGGAGCTTTTCGCCAAGCTTAGTCTACCGAATGGACGGAGTGCCGTACGACGATGGTTGCTCCACCAGGTAGCCATGAACTTAAAGGCAGCATACACGCTCACAAACATGGTGAAGATAATAGCATAAATGGGCCGGCACGGCCCCCACCATGTCGTCAACGACGTTTGAAGCCTTGAAAACCACCCAGGATGACAATTTTCGACGATATTTGAGCAATCATGCCTCGCACGCCTGTATTCTCACACACCTTTGAGGAACAGGATGAAAAGTTAAACTTCAGCATACATGTGATAGCATAGAGCGATAGCACTATCAAATGGGAGTGCATGAGAGAAACATCTTGACATACTTGAATATAACATGTCTGCATACCCACTAACTCTCGTCCACTTTCGGGAATGCCGCTCTTCTTTGGCTGACTTTTAGAAATGGGGAATTTCATCGGTGCACAGACATTTCAAATTCGGGTGAATTGAGCTGTTTCTCTCATGCACTCCCATTTGATAGTGCTATCGCTCTATGCTATCACATGTATTCTCAAGTTTAAGTTTTCATCCTGTTCCTCAATGGGGTGTGAAAATACGGGCGTGCGAGTCATGATTGCTCAAATATCGTCAAATATTGTCATCCTGGATGGTTTTCAAGGCTTATAACGTCGTTGACGACATGGTAGGGGCCGTGTGGGCCTATTTATGCTGTTATCTCGACCATGTTTGCGAGCGTGTAACCTCGCCGAGCAGCTCGCAGGGAGGAGCTTAGCCTGCGTTGCGGCTCGTTTTGATAAGAGGTGAACGAGTGGCCGTGTGGTGTTCTGGCCCCAGCCCCTGGCAATCGATGCGGTGACGGCCATCAGCATCGATTGCCAGGTGACCGGGCTAGGGCCGGAACACCACACAGCCACTCGTTCACCTCTTATCAAAACGAGCCGCAACGCATGCTAAGCTCCTCCCTGCGAGCTACTCGCGCATCGTGGGTACGCTGCCTTTAATATAACGAAGAGACCGTAAAATCTGTCCGCATAAGACTGTCTGATGAAAGTCTTGTTCGGACGAACGTTCTCATGGCTGCTAACAGCTGACTGAGATATTTTTCACTATTCGTCTAATTTTCCTGCATATCTATTTACAAGTTTAAAAACTGCCTCCGCGACTGCCCATGACACGTACGCCGACCGCGTGGGCGGACAGTCTCATTCGGACACACTTTATGACCACCAACTGAGTGGAATATGCCGACTTCGATTTCGGTGGCATACTCCGTCCGAAAGACTGTCCGCCAACGCGGTCGACGCGCTTGTCAATGGCGAATGCATTTTCTGAACCTGGGAATTTAAGGGCAGGTTAATCACTCGAGTAGTTAATAATATTCCAGCCAGCTGTTCGCAGCCATGGGAGAGCTCGTTCAGAAAAAGCCCTCGTCATAGCTGCTCGACACACACGCCGGCTGCGTGGGCGGACAGTCTCATCCGGACAGACTTTACGTAGAGCTCTATTCCAACTTGAACTTGAAAGGCAGTGTTCACGACGATAATCTTCGATGTGGATATTAATCGCTAAATCGATTCTTTGACCCTCGGGTAGAATTGAAGTATCGAAGAAATGAAAAAACGCACCACAAGCAGAGTTCGCGCAATCATTTTAGTCTGATGAATGGACGGGGCTGCGACGGTAGATCACCCCGCGCAAATCGGAGCCCCATTCTCCAGTGAGGCCGCTAATCCCGCACGGCCAGTAGAGTATATCAAACGAATAAAAATTTTCGAATATTCGAATAAACGAATAATTCGAAAAATTGGCTCTATCGAATATTCGAATAAACGAATTATTCGGAAAATTGACTTCTCCGAATATTCGAATAAACGAACTATTCGAAAAATCAACCATTCCGAATATTCGAATAAGCGGATTATTCGAAAAATGGACTTCTCCGAATATTCGAATAAACGAATTATTCGAAAATTTGGCGTTTCGAATAATCGAATAAACGAATTATTCGAAAATTTGGCTTTTCCGAATAATCGAATTATTCGAATGATTCGAATACGAATAATCCGAATATCCGGCTAAAATCACGAGTATTTGAATAAGAAGTACGGACCGAGTACGCATAATCGAATCCCCGTTCGCGGCACTACCAAATTTCTTGACCTTTTTTGTATGGTATTGTATAGATCAAAGCTATGCCAATGTAATTCCACGAAACAGACATTTCACATTATATTATAAGAGTATTCAAAACAACATTCATCTCTGTCTATGAGTAGTAGTTAAACGATACGATCAAAGTCTCTGGATTTTCGAAACAATATCTACCATCAATATCCGAATTTCTCATCAATTTGGGGTGCTATCTAAGGCTTCGTCTATAGCAGACGACCAGCGGCAAAGCGTCAAGGCGTCGGAGCATCATGGGCCAGCGCTGAAATGCTGGCGCAATCAACGTGCGCGAGGACGGCACGTGGTTAACGATGATATCGATAACATTAGTGACAGCCGCTACTGCTGCTATGCCTCCACCGTCAGCGTCAGGGCGCCTGCAGTGGTCGCTGGGGAGTCAGATCAATAACCAATGTTAAAGATGCAAACCCCCAGCGTCACTTTACGGTCACTTGACGCCAGGTTGTCTGCTATGGACGGAACCTAATCGGGGGGGGGCACTGTTGCATCGCACCTGGCCACGCCCATTTTTCCGTGCTGCAATTTGGCACGGGAGGGAAACCCCGGGAGAAGCTCAAATTTAGTGCCATACGGTAAAATGGGCGGGGCCAAGTGCATCCAGCAATAGTGGACCCCCACCTCTAAGATAGCACCCAGTTTGGTTGGAGACAATTCACCTCTGCCCCGCAAAAATGGACATGCACCGGAGACTCTGCTTCCTATATCCTGGAATTATTCGTTTATTCGGCCGAATATTCGAATATTGGGCCGTTCGAATATTCGAATAAACGAATTATTCGAGAAACTGGCTTTTCCGAATATTCGAATAAACGAATTATTCAAAAAATTGACTTCTTCGAATATTCGAATAAACGAATTATTTGGAAATCGGCTTTTCCGAATATTCGAATGAACGAATTATTCGAAATATTGACTTTCCCGAATAATCGAATTATTCGAATATTCGATTATTCGTTTATACGGCCGAATATTCGTTTCCCGAATATTCGTTGACATACTCTAACGGCCAGCCGCCTGGTCCATTCTTTAGACTAAAATGAAAACGGACACCATACAAGAAATTCTTTGATCTAACCTCGCCTCTTTACTCGCTCAGGAACTGAACGTGGCGAGTATGAAATCTTTTAATGGACCCATCTTTGCAATTCTCTACTCTCTGTTGCTCCGTTCGTTCCTTTGGGCTCCAACTAATACTGTTTCGCCCACAGTATTCTTCCATTTTCGATTAGCCCCATATCTCACCGGTGAAAACCACCGTGAGCATGTTCATCCAAAGGGAAAACTAGTCCAGGCCAGAGGACAATGTCACTGAAATAAGACGTTTTAGTGCGTTTCTTGCTGTTTCTTTATAATTCTGGTGACACTTGGTGGCCGACGCTTTGTTTTGAGTGCAAAACTCGGGAACAAAAATCATAGTTAACACTGCCTTTAAGTCAGCAAGTTCAAACAATCGCAGATATAACATAGGTTTGTCTAATATCGGCTAATGCAGTTTTTTTTAATTCTATAGCGTTCTACTGCTTCCAGCCCAAATAAATTGCCCACGCTAGCCGTAACCAATCACCCATTACTTTGAACAAATGCGTTTTCACATGAGAGAATGCTGAAGGAGGAACAATAGTCTTTTAATGTTGTTTTCGTAGACTTTGGGCTGCGCCTAGAAACACGCACACATTTTTCTACACTGAAAATTTCGAATGATAAGAATTTTTTGAAGTTGTTTAATGAGTTTTTTTTTCAAATAACGGCTCCCCCCTCTCAACCCCCTCACCCCCATGTGCGCCATCATTCCATGCACCAACTCGACCCCCGTCAGACCCCCCCCCTACCCGTCTGGGCGCGTGGAAGAGCTGGGTCGACTGCGGTTCGCGGATGCAAGTAAGCGATCGCAGAGAGGCTCTTTGGGTGGATTCTCTGCACCCTTCTGTCACTATTTCGGTGAGTATCGACCGGCTGGGACTCACAATCAGTCGATCAACCATCTCTGACAGGGGCCTTCCTCAGTTGGAGCGATAATTTCAAATGGAACGAATGCTCTTGAGTTGTTTCACAAGTATCAGCCAAATGTACACAGAAACGCATTTTTAAGAAATTGTACCCCTTTACCTATCTCTCCGACCTGCAGTCTTCGCTGAACCCACAGTTACAGTCTACAACAACATGGAAAATTTTGATGAATCACATTTTACTGATAGGGGAACTCCTTATGTTCAAAGTGGCCATTCCAATTGAAATGTAGTTTTCCAGAACTACTTTTGGGTGTAGAGCCCGAATATGTTTTTGCGGCTGCCTAAAATCACTCTAAACAAGTTACGAGCTTTTTTCAGCCTTACAAGAAGTAACCTCTCGAGAAATTTTAGGGACTGTAAATTTTTTTCGGATTCTGCTCAAAACTTGTATAGTACCTAATCGCGAGTTGGCGCGAACTCAGTGCACGTACGTTATAACATATTCGCACCGAGTTTGCGCCAATGCACAATAAGGAACGCAAAGTTTCAATGCGATCCGTTTCGACTGTATATAGCGGTAATTTAGGGTGCTGAACACGAATCTGGGGCCCGCGCGTTGATATTTTGAAAGTTACTGTATGTTACGGTAGGTAGCATGCCATTTAGGAGGCGAGATCTGCCTCATCAGTTCGCATGTCGACAAATGAACATCGAATTCATATGCAACACCCCGAATAATCCCTGCATCGAAAATTCGAGCAAAATCTGACACTTTACTCTGGGTGGCCCGTATAGCCCCTCGGCGCCCGATCAGCAATATAAAACTACACTTATAACCTCAGACACTCTCTAATATAAATACCATTTTAAATTATCGATCCAATACAGGCAGGAAAAACGTTCTGAGCCACATCTATTGTGGCATTCCGTAAGTCGTTAAAAGTCGCCTTTTGCCTCAAAATTTTCCATGAACCGACACGGCTTAAGCCTAGTTTTGACTGCAGGTGGTCGCTGCGGCCATGTGAGGGACAACTGTTCCTTTTTCATAGCGCGTAATGGAAAGCCGCTCCAATTGTGATCGCTTCGTGGCAAACGTCCTACATCGCTGGGTCGCGGCGACGAAATCCTATGTTTTACTGCTTCGCTGCTGGAGGAGCGATTCTCGATGGTCGCTGATCATCGCTCCATCGCTGCCATTATGGCAGCAATGGAGCGGTTGCTAGCGAATGACACGTTTCTTCTAGTGAATATTGACCCTTTCACATGACAAGATCAGTGTTTACGAGTCGAAACGTGTTATTGATAACTACCAGCCATTATTTCCACTGATTGATTGAATTTCTTCGATCATCCGTGAGGCTATGCACTATGAACAGAATCGCTGCCGCTGCTACATCGCTGCAGCAGCGGGTATGAAATCGCTGCCATGAAAAACAGCAGCGATGCAGTCAAAACTAGGCTTAACTTCCCTCTAAACAACATGGGTTTTCAGCAGGGGCCTCTACAGCAACACAACTTCTTGACTGTACTTTTCATTGGTATTCAGCATTGAACAATGACTGCTCCGTGGATATAATTTATTTCGACTTGTCGAAAGCTTTTGACAAAGTTAATCACGCCAAGTTACTGTCCAAGTTGAAACATTTAGGCATTGACGGTAGTATACTTAACTGGATTAAATCATATCTGTCTGAACGCCATATGTGGGTGAAAGTTGGTAACAGCTTTTCGTCTAGATATCCTTGCTGTAGCGGTGTACCTCAAGGTGAGGTGCTCTCCCCATTGTTGTTCCTAATCTATTGTTCTGAAATACCTCAATTTTTGAAAACACATGTCTCAGTTAAGGTTCAAATGTACGCCGATGATATAAAAGTGTACGGCATATATAATCAAGAGAACCAAAATGAGGTTCATGCTGCTCTGAGTCCGTTTCTAAGGTGATAATGTGGTCGAATACATGGGATATACCTGTAAACCTTGAGAAAACCTATGTTGTTCATGTTGGGAGATGTCAAATGTGACAGTATAAATTCAATGGCGTCATCCTCGAAAATAGGGGTGAGGTAAAAGATCTTGGTGTTCTATATGGCCCCAATCTTGATTTCGCTTCTCATGTTGCTGAAATTGCAAGGAAAGCTCTAAGGCCCCGGTCATAGTTGGTGTTATTTGCATCTGTATCCCCCCCCGCACCCCCCAACACCCCCCAACACCACCCCGGTCGATACGTATGTTTAAAATGATGGAGTGAGGTTGAGAAAATCACTCGGTGCATCCAACTAGATATGACGATGATTACGTGGCCAACAGGATTGCACCTGTTCAGAGAAATAGTGAAGGAGAGTATGGTGAAGTAAAGGAGGTAGCAGTAAGGTTAGCTTTCTAGTGATACGCAATGTTTTATCTTTGACCCGCCCACCCGTAGATTTTCTCATCCACGTATTGCATGGATATCGACCGCGTCGGATACACCGAGTGATTTTCTCAACTTCACTTCATCATTTTAAACACACGTATCGACCGGTGGGGGTGCGGGGGTGCGGGGTGTTGGGGGTGCGGGGATACACCGAGTGATTTTCTCAGCTTCACCTCACCATGTTGTTCATACGTATCGACCGGGTGGGTGTTGGGGGTGTTGGGGGTTGCGGGGGATACACCGAGTGATTTTGCATCCCATTTCCAACTCAGGCCGGAGTATTACGGGAAAATTCTGACAGATTACGGAAAATTCCCCGCCAGATTACGGAACGATTTTGCCCTCCTCTGGCAGTAATTTTACCGTTTTTTTGCATATTTTTCTCGTTTTCTGGCAGAATTTTTCCGAAATCTGTCAGAATTTTTCCGTACTCTGGTCGGGACAGTACGGAAAATTCTGCCAGACTACGCGGTCCGCCGCAGTCTGCGGTGAAGAACCACCATCCCCGCGGATCGCGGCGAAAGCCGCCCCCCCCAGCCGTGGGGATACCCCTATCCACTCAGCATACAAAAATATGCTGGCCTCCGGAGAGTGACTCGAAGTCACCTTCCAGGGCCGGCATTCGAATGCCGAATGAGTACTCTAGTGAGATGAGACACCTTTTATACCGGCCGTGCACGTGATAAGCACGTTACGACGTGATCATTCGTGACCATTATCAATTGTCTTTCCAACCGGCCGAATTGAAGATGGCGTGGCGTGTTTTGTGGCTAGCGGGCGAGCCAATATCCGCGCAGCGTGTGCGTCGCATAAGGTGGTCGTCTTGAGGCGCCAGACAGTGAGAAGGGCGGGCAGATCAGTGGAAAGGGCCGGGTAGCGCTAATGAGTGCAAAAGTGACCTCAACCAATAGGTGTGACAGCCTTCCTCACTGATCTGCCTGCCCTCCTCACAGTCTGGCGCCACGAGACGACCACGCCTCGTGGCGTCGCATGCAGCCTGGTTCGCCGCTGGCGGCACCCTCGAGATGTGGGGCGCCGGCCGTCTCCCTGAGTACCTGAGCCCCCTGAATTCAGGGGGTGAGCAACCAAGATTCATCTATTAAATTCATCTACCAAGATTTTACCAAGATTTCACACCCTGTGGTGTGAGGAATAAGGAAAAGCATCATACGCGATCACACGCTCGTAACGGGTCCGATTAAAATTGACTTCGAACTGGGAGAGAGTATGAGCACGTATACACGCATATAAAGCGTGTTTAAATGAGCGTGCGTAAATGTCAGTCTCTGGGAGCGCATGCATTTGCGCGTGAGAGCGCATACATATAGGTGTGCACGCATTTGCGTGCGCACGTGTGTGAAGGGGAGGAGAGCGCACTTGCGTACGCGTACTTTGGTCAGGCACACCGCGCGCTATATGGATCACTGAGATACTTCCGCGTTCACTCGTATTCCCTAACCGTTTCGCTCAGGAGTTTCCTAGAGTGTAAGCCGCGCCCCACCATTCTTCCTGAGTCCCGAGAGAGTCTTGATGTAGAACTCATCCTTACTGACCCCAAAACCGCCGATTCGGCTGCTAAAGCCGTATTTCGCATTCTGTCAGAAATCGCCATTTTTCTGACAGAATACGGGAGGATTCCGGAGAATCAAGGAGAAATTTATTGGTAACTTTCTCGTAATCTGGCAGAATTTATCAACAACAGAGATTAGGGTAAAATCTCTGGTAAAATGTCCGTACTCGGGTGGTAATCGCACATTTACCACTGATCCCTGGGAAATTTCTGGTAATTTTCTGGTAATACACTGGCCTGAGAATGCATTCTGTGTGTATCGACCGGGCTGGAGGCGTCGGCTCATCCAACTATGACCGGGGCCTAAGCACTGTCTTTTTCATTTTCAGAAATATTCACAGAAATGATAAAGAATTTTTTGCGGCTATATAGAACACCAGCTGCGCCAGGCGGCTGACGCCGCCCAGCGCCGCTGGCGAACTGGCTTCGCCGGTTCGGTGGCCGGCTTCGCCGTCCCATTACCCGAAAGCCCGTTCAGGTCTAACAAAAAAGTAACGAATCTGATAATGAAAAACGATTCTGCTAGTAAACACTATGAAAAGAATGTTTTTATTTTAAACATCTCGGCTTCGAAGATTAGCTTTCATGACTCCGCCGAACTCCTTCGCTTTCGTTCGACCTCCCTTTAGTAAGAATGTTTACCATTCATTTGACTGCGCCAAACTATGGACCGGCTTCTCCGTGCCTCCCTCCATCGACTATGTGTAACATTCATTTAGCTCCGCCAAACGGTGGACCAATTTCCTCCGGTCTCCCCTTACTAAGCAATTGAAGCACTCGTTTGGCTTCAGCCCTACAGCTATGGTATGGGCTGGCTTCCAAGTGGCCTGATCCCATTAACTTATGTGCTTAACATTCAATCGCAACCCGGACAAACGATAGCCTGGCATTTCTCCTGGCCTTCCTCCACTGTCAACTATGAGTAGCATCATCTGCTCTTCGCCAAACGGTAGACCGGCTTCCTCCGGCCTTCTGCTTTTACTAAGCATATGTAGCTTATTCGTTGGCTTGACCAAAAGATGAGCTGGTTTCTTTAAGCCTCATCTCCATTCAACTAATAGTAGCATTCGCTGACTTGGCCAAACGACAGTCTGGCTTCTCAGCCTCCCTCCATCAAATATGTCTCCAGCATTCATTCCACATAGACAAACATTCATTTAGCTTCTCCCCGGCCTCTCTCCATCAACTATGAGTAGCCATTCATCTGTCTTCGCCAAGCAGGTAAGGACCGTGGCTTCCCCCGGCCTCGATTTACTAAACATATGTAGCACGTTCGTTGGCTACTGACCAAAGATGAGCTGGTTTCTTTAAGCCTCATCTCCATTAACTATGTGTAGCATTCGTTGACTTGGCCAAACGACAGTCTGGCTTCTCCCGGCCTCCCTCCATCAAATATGTTCAGCATTCACATTCACCTTAGACAAACATTAGGCTGGCTTCTCCCGGCCTCTCTCCATCAACTATGAGTAGCATTCATCTGTCTTCGCCAAACGGTAGACCGGCTTCCTCCGGCCTCGCTTTACTAATGCATATGTAGCTTATTCGTTGGCTTGGCCAAAGATGAGCTGGTTTCTTCAAGCCTATCTCCATTAACTATGTGTAGCATTCGTTGACATGGCCAAACGACATTTTGGCTTCCTCTCGGCGGCCTCCCTCCATCAAATATGCGTCTAGCATTCATTTCGCCTTGGAGCCAAACGTGGGCTGGCTTCTCGGCCTCTCTCTCCATCAACTATGAGAGTAGCATTCATCTGCCTTCGCCAAACGAAAGTAGACCGGCTTCCTCCGGCCTCGCTTTACTAAACGCCATCATGTAGCATTCGGGTTGGCGACTTGCACCAAAGATGAGCTGGTTTCTTTAAGCCTCATCTCCATTAACTATGTTGTAGCATTCGTTGACTTGGCCAAACTGACAGTCTGGCTTCTCTCCAGCCTCCCTCCATCAAATATAGTCCCTAGCATTCATTCGCCTTAGACAAACATTAGGCTGGCTTCTCCCCGGCCTCTCTCCATCAACTATAGAGTAGCATTCATCTGTGTCTTCGCCAAACGGTAGACCGGCTTCCTCCGGCCCTCGCTTTACTAAGCATATGTAGCATTCGTTGGCTTGGCCAAAAGATGAGCTGGTTTCTTTAAGCCTCAATCTCCATTAACTATGTGTGGCATTCGTTGACTTGGCACAAACGACAGTCTGGCTTCTCCTGGCCTCTCTCCATCAAATATGTCTAGCATTGTTCATTCGCCTCTGGACCAAACGGTATAGGCTGGCTTTCTCCCGGCCTCCCTTCATCAACTATGAGTAGCATGACCCACATCTGATATCCTCGCCAAAGGGTAGACCGGCTTCCTCCGGCCTCCCTTTACTAAGCATAAGTAGTATTCGTTGACTTGGCCAAAGATGGGTTGGCTTCTTCCAGCCTCCCTCCATCAACTATTTGTAGCATTCATTGACTTGGCCAAAGATGAGCTGGTTTCTTTAAGCCTATCTCCATTAACTATGTGTAGCATTCGTTGATTGGCCGAACGACAGGCTGGCTTCTCCCGGCCTCCCTCCATCAAATATGTCTAGCATTCATTTGGCTTCGCCGAAAGGCGGGCTGGCTTCTTCCGGCCTCCCTCCATCAACGATGAGTAGCATTCATTTGGTAACGCCGAACGGTAGATCGGCCTCCCCGGTCTCCCCCATCGAATTTGTGTAAAATTCATGTAGCTTCGCCAAACATTAGATCGTCTTTCCCGGCCCACTCCATCAACTACGCGTAGCATTCCTTTGAGTTCGCCGAACGGTAGACCGGCTTCCTACGGCCTCCTTGTACTAAGCATAGGTAGCATTCGTTGGTCATTTGACCAAACGATGGGCTCGCTTCTTCCGGCCTCCCTTCATCAAAATTAAGCTAGTACCGTCGTGTGGCGGGACCTCCAGCAAAGCAAGCTATGATCCCCTCCCACTGATAACCAAAATTATTTACGGTCACCTCCCCAAACTTCCGGTTCTAGGCTAACAATTTAAGGATCCCTCCGCATTTTAATTCTGGAATTTCACACAACAGCTTTTACCCAGATCCTCCATTAACTATGTGTATTGTCATTCGTGTGTGCTCCGTCAAACGATAGGAGGAGGAAGAACTCAATGGGCAAACATTTAGGAGTGATCCCAACCCGATACCAAACGGAGAAAAGTTTACAGGACTCATACGCATTAAAAGTCATGGCGGTGGCTTCACCACGGTCCGAAACAAAAGAAGAGTTCAAAGAGACCCGATACGCAACAGCTACGGTAGATGCTCACCACGGGTATGTAAACGAATAAACTAAAGAATGCAATATGCAACAGGAAGGTGTTTCCTACAGTCAAAAGTTTAAAAAAACAGGCTCTTCACGTAGCTACAGTGGTCCACCGAAAGTCGTAACGGAGAAGCTTAAAAAATGCAATGCAACAGGCAGGGTGGTTCCCACCACGATCCTAGAACAGTTTAAAAGAAGCAAATATGCAACAGCTACAGTGGTCCCACCGAGATCGTCAACGGAGAAGCTTAAAAATGCAATGCGCAGCAGGCAGGGTGGTCCCACCACGATCGCCAATTTGGGTAAAAGTTTAAAGGACTCAATCTGCATCAGGTACAGTGGTCCCACCACGCGATACATGCAACTATGAAAGTTCAAAGGACTTAACTATGAAACAAGTGACAGAATTGTGGTGAATCCCACCACGATCCATAGCGGTAAAAGTTTGGAAGGAGCAAATGTGCGTCGAGTAGGGTGGTCCACCACGATCCATTACGATGAAAGTTTCAAAAAGAACCCAATACGCAACAGCTACGGTGGTCTCACCACGATTCGTAACGAATAAAACTAAAGAATGCAATATGCAACAGGAGAAGTGGTCCCATCCGATCCTAGAAAGCTTAAAAAGGAGCACTGACAAAATATGCAGCAGCTACGAGAATGGTCCCACACCAAGAGTTGTAACGGAGAAGCTTTAAAGAATGCAATACGCAACAGGCAGGAGTGGTCCCACCACTGATCCATGAACTGTGAAAGTTTAAAGGACTCCAATCTGCATCAGGTACGGTGGTCCCGCCACGATCGCAATGCTGTGCTGGCTCCTAAATCCCACTCACCTCCTGTCACTTTTTTGGTGTACTGAAACAATAACGTGCTCTGGGTAAAGGGGTTGAACATTGCGGGAAATGTGAAACCCGGTCAGACAGACGTCGGTCATACGTGCCAGACACTCGGTCACACACACCACCACGCCGATTATTATATGTAAGGATTACCACTCTTCCGGAGTGGTGTACGTGCAGAATGGCCTCTTCTCAAACTCAAGTAACTTTCCTCAAAGACTTTCGGCTTACACGATAGTGTGCGGAAAACCCTAGCCTTAATCATTTCTCAACGTTCTGCGCGCTCTCCTTTAAGACATTTACACCTCTACACAACAATGGTGTGCAAATGTCCCTTCAAACTCTAGTCACTTATCACCGCCTTTTGTGCGCTCCTCCTAAACCCCATATTCACCTTCCTCGATTAGTGTGCGCACACCCCTTCAGACCTCAATCACCTCCATCGACCTTGTGCGCGCTCCTCCTGAACCTCTGTGGAACGTTTTTACAATGGAGTGCATAGCACCTCCCTTAGAATCTAATCACTTCCAAACGTTAAGCGCGCTCCCCTTGAACCTGTGTACCTCTCTCCAACAATGGTTAACGCGCATCCATAAAAATCCCTAGTCGCCTTTTCTCCTGGCGCTGTGCGCGCTTCTTATGAACTCTTTTACACCTCCCACAATGGTGTTATTACGCACCGCCTCCCATTGCGTAATCACCTCGTCCCTAGACCGTTGTGCGCGCCTATCCAAACTCCCTGCTTACTTCTCAAGAAACTGCGCGCTCTTTCCCCAAACTCTGTTCACAATACAGACGCATCGCTTTGAGCTTTTCATGAATCTACCGCTTGCTCTCCAAAAACACTGTGACACTGTGCGTGCTCCTACTGTATGCCCCATACAGGACACTACACTGTGCGCCCTCAAAACCTGAACCTCTTTTCCATAACATAGCACGCGCTCCTACTAAATCCCTACTCCGCATCTGTTACATGCTTTGGGCTCCACCACTACTCATCTTGGACGGTGTTTTGCCCGCTCCTCTTTAACCTCTTATCACTTCCGACGACTCTGCCAGCGTTCTGCCTTCCTAAAACCCCACTCACTTTCCAAAACGCTATGGGTGCTCCTTCGACGCCACTACTCACTTTCTAGACTTTTTATGCATGCTCCTCTCCTACTTGCAGTCACCTCACGACAGTGCGCGCGCTATATCTTTACCCGTACGGGAGCTCCTTAAACCTATTCACCATCAAATTCCTTTAGCGCACTCCTCCTATAACCCTACTCCCTCCAGCGACACAGCGCAAACTCCTGAGATCCCACTAACCTTCCGTGACCCTTGGTGGGCACCTCCTAAACAATAGCTTTTCTCTTCAAGTTTGGGCTCGTTCTTCTTCAACCTGAAATCGTTTCTCACGACAATGCTCGCTCTTCCTAAACCCGTGCGCGTTCCTCCTAAACCTCCATTCACCATCAAATCCACTGTGCGCGCTTCTCATAGTCTCCTGATAGCTTCTCAAGACTTCTGTGCGCTCCTCCTGAAACCTTATCTACTTCCACGACGCTAAACGTGCTCCTTTTGTACCCTTCTCCGTACCAACGACACTGCGTGCACTTTGTGGACCCCTGCTCATCTTCCATGACACTGTGCGCGCTGTTCATAGACCACTTACTCACTTTCCACAGCACTGTGCGTGCTCCTTCTGAACCTCTACTCGTTTTCTACAATGTTCTCCAAATTGGCCGAAAATTATCGTGCTCTATTTTATGACAAAAAAAAACCGGAATTTTTGAGTACCTTAATTCACCCGTGATTGCGTGCATACGTACAGATAGTTGCTCAGACACACATCATGGCGAAACATACTCTGCGAGGAAAGAGAAAGGAATGTGCACCGCTATGTAACACGTAGGTGGATTTATAAAGTCTAGGATACTCCACTCAATACTCCCTAATACGAACTACTTCCATGGAAAGCTAAAAACTCCATATGCAACAGCTTCGTTGTTTAGACACATCATCACGCCCATTATTATGTATGAGGATCTGGATAAGGGTGAAAATTTGCTGGATTCGCGTTCGCTTTCGTTAAAACAGGTCAGACCGCGGCCACGTTCCATTTCCAATACCGCGAACCTTGTGGTAAACCCGAAGCCCTGCCCACTTTCACGAAGTACCTCGTGGTGGTCCCTGAGCTCCATGCCTGTTCTAGGCGTGACTTTAACAGCTAGTGTGGTCCCACCTCGATTTGTTAGGAAACTCAAGAACTTAATACTCGCTATGGTGGTCCAACCACGATTGCAATGGTGTGCGCGCTCTTCCTGAAACCCGCTCACTTTCCGCGACGTTCTTGGTGTATTCTTGAAACAATAACGCGCTCCGACTGAAGGTGTCAAAATTTGCGGGAAATTTGAACACCGGTCAAACAGACGTCGGCCGGACGTGCTAGACAGTCGGACAGACACACCACGCCGCTTAAAATATGCAAGGATACGTGCTTCCGCAAGTCGAATATTGTAGCCAGGTATGGAGTCCGAGCACTAGAAAACTGCAAGCGAAAATTGAAAAAGTGCAGCAAACTTTCACTATGATCCTCATGTATAAAATATTGCCAGATCTGAACTACTTACCTAGCTACAGATCCAGACTGAAACTTCTTGGCCTGCGCAGGCTCATTTATCGCAGAGTGTTTCATGATGCTGTGCTCTCTTTCCGACTTCTGCGGATGGAACTCCGGATAAAGCCAAGCAGGTATTGGGTTTTTAGACCTAGCAATGGCCGAACGGGTATGTTTGCTATACACTATGCACCAATAAAAAGATCAAAGTTTTTGGAGCTCCATAATTCTTTCTTCATTCGTGCCGCTAGGTGGCTGAGCAAGCTTCCAGATGAATTTATTAGCTCCCAAAACACGGCAGTTTTTCGTAGAAAGTTGAAAAACATTGACCTTCTTCCATTGCTGGACATAAAAGACTTCTAAGATTTTTTGTAGGACACTGGCAGTGGAAGTGGAGCATATTAATGGTGCATTGATAGCGGTGAGCTTCAAACGTCTACGTGATCTTATGTGAACTCGATATATATTTTCAATCCATTCAGTTTCGTGATTTCGCACATTGTCAGCATTCATGTCCTCTTGCCGGCTCGGAAAGCCTTTCCCTCGAGCGTCACCGAAACAAATTGAGTGTCGACCTGGGAGGTCAGTCAGTTTCTTTTGTCGTTCCAAGGTCGTCCCTACTACAGTTCGGAGCCATTTAGTGTTTCATCTCTTCTTTACTGAACTAGTGTTCGTGCCACACGACTGCAGCTAGGAATGTATTTGCCTTCATTTACACTTATCATCCATTGGCACTCGAAACTGTATTAAGACATCTCGCCCAGATGCCTAACTGTGGTCGGAGGACTTATATGCATCCAAGGAAGCCGCGTGGGTAGGGCCTCTTTTACAACAATCTTTACAGCAAGATACGGATTAGAAGGAATCGCTTTTCTAAAACATGAGAAACTGATGGTTTCAGTCATCTGGCACTATATCAGTTCTTTATTACTACCCCCCTCTACCATTACCGGCTCCGAACTTTAACTAGGGTCGTCCTCCGAAAATTTGGTGATGAAGCAATGATCTTGCGCCCGCTGTTGATTCTTTGCGCTGATTTTTTCATGACATTTGTGTTTTTCTCGAGTTCCTATCCATTGTTTTCGTTGTTGTTGAGCACGTCGGCAACGACGTATGAATAAATAAATAAATAAATGAATAAATAAATAAATAAATAAATAAATAAATAAATGATCGAAAATTTTGAACAAATTAAACCGAAAACTCCATAAAATCGGCAAATAGACTTTAAAGGCAGCTGTCGCGATGAAATATCGTTGTCTACTTTTTTCCTCTAAACCCTTTTTCTGAATTCAGAGAAGTAGGACCTACAAAAGAAATTTTTGAAAAAAAACCCTATTCTGGGTGGAATTATCAATCTTAACCTGTTTTTTGATGGTGGACGAGCCCACTCCACATCATCGGCATCGATGATCTCTAGTATCAAGTACATCAGCTGGCTTTAAATCGACTTTTAATCAATGACCAATTTCCTTCGGACGATCTGCTCGAATATTTACGTCCTCAACAGATCAAAACATTTACTGAAATGCTTGCTTTTATTGTTCAATTGTTTTCATTAATGCTATCCACTGATGAAAACATGGTTTGTGGTCAAAAAATTATAACGTTTTCTTATGTGAATTACAATTATTTATCATTACCATTACCATTATGTGACAAAAACCACTATTGTTATCATTACTACTACTATTATTATTATTATTATTATTATTATTATTATTATCATTATTAATTATTATTATTATTATTATTATTATTATTATTATTATTATTATTATTATTATTATTATCATTATTTTATAATAATAATAATAATAGTATCATATATAAAGCAGTTATGTCCCGATGATGTGTGTGTGTGTGTGTGTGTGTGTGTGTGTGTGTGTGTGTGTGTGTGTGTGTGTGTGTGTGTGTGTGTGTGTGTGTGTGTGTGTGTGTGTGTGTGTGTGTGTGTATGTGTGTGCATGTGTCCCCGATATCTTTGGAATGGCCGATCAAAACTTGTATGAAATGGTACCAACATTTAGGTGGGTGCGACATTTATCGATTACCAAAAAAATCAGCCCGACTCACCTCTTACGTGCCTCGGGCCAGCCGGGTTTGTCCGTGGAGCGCACTTTTGGCCGTGGGTCATGATAACTTCTGCGAGTCGTCTAGCGATGCAAAAAATGCAGGGCGTCATAAAGGTGTGCAGGACCCCAGTGAGGGTGTTGCAAGACGTCATGGTAAGTGTGCGGGACCTAATCGGAGTGTGCAGGACGTCATAAAAAGTGCGCAGGTCCTAAGTAGGAATGTGCAGGACCCCAGCGGAAGTGTGCAGGGACGTCATAGAAAGTGTGCAGGACCCCAGTGAGTGTGCAGGGCGTCATAGAAAGTGTGCAGGACCATAATCCCGGGTGTGCAGGACGTCATAGGTGCGCAGGTCCTGCGTAGGAATGTGCAGGACCCCGGTGGGAGTGTGCAGGGCGTCATAGAAAGTGTGCAGGACCTCCAGTGGGAGTGTTCAGGGCGTCATAGAAAGTGTGCAGGACCCTAATCGAAGTGTGCGGGACGTCATAGAAAGTGCGCAGGTCTAGGAATGTGCAGGACCCCAGTGGGGTGTTCAGGGCGTCATAGAAAGTGTGCAGGACCCTAATCCAAAGTGTGCGGGACGTCATAGAAAGTGCGCAGGTCCTAAGTAGGAATGTGCAGGACCCCAGTGGGGTGTGCAGGACGTCATAGAAAGTGTTGCAGGACCTCGGTGGGAGTGTGCAGGGCGTCATAGAAAGTGTGGGAGTGTGCAGGACGTCATAGAAAGTGCGCAGGTCCTAAGTAGGAATGTGCAGGACCCCAGTGGGAGTGTGCAGGACGTCATAGAAAGTGTGCAGGACCTCAGCCGGAGTGTGGAGGGCGTCATAGAAAGTGTGCGGGACCTGGTCGGGTGTGCAGGACGTCATAGAAAGTGCGCAGGTCCTAAGTAGGAATGTGCAGGACCCAACGGAAGTGTGCAGCACGTCATAGAAAGTGTGCAGGACCCAAATGGTAGCGTGGAGGGCGAAAATGTGAAGAACCCAACGGGAGTGTGCAGGACGTCATAGAGAGTGCGCAGGTCCCCAGTTGGAGTGTGCAGGGCGTCGTAGAAAATGCACAGGTCCCGAGTGGGAGTGTGCAGGTCATCGAAAGTTAGCAGGACCGCAGTGGGAGTGTGCAGGACGTCACCAAGAGTGTAGAATTTGAAAAAAGGTTTTTCAATTTTTAATGCTAAATCTTAACCTTTTGTGGAGAGGAAATAGATGAGAAAATATGAATCTTGAGAAGCGTGGGACGCGTTCTGAGATTGGCGCAGAACTCCTGCGACATTTTTTTTTCAGTTTTAGGATACAAGCAGCAGCTTCACTTCCGCACCTTCTCTGTTCGCCACTCATTGCAACCGCTCAGTCATTTCGAATCCCTAACTTCCAAAACCAGTTTTATATATGTTTGCAAAGTCTGAGCTTATCAAAATCTGCACCACAAAAACATAAACCACCACCTACTAATTTCATTCATTGAGAACAAGGGCATGATGTTGGTCAACTAGGGAAACATCATATAATATGAGAATGCGTTTTTCCTTATCATGATAGAGACGGTAAAGCGAGAATAATCGCTTGTGAACTTTACAAATTGGAAGAAAGGGCAGTGGGTAGCGACGTAAGGAAGGAAGTACAGAAGGGGTTCTGAATTTTGTGCCGGTAGCAACCGACGATTTACCGCTGGCTTCTTATGTTTTGCTTTATGATCCACATTTTGATATACCCACGGCCTGCTGTAAATGTACGGCACCTTGCTCTGCTCAGGAGAGTACTTTCGGGTAGGAGGAAGTCAGTCACCACCGTTCTAACAAACTAATCCGTCTCAGGTAGTTGGCTCATGCAAAAGTTCTGTGAGCGAGAAAACTTCGCTAGGTCTCCTTCAGTTATTGTGTGTATTATTATTATTATTATCGCTAGTTATTATTATTATTATTATTATTATTATTATTGTGTGTACTATTATTGGCACATATGGATGAGCGAAAGGATACCCGATTCGTGGAGACATGCGATCATCGTACCTCTTCACAAGAAGCTATCCGTCACGGATCCTAAGAACTACAGAGGAATCTCTCTACTTCGTGTCATGTACAAGGTTTTAGAACGTATCATTCTCGAGCGACTTATCAAACATCGTGGAAGGAACGACCAGAGATGAGCAAGCCGGTTTTCGACCTGGAAGATCGACCATCGACCAAGTGTTCGTCGTGATAAGAGTAATTGAATCGTGGCAGCGGTTTTCGGAAGCCATTACAGCTTGCTTTTTGGACTTTGAAGCCGCGTTCGACTCTCCTCATCGTGATCGATTGCTCAATGCTCTGCGAGCAGATGGAGTCCCGGAAAAGTATGTTCGGTTAATCGAGGACATGAACAAAGGAACAACAGCAGCAGTTCGTACACCTGTCGGATTTACGTCAGCTTTCGAGGTGAAAACAGGAGTAAGGCAAGGAGCCGTTGCAGGACCTTTTCTTTTCAACTTCGCCGTTGATGACATCATGCGTAGAGTTGCAGAACAGTTTCCTGCGGATGTGATCCTAACACCATCAGGACGCTCCTTGTCGACCTGGAGTACGCCGACGACATTGTGTTATTCGCTGAAAACAACGCAAAACTGCAAAGGATTGTGAACCTCGTTTCGAAGTATGCCGCAGCCTATGGACTTCGTCTTCGTCCCGACAAATGCAAGCAGATGTGGGTCTCTCAGAGGCCTTCAACTGGAGTTTGTGGACGGACAACGTATCGAACTGGTGGACGATTTCTGTTATTTGGGCTGTTTGCTGAAGAACATTGGTAGTTATGCAGCGGATATTCGACAACGATGTGCGAAAGCTACGTCTGCATTCAATTCTCTAACCAAGTGTTTGTGGTCTACCACCATCGCGAAGGAAGTCAAGTTGCGCGTCTACCTATCCGCTATTCGCCCTATCATGATGTACGGATCGGAGACGTGGGCAGCACCGAAAACGCAGATGGAAAGGTTGGATTGCACGGAGAGGAAGCTTTTAGGCGTTTGGATATTTCTGGCCGCGTGTATGCCATAACGAAGACCTTTACAGGGAAATCGACGCAGTACATCAACGCTTGACACGAGGGAGGTGCCAGCATCTCCTAACGCCATCTCAAGCAGCAATGGAAAGTCGACTTCGACTGCTCGGGCATATACTAAGAAGAACGCCGGATCGTCTCGTACAACACGCTTTAAAAATGCTTCCAAATCCTGTCTGGAAACGGCCACCTGGGCGTAGGCGAAATTTCTGGACGGATGTGGTTAAAGAGGATTTAAAGTCACTGCGCATCGAAAGACAGTTCAGGCGCGATGTTTCGTTTCGCAGGAAATGGAATAGTGACAGCTGGATGGAATGTGTTCAAATTGTGGCTGAAGACCGTGAAAAATGGACACGGCTGACTACTAGGACGGCACACCTCGGTGAAGATGCCGGAATGACCGCGTCAGGCGATTATTATTATTATTACTATTATTATTATTAATATTAGTATTACAATTACTATTATCAGATAAACTACATAGATTAACCCAAAACGAAACGAGACATTCTGATTAGATAGCGTTTCATGCTAGAATATGTTGGAATTCCTCGACTCAGTTTGCTGGCGAATTTCTCCATCTCTTTGTCTACCTTCTTTCGCTGCTCTCGATCTCTTGGCCTCATGGTCTTCGGAAGGTTCCTATTCTGCTACTCGGTATTTCGATTTTGTAATGACTGGTGACGAAGGTCAACTACTTGAAGTCGCAACCCACTTTTGAAAGGTTGCGCAAAAATGAGTGGGCTTCCTTATTGAGATTACTGAACATTTCTAACTTCTTTATATGCCAGTGACCCGAGCACACCATTTTGACTTACGGTTAAGAAAGCTCAAAGGTGCCATTCTTCTCTATATTGTTCACGATCTCCCTAAAGGAACAGTTGTATGGTTTCCGTTTTCACTTTAGTCTGACGCATGGACCAGGCGGCTGGCCGTGCGGGGTTGGCAGCCTAACTGGAGAATGGGGTTTCGACTGGCGCGGGAGGATCTACCGTCGCAGCCCCGTCCATTCATCAGGCTAAAATGATTGCTCGAACTCTATCGTTCTGTTATGTAAAGTTAACGATCTCCCTGATGGCAAAAAGGTGTCGTTCTGCTATATAGTGTTACGATCTTGTGCACATCAGGGGTGTGCGGAAATTTCTGATTTTTGTTTTCTCGCCGTTTTCGGCCTTCTGTTTCTGTTTTCCGAAAAAATTGCAAAAAACAAAAAAATCAGAAAAAATAAATGTAATCCAGCTCTGTGAAACAGCGCAGCCTATTTAGTCCTTCAAGAGGTATTATTTGTGCTCAACGGTGCGACTGATTTAAAGGGCAGGGTCCGCTATAGAAAAGTTTCCTGTTGTATCTCCATGAGAAGGTAGGTCCTGTAATCTGAGTCTTCACTTGTTCATTTCTAGGGGCGGATCTGGGGCACCAGGCGTGTCTGTGGCACCAAAACGCATGTTTGCAGCCGTTATTTTGCCGCCCCTCGCTCGTTTTATACCGTTCTTTCGACACTGGGAGCCTAGGATCCTTCTCGCCTATCATTTCACTTTGGAAAGTCAACGAGGATGATCATCGTGAGCGTTGCCTTTCACAGCGAAATAGTTGACGGAAAACAGGCATTTGTAAAAAAACTCGCTTGTGGGGGCTGGCGTACAACCACCAATTGACCGTTCTGACATGTTTTTGTGCGTGTTTTATGCAACTTGTCACTTTTTTCACTTTTGTGATGACCAGACATGCATTCCTATAAAGAAAATTAAACAACGGTTCTTATCGCGAACCTTACTCGCGCACTCGTAGGGTAGCACTTCGGCACAATAAGGGTAGCATTCCAGGGCAGAGATCGAGTTCGACCATTCCCTGACAGCAGCTGCTGCTGACTGCGAGAGGTTGAACCCGATGTCTGCCCTAGGAAGCAACACCCATTGTGCTGACGTATCACCCTTTGGGTGAGGGCTCTGAGAGTTTTGGCCGAGTAATAGCCACAAAATGCCTGCTTTCCGCGTAATAGACGATAATTGTTCGGAAAATAGCTGGTTGCCGCGAAATAGCCGTCAAATGATGCTCGCCGAGGAGCAGCTGCAAGTCAATGCTTTCCAACGGAAGTGTGCGACGCATTTTCAAGGCAGAATCGGATGTCAACGCCGCGTTCGGTTCAACTACCCATGTTTTCTCGGTTATCTCTCGGCTATTTCGCGGACAACAAGGTCGCAGCCGCATAGTACTCAAGGAAAAATTGAGAAATATTCGAGGAATAGCCCACCAGGAACAGCGGTTGATCCTGGTGGGCTATTTTCGGCCAAGACCCTCAGGATGAGTGTCTTTAATGATGTTGTCCATGATTGACGCGTCACTGCTACTATAGGTCATTTGTGCAGTTCCGTAAATATTAAACTAATAAGATACTGATGAAGTTGTTCAGAATCACCCTTCACTTGAAAAAAAAATTAAAATGCAACGAGTATTTTTTCTAAAAATTTCCTGTTTTCTGATTTCTGTTTTCTGACAAACTCGATTTTCTGCTTTCTGGATTTTTTTAAATTGCCGCACATACCTGGTGCATGTCTGTGTTGTTCGGGGTCAATCTCAGAATTTCGCGTGCAAAGGCTCACTGATTAACCATTAAACATCCAGCAGAATTTTCAGATTTTCGAACTTATGAATATATTCCAATAGTCTCTCATTTTTTAAAATGAATGAATAAATTCCATTCCGTTCCCTGTTTGATTTCATATTACGCTTGAAAGGTTTTAAAAATTATGGAATTTTATTCGATGATGATAATCCCGAATGGATCGAATATTCCAAGAATCGAGTAATTCACGAATGAATCGAATAATCGGTAAAAAAATTGTTGTTAGACTCTCATGAATGAACTTTCCGAATAGTTCTTCGGTTCGAAAGGAGAACAACAATAATAAAATTATTTGAATTTTTATTCGATTATTTACATTTATTTTTTACACACAACAAACACATGCTTGCTATCCTCTTCTCCTTATTTTCACATTTTTACCGATGCCTCTTTGCAACGTACCTGAAATTCAGCTTTTCAATACAAAGGATATATTTGGATGAGCTACTGATTTCGGCTATTGTGTTGTACAGCTTGAAAATGATTTCGTTCGTCCCTTCGATCAGATTTGTAACCTTATCTTCAAGTTCATCAAATTATTCGAAATTTAAAAAAAAACCTATATTTCCCACCATTGCAACACAATGAATGTTGCAGATTGGTGATCATAAATGCTTGTAATTGACATAAAACAGTGTTATATTTCTTCAATTTCTATTTGGTGCATACTATTTGGTGTCTTAATGGCAGATTATCGCGATGGCTAAAGAGAGGCAATTAGCCAGCGCGACGACTCGCCATCCAGGGATGTGCGTAATTACGACTAACGACTAACGAATTTAACGACTAACAGGCTTTTTCGGTGTTACGACTAACGACTAACGAAATTGAAATTATTTTCGTAAGCAATCCCAAAATTCGTTAGAAAGCCAATAGTCACTCTAAACGCGTCCCAACCAGGGGTGTGCGGCAATTGCCGTTTGCCGATTGCCGGCTATTTTTGGGGTTTGCCGTTGCCGTTTGCGATTTTCGGAAAAATGCGTTAAAACAACTCGGTTTGCCCTCACCGCACATGTGTTGGTCAGCAATTCAAAGCAGCAACAATTGATTATTTTGAATGTTTCCAGCTCATGTAATGTGTAAATGCACCCTTCACATAGGTAACTGATGAAAATATTCTCACTAGGTAAACAGAGAAGTTCGTTCAAGTTCTAAGTTGTTTGGGTGCTTCCAAATATCTTTTCTTATCCATCGAATTCTTATAATTTTTTAGGAAAGTCAAAATTACAAAAAAGTCCTTTCCAGATGCTTCCTGTAAGTTCCAAGATTACAAAACCAAGTGTTGACAGTGTTCTCGAGTAAAAGCAGCATTTTTCAACATATGGACCAGTTGAGAACTCGCGTAAATCGAACCTCTTATCATCTCATCGCAAATTAGTAAACAAACTAGAAATAGTGGGTATCCATCGTATAGTGGCTTGGATTCGTGCTTTTCTCACGGGCAGAACTTTCAGGATCAGGCTTAATAGTACGTTCTCCTCTCCCTTTGCAGTCCTTAGTGGTGTTCCCCAGGGGGGAGTGCTTTCACCAATACTCTTCAATAATTATACGTATGAGCTTCCCTCGATTATATCCTTGAACAATGTCGGCTGTTCGGCATTCGCTGATGACTTTAAAGGCAGCATACACGCTCGTAAACGTGATTGAGATAACTACGGAAATAGAATAGTATGGCCCAGATTACAACGCCTACGCATTTCGAAGTGTCAAAAACGACCCCTAATGCCGCTACATGAGTTAGAAGTTGGCCCCGCCCTGTATTTTCACGCCCCATGTATTTGCCCTTTTCCTGCAACGCAAGGTTGCTGGGTCATATTCACAGTTGTTACTGTTGGTAGATTGCCTAACAAGTGAACTACATACGTCAGTGACGGCGAAGATGGCCCAACAACCCTGCGCTGGAGGAAAATGGCAAATACAGGGGGCGTGAACATACAGGGCGGCGCCAACTTCGAACTTATGTAGCGGCGTTGTGGATCATTTTTGACACTTCAAAATGCGTAGGCTTTATGTTGTAAGCCGTACGGCTCGATCCACATTGTTATCCCAACCACGTTTACGAGCGTGTATGCTGCCTTTAAGTTGTATAAACCTATTTTGACAATGGAAGATTCGGAGTGTTTACAAAAAGCTCTTAATGATGAAGCCAAATGGTCAAATGAATGGAAATTGCCGCTTTCCAGCGAAAAAACTGAAGTGATAAAGCTTGGTAAGAGGCGAGTTAGTGGCTTCTATACTATCGACGGTTTGCAGTTGAGAGAGGTCAGCGAGATTAAGGACCTTGGTTTTCTTATCAAGGACGATCTTAATTTCAATGATCACTGTCTCCAGGTTGCGTCCACGGCTAATAGGATGACGCACAGCGCGTTTCGAGCACTATCAACTACTAATGCGAACGTGCTGACCGAGGTCTATAAAACGTACGTACGTCCATTTATGGAGTATGGTACTGTAGTTTTTAATCCATACAAAAAAGAATCCATCGACGCGCTTGAGAAAGTCCAGAATACTTTTACACGTAGATTTTTCTTTAGGACATCGTGGTTTCAGACTGATGGTGACGTGTGCCATGTCACCAGGAGCGCTGAATTGGGCCTAACCACTCTAGAGCACAGGAGAAGAAGGTTTGATATGATAATTATGCATAAGATCATTCATGGGAGTGCTGGTATCAAGGTTAGCCGGCTGTTCAAGCTCAGACCATCAACCACTAGGGGAGCACCGGTGAAATTGGGCCTCATTGGGGCCAGGCGGAATGTACGACAGCACTTCTTTGTCAATAGGGTGGGGTCTAAATTCAATAAACTACTTCGGTCAGGTTTGGTAGTGGGGAAACTCAGTGAATTCAAAAAGACACTTGAGAGTTATCTGTTGTCCCAGGAGTAATATTTGTAAGATCTCTTTTCTTCATGGTGCCGGTGTATGCCTAATAGTCAGTTGGTCCATTTTCTATTGTTGTTCGACTGACTTTAGTGCTTTTAGTCTCTTAATTGCCGTTTGGGTATTTATTTCTGTTGTTGTCTCTGACACGGTTCTACCGTGTAATGAATCAATCACTCAATCAATCATCGGTGGTGGGCTGACGGTAAGGATTGTTCATTAATATTCTCAATTTCGAGATCATTAACTGAAACGAACGGCTGATCCCTGTCAAGCTGAGTATGTTAAGAAATGGACAAAGATAAAAAATTGACAAATCCTTGAAGGCGACGATTTAAACCGCCTCTAGCTCTTTGCCGGAAAGCAAAATGTCCGAGGCCCATTGCAATAGCAGTGCCAAAAACCGGCTCAAAACAAGCAAACAATAGCAATCACGGCCCCGAAACTTGAATGTGGTGTGCTCGCCCCTCCCACTCCTCGGTAGCCACAGGGGAAGTGGGTGGGGCGAGCACAGCATATTCAAGTTTTGGTATCGTAGAGAGCGATTTACTGTTCGTTTTTAGCCAACACTGTTGTAATAATTGGCCTCGTGCTGGTTTGTAGCCTTTATACTGAAAAAGGGAAGCGCTCAAGAGCAGTCTGGCTGGCTAAACGCACTGCACGCGACCTTCCAACGACTGCGTGAGCGCGGCGGCGTTCCGTCGCGCGTCTGATGTAGCAGCCGAACTGCCACTAGATGCCTCTCATTCTGTGTATTCGATCACCATGCCCTTCGGAGCTCTTATTTTCCTTTGAAAATTCAAAGGCTGCTTGTATCGTGAGCACTGCATTCAATTAGACTAGCCTCACTCCACTTCTGTAGCCTTACAAGGGAAACCATTTACAGTTGACCGCAATGTTAAAAGGACATGGTGCGGTTGCGGACTCGCATTAAAACTACTGTGGAATCTGGCACTTTGCCAGATTTCGTCATCGATCGGCGCCAACCGTCGTCTCTCTGCTCACGAGAATATCAGCTGTGGCGCCGATCGATGACGAAATCTGGCAAAGTGCCAGATTCTACCGTAGTTTTAGGGCGAGTCCGCAACCGCACCATGTCCTTTTAACATTGCGGTCAACTGTAGGCGTAATTTCGAGACTTTCGCCGCACTTCTGAGGAAAGACTGCAAAAACAATTTCATTCAAAAGCAAAGTGATTTTATGGAATTTCGGTCCACGAAGCACATTATTGGTAGGAGCTTGAGTTGTGAATATGATAGCGTTTCCAGACTTCAAAAAAGTCCTGGTTAGAACAAGTTACAAGTTTTGGACGTTTTTTCTTACCAACTTGGCAAATGCTTCCCGTTTTTGTAAAACTTAGCGCGGGCATTGTAGTTGGGAGGAATTAACAGAATCATCTTTGGCGAGGGATAAGCTAACGGCCTTATTGAACTTGACGGTGACTCCCATACGAATAACATATACATCAGCGCTACTGGCGTTCTCTAATCACCCGAGGCTTTCGAGTAGCTTTTGCTAAATAGGATTTTTCTTCCTGTAAAGGCTAGTGGAACGTTAGGTACATAATAACTGGCAGATATAGCATGTATTACCACACAACTAAATAAATGTTGGTGGATTATAACAGAAAACAGATTTTGCCGTTTGCCGATCATTTTTGGGGTTTGCCGTTGCCGTTTGCTGAAACTTCAATTTCCTTTGCCGCACACCCCTGGCTCCAACCCAAGGCTTACACCAGGGCCAAATTCATCAAGGGATTTTATCGCTGGTAGGCTGGGTAAGGGTAGGCTCGCGCGTGAAAACACGCTTGTTGTCAATGAGGGCGCAGGCTACGAGGCTGACCATACCCAGCCTACCGGCGACAAAATGCAATGATGAATTCGGCCCCTGGAACCCCTACATCAAAACTCCAACCGAACGTTGCGCAAGGTTAGGCGCAGCATTTATTAGAGTGAGGACTTTTTAAAAAGAGACCGAACAATCGAATTTCGTATAAATTCGTTCATTTTTCATTCCGAACGAATGAATTTCGGATAAATTCGTTCATTTTTCATTCCGTACGAACAAATTTTGAATAAAATCGTTTATTTTTTTATTTCGAACGAACGAATTTCGAACAAATTCGTTTATTTTTTATTTCGAACGAACGTATTTCGAATAAATTCGTTCATTTTTTATTTCGAACGAACGAATTTCGAATAAATTCGTTCATTTTTTATTACGAACAAACGAATTTCGAATAAATTCGTTCATTTTTTATTTCAAACGAACGAATTCGAATAAATTCGTTCATTTTTTATTCCGAAAGAACGAATTTCGAATAAATTCATTAATTTTTTATTTCGACAGACGAATTTCGGATAAATTCGTTCATTTCTTATTTCGAACGAATTTCGAATAAATTCGTTCATTTTTCATTCCGAATGAACGAATTTCAGATAAATTCGTTCATTTTTCATTCTGAACAAGCGATTTTCGGATAATTTCGTTCAATTTTCATTCCGAACGAAAGAATTTCGAACAAATTCGTTTATTTTTTATTTCGAACGAACGTATTTCGAATAAATTCGTTCATTTTTTATTTCGAACGAACGAATTTCGAATAAATTCGTTCATTTTTTATTACGAACAAACGAATTTCGAATAAATTCGTTCATTTTTTATTTCAAACGAACGAATTCGAATAAATTCGTTCATTTTTTATTCCTAACGAAAGAATTTCGAATAAATTCGTTAATTTTTTATTTCGACAGACGAATTTCGGATAAATTCGTTCATTTCTTATTTCGAACGAATTTCGAATAAATTCGTTCATTTTTCATTCCGAATGAACGAATTTCAGATAAATTCGTTCATTTTTCATTCTGAACAAGCGATTTTCGGATAATTTCGTTCATTTTTCATTCCGAACGAAAGAATTTCGATTAAATTCGTTTATTTTTTATTTCGAACGAACGAAATTCGGATAAACTCGTTCATTTTTTATTTCGACAGACGAATTTCGAATAAATTCGTTCATTTTTCATTCCGAACGAACAAATTTCGGATAAATTCGTTCATTTTTCATTCCAAACGAACGAATTTCGGATAAATTCGTTCATTTTTCATTCTGAACAAGAGATTTTCGGATAATTTCGTTCAATTTTCATTCCGAACGAAAGAATTTCGAACAAATTCGTTTATTTTTTATTTCGAACGAACGTATTTCGAATAAATTCGTTCATTTTTTATTTCGAACGAACGAATTTCGAATAAATTCGTTCATTTTATTACGAACAAACGAATTTCGAATAAATTCGTTCATTTTATTTCAAACGAACGAATTCGAATAAATTCGTTCATTTTTATTCCGAAAGAACGAATTTCGAATAAATTCATTAATTTTATTTCGACAGACGAATTTCGAATAAATTCGTTCATTTTTCATTCCGAACGAACGAATTTCAAATAAATTCGTTCATTTTTCATTCCGAATGAATGAATTTCAGATAAATTCGTTCATTTTTCATTCTGAACAAGCGATTTTCGGATAATTTCGTTCAATTTTCATTCCGAACGAAAGAATTTCGATTAAATTCGTTTATTTTTTATTTCGAACGAACGAAATTCGAATAAATTCGTTCATTTTTTATTACGAACAAACGAATTTCGAATAAATTCGTTCATTTTTTATTTCAAACGAACGAATTCGAATAAATTCGTTCATTTTTTATTTCGAACCAACGAATTTCGAATAAATTCGTTCATTTTTCATTCCGAACGAACAAATTTCGGATAAATTCGTTCATTTTTCATTCCAAACGAACGAATTTCGGATAAATTCGTTCGTTTCTTATTTCGAACGAACGAATTTCGAATAAATTTGTTCATTTTTTATTTCGAACGAACGAATTTCGAATAAATTCGTTCATTTTTCATTCCGAACGAACGATTTTCGGATAAATTCGTTCATTTTTCATTTCGAACCAACGAATTTCGAATAAATTCGTTCATTTTTTATTTCGAACGAACGAATTTCGAATAAATTCGTTCATTTTTTATTTCGAACCAACGAATTTCGAATAAATTCGTTCATTTTTTATTTCGAACGAACGAATTTCGAATAAATTCGTTCATTTTTCATTCCGAACGAACGAATTTCGGATAAATTCGTTCATTTCTTATTTCGAACGAACGAATTTCGAATAAATTCGTTCATTTTTTATTTCGAACGAACGAATTTCGAATAAATTCGTTCATTTCTTATTTCGAACGAACGAATTTCGAATAAATTCGTTCATTTTTCATTCCGAACGAACGAATTTCAAATAAATTCGTTCATTTTTTATTTCGAACGAACGAATATTCGAATGACGAATAATTTAAGCATCCATAGCAATATCGCGCAACTACGAAGTGAGCGGCAATAACAAGTTGAATTCTTCTTCTAAAGCTTTATTTCCACCTACAATTGAAATTAATGAGGCACGACTCATCTCTAAACCTGTACGGGCTACAACGCAAAGAATGCTACAAAATCAACTTTTCCGCTCTAACTTAGCCTAAGGAGCTTATTCGAGGAGCCTAACTAACTTTGCTTGCCCCATAAGCCAGCCAGATTGGTGGAGCCGAGCTCCATAGTTATCTCCATAGGGTGCTTTCGCCTCTATGGTTTAAATGAGAGGCGCAGAGTTCTGCTGGAGCCAACAACGGGGCTCGGCTCCACCGACCTGGCTGGCTTATGGAGCGAGCAAAGTTAGGAACCCGATATATCATTCGACGCAGAATTTTACGTAGATTTCAAAAACAACCCTCACCAGGTTAAAGATTTATAGGCGAAAAACCGGTGTTTTGTAAAATGAATTAGGCTGAAGGATCGAGAAAATATTTTTCCAAAATGGAAGCACAAGTTGACGCAGAATTCTATCTCCAGGCACAAAACAGTTATGGACGAAAAACCGGCAGTGACACCCACCCAATCTTATAAATGACTTGCATGAGTGTTGGGTCACCTTCATTCTTTTTCGGGGCGTTTCACCGGTTGTCACCGGTTTTCCCAATGATGTTCCCCCTTCACTTGCCCAGAAGTGAAAGTTGGTGGAGTGCATGGCTCCACCCAACGAATCTATGGTTGGTGTTATCATTGCGCAGCGGCATGAAAAAATGGGAGTGGCCAAGTGCGATTGCCATGTGTCTCCTCCTGCTAGGACCGCCCTAGTAGCCTCATCAGACGGTGTGGGGAAAAAATTTAGCTCTTGCGTTCGGAAAAATGGAACAAAGGAGTAGTGAAGAAAATGAATTCAGTCTTGAAGGGTATGTCGATTCCTTCGTACATTAGAGCTGACTTTCATATTTTCTGTTAAATCAGCTCGGGTAATCAAATTGGAATAACGTTCGAATATTCACCTCTGCGAATAATCGAATTTGAATAATGTTCGATTATTCACCTTTTTTCGAATAGTCGAATTCGAATAATATTCGAATATTCACCTTTTCCGAATAGTCGAATTCAAATAATATTCGAATATTCACCTTTTGCAATTAGTCGAATTCGAATAATGTTCGGATTTTCACCTTTAGCGAATAGTCGACTTTGAATAATGTTCGAATATTCACACTTCTCGAATATTCGAATGTTCGAATAAAAAGTTCGAAAAATTCGAATATTTATTCGAACTCGAATATTCGGTCCTCACTCTAGCATTTCTGAGACTTCGTGTCGGTCGCGCGACTTTATGGTAGGCTCACTGAACCAGTTTTGGCGCTGACCGGCTCCAGCGGAGATTTTTACAGATGGCACTATCAGAGGTGATAATATGGAGCGGCGCCTGCAGGCCACAGCTGCCCAACGACGGGAACTGAATCCGATGATTGGATTGTAAAGGATGCCGTCCTTCGATTTTCAATCATAAATTTCAAATATGGGGTTTCTATAAAGTGGTGCTGGGACCTTTAAGGGGTAAATTTTCACTGCTACTTTCTTCCGACTTTTCCCCAATATGGGAACGAGCTCTAAACCACGCAAGCGCTCTGCTCGCGACGCTGAGCAAAGAACAGTTCGTGCAACGTCGGTGCAATTCTACATGTTTTCATCATCGGATAGATCTCAAATAACATCATATAGCGCAGAATATCACATTTTGCACTGGGAAAAAGCGAAGAGTTCTAGATTCTACCGGTCTCCCATATTGTTTCTTCAAAAAATGACAAAAGTCGATGAACACACTTTCGAGTATTAGGCTTTCATGCTGCGATGTCCGAGATATTTTTAATTATGTATATGTAGGTTTGCAGTTTGAACTATGTTCTCTAGCAAGGAATGATTTGTGTCTTTAATGACCATGAATGTTTCGGAAAACATACATCTCTTCATGCCTTCCTTTTTGTCTAAGCAAAAAGGCTTTTTTCTGCCTCAACTGTGCTTGTTTTCAAAGCCTAGATTTTTACCGACTAACGATTAGCGAGGGTTTTGGTCGGTTGAACGACTAACGACTGACGAATTACAAAATTTCTATTACGCACATCCCTGTCGCCATCGTTAGCACCTCGTTAACCCTTGAGAGACCGCCTGCTCCACGGCGAATTTCCACAGCCGACCGGTGCGCTCCACGGCTAATCGTTTCCGTGGGTGACATGTGTGGACACGCGGTCCGCTGGGAACCATTTTTATCGGAGCAGGCTTTCTTACCTATACAGCCAGTACTCCACTTCCACTCCAGCTGAGAGTACAGAGAGTAAATAGAGAATTGAAGTAAGGCCATAGTGGAGCAATGGTCCACCGCTTTCTTACGGACCTGCTTTGTCTTGATTTTGGAAGGTATTTCAACTTTGCACGCACAAGGTGCTTTGAAACACTTTTCGCAAATTTTTGGGCGTGCTGGTCACTATAGAAACGTTTGTCTCTCGACTTCTAGAATTTCCTGCAGGTTACAGGTAATGGTCAGAACTGTGCCATGCGGAGCCAACCTAGAGTATTGAAAATCTGAAAAATGAACGAACTTCTACTATGCAATGTCCTATTGAACCTCATGGAAAACTTTCGGCGGACTCATAAAGTTTGACCTGCAAAATTTTCCGATGTAACCGATGAAAATTTCATCAAAAATCTCAGAATGGGAATCAGATTTACAAACACTAGCCTCCCCCCCTCCCCGCCCCACAGTCGCACCAAAACCTCAAACGTTTGTCAACGGATAGCGAACGGCAGACAACAACGGTGCTTTTGAAAATCGTGAAAAAACACCATTTGATTGTCCTTCGAGGCCTCCAAATACACCCTATAGTGAAGTATCAGCAAAATTTCGAGCATCGAACTATTCACAGGTTTTCACTCCCACCCCCAAGTTATTTCCCTCTCGTAATTGAGCGAAATCTGAAATAAAGATGAACGATGGCTAACATACCACAATCGACGGAAATTTCATTGGGAATTGTGAAGTAAACACCGGAACCTTGTGCAGCAGCTCGAATGACCCTCGGGGTCAAGACAGCAAAATTTGAAACGATGACCTACTGCAGCTATCTCAAATAGGTGGCACTGCTGTTCCGACAATCAACTAGATGACATCAGCTACGTGATCATCATCATCTTAATAACCCCCTTTAGCAAAGTTCGGACAAGTTCTTTCCGATCAAAGAAGCTCGAAAACACGAAAAGTGCCATTTTCGGAGGTGGTAGTAAAATTACTTAGAACATTGAAAATGCTTGACCACTGTGGATGTAAATAGTTTACATTATTAAGAACCTATTCGTATTTGAGGAGGACTTCACGCATTAGAACTTCAGAAAATATTGAAAGTTTTATGACGTGGGTGCGTAGTGTGGACACGCGGTCCGAGGGGCAAAACAGCCGTGGGTGCGCAGTGTGGACACGCGGTCTCCTAAGTGTTAGCGACTCTCGCGCCCCGCCCAGGCTCCGGCAAGCCGGGACAGAACGCCACGGAGCCGCACGGATCGGCAACTTAGGATCCTATTAACTCTAAGTATAGCCCGCTCCTTGCCGTGTAACCTTCGTGGTTTTTCAGCCGTTTGGGGACTAAGCAAATTTTCATGGTTTTCTCAACAACTTTTTTCATCGTGACCACTGCCTTAAAGGCATCGTACACGATGAAAACCATGCTTGGGTTTTTGGCGTTTTCGTGTTGGTATATCCCTATCGTAACTAAATGTTGCAGGAAGCCCCCTCCAAAACGTCCAATATTCAAGAAAAACCCATTTCAATAGAGCTCAAGACAAATTTGAAATTCCCGCCGACATCAACTTGGGATAGTTGCGCGGAGAACGCAAGGAACAGTTTTACGATTCGTTCCTTGGCGCTGCGTTGGAAGTAATTCACCAAGGACGCCATTCAGACGAGCGATCATTTTTTTCTTGAACGAAGTTGAAAAGGGTTACTAACATGCTGCTTCCAATGCTGTCAGCTGCTTTCGATCGATGTCGAACGTGAAATCGAGTGGTGTATGCTTTGCGCCCTACGACGCGTCAACGCACGATCGCCGGCAGCGACCACGGAGTTTTGTGCCTTGTAACAACGGATCGACCCAAGGCCGGCCCCCAAACCCAGGAAGCCCTTTTGAGGAAAGCAAATCTTCATTCAGAGGTGATTTTAAAACTCCAAACGTTCTGAGTGACATTGTTATAGCCCACTAGTCCGACTGAACGCAAAAGCTGAAATTTGGTTTTCATCGTGTACGATGCCTTTAAGGTCAAATCTGTAACATTTCTCTTAAGCGCTTCCAGAACTCCCTAGCTGAGATCACACTGTTCAAAGTTCGGAAAATGTGCTTTCACCCGAAATTGGCCCAAGGTTGAGCTGAACGCGATTATGACGTCCGTTTCCATATTTTCAGAAGTTTACTGCACGTCTTGGAAGGTACATAAAGTACGTAAATCAGTCGTAAAAACGCCTATAGCTTTGCTCAAGGCTGTCGTAAGCAGCTGCAATAGGCATATTCTGATTCTAGATCCGAATATGGTTCTGGAAATGTACAATTCCTTCGGAATGGCAACGTTAGCCAATCGAAGTTTCCTTCTGAGCTATTTTATGTGTTTTCAAGCAAAAACTGAATTTTACAGCGGTACAAAGAATAAAACTATGTATCCTCTGATTCAGGGTTAAATTTATCGTCGATCACTGCTCGAGAGATCGCCGCGTCGAACACATGGAGCACGCACGCAAACGAGGAGGTAGTGATAGGATCATCACCTTCTCGCTTGCGTGCGTGCCACATGTGTTCGACGCGGCGCTCTCTACCAGTGATCCACCATAGTATGTGCCATTGCGGTCTCTAGCTGCGGACACGCGACGCATCGATTTCGTACGAGCTACCGGAACCGCCCCTCATCAGCTGATTATGTGGGTTTTTTCTTCATTTGCATAGTCCTTTTTATTTCTGACTTCTTTTTCAACAGTTTTTTACCATTGAATGCAATGTGTGTTATATTGGGGGCCCCGATTTTCACTGGACCCCGGCATATTTAGGGAGAAGGTTTTGGGGGAAGTATGCATAACAACAGACGTATTTATAACAAGAGTAACTCTAACTAAAGAAAAGATTTGAACTGAAAAAGCACCTAGATGCATCCACGGGGTTCTTTAGGGAATCGAGCGAGCCTAGACAATAAAGAATTCTGACAAGGTTCAGGATCACGGAAAAGTTTGCTAGAGAAATAAAGAGGTTTTCGAAAAACGCAAAAAAGTGGTTTTAGTCGAGCATGACCATGAAATAAAAGAAAAATGACATGAAATGTGCCGTTCCTATCCGTTGCCGACGATTCCCGCTATTCCTGAACTCAAAACTTTAGCGAACGGTCGCAATAGAATGAGCGTAGCATTGAAAGATCAGAAACTGTTGGAAGGATAACCCCATATGTTTATGAGGAGTGGGCTCGTACGAAACCAATGCGTCACGTGTCCGCAGCGCGAGTCCGCAATGGCACACACTAATTTTAAACCTCAACCAGAAGATATGTCGAAGCACGTTGACTCAATCAATCGTACATCTAAGCTCTGGTACAGCCGTAGTGACCTGTTTATTTCGATTATCACCCGCAGCGGAGCGGTGGGCCTCGGTGAAATATAACTAGTGATAAGGAGGTTTCGACGAAAAAGCCACCGCTCCGCGCTGTGATAACCGAAAACATGAGTTCACTTGGAATGAAACAGAGTCTACATACATTTATTCTAGTATAATGAGGTGCTAATTCCTGAAAGTTTAGGTTCCTGGCAAAAGTAAAGATTTGGCATGGCCGTTTTTTCGAAATTTTAGAAATATACTCAGTTAAAAGGGGAAGGTGAAGAAAAATGGAAAAAGTTTTGAAATATTCCTGAGAACGATTTGGCGTAGAATAATTTGATTTTTAGGAAATGTAATGAAATAGTTGAAAGTATGATTTGGCAGTCGAGTTTGAACCAACTATTTACAAGAGTTGTGCGAAACGAGAGATCGCATTGTATGAGCTTATCCGTAGAACATATCAAAGCAAAATCACGCGTGATATGAAACAAACACTTAATTTTACTTCACTTAATACGTGAAGATCGCGGCATTCCAGCTCACAAACGAGCTTTTACTGCTTGCCTTATCACGCGTGATTTTGCTTTGATATGTTCTACGGATAAGCTCATACAATGCGATCTCTCGTTTCGCACAACTCTTGTAAATAGTTGGTTCAAACTCGACTGCCAAATCATACTTTCAACTATTTCATTACATTTCCTAAAAATCAAATTATTCTACGCCAAATCGTTCTCAGGAATATTTCAAAACTTTTTCCATTTTTCTTCACCTTCCCCTTTTAACTGAGTATATTTCTAAAATTTCGAAAAAACGGCCATGCCAAATCTTTACTTTTGCCAGGAACCTAAACTTTCAGGAATTTCATTTATTTTTCCTGAAGGTTTCCTTTCTAACATGGTTTATGCCTGGTGGTGTTAATTCAAAGCAAACCCACTGATGCCCTGCCCTCCCCCCCCCTTCTATGACGTCCTGCACGCTCGCACTGATGTCCTGCACACGTTCTACGGCGCTCTGCGCACACCCATTTGGGTCACAAGCACGCTCATGCCGATCATTTTTTCCGCAGGGCTACCGTAACCCTCCTTCGGAAGTTTTCCAAGTGTCAGCCTGGATATGAGCACATCGTTGTAGCCAACCATCATCTTTGCACAATTTCGACCTCCTCAGCCACTTCCCAGTGGCTTCTCGAAGAGAGCGGTGTGTGAATGACTGCATACCGCTCCTCTCCCCTTTTATATCCCGCATGTTATGAGCGTGTGTTATCGTTCGTTATCATGTTTTGTTCAAGAATGATTACGGTAGCCCTGCGGAAAAAATTATCGGCATGGGCGTGCTTGTATTTGGATCCCGCAAACTTTCTACGGCGTCTTGCTCACTTCCACTTGGTCACCTCACAGTTTTTATGGCGTCCAACGTACTTTCATTTGGGTCGCGTACACTTTCTACGGCGTACTGCGCACACCCATTTGGGTCCCGCACACTTTCTACGGCGTCCGACGCACTGTTATTTGGGTCCCACACACTTTCTACGGCGTCCGACGCACTCTCATTTGGGTCCCACACACTTTCTACGGCGTCCGACGCACCGTTATTTGGGTCCCACACATTTTCTACGGCGTCCGACGCACTCTCATTTGGGTCCCACACACTTTCTACGGCGTCCTACGCACTGTTATTTGGGTCCCACACATTTTCTACTGCGTCCGAAGAACTGTTATTTGGGTCCCACACACTTTCTACGGCGTTCTGCGCACTCCTACTGGGGTCCCGCACACTTTCTACAGCGTCTTGCGCTTCCCTACTGGGGTTCCGCACACTATCTAGGGCGTTCTGTGGATTTCTTCTGATTCACACCGTGCGGCGTTCTAAAAAATACATCCAAGATCCCGCCGTAGTGATTGAAGCGTTCAATCCTAAACAAATGCCTATCAGTGACGGTGTTTATTTCATTGGATCATTTTTACGAATGAGTAAACGTCGGATGGTTTATAATAACATGCTTACGTGTTTTTGTCTTACTTGACCCTCAATTTTGAGGTCCCGCAAAATTGAGCTACCAACTTCAAATTTTGTCAGGAGCTAACGGCAATCATAACAAACTTTCTATCCAAAAATGAGCTTTCTAGCTCAACGATAAGTGTTCCAACAAGATCATGTACGCCAACTGAAAAAAAAGGAGATGAACCCTTTTTTCGACCAAAATCACGTGGTTTTGACAATTTTTCTCGAATCTCAGGTAACCATTCCAGACCATTTTTTGAACAGTTATTCAACTTTCTAAAGTATATTAAATGCAAAAAGAACGGACTTCCTACGTTCACTCTGGACCCTGATACTGAGATCAGGGGGTTGCGCGATGGCGAATCAAAGCCAAATCTGGTGAGCGCTTCGCGCTCACCACAATAAAGTGTTGTCTAATTTTCGTTTATTTTCTTTGAAAAGATTTCTTCAGCTTAGACGAGAAGGCCAGAAACTACGGATGAATAGAAGCATTTTTTGAGTAGATACGTGGGAGTCCAACCTGCAGAAAGGATTGACTAATTCAGTGCATGGCTCCAGAGAGGGCATTCATTCATCGCGCGAGCAAATCGGATTCAACGCCTTCAATACGATGCCGTGCAGGAAAAATCGGAAAAAAAGACTCGTCACGACCTGCACAACCATGAATGCGGAAAGTGATGTGCACGAATATCTATTCCCAGAGGGAATTTTCGTTACACAAACAAAGCAAGGAGACTCAAACAAAGCGCTCCGTAGCTGCGCAAGGGTTCTCTGAACGAAGCTATAGGGTTGAGCGTTTACCTTATCAGACGGTTCTGAAAGCATTGAAGAAAAACGTTTTAAAGTCTGTCTGAATGAGATTGTTCGCCTACGCGATCGGCGTGCGTATCGAGCCGCCGTCTCAAAGGAACTTTTCAGACCTCTAAACCGAATATCATGATTTCAAGACGCACACTGAATACTATCCCAGTCAGCTGTCTGCCGTCTTGGAACGGCTCGTCCGAAAAAATGCCGCCGCGACGGTAGTTCGACACGCCCGCCGACAGCGTGGGCGGACAGTCTCTGTCGGACAGACTTAAGATTTCACCAAAAATTATCCCATGGGAGCTATTAAGGGTGCTGATTACGAATCTGAGGGTTGTTTCTCGATGTCCCAAACCCCTGTACATGCGATGTCGGAAGGTTCTAATAGGGTGAAATTTTGAAGTTGGAAAGCAACTTTTCAAGACTTCCGAACTTATAGGTTTGGCTCAAAACTTCTCTGTGGTGGTCACTTGGGATGATGAACACAAATTGGATGCCTAATTATTGATTTTCAGTGGAATACTGCAAGTTACGGTGGGTATACGGTAGTTTGTCAGATTGGGCTCAAAAATTGTCTGAGGGGGAGGGGGCTAATTTGGGGGTGGTGATCACGATTTTGACATCCAGTCGCCGATTTTCCAAAGATTAAGATGGCCTACGTCAGCTAATCACATTATTCTGATAACATCTGATTTGTGTCATTGCTCCATATTGTAATGAAACGCACTATAGCCCGACGAAGGGTCTACGATCCAAAAGTTCGTAATAATGAGGTTAAAGACAGTGATCACGATAAATCTTATTTTTGAGTTTTCAGTGTGAAACGCCACGCTGGGAGATGTTGGAGGGGATAGGGTCGAAGAAAGCAGCGATAACGGGCCAGAAATCGACAAAAACGGCCGCGAATTAAGATTTTGTTAGCCCAGTACGCCTGCTTACCCGCTCCGCCCCCATTCTGACGAGCTTGCGGCGCCGCGGACGTTCTCGATGGCAAATTTTCAGGCAACTCCGCCACGTCCAGTCTGATCAATTCGTCCGCGCCCTGTACCTGTACTTTCATCTGAAACGGCTATTTCAGCTCATTCTGAGCTCATTTATTCGCTGTTTCTTCACTATTGGTTAACTCACGACCACACAACCCCATTTTTGAGTCGAACTCGAATATGATAACCATCACGAACACTGCCTTTAAAGGCACAGTCCAACCTCAGATTCGCTCTTTTGTTGTTCTGCCTATCTTGAGAACGGTCTCACGCTGATTCCAATGGAGTCTCTGAAATCATACAAGACCCCTAGGGACGAAGTTATACCCCATCAAAAGTTGTGCTACGGAAGCATGGTGGACGAGTTGTCCGAGGCTCGTAACTTCCGTCATTTGCAACCGATGTATGCGAACCGACCTGAATAAAGAGAAAGGGAGGGTGAGAATGAAGGGAAGAATGGGGCTACTGGTCGGAAACCGTCCCTCATATCGCCGCTGTTAAGCTCGCAAGATCGTAAAAGGGCGTGCCAAAGTGGTTTCCTGGTATGAATGCCCCAGGGTGGCTTCCTCCTATATCTCGCTTATTCGGAGGAATTGAGAGTTCGCATTTGGCAAAGGCTATACAGTGTTGATCTAGTTCACAATTATGTGGAAATCTCATATTTTGTCCCTGAGCTTGGACTGTGCCTTTAAACAGAACAATCTCTAAACAGTCTAGCCTTACGTCCACGAATCGAACAATCATAATGATGCTCAAGAATTCTGCAATAATGAATCATATTACGCCTGCCGCGGACTATGGTAAACGTCAGAATATCGACAACGTGACCCCGGATTTGTGTTCAGCCCTATGAATAACCCCGGTACACAAGTTTTGAACTGAATCCAAAAAAAAGAACGCCCGAAAATTCTCTTCCCTATCCCAGAAAATCTGAAAATGCTTGCAACAGAACCGTTACACCGGCACGAAATGAAAATTCGATTTCCGAGCCAGAAATTGGTCCCAGGAATGTATAGCCTCTCGTCCTAATTCTGAGCCGTCCGAAGTAAGGTCATCGGGCCTACTAGGATGCTCGATTTGGGAACAAGCAAAAAAAATTAAATTCTCAGCATAAGGTGCGCACAATACGATCCATAGCTCCACTAGAACCCAAGTCATTCCTTTTCTTTGATACTTTACTGCTCTTTGTTTGCTTCATGCAAGTGTGAGTACTTCTCATTATTATGCTCAGCAGGATATTGCATAATGGATTTGTTGAAAAATTCTCTAATGCCCTCATGTGTACTTTTGTTCTCCTTGATAAATTTTCAGAAGGAAGGATGCGCTCTTCTGAAGAATGCTTCCTCGTGTTCTTCAAACTATGTAGGAGGAAGCAGGCAAGAAGGGTGAAAACTGGACGACGACTTACAAGCAAAGCTCACTCGGAGAAAGAGGCCATTGCGAATGAATTGCAGCCTCCTAGAATTATTTTTTTATGAAAAATTTGAATTTGACCTCTATGTATAGCTGCACTCCGTTTCTCTGAACGGAGTTACAGACATTTTCAACTTTTGACTCACAGGTGCAACGCTGCGTGTAATTGATGGATCACCAGGGCATCCTGTGATGTACCAATCTCACCTTGGTACAAAAATCGTTCTATAGTGTTATTGTACAAGCCCATGCTTCCACCTGCAAGTGCACGAGAAAGAAGAATCGCAAACTTTCCGAGGATGGTTTGAAGGAAGGTCTACGGGTACCACGGTTTGCTGGAGAACAACAGGAGAAAATATTCCTGGCACTGGCAGGAGACTCACTTCAGGAATAGAAGCCAGCAGTATATACCTGAATTCTTTTTGTTCAACAAATGAACTAATGAATCGCTGTTCCAGTAAAAAATTTACGAGAATGAATAAAGCTGAATAGAGGGGCGCCCTCAGATAAAGTCTGTCCGAATACAACTGTCCGCCCACACTGTTGGCGTGCGAGTCTAGTGGCCGTCACAAAGGCATTTTTCGCACGAGCCTTTCCACGACTCAGATATACCTTACCTTGATACCTTGATGATCCATCTTCACTGCGCGTCTACGCCGTGTGGACCACATCTCAACCAGCTCGACCGATCCCGAGCAAGGGACATCCAGTGATGGTGATTTCCAGGAAGCCCTCGCTCGGTGCAGAACGTCTTGACTCTGCCTGAAAATACAGAGTTCCATCTTGTGGGAGGACGGCCTAGAGGCCGGCGGCAATCACGTGGTAACCAGACTGTTGTACGGAGGCTCCATCGGTCATCCATGCGGCGCAACACGTGTCCTGCCCATCAGTGTTTGAACTGGGCCATGAACAGAAGAGGGTTCATTAACTGCGACTGCTTCCGAAGATCAGCACTGCGTAGGCCACCAGCTCGCTGGGCACGACGATTAGTCTTCAGTAGTCTGCGTTCCAAGGCCCTGTGAGCTGTCCTTATGACCTGTGTGGTCGCCTTCGTTTCCGCCCATGTCTCGGTTCCATAGCACAACGCAGGTAGCACCGTGGTGTCGAACAAACGTGCTCGTGTCTTCACATCCCGCAATTTGTCTGTCACTTCTACTGTAGATCCAAGTGCAAACCAGGCAGCTCGTTGTCTCCGTCCGATCTCCGTAGACCAGTCGTTTCGCATGTTCACCTCTCTTCCGAGATAGACGTAGCTGTTCGTAGTGGGTAGGGGAGTGCCAGAGAGACGAATGGGGCTGTCGTCGCACCACTGGTTGCGCATCACTTGGGTTTTCCTCAGATTCATTGTAAGGCCGATCGCTTTGCCTGCAGCGTCCAGTTCGTTAAGCATTCCTTCGACTTCTGCGGAAGACGAACCCAGCAGCACAATGTCGTCAGCGAAGCGCAAGTTGGATAGTGCGCACCCGTCTATGAGGATACCTTTGCTATCCCAGTCGATGTGGCGCATCACGTCTTGTAACGCGGTCGTGAACAGCTTCGGCGAGATGGTATCTCCCTGTCTGACACCCTTTCCAATCGACACCTTCAGTTTCCTCTCGAATAGTTGAATAATGGTGTTGCTTCCGTTGTTGCACTCTTCCAATATTCTGATGTACTGGGCGTCAACACCAGCGTGGATGAGAGCGCTAAGAACAGCCGGGACTTCAACCGAATCGAATGCCTTGGTATAGTCCACGAAGACGAGCGCTAGAGGTAGATGGTACTCCCTTGTCCGCTCAATGACTTGCGATAGCGCCTGAATGTGATCAAGACAGCAGTAACCCTTACGTAAGCTTGCCTGTTCTCTGGGCTGGAAGTCATCCAGAGCCTTCTCTATCCTGTTCAGCAGAATCTTCGTAAAGACCTTGTACGGCACTGAGAGTAGAGCGATTGGCCTGTAGTTGTTGATGTCATCCCGATCACCCTTTTTGGACAGGAGTATCGTTCTTGACGATTTCCACTGCGCGGGAACGAATCCTTGCGCGAGGTATCTGGAGAAGTGTTCCGCCAGAACTTTCCATAAAGGTGAACCACCCGCTCTGAGGGACTCGGTGGTAATGCCATCTGGTCCAGCAGCTGTGTTTTTCTTCATCCCTTTGACAGCAAAAGCAACTTCACTCTCAAGGATTGGAGGTGGGTCATCTGCCACTGCAGGTGGTGGGCTACGCGGCACGGACAGTGTTGAGTTGAAGAGAGTGCTGTAGAAATCCACCACAATTTTTCCCATACCAGCGCGGGACGTGCAAATGCAACCCGAGGAATCCCGAAGGGCTGACACTTGTTCTCTGCGATCTGACAGCTCACTCCGACAAAACCTGATGCTTTTCCTCTGGTTCACGGTGTCCAACAACTTCCGCGCTCGATACCTCAGCTCTGCAAACTTTGCTGATCGTAACACGTTCCAAGTGACTGGTATTCGGATCGAGATGTACCAGGCGGCATTTTTTCAGCAACAGTTTAGTCTCCTTGCGCAACCTCTCAATTGGTTCCGCTGCTCCAACCAAGAAATTTTTTTTCGGCGTCCTTTATCTTGCGACACAGATCCTCGTAATCGTCTGTAGGATCATCAGAAACATTCCATCGCGTGTCGGCAACACTGCGCTGCATCACTTCTGAATCCACGGTTCGGACTTTGCTGCAAAATCTCTGACTAAGATGTTTCCTCGTAAAGTTGTTGTGAAGTCGAAGCTTTGCACGAAGCATTCTGTGGTCAGAGCCTGTCACGAACGATGGGACAGTGCCGACGTCTAGGAGGGCCCATCGCCGATTAACGAGAATATGGTCAATCTCATTGGTCGTCGTTCCGTTCGGTGACTTCCAGGTACATCTTCGACTTTCGGGCTTCTTGTAAAACGAATTGCCGTGGAACATACGTGCGCTACACAAAAAGTCTGCCAGGCGAGAACCGTTATCGTTTCAGATGTTGCCTCCATACGATCCGATTCTTCCTTTTCCATCTACTGCTCTTCCGAGGACAGCATTGAAGACGCCCAGACAAATCTTGTAAAAGCCTCTTTCTTTAGCTACTACATCCTCGAGTTGTCCGTAGAACTCATCGAGCTCATAATCCGCAGCAGCTGATGTTGGTGCATAAGCGTTGATGATAGAGATTGCTGGGTGTCCTTTGGGCTTGAGTTGTAAAACGGCCAGGCGCGGGGAGTAGATGAAGTGCGAATCCATAGTGTGTGCTATGGTGCTGTTGAATAAGAAGCCAACACCGCCAACGTTCCGTCCCTCCACTTTTTTTTCGAGAATCAACAATCTTCCATCTTTCAATTTCTGCACGGAATCTTTGTTCGTCTTTGTCTCCTGTACTGCTGTAACATCGTAAAGTATTCGATCCGCAGCTCGCAGAAAGACGTCCTGATCCGCTTCAGTTGAAAGAGTTCGGGCGTTGAAGGAGCAAAATCGTACACAGTCGTGATGCCTGTGTTTGTCCGATCCAGTTTGTCTGTTTCCATGAAACGTCCTGCGTACTCCGAGATTTGATCGCCCCTCACCGGTTGCCATACCTTCCGACGTCGTAGACGGCTGGGCGCGGTGTGCGGAGGACTGGGGCGGCTGATTGGATGTCGATGCGTAAAGGCATTAGTCTCCTAGATCTCGTCCTTAGCCGGGCAAGGGCGTGGGATGAGCCCCATGAACGCTTCAGCGCTGGCTTGACGCTAACATTCTGGGGGGGAGACAGTTCGGGTCTGTTCGTCGTTCACACCAAGGCTTGCCAGGCAACCCTACAGGGTCTGTGAACGCTTCCACCGTACACCAACGAGGAGGTAGATCCCTGTAGATCCCTGACTCAGATATAGCTGACTAGATACTATTCACTATTCATCTGCTTATCGATTCACGGGTCCGAAAAATGACTTCGCGACACCTGATCAACACGCCCACGGACCGCTTCGCTGGACAGTCGCATTCGTACGTACTTTACAGTGCGGAGCAAAATTATATGTCCACCCGTGCTGAAAACCGTTAAAGACAATGTTCCAAAACAATTAGTTCATTGGTCAAAGAAGCACTGGTAGTGGTGGGAAGAAGCGTCCATCTTAACTAAGGGTTGCAAAAGTATATGTAGGTCTACTTGTGAAATAATCTTTTACCCAAAATTCAACAGTAAATAAAACACACCTATTATTCAATGGCCCCTCCTATATTTACACAAACATTAAAAATCCTACTAGGCATACTTGTAACAAGGTTATCGATCACTATTTGGTCTACATTCGCCCATGCATCTATAGAATGGCAACCTTCAAACCAGAAATTGTAAAAAAACGTGGTGCCATTCTTATACTTACTTACTTGGTTACTTAATTGATTCGTTCCTCAAACGCGACGATTGCTTTGTTGCGTATCGTAGCACGATTTCCATACATTTATGTCTTGAGCTCTTGTAGACCAATAAACTAAGCATCTGTATCTGGAATCGACCATATTGTATCGAATACAAAGTGAATCAGTCCATCTGGTCATAGGTCTGCCAAGCGGTCGTTTCTTGTCGCGAGGATGCCATTCGATCACAGCTTTGCTCCACCGTCCATCATTTCTTCTCAGTACATGCCCTGCCCTTCGATTCTTGGTTTTGTTTACGTGTTCGAGAGCATCAGCGACATTGGACATTGAGCGGATATCTGCGTTATGTAGACCTTCATTTCGTTGTCGGAAAAGAGTGTATTCAACAAGATGTCGTTCAATCGAGACCTGCGCCACCTTCAGTTGTGATTCCCCTATAACAAAAAGCAGGAATCACAGTACTGTTGAAAAGCTCTGCTTCCAGTTCCTTTTTCCTGGTCTCCTGCACAGCTGGTTTGATGGTATTATACGCCGCCCATGCTGTTTTCCTCCTTCGCACGATTTTCGGCTTTAAATCGTTGTTCATGTTCAGGAGGCGCCACAGGTATACGTATTCAGCTGTGTCCTCGAGTGGCGCACCGTCTAGTCGTACAGGGGAAAGAACAGCAAAACGGTTCCTCACGACTTTAGTCTTCATTTTGTTCAACAAAAGACCAACTTTCTTTCCTTTGGTATCAATCTGCTGAATCATCGACGTTGCTTCATTTGGCGTATGTGTAAAAAGTATGATGTCGTCGGTCAACCTCAGGTGGTTTAGCAGCTTGCCGTTGATGTTGATTCCAAGATTGTCCCAATCACATCTCCTAACAACCGATTCTAGGACTGCAGAGAAAAGATTCGGGCTGATTGGATCTCCTTGTTGAACGCCTTTCTTGATTGGTAATGTGACAGGACGAAAGAATGGCCGGAACGTGGTTGCGCAACTCGAGTAGCAGTTTTTCAAAACACTCACGTATTGCTGCTCGACTCCTTGATTTGAAAGACTTCCAGACCGCCATGTGTTCAAGTGAGTCAAACGCTTTCCAGTAGTCTATGAACGTCATGGCAAGTGGAATTTGGTGTTCTCTGCTAGCCCCAACGGCTCTTGTGCAGGTGGTGATGTGGTCGATTGTGCCGAAACTTCTGCGAAACCCGGCCTGCTCGATGGGCTGAGCTTCCTCCAATGTTCTTCCAGATCTTGCGAGAAGACAGCGCGTGAAGATATTGTAGAGGACGGGAAGTAAGCATATCGGCCTGTAGTTGCCAAGATCTTCCTTGTCGCTTTTTTTGTGCAGCAATACAATTTTTTGACGTCTTCCAAGAAGTTGGTACTTGGCCTTCCTCTATATAGCGAGTGAATCTTTTGGAAAGAGCACCGTAGAGTGGATGTCCACACGCTTTGACCTCTTCGACGGTGAGTCCGTCCGTCCCACTGCATCTTCCTTAAGGCATTGATTCAGTTGCGTGGCGAACTTCAGATGGTGTTTCGGCCTGCATCACTGACCGAATATTCTATTTTGGTGGTTCTACTATATTGCTCACAATACATACACATTTATTGGTTATATGTTTATTTATGACATATTTATACGGGTTATAAAACCTACACTAGAAGCGGGGTACCTTTCCTACCTTTGTCCCGTATCTACTCAACCTCCATTATCCATTCTACATGCTTCATTCTCCACTATTCGCTAGCCGGTGAGTCCGCAGCTCCTCGGAGGAGCTATACCAGGGAATAGATGATTCATGTTAAATAGGTCCAATGTGGCAGACAGCGTTCTGCTCCAATAGAGGCGGAGCTCAAAGGACCCGAAGGCTCCTTGAGGTGCCGAACGACTGGACGAGGTCTTGGGAGAAGCAGGTAGCGAGCAGTAGTAATCGAGGATGCAAACACAACCAACACCACAACGAACTGCCTTGCCCGCCTTTTATAGAGGACAGGGGCGTGACAGGTGTGTAACACGCGTAGGCTGTTCTATTAATATCATGAACTGATGACAGTTCATGACAGATGGAATGAAAAAGAGGTTGGTGGCCGCGAAGGGCGATGATGTTGAGATAGATGTCTCTGCTTCGGATGAGTGAAACAGCTTCCCATGAAAATCCTTGATAACTTCTTCGATCTCCGACCTCGACGTGACTTTCCTGCCTTCGGGGTTCCTCAAGCACGGGATGACCTGGCAGTACTCGGCCATGTTTCTACTGGTCAGCTTGATGCTCATCTTCGTTTCTGCAGCCAACATCAGCCTTCTACGAGCGAATTCCTCATGATCCTCAGCCACTTGTTTCCGGCAAAGTCGATTGAGTATTGTTAACTCCAAGTGGTTGTGGACGCTCTCCTTCGAATGTCTTCTTTATCAAGCAATTTTCGTGTTACTTTGGAAATTCTCGAGGAAACGTGATTTGGTATTCTTTTTCTACAAGCCTTCTTGACAACTTTCAAAGCGCTTACCAGCTTTTCGTAATCTTCCTCGATTGCGTCCAGCTCTCCAAAACCTTGTACTGCAGCAAGACTCTTCGCGGCTTCGAAATCGAGAACCGCCGGTAGTGAACTTGTCTGTGCAATACAATCCATCACTGCCCTCTTCTTGTCGGAGTGGAATTTGGCTCTTAGCAGTCGATGATCGCTTCCTGTTCAAAATTGGGTACGACCGCTACATCGGTGAAAGCTTTACGGTTGCACATGGTATGATCTATCTCATTTTTGTAAGGCCCCTGTCAAAGTTGGTTGAGAAAATCACCGTGGCCAGCCCGGTCGATACGTACGTTAGAAACATGGATGATGGAGGTTGCAGAAAACACCCGGTGTAACCATGTGTGTCTGACGCGGCCAATATGTATGAAATATGTGGAACGATATCATGGATATCATTCATTTCTTACCTTATATCATGTGAACATCGGTCGGGTCAGCCACATCGGGTGTTTTTTGCATCCCACCTCACGCATGTCTTTCATGAATATCGACCGAGCTGGCTACACCAATCATTAAAGGCACTGTTCGCGATAAACTTCATCCTCGAATTTTCCATAACAAACGCTTCTCGTGGCTCTCAGAGGCAGAACAGCGTCGAAAAAACGGGACGAAAAGCTACCCAGGAGCCGCAAAACGGCTTAGAAAAGTGGGAAAACCCCGCCATTGTGGGCAAGTCGCGCCTCTTCCCGCCCCTCGACGTCAACAAAGGAACACTCGAAATCGTGAGTTGAGCGATGGTTTCCAATCAAAAGCCCCGTTCTTCCCTTCATTCTCAACTTCTCTCTTTACTCAGGTCAGCTCGCATACATCGGCTGTAAAAGACGGAAGTTACAAGCCTCGGACAACTCGTCCACCATTTTCCCTAGCTCAATTTTTGAGGGACCATAACTCCATTCCCAGAAGGTCTTGTACGATTCCAGAAGCATCATTGGAATCAGAATGGGACCGGCTTCAAGATAGGCAAAAAAACAGAAAAGCGATTTTTATCGCGAACAGTGCCTTTAAACTATGACCGAGGTCTTAGGCCCCGGTCAGAGTTGGTGCTATTTGCATCTGTATCCCCCCGCACCCCCCAACACCCCCCTCCCGCACCCCCCCAACACCCCCCAACACCCACCCGGTCGATACGTATGTTTAAAATGATGGAGTGAGGTTGAGAAAATCACTCGGTGCATCCAACTAGATATGACGATGATTACGTGGCCAACAGGATTGCACCTGTTCAGAGAAATAGTGAAGGAGAGTATGGTGAAGTAACGGAAGTAGCAGTAAGGTTAGCTTTCTAGTGATACGCAATGTTTTATCATAGGCCCGCCCATCCGGTGATTTTCTCATCCGCCGTCATCCAATCACTCGGATACACCGAGTGATTTTTGCATCCCATTTCCAATGCATTCTGTGTGTATCGACCGGGCTGGAGACGTCGGCTCATCCAACTATGACCGGGGCCTTAAAGGCTGGGTCCGGGCAGAATTTCGATTTTGAGATTTCCCGCTAAATCGGTGCTCTTGCTACAGGTAGTCCCAAGGAACATGCGAAAACTGCGTAAAAACCGGTCTTCTTCAAGTTATTCCTGCCACTTCCGTTAGCCGATGATTCAGAAAAGTCAGAAAAGTGTGGCCATCGTCCATATGTTAGCGGTTGTCCACGCATTCTTCAAAAGTGCTGTGTAATTATCGGTCATTCCTGCCATGATTATCATGCTGTGAATACCGTAATTCCTGACTTTGAGGGTGTTTTCTCCAGAACTAAGGAATCAGAGTTCGTGAAACGTTCAGACGATGTTCAGCTAGGCCAGCCCAATCTGTTTAACCCAAATTTCGGTAGTGCCAAAATTTGACCGGACCTTGCCTTTGAAGTTCATTCGGTGACGTGTGAGTCCATTTGCGGTCTTTGCTTCTCTGGAGTCGGCTGTTCTCCTGAAAAAAATGCGAAGATTCACAAAAACACGTGAGTCGCTCACCAGCTTCGTTCGTATTTTCTAGGCTCTGAACACCGATGAAAGCTTCATGAGGTCTTCTCGGACCGACGTGTGCGTTAAAGTCTCCTGAGTCCATCTTTTGGTAACTCTTGCATTTTAAAACATTATCGCGGAGTTCGTCATAGAAATCTGCATTCTCAATATAGTCCTTGTCTGCTGTAGGTGCGTAAACTTGAACTATCGATACCTTGAGGTCCTTGTCCAATTGCAAAATCAGAATTCCGATCCGGTGAGAGGGGAAGTCGACCTGCTGGATTTTCGACAACAGTTGAGGAGCAACGATAAAACCGATTTCTCCTGATGTGGAGTTTTCTTTTTTTGAGCCATGGAATACTTCGGCACCATTAGCCCAGGTACAGCTTAGCTGGTGTCTTCTTTTTGTTTCACAAAGGCCGATGACGTCCAATTTGATCCTTTTGGTTTCTTCAACTAACAGGCTCAACTGTGCTTGTATGCAGATTGACTGGCAGTTGAATGTTCCAACAGTCAGATGAGTTCTTCGTGTGTTGGTCTGCCGACTTCTTACGTTCCTGCTACGTTGAGCCGCTACCGGTCGTCGTGGTAGCTGAGACACCCTGCGGCGGGCTGGGTCCGGGGGTCATTCTTATACACCTTATGTAAAAGACTCCCCACATGTCCTCCATTGAATTCAGATCCGGAGAACATGCGGGCCGTTCCAAAACGGTCAAGTTGTGCGCCTTTAGCCATGCAATAGTTGATTGCGACGCGTGGATTGACCCGTTGTCATATTGGAAAACGAGACCCAGTCATCGATATCTTCTGAGATATGGCAGAAGATGGTCACGAAGTACCTTCTGGTAGTCCAGGCTGTTCATACTGCACGAAACGAAGTCAAATGCAACCCGTCAGTGACCAGAGGAAGCAGCCCGGATCATCAGACCTTCGCCTTCAAAGTTGCGCTTCGAGATAAACCGTTTGTCTTCGCAGGCCTATCACAGCAACAGTGTCGAAAAATTGCAAATCACGTGAGCGAATTGGGCCCTCGCTCTAAATTTAAAAGTTGCCTGGCTTCCACTTTTCTGAACGGCCACCTATCGAAGCATAAACCTAAACAACTGAGAAGTCGATTTTAGGAATACCGCTGATACTGAAAGTTATGGTAAGTGTATAATGTCGGAAGAAGATTACATTTTTCGATTAGCGCTTGCTTTGATAGAGTCGGTTTTTTCATCAGCTTACTGTGCTCGGTGGTCGTTGAGCGGATTGAACATGGCAGTCGCGCCGAATGTGTCGTAGCTTAAGACCGTATCCACCAAATTCGGGCTCGATTTATGCTGTTTTCTAAGCTTTGCCGTTACAATAAGCCCCGTACGTGTCGATTTCCGGTGGCAGCTCGGAGACAAGTTTTATTTCTGACACTGCCTTTGAAGGAGAAATGTTTCGTGAAGCGATGGAAGATCAAGGGAAGAAAGTTTCCAGAGGAAAATAACTAGCCAAGCTGACTGAAGCTAAAACGCAAATGCCGCTTCGGCTCCTCCTAGCTCTGACACGAGGCATTCGCGTGACATCATTGAAATCGTCCGCGTACACGCTCCCAAAAGTGGTTGAGATATGTACAGGCTATAAAATGGAGAAATCCACATGGTTCCCACCAGGGGTGTGCGGAAAATTCTTTTCGGTAAATTTTTTACCGAAACTTTTTACCGAATTTTTTTTTCGGTAAATACGGTAAAAACGGAAAATTCGGTAAAAATTCTGACTTCGACTTTTCGGTTTCTATCCCATACGATGCACAAATGACCGATAATATTTATGTATCATTTTCAATGGTGCAAGAGAATAGTGCAAATAATGAGTTTTATTCGAATTTTTCGAACGAATTTTTATTCGAACATTCGAATATTCGAAAAAAGTGAAAATTCGAACATTATTCGAATTCGACTATTCGCAAAAGGTGAATATTCGAATATTATTCGAATTCGCCTATTCGGGAAAGGTGAACATTCGAATACAATTCGAATTCGACTATTCGGAAAAGGTGAATATTCGAATATTATTCGAATTCGACTATTCGCAAAAGGTGAATATTTGAACATTATTCAAATTCGATTATTCGCAGAGGTTAATATTCGAACGTTATTCGAATTTGTATGCCCGAGCTGATTTAACAAAAAATATGAAAATCAGCTATAATGCATGAAGGAATCGACATACCTTTCGACATCGACATCGACTGATGTCATATTCTTTACTACTCCATTGTTCCATTTTTCTGAACGTAAGAGCTAAATTTTTTATCCACACCGTCTGATGAGGCTACTAGGGCGGTACTAACAGGAGGAGTCACATGGCAATCCCACTCGGCCACGCACATTTTTTCATGCCGCTGCGCAATGATAACACCAACCATGGATTCGTTGGGTGAAGCCATGCACTCCACCAACTTTCACCTCTGGGCAGGTGAAGGAGGAACATCATTGGAAAAACCGGTGACAATCGGTGAAACGCCCCAAAAAAGAATGAAAGTGACCCAACACTCATGCAAGTCATTTTCAAGATTGGGTGGGTTTCACTGCCGGTTTTTCGTCCATAACTTTTTTGTGCTTTGAGATAGAATTCTGCGTCAACATGTGCTTCCAGTTTGGAAAAATATTTTCTCGATCCTTCAGCCTAATTCATTTTACGAAACACCGGTTTTTCGCCTATAACTCTTTAACCTGGTGAAGGTTGTTTTTGAAATCTAAGTGAAATTCTGCGTCGAATGATATATCGGGTTCCTAACTTCGCTCGCTCCATAGCCAGGTCGGTGGAGTCGAGCCCCGTTGTTGGCTCCAGCAGAACTCTGCGCCTCTCATTTAAACCATAGAGGCGAAAGCACCCTATCTGGCTGGCTTATGGGGCAAGCAAAGTTAGTTAGGCTCCTCGAATAAGCTCCTTAGGCTAAGTTAGAGCGGAAAAGTTGATTTTGTAGCATTCTTTGCGTTGTAGCCCGTACAGGTTTAGAGATGAGTCGTGCCTTATTAATTTCAATTGTAGGTGGAAATAAAGCTTTAGAAGAAGAATTCAACTTGTTATTGCCGCTCACTTCGTAGTTACGCGATATTGCTATGGATGCTTAAATTATTCGTCATTCGAATTTCGAATATTCGATGGTTCGAAATAAAAAATGAACGAATTTATTTGAAATTCGTTCGTTCGGAATGAAAAATGAACGAATTTATTCGAAATTTGTTCGTTCGGAATGAGAAATGAACCAATTTATTCGAAATTCGTTCGTCCGAAATAAGGAATGAACGAATTTATTGAAAAATTCGTTCGTTCGAAATAAAAAATGAACGAATTTATTCGAAATTCGTTCGCTCGGAATAAAAAATGAACGAATTTATTCGAAATTTGTTCGTCCGAAATAAAAAATGAACGAATTTATTCGAAATTCGTTCGTTCGGTCTCTTTTTAGAAAGTCTTCACTCCACTGCGGGATCAGCAAGACAACTACCACGTATGTGCATCCTAACTGTGCTGATGCATGCCAAAAGGAAGTTTTGTTCCAGAAAAACGCGCCGAAAGACTGTACGGAGCAGTTATACACGCTGCGACACTGTATATTGTAGGATGCGGGACCTACCCTGTTGCGGGACCTTACGGGACCTACCCTGTTGGATATTTGACAATTTTCATCAGCTGATTACTTTTCCGATCTAAATTTGTTGAAATATCACCAAAACGACATAATGAGCACTGCTATGACAGGAGCAATAGATTTCTAGTAACTTTCTGCAATAAACAAGTGATAGAGACGTGAAATATCGACAAAATACAATTGAAACGCCCGAATTCAGCCACTTTGCCCCATTTTTGAGGATCTCAAAAGCGTAAGCGTTGTGTTAGGACCCATATTAGCTCACTGGCATGGTTAACTCAACAACTTTTGTGAGCGTGTATGCTGCCTTTAAGTGTACATGTATTAGTTCCGGTAGGCAATTAAGGTTCGAAACAGATTTTGAAAGACAGGGGTGAGAATTTGAATATTGACTTCTGGGGCGGTAGTAATCTGGCCTTAAATGCGAATAAGTGATAATGAACATCTTTCCCTGATGTGGAGTAGTTAATCATAATAATGAGGAGCCAGCCGTATGTTGAGTGAGGATCTGAAGCGCCGTTAACAAAACTCACCACACTTGTGAGAAGCGAACCAGTGCTGGGATTCATGAACGTAAACCATGGGCTACAGCTGGGTTTGTCTCCAAAGTTTGTGCGCTATTTCCGCCGCAAACTTAACTGCAGCCCATGATTTGCTGTTCATGAATCCCAGCCCAGGCCCCCTCCCTCGCTAGACCAGGCACGTGAGGTAATGGTGCAACGCATTGAGGAAAGCGAAATGCAGCCATAAGGCTCACTGATGCATCACATAATGTACTCAGAAGCAAAATACACTCTCGGACATGGATTTTTTTTTCGATTTTCATCTTATTCTCTAGAGGAATTCTCTTCTACAACTCTTGTCAAGGGCGAGATTTCAATTCCCTGTTATTGGCGAGATATGAGTTCAGGAACTTTTTTCGATACCCCTCCAACATTTCAGATTTTTGGGAACCGGACTCAACGCTTTATTTACACCGCTCAGTCAGAGAATGGATATTCAACACGAATTCGAGCATTTAACACCTCTCTTCCTTATTTCGAACAGTTCGAAGTGATGGGCATCGGGCCTACAGTTCGGTCGGTTGGCGAGTGCACATTGCCGCCGGTGGGCGCCGGCGACCGCCGGGCGCCGGCGGGCGCCGGCGGGTTCGAGCGTCTTTTTTGCAAATACCGTTCCCGGCAAAAAGTGGATACTCTTACAAAAATTGGAATTCACTGTTTATTCTCATGATCATTAACACTAAATGATAAGAGAAGATAAGTTTCATAAATAATACTTCAAGTGTCTTTTTTTTCAGATTCTTCATTTTCATCAGACTTTGGCCAGCTAAAAAATCTTTTCTTATGTAATTGTTTCTGATTTTTCATCACTATATGAATGTAGATTCAAGGTACTGCTACGTGCCTTCATTAGAGGACACTTAACGAAGAAGTCAGTGAGATATTTTCCATCGAATAGCGATTCCTACGGGATTTGACTTTTCAGCAAAGACTTATGCTATCATATTCCAAGAAAGAAACGACATTCGAGTGTTACTTGTGCTAATATCAGTTTCAGGTTTTCCCAACAATTTTTCAGAGTGGGAAGTTCTATCGTCTTGAAAAAATCACGAATTTGAAAAGTTGCGTGGTGTTGTGCCATTTTCATCCTAATAGAAAGTGAGAAATCGATTTTCAACGTTAGCAAACTTTACATAAATAGAGTATATTTGGATATTCGCTCATTTTCGAGTCTTTAACCGAGAGCATAATTACGCCCAAGTCGCTGGCACTGTTTGTCACCAAAGGCAACACTGGCCGCAGACACTTTTGCGCCCCGATGTTGAGACGATTTACCCAATTACTAGAACTTGTATGTATCCAGCTAAAATGATTTCTCCTCCTAGCATCAATTCAAAGTGGTAGGCAGCATCGGGTTTCCAAAATTTTAAAGATGATTTTTAAGAAGTTTTAGACCCGACGAGGTCCCATTTTCTGCCCCATGTTATGTTAGAAAATCGAAAATAGCATTGGCAGCTGTAACCAAAAATAGAAATCTCTTATGCCATTCACTCATTTCTGAGTTTTCAGATGAGGTTATAATAGAACCAGGGTGGCGCTCTACCCGACGAAAGGCAACCCCTGCCGTCGACATTTTGCATCTCCTGTGTTGGTGCAATTTTCTCGATAACTAGAACCCAGTCATTCTAACAGTGAGCAATAATATTTTCGGAACACCCAACCTCAGAGTACAAAAAGACATTTGGAAGTTATATCGCAATTTTCAAAAATTTAAAAATTTAGAGTTTTTCGGCAGATTTTCTCGAGATAGCGTCCAATTTCTTCTCTTTCTAGGAAAGCTGTGAAAACCAGCTAACATTGACTGTGCAGAGGACGCTTCGTAGACAGGTATTCCAATTTTTGGAAGAGCTGAAGAATTTTTCGTTTGTTTTATGTTAGTCAAAACATGACTCTTCGGCCAAAAACAACATTCTTGTTACTTCTCCTATCTCCAGTCGGGCTCATATGGGTATAGAATCGAGAAATAGTCGCCAATTTAGTGTACACCCATACATCGACACTTTGAACGAGAGAGGGATTAAATACGGTGGGTTAGAAATTTGAGCATTTTTGGGCTCAAGAGAAATTGAGAGCGCCCGATGAGGCGCTCTGGGGTGGGCGGGGCAAGTGGGGCCGGCCTGGTCCCACCCCTCGTCGCAAACGAGATTGTCTCTAGACTAGCTCCTTCTCCTTTGTATTTTCCATGTTATTCAGCAGTATTCCGCTAAACTCCAAAGTAGTAGACGCTGCTCAACAGATCTGTTTCCTTCCCATGACTGTCCTGTAGAAGAAACCTCATCCCAAATGCATTAATTTGCTAACTCATGAAAGTTTGCATGTTTACATGTTAACATGGAACTTTTCTTGACTCGCAATTTGATGCTATACATTACTCATCTTTCCGCAGGAGTGATCCGATGAAAAGGTGAGTCTCTTACTCTGATTTCTTCCTCTCCATTCTTTTGAAACACACCAGTGATTTAGAATTCGTGTATAATTCTATTCGCGCAATGTTAAGATCGTTTAATGTTGTTTAACACTCTGAACCTTTTCATTTTCCGTTGCGCGGCCTTACAATTGTTCATAAATCTAAAAAGTCGATTATCGATATTATAATTTTAATTTGAAAATTTACGAAGAGCTCAAAATTAACATCTGAGAAATACGGAAACCTTCCCTATTGATTACCTATATTTTCTACACATTCGAGTCTTCCTCGAAACAAAATATTAATTTGTAATATCTTCGGTTTACATGGTTTTCACGCCCTCAAGCGGAGAAAAATAATTTTTTAAATAATAGTGTTGATACATATCATCCGGATATTTTCTCCATAGCTTGACTCAATTTTATATTTTTCTATTTATCCAACTACATATCATGCCATATTGAGAAAATTTTGGAGCCTCTTGACAACTTCTCATTCTTCGAGTAGCATAACTGAAACTTTAAAAAAACAATACATATGCCTTATTTTGCTAATGCCTCTCCAATGAATTTTCTAGAACATTCGAGTGTTTTCTAGAACATTCTTCATTAGCATATTATTCACCAATTTTCCAAAAATCAGGCGGTGTTCAAAAACTCAGGTAAGCGATAGTTTTCTTAGACCGTAACATTTCTATAGATTTACACATATAATTCGTGTGAAGAAATTTAGTGAGTGTTAATAAAGAATATGAGAACTCGGATCTGTTTTCTAATCCCCTTGTTGATCTGATCAATTTCTCACCTGTGTGAAAAAGCTGTTATAGAAACTGTCTGTGATTTATAAAAACAGATTTTCAAGCAAAAACGTAGAGGAACATTCATACAAAACTGAAAAAGGAGTTCGTGTAAAATTTTTTCGCCCCATATTTCTTCCAAATTTTTCAAAATAGATTTTCGCTATGTTTCATTTATAAATGCTTATGAATGCATCTAATTATCAGGAAAATAAAATCGACTTTTTTTGAAAACCTTATTTCATTTATTTTTTGTTTGCATTCATTTTCGCATCGAAAATGATATTCTTAAATTGGCAGAAACTCCTAAAAATAAAGGAGAAGAACAACGTTCTGGTTGATTTCACCAATTTTTACCCTTATTTCAGCTTTTTTTAATAGTGAAGCGCGCTTTGGTTTCTTCCAAACATGCAGTCTTAATATGGACTGAATTTCTTCCTATTCTAAAGTCGAATCTTTTTGTAGTCATTCAGCTAGGGCAGACATGCCTATTTTGATCTGTATTCTCAGCCTTGCATTCAGCCTAATAAAGTTGGCCCATATCGGTCGATATCTCCATCACTGGATGGCTCTTAGCCTCTGCATATCCAATGGACACAACACATAACAAGACAAGTAACCCAGGATCGTAAACATGTCCCAATGGCAATTTCCAATGGAAGTGTGGGTAGCAGGGTCATCCGACCACGGACATTAACGAGAATTTAATAGATTGAATACTAAGGCTGAGAACAAGATTTGTAATTGAAAAATAAACTGTTTTCCTCAGCGAACGACAAAAACAGGCAAAGGAGGAAGAGGGGTGTTTTTTCCAGAAGGAAAAGCGATTGTTTGTGAGATCAAAGAAAAACAAATCATAAAATTTCACATCAACATAAAAATCAAGAATTTCTGTTGCTGAGAAGTTTCTGCCTTTTTCTGATTTTTTTGAATTTTCCAGGATAGAAGAAACATGTAGTGCTGAAAATCCTATCTAGTTATGGGATAAGTTGAAAATAAAGTTGCAATTTCAATAAAAAAATAGATTTTAATAAATACAAAAACATTGGTTTTTTAAAAATTCAGCTCAAAATTAGTTTTTACCTAAAAAGAATTTGTGAACTGATCCTCCAAAAAAAAATCCTGCAGCAAAGAAACCTAATGTCATCTAGAAGGTAACATAATATTTTTTTGAAATTGAAATGTTATTTTTGATTTTCCGAACTTGTTTCGGGAAGTAATAGCGCTTCCATCTAAGCAATCATTCTTGAATGAAGTACGCACGACTCTTTTTTTTCTTGCCAACTCAACAGAAACCCTGAAATCAAAGTGAAATCGAGTTTCAGAGCATTATGAATATAAACAGATATCAGTTAATTGAATTGAAGGCAGAATACAGAACCAGCAAAATAATATTTATTAGTTTGCAAAAGCGATCGGATGGACGTAAACGCTTTTCCATACTGATTTTCAAGTTGAATAAATTTTCAGTTTGATTTTTTTCTCTTTGCATTTTCATGACTAATTTCAGGAAATATATTCACTGGATTACATTCACACGAAAGAAAGCAAGAGACTGATTCGGGGAAATTAACTTAACGAGTACCGTTCGAAAAAAAAAACATTTTCTCATTCGGATTACAAAACAGGATTTCTCTGAGAATGTTTAAAAAGAAAAGCAACGGAATTCTTCTCCTTTATTTTTAGGGTTTCTGCCAATTTAAGAATATCATTTTTCGATGCGAAAATGAATGCAAATAAAAAAAATAAATGAAATAAGGTTTTCAAAAAAAGTCGATTACATTTTCCTGATAATTAGATGCATTCATAAGCATTTATAAATGAAACATAGCGAAAATCTATTTTGAAAAGTTTGGAAGAAATATGGGGTGAAAAATTTTACACGAACTCCTTTTTTCAGTTTTGTATGAATGTTCCTCTACGTTTTTGCTTGAAAATCTGATTTTATAAATCACAGACAGTTTCTATAACAGCTTTTTCAGACAGGTTAGGAATTGATCAGATCAAGAGAGGGCTTAGAAAACAGATCCGAGTTCTCATATTCTTTATTAACACTCACTAAATTTCTTCACACGATTTATATGTGTAAATCTATAGAAATGTTACGGTCTAACAAAACTAACGCTTACCTGAGTTTTTGAACACCGCCTGATTTTTTGAAAATTGGTGAATAATATGCTAATGAAGAATGTTGTAGAAAACACTCGAATGTTCTAGAAAACTCATTGGAGAGGCATTAGCAAAATAAGGAAATTACAAATTAATATTTTGTTTCGAGGAAGACTCGAATGTGTAGAAAATATAGGTAATCAATAGGGAAGGTTTCCGTATTTCTCAGATGTTAATTTTGAGCTCTTCGTAAATTTTCAAATTAAAATTATAATATCGATAATCGACTTTTTAGATTTATGAACAATTGTTAGGCCGCGCAACGGAAAATGAAAAGGTTCAGAGTGTTAAACAACATTAAACGATCTTTAACATTGCTGTGCGAATAGAATTATACAATGAATTCTAAATCACTGGTGTGTTTCAAAAGAATGGAGAGAAAGAAATTAGAGTAAGAGACTCACCTTTCATCGAATCACTCCTGCGGAAAGATGGGTAATGTATAGCACCAAATTGCAAGTCAAGAAAAGTTCCATGTTAACATGTAAACATGCAAACTTTCAATGAGTTAGCAAATTAATGCATTTGGGATGAGGGTTTCTTCTACATGGGAAGGAAACAGATCTGTTGAGCAGCGTCTACTACTTTGGAGTTTAGCGGAATACTGCTGAATAACATGGAAAATACAAAGGAGAAGGAGCTAGTCTAGAGACAATCTCGTTTGCGACGAGGGTGGACCAGGCCCGCCCCACTTGCCCTGCTCCACCCCAGAGCGCCTCATCGGGCGCTCTCAATTTCTCTTGAGCCCAAAAATGCTCAAATTTCTAACCCACCGTATTTAATCCCTCTCCCGTTCAAAGTGTCGATGTATGGGTGGATACTAAATTGGGGACTATTTCTCGATTCTATATCCCATATGAGCCTTCGACTGGAGATAGGAGAAGTAACAAGAATGCTGTTTTTGGCCGAAGAGTCATGTTTTGACTAACATAAACAAACGAAAAATTCTTCAGCTCTTCCAAAATTGGAATACCTGTCCTACGAAGCGTCCTCTGCACAGTCAATGTTAGCTGGTTTTCACAGCTTTCCTAGAAAGAGAAGAAATTGGACTCTATCTCGAGAAAATCTGCCGAAAAACTCTAAATTTTCAAATTTTTGAAAATTGCGATATAACTTCCAAATGTCTTTTTGTACTCTGAGGTTGGGTGTTCAGAAAATATTATTGCTCACTGTTAGAATGAGTGGGTTCTAGTTATCGAGAAAATTGCACCAACACAGGAGATGCAAATGTCGACGGCAGGGGTTGCCTTCGTCGGTAGAGCGCCTGGTTCTATTATAACCTCATCTAAAAACTCAGAAATGAGTGAATGGCCCAAGAGATTTCTATTTTTGGTTACAGCTGCCAATGCTAGTTTCGAATTTCTAACATAACATGGGGCAGAAAATGGGACGTCGTCGGGTTTAAAACTTCTTAAAAATCATCTTTAAAATTTTGGAAACCCGATGCTGCCTACCACTTTGAATTGATGCTAGGAGGAGAAATCATTTTAGCTGGATACATACAAGTTCTAGTAATTGGGTAAATCGTCTCAACATCGGGGCGCAAAAGTGTCTGCGGCCAGTGTTGCCTTTGGTGACAAACAGTGCCAGCGACTTGGGCGTAATTATGCTCTCGGTTAATGACTCGAAAATGAGCAAATATCCAAATGAACTCTATTTATGTAAAGTTTGCTTACGTTGAAAATCGATTTCTTACTTTCTAGGAGGATGAAAATGGCACAACACCACGCAACTTTTCAAATTCGTGATTTTTTCAAGACGATAGAACTTCCCACTCTGAAAAATTGTTGGGAAAACCTGAAACTGATATTAGCACAAGTAACACTCGAACGTCGTTTCTTTCTTGGAACATGATAGCATAAGTCTTTGCTGAAAAGTCAAATCCCGTAGGAATCGCTATTCGATGAATAACATCTCACTGACTTCTTCGTTAAGTGTCCTCTAATGAAGGCACGTAGCAGTACCTTGAATCTACATTCATATAGTGATGAAAAATCAGAAACAATTACATAAGAAAAGATTTTTTGCTGGCTAAAGTCTGATGAAAATGAAGAATCTGAAAAAAAAGACACTTGAAGTTTTATTTTTGAAGCTTATCTTCTCTTATCAATTAGTGTTAATGATCATGAGAATAAACAGTGAATTCCAATTTTGGTAAGAGTATCCACTTTTCGCCGGGAACGGTATTTGCAAAAAAAGACGCTCGAAACCGCCGGCGACCGCCGGCGCCCGGCGGTCGCCGGCGCCCACCGGCGGCAATGTGCACTCGCCAACCGACCGAACTGTATAATGTCGAAGCCTCCTAATCAGTGCTATACTTTACCGCAGGCGCGTTGTTGAGCACCCCCAAGACAATCCGGCCCGAGCAATAACGAAGCAGCGTAACCTGAGGTTCGAGAAGCATTTTTTAAATTAAACGAATTTTCGAAAAAAATCGAAAAACCAGAAATTGAACAAATGAAAATTGAAAAAATTTCGTTCGAAAGAATACTGCGTCAAAGACGCAATATTGTGGACGAGTCCCTGTTCCACGCAGCAAGCTGCGGCAATCTCATCGCGAGACGTTTTCATTCCGCTGGTGTATAACTAGGGCATAAAAATACTAATTGGACAGTGATGAAAGGTGGGGGTCCGATGATTTCACAATGGAGTAGGTTCAGAAGTACAGTGGATTTGGTGTTGTGTCCGGGGGCTCCGAAAAGAATTTGTCTAGCTCCTGAAATATCTGCTTTACGACTCTGCTGCGTTGCAAACCTGTTGACATTTTTGAATAAAATGTGTATTTCTCGGAGTAGTATCTCGATAAGAAGAAGCACGTGACACAAAGGGTGAAGGGGTGCCCCCGAAGAGTCACTTTGATATGGGAGGGACCTGAGAGCGAATGGCGCGCGCACCTTCTCGCGGACGAGTCCTTTTTACATCGCTATGCGCTTTTCTTGGATATTCCTGCAATTACTAGCTACCCTCAAGCGATTTCGTTTCATCTGTCGCCCGAATGATTACTAGTTCTCCTACTCTTTTCTCCTATACACGACAAGGTGTCCACGAGAAGGTGTGCGCGTCATGCGCTCTAGGGCACCGCCCACATCGGAGTGCTTCTTTTCCCTCCCCCAGGGTGAAGAGATCGTTTGAACATTCAAAAAGTAAGAAAAAGGGTTAAAAAAGAGTAACAAAAAGAAGGATGAAGAAGGATATCGCGCAAAAGGCATTCCATAACACTAGCGAACCCGTGAAATACGAGTAAGAAGTAGGCCGACTGGGCAAAAAACATCTAATTTTTTCGGTAAAAATTTCGGTAAATTTCGAGAAAAACTCGGTAAAACGGTAAATCAAAATTTACCGAAAAACACCGGTGAATCCGGAAAATCGGTAAATCGGTAAACGGAAAATGCACACCCCTGGTTCCCACGCCTGCTGGAGCGGAGCGAAGGTTAGAGACAGTGAGAGAGCAGGGGGCAGACGGAGATTGAGGCGTCGCGCGTGTCTCGAATGATGTGAATTGCAGCGTTTTATAGAATGTATCTAGTAGCGCTAACGCATCTTTAATTGTCCTCACCGTAAGCGTGGCACGCGGTTCACCATTTGAATCAATACAAGCTTCTCAGTTTAAGTCCACTCCAACATGAATAATTCTGAGACTATCCTACGCTACCGTATACGCAAATACAAGGCAGGAATTTCTGTACATGCCACAGCTGAGGCCCAACTTTAACCCTCACCGCCCTGGCGCTGCCGCGGGAGATTTCATATTATTTCCCGCGCTCCCGCTCGTGCCGCACGGTGAAAACATTTGTAGCCCATCGCTCATCCCGCACGTGCCGCGCTTACGGTGAGGACCATGAAAGATGCGTGATAGACTAGTCAAGGCTGTACCAAAAGCTTGTGCTTCTGAAAAATATTGAAAGCGATCTGAGGAGTCGGGTGCAGAGAGATTGTCTGTCAGTGTCAATGTTAATTTATAGCTGTCCCACAAGTAGCAGGAGTTTGTCAATGAGGCATCTTGGAAAACTGCTCTGGGCTAACTGAAACCCACGAAATTTTGTTGAAGATAAAACATAAATACTGCCTTTATTGGAACGAAATTCCGGTCTGCACTTGCGGTCAACAGCTGTTGCAGCAAGCAACACGATAACAACTGAGCTGGGACGATGGGACGACTGTCTATACATGATATTTATCACGTGGTCCCAGCTCGATAAACATCGTATGGCGTGCGCAGCGGCGGTTGTCCGCAACTCCGGACCGGAATTTTACTTTATTAAGAACAGTAAATAGCATGTGTAGTCCGCGCCAACGGAAAAAGGCGATTGTGAGGTTGCGTATTTCCACTAAGCATACGTAGGTTACGCCGACGGCAAATCAGTAATTTTCTTCAGAAATTCCGAGAAAAAACATCGGAGACGTTGAAAAATGGCGAGCTTCCCCCACGCACAAAAATTAACAAAATATTTAAATCCCTTCACTATGTATACTTGCAGAACAAACTAGAAAAAACATTTTATGCGCTGTTTCCATTTTTTTTGCTTAAAGGCATCGTACGCGCTGAAAACCACTCACCGTTTTTTGAGTTTGAATCATTGGTTGGGCCCGCTTGAGAACGTGGGTATGAGTTTCTCGGGTCACCGACGCATCATTCGGAAGATATGGGTGACCGAACGCCTCGAATTCCACCAAAAGAGGCCGGCCTTCTTACAGCCATGTGGCATAAAATGAAAAAGAAAGGTTTTCAACAAGCGATATCGCGTAAATGAGTGAAAGTTGTTGTATCATTTGTTGATAAGCCACCTTCTTTTCTCATTTGAGGCCACATGGCTGTCGGAAGGCCGGCCTCTTTTGGTGGAATTCGAGGCATTCAATCACCCATATCTTCCGAATGATGCGTATGACCCGACAAACTCTACCCACGTTCTCAGGCGGGCCCAACCAATGATTCAAACTCAAAAAAAAACGGTGAGTGGTTTTCTGCGCGTACGATGCCTTTAATTTTTCATTTTTCTTAGGGGCTAAAAAAACTAATTGGGGAGGGCCACTTAGAACTCAAGTGAGAAATGAATTGCTTTCAGAAATCGACCTAATTTCATGGAATTTCTAGACGTGGTGGTTGGGAAGAATCATACCGTTTCTCAACGCTTCTGATGTTTTTTCTTCAAAATTCTGGAAAAATGCAACTTCGCCGTCGATTATGGCGCAACTTACGGTGTGCTTAGTGGAAATATGCAACCGCACTACCGCATTTCTCCGTTGCCGTAGACTATATAAATGAAAAACCGAAATTCAATACAGAATCGTACAACTAGCCTCTGGTTCCGAGTCATATTTACTCTGTTCCCTCGAGCGCTTGCGCGGAGCGAGGGTAGAGACAGCGAGGAAGTGTGGTGAGAAGGAGACGCAGCATACGCGCGCCGACGCACGCGATGAACGGAAATAAATTTCACTTGGAAACAGAGGATAGCTCGTCCTCACCTCGATCTTTGAACAACGACGGTCGAGACAAAGCAGATGAGGTGCAGAGATTCAGATATAAATGAACCCCGAGAGTGAGTTTGATGTGCAGGTTTTTTTTTTGATTTAGTCGTCTTGAAATATCCGACTTTTCGAGTGAAGTCGAATTTTGGACTTTTCCGAATATCCGACTAGTGTCGTTCACGGAGCTGAATTCCGGTCCGCATTTGAGGACAACGGCTGTTGCATCACACGATACGATGATAATCGTGCTGGGACCACTTGGTCCCGGCACGATTCACCTTTCTCCCAGCATGGCTACCATCGTGTCGCGTGATGCACCAGCCGTAGTCCGCAATTGCGGACAGGAAATTGGCTCCGAGAATGACTATACTCGGATTTTACCTCCGATAACTACGGCAAAACCTATCTTTTGAATTTCCACACTCCCAATTGTTAATGATTATCTATTCAGAACGAAGTTTGTACTATCTAAAAAAAAACTAATACCATGAGAAGAATGATCATTACAAATGTGGAGAATGAGCATGATGTGTGACGCGTAACTTCCAAGGAATGAACATACCCATAATGAACTAGCTGGATACTTGAAAGCATGAGAAAATAGTCTAGGTAAAAACGAAACTTGCACGCGCTGTGTCGTGACTTCCGTACGACTTTGTCATCTAAAGGCAACCGCCTGGCCTCCCGTCACTGGTCCCGCCGCGATCGCCTATTAAAGGCAGTGTTCACGATCAAAATCGTTTTCCTGTTTTTCCGCCTATCTTGAAAACAGCCCCACGCTGATTCCAATGTTGTCTCTGATATCGTACAAGACCTTCTGGGAACGGAGTTATGGTCCCTCAAAGATTGAGCTATGGAAACATGGTGGACGAGTTGTCCGAGGCTTGTAACTTCCGTCTTTTGCAGCCGATCTATGCGAGCTGACCTGAGTAAAGAGAGAGGTTGAGAATGAAGGGAAGAACGGGGCTAATGATTGAAAACCATCGCTCATCCCACGATCTCGAGCATTCATTTGTTCACGTCGGTGGGCGTGTGATGCGCTTTTGGGGTTTTCAATGCGCTCGAAGTTGCAACTTCGGGCTCTTTTGGGGCCCTTCCTGGCTCGTTTTCATGCGTTCTTTCGACGTTAACGTTACAGAGTGTCCCTCCACTACCCAATCCTGGTGGAATTTCGAAAACTTTTTTCATCGTGAACACTGCCTTTAAAGGAATTGTCATCTTGCAGAAACGCAAAGGGGTCACCCCGGCGGCATGGCAAGTCAGAGCGCCAGTGTCAACACCGCTGCCAACGAGGATGCTGCTCTTCTTGCGTTCGCGTCGCACGCCTGTGACGTCCTGCTTACTGCAGATCATCGTCAGTCTTGCGAGCTGTCCTGCTGGTTCCGCGTACGGAGATCTACCGTGCGGTGGCGTCCTGCCCGCACCTCCTCTGCTCCCGTCATCGCCTGATGGTTGAGCAGGGGCCTGGTCAAGATACTGCCCGTGCGTCCAGCTTTCTCCCATGCCTGGGAGTTCGTCAGGTAGCAGAAGTTCGTCTTGTCCCGTTCTCAGCTGGGCAAGGTCTGCCCCTGACACGTAGGAGGAATCGTATTTTAACATATGTATATATTTGTCACTGCGTTGATTAGTTTAGTTTTAAAGGGTAAACGTATATTTAATACTTGTGTCCTGTTGTGTAGCAATATCATACCACACAGACGGTTTATACTTGATTCGGTGACATAGAGTTCGCGCAATAACTTTAGTCTGATGAATGGACGGGGCTGCGACGGTAGATCACTCCGCACGAATCGAAACCACATTATCCAGTGAGGCCGCCAACCCCGCACGGTCAGCCGCCTAGTTCATGCGTCAGATTAAAATGATAATGGAAACCATATGTCGTGTTTTGTGTACCGCGCAATGGCGGTTGTAGTTGGTTCAGACCTATCCTGAAGTTGGCCCTGGTTTGTGGGTAAGGGCGTGTAAACAACGTAGTGTGCGACCGGAGGCTGTAGGGCCTAACACACATGTAGTATACCTATATGCTCGGTTTCCGCGTGGCAGGCATAAGCAAGGGGCACGCCGTGAGTCCTCTGGTTCATTTGTGTCGGGCTAGCGGCTACTCACACTCCGTGAAAACCGATGCTGCAAGGACGGAAACGCGGACTCCGGGTGTAGTGTAGCACACGTCGCGGCACGCTGACCACACCGTGTAAGTAGGGGAGAAACCCAGGAAGACCGGATAAAAGACCTGTGGGATGACCCAGTAAAGGTATGTGAGACTTACTTACTTGACTTAATCGGTTGGCTTTCGCCTGACGCGGTCATTCCGCATCTTCACCGAGGTGTGCCGTCCTAGTAGTCAGCCGTGTCCATTTTTCACGGTCTTCAGCCACAATTTGAACACATTCCATCCAGCTGTCACTATTCCATTTCCTGCGAAACGAAACATCGCGCCTGAACTGTCTTTCGATGCCGAGTGACTTTAAATCCTCTTTAACCACATCCGTCCAGAACTTTCGCCTACGCCCAGGTGGCCGTTTCCAGACAGGATTTGGAAGCATTTTTAAAGCGTGTTGTACGAGACGATCCGGCGTTCTTCTTAGTATATGCCCGAGCAGTCGAAGTCGACTTTCCATTGCTGCTTGAGATGGCGTTAGGAGATGCTGGCACCTCCCTCGTGTCAAGCGTTGATGTACTGCGTCGATTTCCTTGTAAAGGGCTTCGTTATGGCATACACGCGGCCGGAAATATCCAAGCAAACGCCTAAAAGCTTCCTCTCCGTGCAATCCAACCTTTCCATCTGCGTTTTCGGTAAAGCTGCCCACGTCTCCGATCCGTACATCATGATAGGGCGAATAGCGGATAGGTAGACGCGCAACTTGACTTCCTTCGCGATGGTGGTAGACCACAAACACTTGGTTAGAGAATTGAATGCAGACGTAGCTTTCGCACATCGTTGTCGAATATCGGCTGCATAACTACCATCGTTCTTCAGCAAACAGCCCAAATAACAGAAATCGTCCACCAGTTCGATACGTTGTCCGTCCACACAAACTCCAGTTGAAGGCCTCTGAGAGACCCACATCTGCTTGCATTTGTCGGGACGAAGACGAAGTCCATAGGCTGCGTCATACTTCGAAACGAGGTTCACAATCCTTTGCAGTTTTGCGTTGTTTTCAGCGAATAACACAATGTCGTCGGCGTACTCCAGGTCGACAAGGGAGCGTCCTGATGGTGTTAGGATCACATCCGCAGGAAACTGTTCTGCAACTCTACGCATGATGTCATCAACGGCGAAGTTGAAAAGAAAAGGTCCTGCAACGGCTCCTGCCTTACTCCTGTTTTCACCTCGAAAGCTGACGTAAATCCGACAGGTGTACGAACTGCTGCTGTTGTTCCTTTGTTCATGTCCTCGATTAACCGGAACATACTTTTCCGGGACTCCATCTGCTCGCAGAGCATTGAGCAATCGATCACGATGAGGAGAGTCGAACGCGGCTTCAAAGTCCAGAAAAGCAAGCTGTAATGGCTTCGAAAACCGCTGCCACGATTCAATTACTCTTCTCACGACGAACACTTGGTCGATGGTCGATCTTCCAGGTCGAAAACCGGCTTGCTCATCTCTGGTCGTTCCTTCACGATGTTTGATAAGTCGCTCGAGAATGATACGTTCTAAAACCTTGTACATGACACGAAGTAGAGAGATTCCTCTGTAGTTCTTAGGATCCGTGACGGATAGCTTCTTGTGAAGAGGTACGATGATCGCATGTCTCCACGAATCGGGTATCCTTTCGCTCATCCATATGGCACGGATGGTGTTGGTCATTTCACGAATCCCAGACGGAGGAAGAGCTTTCAGCATTTCAGCAGTGATGTTGTCATCTCCACCTGCCTTTCCATTCTTCATTTTCCGGACACAATCCAAAACTTCAGACTCAGTCGGCGGTTCCTCACTGACATCGTAATGTGCTCTCTGAACATGCGGGAGCTCAGGTACTGATGGCGCTGGACGATCCAGTAGTGAACTGAAGTAATCCTTCCATATTGGCAGCGTCGCATCACCAACTGCAACTCCATTGGTAGTGTTCAAGACAGGAGAACATCTCTTCATCTTCCCGCTATACTGTCGCAGCAACGTGTAGGCTTTCTTCGGATTCTTCTCCTCCCAAGCCTTCTCGAACTCCTTAGATCTACACGTCCACTCGTTCGCGGTCACTTTGAAGCTGCCGACGCATCTTCCTCCTCAGACGCTTCTCCTCCACGAAGTTTCCTGCAGTTCGGAGAGCACATACTCTGTTGTAGGTAGATGTTGTTTCTTCTGAGACGTAGGCGAACTTCTTCTTAGGCTGTACAACCGGGAGTGCCTCTTTCGAAGCGTCCTGGATGCACTTGACAAAAGAATCCGCGTCGCAAAGTTTCTTCTTAGTCCGTACTCCGATGTGAATAGAAACGCGTTGTCGGAAATTCCTTCTGCACTCTTCATCTCTGAGACTTGTCATGTCAATCCTCTGGAGAGGCTGGGCCCCTCGCTTCCTCTTATGAATCCTCGCAGTGAAGTTCAGCAGAACAGGACGGTGATCCGAATCGAATGCGACATCCCACACAGCTCTAGATCTTCGAATGTCCGATACTGGAATATTCCTCGTCAGGACATAGTCAAGCTGTAGTTTCAAAGTTGTCATCTTCCGCTTCCGCTGCTCTTCTGGAGATAGCCGGGTTGGTCCCTGCCACGTAAGCTGATGGCGGCGATGATTCCTCTTGGATGTCGATGCAATAATCAGACCACTGCGTTCACAAAAGTCGACAAGGCGGTAGCCATTGTCCGATGTTTGCTCCACTGGGTAGAACCATTTACCGAGTACTTCGGATTCCTGATCAAGTCCCATCTTCGCATTGGCGTCAATCCCCACGACAACAGCATGTTGACAAGGTATTCTGGCCAGCAACGTATTGAGTTCCTCATAAAACGCATCCTTCGAATTGTCTTCGACGGTTTCAGTGGGCGCATGAGCACTCACTATCCACAGATTGAATCCTCTGTGATCCCGCAGTCGTACGAATGCATTCCGACACGACGTTGAGCCGAACTCCTTGACCATACCATTGAAATCCTTCCACAGCCATTGCACAGCCTCCCACTCTCCTATCGTCAGCGTTACCGCAGTAGATGGTGTACTCTCCGACGCTGACGACAAGTCTATCCTTGAGGCGGGTTTCCTGCAAAGCAGCAAACGGTGCATGGAAATAGCTCAGAAGTCTGGATAGCGCAGTTTTTTGGATATCACTCGACAGCGATCGACAGTTCAGGGTGGCGAAATTGTGGCTTGTGGCCAAAGACTCCATGACTCCCTAGGTACGGATCCTAAGGTGTTATGGACCAGAGGCCTTAGTGTGCCGGACGGCGACACCTTTATGCAATGTGCGGGATACTTTCGCGATATAGTTGTGCACGCTATATCGCTCGAACGTTCCCTGTGTACACTCAAACGTCTGCTGGGTTCAGTAGAAGCAGGGGCACCAACGAGCAGGTACCAACAGACTTGCATACACACCCCCGAGACAACAAAAACAACAGAATCGATCAGAGAGGAGTGGGGTCAACATAGGCCTGGAATGCTCGAAAAGACTGCCACCTCTCAGCCAGCATAATAGCACCGGCGTCCTTAGGGGTCGTTTATACTTCCGCCGCCCAGCGGCGCGACGAAGTGCAATCCTATGACATCGATCGTGCCGCGCCGCGTGATCAATATTACAGAAATGCACTGTGCCGCGCAGCTCGGCGGCGGAAGTATAGACGACTCCTTACTCTTCCTGACTGCGTGTGCAGCAGCTCCTCCTCTGAAAGAATGAGTCGTGAGATTTTTATGCCCTAAGCCAGCCCTGAGCTGATTTCTGATAAATAGCCCCTGGAGGGCTTCCCACCCTCAGAGGAACTGCTGAAAAGGTATTTTGAGGGAAGAAGGGGACCGTCAAGACAACAAAATTTTCGCCAGAGCTTGGTTTGATCAAGGTCCCACTTAACCGCTACAGAAATGCCCTGATTGGATTGATCCGTTTTTAATCGTGGTATACTGTGCTTATCTGGGCCGAATTTCGGTCCGCAATTGCGTCTCGACACGCTTTGCGGCCGCACGCTCCCGAGTCCGAAGAGCTTCCAGGGCCCAACCGCCGATCTGCAGACTCTAGGTGGGTTTCAGAAACTGGAAACTAAAAAAAATGGAGAAAGTTGTATAAAAAAGCCACACTGAGTTGGCTTTGGCGCTGAACACCCGACAGACCCGAGCGCGTGCGGCCGCAAAGCGTGTCGAGACGCAATTGTGGACCGGAATTTGGCCCAGAGATGCACAGTAAATATCCACCAGATCCCGTCCCCTTGTAGGAGAAATGTTGATATTGTAGCTGACAGAGCTCGATTACCCTTAGCAGGCCGGAAAACGCTAATCAAACCGCCATGGCTGCCCTGATGTTTGAAGGGGTGGGATTCACAATAGCGAAATTAAGGATTTGGCTGACATCTTCTGGAGAAGCTGTGGTACGATGTATGACCGTAGGCTTGAATTTATTCGCCGTGCGCACATGAGCCCTTAGGACGTCGCCCTAGTCTCCTACCAGGGGTCCAAAAAATGTGAGAGGGCCGCGACGTGATAGCCCAGGAAATGGGTATTGTTCCTCTGAATAAGATGAGCTACGAAGATGTTTCGCGACTGTGGCGAGTGGCAGGTCGAAACATTGGACTTTGCGATGAAGTCCAAAAAGCGACGTTAGACTCTGATATATGCTGAGCGTACCGGGAGCGACCGCACTGTCGACGCAGGATTGGATGATCTTCGCCACCTCCCTCAGGCCGTTGAAGGCCGCTACCGCCGCTGTGTTAAAGGCAGTCTTCACGATGAATTATGAGTGTTCAGTTTCTTAGAGATTATGATAGGTTTATGACAGTTTCTTAGAGATTACTGTGGCAGCAGCGTCAGACAGATCTGCTAAAAGAGACGAAAAAACACTTTTCCGCCAAAGCAGGATCCCTTGTCTGACGTCACATTTTTGAGAATTTGAAGATTGACCAGAGTGAAAGAATGAAGTCTTTCCGTGTGATAACGTGATCATATCTTATCGACCGACTTATCGAAGTCATTTCTGTTGCTGACCAGCTGTTTACGTGCTAAAGCTTCTTCAAAAAAGAATAGTGTGCGGGGCGAGGTCTCCGGAAAAAGGTGGAGGCTCCGGACTTTGAAGGTGCCTCGTTTGGGCACTTCTAGACTGTTTTTTCGCGTTTTTTCTTCGTGATCGGCTCACCATCCAATACACCGTTACTTCTCTGCGAAAAAAACGCCAACTTTTTCATCGTGAACACTGCCTTTGAGAGCCGCTGTCTGACGATTCCCATTCCGGGACCTAAAATGCTAACAGGTAATAGCATGCCTCTCACGGGCGGGAGACGCCGTCACACAAAAGCAGGAATAAAAACCCCACGCCGCATTGTTGGCGTGTCAGTCGAGTACTTTAGCCCGGGAATTCAAATCACCGAAAAACGCGGGGAATTCGAACCACCACTTTTACCTCCGATAACTACGGCAAAACCTATGTTTTGAATTTCCACACTCCCAAGCGTTGTGCAAAGCTTTGAAAGTGAGTATTAAAGCCCGGAGGGGGGTGCGGAAGTAGATAAGAGCGAAGGCAAAATTGCACTCTAGGAGGGGGCTACCAAACGTAAACAAAGGGGAAAATCTCTTTAAAACCGGAGAACTGGCCGGGAGGATGACGATTTTCTCCATTTATTTATTTATTTATTGAGTACGCCACATAAGGTCAGCGCAATAAACATACATAAAGATAACCTACAGAGATCCTGAACCGGATCAGAGCGAAAACGAATACTATTCTTCCAACGCGGACCTAGAAGCAGAAAAGCCTCTTCCCTGCATCGCGTTTGAAGCACCAAAAAACAGAAGGTACAGGCACCGGCGTAACATCGAGGTTAAGAGAAATGAAAGCTGATCCGGCTCTACAAGTGAAAGAACAGGCTCTGAGATTGCCTTTTGGCGCTAAATATGAAATCTTAATCTTGCTTACCCTAGTCCTTGAACGATTCAGCCTATAAAATCTTGAAATCTTGGTTTTCGCAATGCCAGCTAGTAACTTAAACACCATACAAACATCGTTCAATCGTCGGCGAGATTCTAAAGTGGGAAGTTTCAACTCTCCATTCCTTACACCAGCACTCGGTATTCTGTCATAGGCCAGGGCTTGAGATCGAACATATATTTTCCGTGTGAAATTGTTCTGGATTTTCTCAAGCTGCAGAATATCCTTTCTTTTATGAGGTGAAAAGACAGTCGCTCCACTTTCCAAAATTGGCCTGACGTAAGTTTTGAATGCTCTCAACAGCACATTTCTGTCTCGAATTGACAACGCTTTGAAAATGAGGAAAGTCTTAGAAGAAGCTTTTCTGAACAAGTACTTGTAATGTTCGGAGAAGTCAAGTTTGCTGTTGTAGTGAAAACCCAGGTCTTTAACAGAAGATACGAGATTCAGCACATGCCCATCTAGACTGTAAGTACATGGCAAATCCGACATGCCCAGCCTCATGAACAAAGTCTTTTCGGGAGCCAACGGTAGATTCCATCTATGAGACCAATCAAGAATCCCTTCCAATGCACAAGCCACCATTTTCTGATCTTCTTCGCACTCAACCTTCTTATAAATCTTGATGTCGTCAGCAAACTGTTTGCACTCAACACCACAGCGCTCCAGGAGACCCGGGAGTTCCGAGGTGTATATAGCGAACAGAATTGGTGACAGTACCCCTCCTTGGGGTACCCCGCTCTTGACAGGCTTTATAGATGAAAACGTTGAATTTATCTTCACTTGGAAACTTCTGTCGGAAAGAAAATTTTCTAGCCACTTGATAACCTTTGGATGGAATTTTAGTTTCGAAAATTTATAAAGTATCGTCCATCACTGGAGGAGGGATCGCCGCGACGCTGCTTGGCGGGAAAAATTGCGCGCGGGAAAACGAGGAGAGAGTGGGTATTGATCGCCCAATTTTTCCCGCCAAGCAGCGTCGCGGCGATCCCCCATTCAGTGATGGATGATAGCTTAGAATGATCCACACGATCGAATGCCTTGGAAAAATCGAAATACACCACATCACAACACTTTTTTGAGTCCAAATAATCAGTCCAGTCATTTAAGCATTCAAGCAAGTTTGTTTCCACTGATTTACCTGGGACAAATCCGTGTTGGTTCACCGGGATGATCAAATTTTTCTCAAGATGGACCATAATAGATTTCTTGAGCCCCTTTTCGAATAATCTACACAGTTGTGATGTGATGCTGACCGGCCGATAGTTATCAACACAGCTGGCAGGCTCTTTTTTTAGCAGCGGTGTGACAAAAGAATGTTTCCATCTTGACGGTACTTCCGAACAGCTAATAGACTGATTGAATAGGTAGGTTAACGGACTAGCTATGACGTGGGCGATATTTCTGACGAAAACACAAGGCAAAAAATCTGGCGTGACAGAAAAAGAGGGCGGAATGTTTGTCAGGAACTCGTACGAGGATACCTCATCAAACCATGGAAAAGAACTCATCGCTTGGTCCACGGATGGATCATAAACGGGAAAATAATCGTCTTCTTCTGAGTAGACTTCGGCAAACTTATCCGGCAACAATTCCGCCTTGTCTTTATCCGAGATTGCCACATCACCACCTTTTCTTAACCCAGTTATTCTAACTGAAGTCGACAGCTTCTTTTTCACATACTTAAAAAACCCTTTTTTGTTATTTCTATTAATAATTTTTGTTTCCAGGTTCCTATTGTACTTTTGTAAGCGACGATCAAAATCTCGTGAAAAATTTCGAAAGGTTATCCAGCCCTCTTCACTTCCCGAAGTACTAGCTAGTTTGAACAAACAACTCCTGTGATCAACCATGTTCTGCAGATACAAGGGGAGCACTGACTTCGTAGCCAGAACGCGTTTCCAGGGCACAAAAGAATCAATAGTATGCTGTAACACAGCTAGAAACATTTCATACTTTTCATGAACAGAACCAACCAACTCGAATGAGCCTCTCCAATCTACCGACCAGAGATACTCACAGATGGCCGAATAGTCACACCCCCCGAAATGTCTACAGAACGTTGATCCAGGCTCAGAATAATTAGCAGAAATAGAGAAACTGAGGCTTGAATGATCACTGGACCCCACAGGTGGCTGAGAAGAAACATTGCTCACAAGTGTCGGTTCATTTGACAAAATCAGATCAAGAATATTATTCCCTCTAGTAGGCTCGTTGACAAACTGCCGCAAACCATGATTTCCCACCATATTCAGAAATGTACTTGCCACAGAGGAAGATGGGCAGTCAGAGGAGGAAGATATGTTGTCGGAAGAACGACCCCAACTGATGTCAGGGTAATTGAAATCACCAACAATAACGGATGGATGTGCACACATGATTAAATCACTAATGGCATTCGAAAGCCGCTCGTTGGGAATTGCTAGGCAATTAGGAGCTCTATAAACTGCTATAACCCTCACCGTAGAACAGTCAAAAATAATATCTACCGCCAGTAACTCATAGGCATCAGGAACTGACTCAGAAAGTACTTCCCTATATCCAAAATCGTTTTTGATCAAAATGATTACGCCACCTCCCTGTTTTCTGACTCGGTCACAACGTATTGCATGGAAGTCACTGCATATGCAACAAAGCAAAGTGGATAAAACATGAGCTGATTTCAACCAAGTCTCACAAAAAACATATAAATCATAAAAGTTTCCCAAAACTAAATCAATATGGCTCCCATTCTTCGAAATTGATCTGACATTACTATAGAAAATGGAAAAAGTTTTTGAAGAAGTAGGAGCCGCATTTAGTTTAAAGAATTTTGAGACTGGTTTGACCTTTCAGTGGGAGGCACAACCTGAGAACGGCAAGCAAGCGACCCACCTTCCCTCGCAAAGGAACGAGAGTCCCGAGCTGCTCCACCAGGTTGATCATACTCCTCACCAGAAGGACTTCGAGTAACCTTACCTCGCTTCAATTCAGCAAGCGGAAGAGACTCCCTTAGTGAAAGCCTTCCACCGTAAAAGAAGCGAAGCTTCGGAGCTCGCTGAATAGCCATCTTTTGAAAAACAGATGCAGGGAGAACAATTTTGAGAAGTCGGGACTTCCACGGCTCAGGTTTCCCCAACCTATAAACGGCCACAGGATTGCACTCAATATTCAAGAAATGAAGCAAATTACAAACAATGAGAAAATCATGACGAACACGGTCAGAAACGGACCAATGCTTCTTCTCAGGTAAACCTCGAAGAACAATTGAACGACGGCGTTCTGCTTCGTGGAAGCCCGCTGAACCTTCAGGAGACGATACGGCAATCAACGGCCCAGATTTTGTGCGATCGTCGATCACCTGATCTCTCCTGGGTTCAGACGACTCCTCGAAAAGACCGGAACAAGTACAAGTACACTGACCTTTCAATATAGCATTTTCAGACTCAAGCTTGTTAACCTTGTCCTCAAGTACTCGATTCTTTTGCACAACAACGTCTAATTGCTCAAAAGAACTGCTCAAAACCACTAGTAGATCCTTAAGATGACCGGGCAGCGAGCCATCCTCCATAACACGATCGATCAGAACCGAGACTCCAACTTCATTGAGCGCAGGAACCGTGACCATAATGAACCGGAAACACAGGACAGAAGCACGATGAAAATACGAAATTGATCCAATAGAACCGTCGAAAACAGTTAGACCTTATGCGGCGGCACGATGTGAAAAAATGAGACCCCTGCCGCCGGGGGGAAGCGCAATCAGTCCTTCGACCACGAAACGTCACAAAATAGAAGCCACGCTCCGACGAAGACGATACTAGCAGGCCGTTGAAGTGAAATCACAGAGCAGTCGCAATACAAGCTCGCAGATACCAGGCCGTTCAGCGAAATATAGGTAAGACAATCGTTGGACCAGAGGAGAGAACGTCGGCTGCACACAGCGCCGGATGGTATCGAATGTGGTATCGAATCCATCTCCGAAATCCACCGACCCTGTCTCTAATAAGGGGAAAACAGATTGGAAAGCCACATTGGGAATCCCACGATTCCCCTACTGCCTAAAGTCTAGCTCTAAACAACAAATGAGGAATAAGGTTAGGCGGAGGAACCCACCAGCATAGTTCTTGCGACCACCAAAAACGAGATTCAAGCGAGAAGGCGTCTACGGATTTGGCTCTCTCAGCAGCCAGCCTTAAAATGAAATTCGGACATTTTGCCGTTTCTGCACTGGCAAACATATCAATAATAACACAGTTTCCCAAGAACTTGTTAACTCGCAAAAAATTGAGTCCGCTATACTCCAGTCGTCCAAAGCTCCGAACCTTGATGCAACATCTGCTTCGGAGTTGAGAGATCTTGGGACCCAAACGAATTCTATTTGTACAATACCGCTGCTATCCAAGGGTAAAGAACGGGCGAAAACGCCAAAGTGGGCAGCTAAAGCGTCTTTCAACCGCAACTCGCTTCAAAGTGCTCCGTTTTCAATTTTGAAAACGCCGAAATGTACAGCATGTCGTTCTCCAGTCAATCATAAAAAATATTCCGCGAAATCCGGGAGGAGCATTATTTTCCGAGATGAAATGCATGTTCATCTTGGCAATGCTAGAGATTGAGTACGGTTGTTTTCCGCCGAACTTGTTCATTATCTTGTGAAATCATTATCATATTCATAACCAACTCCACCTTAAAAAGCGGTTACATTAATAAATTTCTTACCCATATTACACACTTGGATAGATTGTGGCACGGTGATCATTTTGGTCTTTTCAAAATTGAAAACCGAGCACTTTGAAACGTGGTGTGATCGAAAGACGCTTTAGTTGCTCACTTTGCCTATTTTTTACCCTTGGATAGTGGCGGTATTGTATGTTCAACTGGTCACAAAGATCAAAGATTTCAGTGGCTATCTTTTGAAGGTTGGGCTTGGAGCTCACTTTTTTAGAATAGAGACCGCTGGCTGATTGTCACAGTGCCATACGCATTCGTGAAAAGTGAGATATCGCAAAAAAGCTCTAAAGCTATATAAAATGGCATACATTTCTCTGAACGTACAGAAAGCGCCCAGAAGGGGAACCCCACCGACTTCCGAATCTGACGCATCGAAAAAAAAAACGCGCAAAGCATTAAACGAAACTCTTGTGGAAGTGCGCATGTCAATTCCTCCAAACTTGTCCTCAAACTCTAGCCAACTGCGAATCTCACCTTTCTCGTCCCTCGTCAGATTCCAGCGAGAAGTCAATGCCGTTGCTTTGCTCTGCTCCTCGGCAATCTCACCAATGATGGCGCGCCACCTTTTCTTCAGATCTGAAGGCAAAACCAAATGCATAGAGGCAATGCTACCCTGCCATTTCAAACGACCTAACAACGATGGGCTTCTATTGCGCAGTAATCTAACCCCCAGCTGCCGGGGTTTCGCCCTTCTTTCAGGGGTTACGTCCCGCACAAATTTGTGCAAGTCTATGACACACGAAATTGTCTAGACGGGTGTCCTTCCACATTTTTCCTCGGCTACAGTGAAGCCGGCTTTAGCGAGATCTGCTCTTACAGCCCTGACCGACTCTTCGCACCGGTGTGCCGAATGACTCCAAATAAATCCATCGTCTAAGTAGACAGCAACGAGCAAGCCTTCGGGCCTCCATTTTCTAAAAAAAGGCTTTAAAAATTTGGTGAACACAAATGGGGCAGGTGAGAGCTCAAAAAGGGAAACCATAAATTCATAGAATTTTTTGACCCAAGAGAATCCGAGAACTTTGGTGAAGTGTTGGTGAATTTTGACGGGATGGTACCGGGATTTGAGGTCAAACGACACCATGAAGCCTCTCTACGGCAGTAGAGGGGCCACCTTAGTCTGATGCTCATTCTTCATTTCAACTCTGGGGAGGAGTTCGTTCAAATCTGATAAATCCAGGATAAGTCGCAGCTTCTTACCTTCTGCCACTGAGAGCGGGTTGATGGGCAGAGTTTTCACGTCTAGGACTTCCTGAATAGCTCTTGACTTCAGGAGACACTCAATATCCCGGCCTACAAAGGAATGATGTTGGATGGCTGAAGCTGCATTATTACGAACGAAACCAAGAGTGTGCTTGCGCTTCTTCTTTAATTGTCGACTCTAACCTATTCCTGCCAAGCGAATCTTCCTTGAAGCTTGAGCACAAATCGCGACACCAAATAGACTCTCACCAACAGAACCAAATATTTCCGGATTCAACCGGTCGACACCTCAAACTTGGGTAATTAAACCTTTTTATTAAATTTAGCACATAAAAAAACCACGAACACAACAAAACATGAAAGAAGCTCGCACGAGAAAACCCGTGAACGATAACCATGGATACAGAAAATATATAAACTACCCAAAATGATCACACGACCCCGAGAAGGAAACGGATGAGGCAACCAAACACGAAAGGCCAATGGCCACCATGGCCAGGAAAATATTCAACGGCCCTTTACGGCCTGACAAGCAATGAAAACAAGGGGTCATACGGCCACCACATCATTTTGGAAGGCCTTACGGCCAGACAGCAATGCGAAAGGCCTTACGGCCAGACAAGCAATGATTAAAGGGCCACAATGGCCAAAAACCATTAAACGGCCTTTTACGGCCAGGAAGCAGCATGGGAAAAAAGGGGCCACACGGCCAGCACATCACTGAGGAAGTCCTTACGGCCAGTCAAGCAATGAGAAAAGGGGCACAGTGGCCGGAAAACCTTTAAACGGCCTTTTACGGCCAGGAAGCAGCAAGGTGAAAAAAGCGGGGCCATACGGCCAGCACACCACTACGGAAGGCCTTACGGCCAGGCGAGCAATGAGAAAACGGCCAGCATGGCAAGGATGGTAGAAAAATCGACACAGTGTGTGCCTTCGGTTGACGACGAGGAAAATGAATGGTGTGTGGTTGAGTCGGACACGATGATGATGGTTCGCGCCAGAACTTTCGCTGTGGGACCCGGTGGTGGATTGGGGCGCGCTTACCAGCTGAGTACCCCTGCTTTGCTTCTCCCCCTTCATTGTTTGTGCATTGTGCGTGTTTTTCGTGTGTGAATCATCTGTTCGCAAGGTTTTCGTGCAGATATATGTACCTAGGCTGTGTCATAACAGGTGTTGAATAGATATTCAACACAAAGAGAGGGCTGCACTATGCAATTTGGAAAAAACCGTGCAGAATTACTGATTTTACGAAATTTGAAAAGTTCAAAAACAGCCAGAATTCTTTCTAAAAATGAATCATGACCGCAAGAAACCCACTTTCGGTTAGTTATCGATCTGCACTACAGTGCGTATCATAATTACTCAGGCAAACTCAATTGTCGACAGCAGATTTCTGGGGTGTCGCCACAGAGCACATCAGCTGAGGACACCAAAAAAAAGGGCGACTCAGGCGCGAGAGAAGCTGGTATCAAGCCGAAAGGTTCAGCTGTAGACCTCCTATCGCCGGGTTAGGAGACGATGGCATGACCTAACTGAAGCCCCAAAAGGTTCGCTGTCGACCTGATACCGCCGGATTTATGAGTTTTGCTGTAGACATCCCATCGTCGGGTTTTTATTAACAGGGTGGCCTATTGGGTGTATTCAACTAGTGAGACGAACACATGACAGCCACGCGTAGGACTCGGTTCTATCGCTTTAGTATTACTGATATGTTCTAATTATTAGGCCGTTAGGCCCCGGTCAGAGTTGGTGCTATTTGCATCTGTTTCCCCTGCACCCCACACCGCACCCCCAACACCCTTTCGCACCCCCAACACCCCCAACACCCACCCGGTCGATACGTATGTTTAAAATGATGGAGTGAGGTTGAGAAAATCACTCGGTGCATCCAACTAGATATGACGATGATTACGTGGCCAACAGGATTGCACCTGTTCAGAGAAATAGTATAGGAGAGTATGGTGAAGTAACGGAGGTAGCAGTAAGGTTAGCTTTCTAGTGATTCGCAATGTTTTATCATAGGCCCGCCCACCCGGTGATTTTCTCATCCGCCGTCATCCACGTATTGCATGGATATCGACCGCGTCGGATACACTGAGTGATTTTCTCAACTTCACTCCATCATTTTGAACATACGTATCGACCGGGGTGCGGGGGTGTTGGGTGCGTGTAGGGGGTGCGGGGGGTGTTGGGAGGTGCGGGGGAGATACACCGAGTGATTTTCTCAGCTTCACCTCACCATGTTGTTCACACGTATCGACCGAGTGGGTGTTGGGGGGTGCGGGGGGGGATACACCGAGTGATTTTTGCATCCCACCAATGCATTCTGTGTGTATCGACCGGGCTGGAGACGTCGGCTCATCCAACTATGACCGGGGCCTTAGGAAGGAAGAGCAACCAATGAACATTCAAGAATTTCCTTGCCCGTATGTGATCTTCCAATGAAATGTTTGTTAGTGGTATCACTCTTTTTCCGAAACAGCTGTTATATATCGGTGAGCCTGTGTTTTCACCGATATAACTAAGCTCTGGTACAGCCGTAGTGACCTGTTGATTTCGATTATCACCGGCAGCGGAGCGGTGGGCCTCGGTGAAATATAACTAGTGATAAAGAGGTTTCGACGAAAAAGCCACCGCTCCGAGTTGTGATAACCGAAAACATGAGTTCACTTGGAATGGAACAGAGTCTACATCTGTAGAAGCAATGAAAACAGATGAACATGTGAGAGTGGAAACAGAAACCCACCGACCAATCTCGGTTATTTCGAAAAAATGAGTGATAACACAATCAGACTACAGTATGTTACGAAGAGTCAGCAACCTCACCAGGTCCTACTTCCATTGTTGTAGACTATACATTCTAGCAGCCCGAAAAACTGGACCTTCTGCGTATTTTACATCGAAGTGTAGATGAGGCTTTGGACCGGTAATCTTTGAACGCCCCTCGTTCTCTTACTTCCATCCATCAGACCTGCTTGAGATTATGGTATATTCGAACTGTGTTAGGGCTGGATTAAGGTACTGGGACGGTTTTATTGATTTTTTCCAATCTGATGGATTTCGCTTTTTCGGAGGTTCGTTCCCAATTGTGGTCCATTCTTTTCGAAAACCGCTGAAAACTGTAAAAGTCGAACTTCTGAAACAGATATTGATAATTAGCAAAACGAGTTTAGTAGTATAAGACTCTGCATAATGATCAATTTTGAACTTGTTCACCTCACAGGTTTGGTCACCTTCCACAGTGGAAGATGATGAGATTATTGAAAATGTGCAGAAGCGATACTCTAGACGTGTGTTCACCAAAGTATTCCCAAACAAAGAAATTCCAGATTATGCAGTTCGTTTGGATATGCTAGGGCTCTGAGAAGGACTGAAAGCTTAGGATTCTTCGAGAAAGTTGAAAATTTTTTAATCGCGGAAACTGTCAAAGTTCAAAATGAAGATGGTCTACCAATTTAACCTTATTGTATGTAGCATTCATACGATGCTAACTTGCCACCAACTCAAAAGCACTGGGCTCTCGAAAATCGAAGTTTTTGCAAAATGATTTGGAAGTAAACTCCAAATACCGTGCGGTACCGATCGCCACAAGGGCATGAAATGATGATACCAGTTGCATTGCTATATCAGACCGACCGACTCAAACTCTCAAATGAGAATTGCAGAGTGTTTTATGGCTCTGTGGCTATCGGTACCGCACTCTCGTCTTGTTGATTCAGATAACTCGGATAATCGGATAATTTGGAATTTCTCGTAACGCAAATTCTTACCCACTACGAAATTCGCACTCTCATGCCATATACAATACCGGCCATAACTTCTGTCCCAAAGCGCGTCGGCGACGCGAAATCGCGTCGAAAACGCCGTTTTCGTTCAGAGTGGACTTTTTGAGAACCTGAAAAAACCATATGATTTCTCTCGATGAGGAGATTGCGATTATATGTTCGAACTTGAGAAAAACTCAAGTCTTCACATAGCTATGGCCTATTTTCCCTAAAAGGAGTCAAAGTCTTTGTGAGTGGTTACTTTCTGAATCTGAAAACACTGATCGCTTCCTCCCGTCGTCCTGATTCCAAAAATCTTTTCAAGTTCAGAAAAATGTTACTTCTTGACCTAGTTATGGCATCTTTCGCCCACCCAAAGAGTATGAATGCTCTATCAACGGCGAAACTTGAACGTGAGCATCACCAGTATATTTGTGTCGTAATTCTGACTTCTAAGCTGTCTCTGTACCTGCAAAAGTGTGAGATTTGACTCTTAATCTTCCTTAGTTTTATATGAACTCGGTTTTGGCGATGGTCTCCCTTCAATTTCTCGGTTCTCCGCGCTCTCCACGCTATTGCTCTTCTCTCTCTGACGCACTCCCGCTGCCTGTACTGCCTCGCTTGAAGACAGTCCCCCGAAACCGAATAGAATTCGAGGAACGGAGACGGACTGGAGAGTCAGTGTTATGAAAGCCCGGTATCTGAAAGACCAAAGGTCGAAATGGGAGAGGAGTAAACATCATGGGTGTTCTCTGAGATATTGCTATAGCGAGACGGAGCGCTGGTCGACTCAGAAAAGAAAGCAGTTATCTGAACAGGTGGTCCGTATTGAATCAGCATCAAGAGACAATCGGAACAGGAGTTAGCGTTATGGGTGGTTTGTCCCTGGTTTACTAAACCCTATTCTCACACTACGGTGAGTAATTCAGTGGCTATAGACCACCCAGCCAGCGCGCGCGGTCGCGGCGCGCACAGCATTGATTCATTTCCCACTCATCATTGAGCACTCTTCCGGGAATGCGGATGTAAAAGCATGTCATAAAAGAAAACTATCGCATCCTCGTTTAATGAGAAAAATGCATTTTCACCTAGTTGAGAAAAATCCTGTCGTGTTTGCTGTTAGCTGTTAGTGTTGCTGTTGCTGTTGCTGTTAGTGTTTGTCGTGAAATCGTGTTAGCTCAATTCAAAGAGAAATATCCGACGGTGCCATTCTGAAAATTCTCTGTCGTCGGTCAGTGATTCCGCGGCTATAGACCACTCAGAACTTTTGAAACAGGTTGTTAACACGCTAAAAGCCACTTCGTTCGGTGCAAACACGTTATTCGCGTCTTGGTATGGTGCAAACGAGCTTTCTCAGTGTAGACGACCCAGGAAGCACCGAGCAAGCAGCCTTACTGGGGGTTTTCGAAGCGTTCCAGCAGCTTATTGTACGGTGTTAACCAGCTCACTGACACTTCGTTCCGTGCAAGCCTCCTTATCGTGGATCGGTAGGGTGCGAACCAGCTTCGGTTCCGTGCAATCAGCCTTAGGCACGTAAGGCACCGTGCAAGCATCCTATGGAAGTTGCCGAACCGTTCCAGCAGCTTTGCACGAAGTTGACACGCTATCTTGCAGGTGCGACTCGGCTCTACAGCAATGCCTGCTCATCGATTCGTCTTTTTTTGCTTCGTTCATTAGCAGTCGTGCGGTTTCCTTTTCATTTCTCCCTCTCTGATGTTAATGTTTTCAGAATGTTTAATGCCCTTTTTTGGCCTGATATAGCATAACATATAGCAAAATAGGCGAGTTGAACACAAAACTCAGATGTCAAGCTTTAAAAATTTTAAAAACATCAAAATCACATCTTCCAAGGCCTCAGCTTGAAGGCAGGGTTGGGGCAGAATTTCGATTTTGAGATTTCCCGCTGAATCGGTGCTCTTGCTTCAGGTAGTCCCGAGGAACATGGGGAAACTGCGTGAAAACCGGTCTTCTTCAAGTTATTCCAGCAGCTTCCGCCAACCGCTGTGTCAGACAAGCCAGAAAAATGTGGCCATCGTCCATTTTTTGGCGGTCGTCCACGCATTCTTCAAAACTGCAATGTAAATATCAGTCATTCCAGCCATCATTGACTTTGAGGCTGTTTTCTCCAGAACTAAGGACTCAGAGATCGTGAAACGTTCAGACGATGTTCAGCTAGGCCAGCCCAATCTATTTAACCCAAACTTCGGTAGTGTCAAAATTTGACCGGACCTTGCCTTTAAAGGCAGTGTTCACGATAATCTTCGATTTTGATATTAATCGCTAAATCGATTGTTTGGTCACCGGGTAGAACTGAAATGAGGAAGAAGTTGAGAAAAAAAACGTCCCAGAAGCGCACCAAATCCTTCACTCTCACCCCGTTGCTCCGTTCTCTCCTTCGGACCCTAAATAATTCTGCTTTGCCTGAAATATTCTTCCTTGATTAACCCCTTTTTTCACCGGTGACAACCACCGTGAACATGTTCATCCAATCGGACAACTGGTCATTCCATAGTAATAAAGGAGAGTGGTGTTCGTCCGTCTCCGTCCGTCCGTCTGTCTCCGTCTTCCGTCCGTCTGTCCCCGTCTGCGTCTCGTCCGTCTGTGTCTGTTCCGTTCGTCGTCTGTTCGTTCCGTCTGTTCGTCCGTCCGTCTGTCGTTCGTTCGTCCGTCCGTCCGTCGTGTCCGTCCGTCCGTCTGTCTGTCTGTCTGTCTGTCTGTCCGTGTTCGTGTCGTCTGTTCGTCTGTCGTCGTCTGTCCGTCCGTTCGTTCGTCTGGGTTCGTCTGTCCGTCGTTCGTCCGTCGTTCGTCTGTTCGTCTGTTCGTCGTCGTCTGTTCGTCTGTCTGTCTGTCTGTCTGTTCTGTCTGTCCGTTCGACTGTCTGCCCGTCTGTCCGTCTGTCTGTCTGTTCGTCCGCCGTCCGTTCGTCTGTCTGTCGTTCGTCGTCTGTCTGTCTGTCTGTTCGTCTGTCTGTCTGTCTGTCTGTTCCGTTCCGTCTGTCTGTCTGTCTGTTCGTTCGTCTGCGTCCGTCTGTCGTTCGTCTGTCTGTCTGTCTGTCTGTCCGTCGTCCGTCTGTTCGTCTGTCTGTCCGTCGTCGTCCGTCGTCGTCTGTCTGTCTGTCTGTCTGTCTGTCCGTTCCGTCTGTCTGTCCGTCTGTCTGTCCGTCTGTCCGTCTGTCTGTCCGTCCGTCCGTCCGTCCGTCTGTCCGTCCGTCCGTCGTCTGTCTGTCTGTCTGTCAGTTTACGGTGTGCGCTCTGTAATTGCAGACTTTTGTGTTTTACAAGGTTTACGCCCAAAAGAACCGAACGGGACGTCGAAGAAAGTGAGCGGTACACCAGCGGCAGTGCGCCGAACGCCGAAGAAGTTGTACGGGACCCATGCAAGAGTGCACCGTACGCCATAGAAATTGTGCGGGACCCATGTGAGAGTGCGCCGGACGCAATAGAAAGTGTACGGAATCCATTCAGGAGTGCGCCGGACACCATAGAAAGTGTGCGGGACCCATGCTTGAGTGCGCCGGACACCATAGAAAGTGTGCGGGACCCATGTAAGAGGGCGCCGAACGCCACAGAAAGTGTGCGGGACCCATGTAGGAGTGCGCCAGTAGAAAGTGTGCGCGACCTCAGGAGGAGTGCTCTGGACGCCGTAGAAAGTGTGCGGTACAACGTAGCAATACGCAGGACGCCGCAGAAAGAAGAATGTCTTCGAAACGAGCTCGAGAACGGTAATTTACAGGATTTGCCGCACTTCGGATTGATTTTGTGTGCTTGCACAACTGAACCAGATTTATTGCTTTTCTCGCTATAATTTGCCGCTGTCCGCCTTTCCATGTGTCAACATGCGCGGCAGGCAACCTTTATGTCTACAACAAAACATATTGGGGCAAAATTATTCCTGAGCCGATTCTATGTATGCAGAGACAACTTTCCGCCCGGGGCGGAAATTCGGGGGTCTGGGGCGAAGCCCCAGCCAGCCGTCAGGCGGGCGGAGCCCGCTGGACGGCTGGTCCATGTTAAAGAATAGTGTCACTGAAATACGACGTTTTGATGCGTTTCTCACCGTTTCTCCGTAATTTTGATAAGACTTGGACGCCAACGTATTGTTTTGAGTGCAACACTCGGGAACGAAGGTCATCGCGAACATTGCCTTTAAAGGCACAATCCGAACTCAGAACTGTTATTCAGTTTTTCTGCTCAGTTTAGAGAGAATTCCGCGCTGATCACATTATTGTTTCTAGATTCGCTCAGAACCCACTACGAACCGAGTTATGGTCCCTCAAAGATTGTAAATTGGAACGGTGAGAATTTCGTGGACGAGTTTTCTCGGTCCTGTTTTCCCTCGTCGCTCGCAGCCATCGCACTGGAGCAGACCACACTGTAAAAATAGACCGATAACAAATGGAAGAACCTATATTTTGATCAAATTCATGGCGCGTCTTGTCCCTATTGAGACCGAAACCTCTGAAGTGGGTGGAGCGAATTCTGATTCTCGGGGGGGGGGGGGAGGCGGAAGGAATGGTAGCTCGATTTTGTTCGCCTATTCGGAGGAGTTCAGACTTAGCGTTTTGCAGGGTTGCTACACCCACCGGCTGGACCATAACATCAAATTTTGCCGACGAGTTTGGACTGTGCCTCTAAATGGATTTAATGCCGATTTGTGCTTAACAGATCATACCCATTATCGACTGATTGTTGCTGTGCCTACACAGTTTATGTGTGAATAGCTGAGGACTGCGGACCGCGGTGTCGGTGGTGTGATGGTAACACTCTCGCTCGGAAACGTGCAATGCAGGCTCGAGTCAGGCTACGGCGCGAGGGGTGATACAACGCAACATTGGTCCGACCCCTCAACCGAATCAAGCGATTTGCTTAGCCCGCCCCCTGTGAAAAAGTGATGGCTACGACAGGGGGGGGGGGAGGTCCTCACTTCGTAAATTTTTACAGTGAACGAATTTCTTAGATCAAGACTACATCAAGACCTAATAATGCAATGAATGAATGTTTTCCACGGAAGCAGAGAAAAACAACTCTCCTGCGACAATGACACCAAATGTTTGTTCAATGGCTAAACATTCATTAGTGCCCTGAGGGCAAATAGGTGCGGTGTCGGGCATGAAAACCACATCAAGTCATTGGCGGTTTAGATTTTTTGGTTTAGATAAAAACGCACTCGAAATTTCATGGACGCAGCTTAAAGCCGAACAGCGCTACTTAGGAAGGGTCCATGAAAAAATCGATAGCTGTGAAGTATTTACGAGTATTTAACGAAATTTGAATAACGGAGTTTCGCGTTGCTACAACGTGCGGAAAACCTGGTCACGGATCTGAGTAATCAATTTCAATCTTTCAACCGGTTAACAACGGTCTTTGAATACCCATTTTTAGGTGTGATACAATCGATTGTATTACACCTAAAAATTTGTCTTCAAAGAACGTTTTTAACCGGCTAAAAGAATGCAATTGATTACTCGGGTCCGTGAATAGTTTTTCCGTACGTTGTAGCAACGCGAAACTCCCTAATTCAAATTTCGTTAAAGCCTCGAGTCCTGTCTGATACCTGAGTTCTGCGTTCGACTCAGCTACCTTAAAGGCAGTGTCCACGATAAAAACCGTGTCTGATTTTTTGGTGGAGATCGGCAGCTGCAGGGCCTAGCGCAAACCTAACGTTGAAAAAACTAAGAAAAGTGAGTTTGGAACGGTCCCCTACGGCCCCAAAGTTGGACACCCGTTAGCCCGTCACACCCAGATGCACTTTCCACGCCCACCCTCGTGAACAAATGAATGCTCGAGATTGAGAGATGAGCGATGGTTTCCGATCAATAGCCCCGTTCTTCCCTTCATTCTCAACCTCTCTCTTTACTCAGGTCAGCTCGCATACATCGGCTGCGAAGGACGGAAGTTACAAGCCTCGGACAACTTGTCCACCATTTTCCCTAGCTCAATTTTTGAGGGACCATAACTCCGTTCCTAGAAGGTCTTGTGCGATTCCAAAAACATCATTGGAACCAGCATGGGACCGTCTTCAAGATAGGCGGAAAAGCAGAAAAACGATTCTTATCGTAAACACTGTCTTCAAGATATCTCCTTAATTAATTCTCCCCCCAGTAAGACAGTTGTTATTGCGAGTTTTCTGAGATAAACATATGGGAAATCGATGTTGTTACATGATTCATAGAGTGGGTAAAAGGCGAACTTCATTTATCTTCATGTATCTGCGGTTATGATCAAGGTAGAATTTGACTCATAGACAGTATAAGGTAGCGGTTCCGTGGTATTCGAATTCGAAAAGCATTGGTAGTCGAAATACTAATCATCGCATTTTTTATGCGCTGCTAGCACAAGGTATTTCAACTATCCTCTTTTCGATGGACGTACCATGAGGTTTCCCTCGCTACATCTGCATAAGGTGAGATTCCGCTCTCTTCGCTCATGATTCCGCATGCTTTGGCGCGTGGTTCTCATTCAACCCCTTCCGCCTATCGTATGGTTCCGCTTGCTTGGTATTAACCTCCGCTTGTTTAGCGTTAGCTTCTGTTTGCTTCCCATTAACTTCCGCTCGCTCAGTGTTAGTTTCAACTTGCTTCGCGTTTGCTTCCGCTCGCTTCGGTGCATGGTTCCACTCGTTCCCCTGTCTGATGTAAGATTCTTCTTGCTCAGCGTTAGCTTCTACCTTCTTCGCGTTTGCTTCCGCTCGCTTTGGTGCATGGTTCTACTCGTTCCCCTACCTAACGTAAGGTTTTGCTTGCTTGGCGTTAGCTTCTGCTTGCTTCGCGTGTTAGCTTCTGCTTGCTTCGCATTCGGTACGGGGACAATCCGTTACTAGCGGATTGCGTGTTAACACCTTGTTTCAAAAGTTCTGAGCACCCAGCCAGCGCGCGAGGCTGCGGCGCGCGCAGCATTTATTCGTTTCCCCGGAAAAGGGTGTGACTCATCTTTCTGCACTCTTCGGCCATCATTCAGTACCAGTAAAGTATCAAATCCACGTTTTATTAGCAAAAATCACAACTGTACCAAGGTAGAAAAAATACTTCAACAGACATAACAAAATCCGCTGAAGTTTGTGAGAAAACTAGAAGAAATGATCTACGAAGATCAAACGGACAAGCTGGACACAGCACTGGATGACCGCGTGAAGTCCGCGGATAAAGTGCAATTCATGCAGAAGGTGAGATTGAAAATTTTATATGGATTTCCTTGTATGCATTCCCGGAAGATTGCTCAATGATGATTCACACAATTCGCGTGGGAAATGAATCAATGCTGTGCGCGCCGCGACCGCGCGCGCTGGCTGGGTGGTCTATAGCCACTGAATTACTCACCGTAGTGTGAGAATAGGATTTAGTAAACCAGGGACAAACCACCCATAACGCTAAATCCTGTTCCGATTGTCTCTTGATGCTGATTCAATGCGGACCACCTGTTCAGATAACTGCTTTCTTTTCTGAGTCTGAGTCGACCAGCGTTCCGTCTCGCTATAGCAATATCTCAGAGAACACCCATGATGTTTACTCCTCTCCCATTACGACCTTTGGTCTTTCAGATACCGGGCTTTCATAACACTGACTCTCCAGTCCGTCTCCGTTCCTCGAATTCTATTCGGTTTTGGGGGACTGTCTTCGAGCGAGGCAGTACAGGTAGCGAGGAGTGCGTCAGAGAGAGAAGAGCAATAGCGTGGAGAGCGCGGAGAACCAAGAAATTGAAGGGAGACCATCGCCAAAACCGAGTTCATATAAAACTAAGAAAGATTAAGAGTCAAATCTCACACTTTTGCAGGTACAGAGACAGCTTAGAAGTCAGAATTACGACACAAATATACTGGTGATGCTCACGTTCAAGTTTCGCCGTTGATAGAGCATTCCTACTCTTTGGGTGGGCGAAGTATGCCATAACTAGGTCAAGAGGTAACATTTTTCTGAACTTGAAAAGATTTTTGGAATCAGGACGACAAGAGGAAGCGATCAGTATTTTCAGATTCAGAAAGTAACCACTCACAAAGATTTTGACTCCTTTTAGGGAGAATAGGCCATAACTATGTGAAGACTTGAGTTTTTCTCAAGTTCGAACATATAGTCGCAATCTACTCATAGAGAGGCATCGAATGGTTTTTTCAGGTTCTCAAAAAGTCCACTCCGAACGAAAACGGCGTTTTCGACGCGATTTCGCGTCGCCGACGCGCTTTGGGACAGAAGTTATGGCCGGTATTGTAGATCGCGTTTTATCGAAAAATTACATAATACATGCTATCCATTTCTAAAGAAACAGAAAATACGATTTTGCGATCATCCAAAATCATCCGGATAACAACTATAGTACTTGGGGTTTCCAGTAGCATCAAATGGATGAACGGTATGGGCAGGCTTTGGAATAGAATATAATCATTCATCCTTGAAAAATTTTGAGAGGCCTTGTTCGAAATCTCTCTCTCTTTTTATTCGAAACATTCAATCGGTGACCTGAAAAATACCTCATTCCAATATATTCTTCCATTCGGTAATTTCAAAAAATCTATAGCTGAAAAATTCATTCACCCTGATTCTCCAAATTATTCATTCGAGATGTTAAAAAATACGATATTCGAATCATTACGTCATTCATTATTCATTCAAAACCTGACATCGAATGCCAACATCTGTTAACTACAGCGTCAATCTTAGTACAAATATTCCAACAATCGGACATTTCAGCTGCCCGAAAACACTAAATTTTTCGATCTCGCGAATAAACTGAGTACTCAAGAGTCGAAAAGGTAGGAAACACCGAGTAAGTCGAAGTCTAAAATCGTGACAGAATCAAACTGAAAAAAGTCTCTAATCGCCCAAATACATCTACATACTGGCAAATAAAAATCCAAACAATGATAAAATTTTTGAGCACTTGGAGATATCTCGGAACATTACCCCAGCAATGATTCTATGCATTCTGAAGTCTAGTACGAGTGTCATTAGCCAAAGGCCACGTGCTTCACGAATGAAAGGCAAGGAAATAAAGACAAAAGTAGATTTTTCAATTGTTCAACCGAATGAATATTTCGTCTAGCATCTGGAGAATCGGGCCATCAATGTTCACTTGCGATAGGATGTGTTGCCCTAACAATCTGCCGTGAACCTGCTATCGACAGGTTGATTGCAGGTCAATAACAGGTAAACGTTTTTCTCCCGAAAGAACCTGCTATCGCTGGATTGCTTGAGAAAGGGACGGGTCAACCTGCTGTAGACATTTGAGATTGCCTGAGTATAGCAACACACTCAAAGCTCTGATATCAATGTCCACGCAAACGTTCATCAGGCGGCACTGTCACCATTCAACTCCGCGTAATCAAAAACCTTCGTTCACAAAATTTTACAGAAAACCATCAGGGAATAAGATCTATTCTGTATATAACTTTTAAAGTCTTTGTATCATAATTATAGCAACACTTTCTATTGGAAACAGTCCCTTGCTCATTTCTCAGAATGTTCTTCGTTTCGAATATGATATGGATGAAGGTATGTAAGCTCTGGTACATCCCTAGTGACCTGTTGATTTCGATTATCACCAGCAGCGGAGCGTTGGGCCGCGGTGAAATATAACTAGTGATAAGGAGGTTTCGACGAAAAAGCCACCGCTCCGCGCTGTGATAACCGAGAACATGAGTTCGCTTGGAATGAAACACAGTCTAATATCAGCGTATTTCTATCATGTCAAACGGATCCGTTCTCTATGCGGTTGAAAACGTTCAGATTTTTGCCCTGGACAAGGCTAGTCTAAGTATCACGAGAATAGCGGAGCAACACTATCGCCACTTCACAGCTGTCTACCGATTTCTGCATGATCCTGAGTCACGTCGTTCAAAGAAAGGCACTGCTAGGCCCACTAAATTGTCTGCTCCTAAGGAACGTCGGGAAGGATGGTTCGTGTCCAACATACTACTACTCATTCTGTTACCCCCTCGTGCGGTCGACTCTAATTAGCTCTCCATCCGCACTCCACCTCATCACTCAACAACCTCACCATCCACCCAGCTCAAGTCTGAACAAGTACGAGCTGCCTTCACCTCTCCAACCGCCAGTATCCCCTCCCCTACCGACTCGTCACTCGTAAGACTGCTCCCCTTTCCTACCTACTCAAGTCGTCTCAGAACTCGTCAATCCGCTACATATTCCTACTACAACTGCTTCATCACACTCAGTCGACCCACGCTCTCCTGTTCAACGAGCGGCAGGCCTTTCGTCTCGAATCCTCTGCTCTTAGAACCACACGACTGAAAATGGAAACACCTCGCTGCTGTCAACGTCAACGTGCTCATCACACTATGCCGCCGAGTCTCAAGCCCTACGCCTACTGCGATAGAAAACGATGCGAAGCTACTGCTGGAAGACAAATCGCTACCACTTCATCTTCGCACTGTCATGGCGGCGCTACTAGAAGATAGAAAGCAACTGATTACTGTACTCTGTCGAAACCGTGAGTTAGAGAGTGAAATGATGTCACTGAGGGCGGAGAATGAGCTACTCAAAAATCCCACAATACCAAAACTTTTCATGTGGATGCTCTTTCTCATCCTTCCAGTGACTCCATTATCATTTCGAATACAACTCCACCATCATTATCACAGCCTGTTTCGTTTGAGAAAAAGGAGCGCAGCCGCTCAGTAGTTGTTATTGGTTTGCCTGAGAGTCACTCTAGATTGTCCACTGCACGTGCTTGGGATGGTTATTTGTCTGTACATCGAATTCTCGATTTTCTACAAATCCAGTGCTTACCGATTTCAGTTTTCCAAATCCAGTGCTCACCGATTTCAGTTTATGGGTCGTTTTAATTTAACGTTTCCCAGGCTTGTGGAAATCGTGCTCCCCTCGTCTTACTTTGCCAGTCATGTAATACGTTCTGCTCATAATCTCAAGCGCTTTTCGATTCCTAAACTTTTCATTAGGGCCTCCCTTACTAGGGAGGAAAGGAATCAAGCTCGCGCTGAGAGATTAGCAAAACGTAACGGATCACACAGCCAATCCCAATCGACATCCACAAACTCGACCCAGTCTACTACTGCCCATAACAGATCTCCCATGTATTCTCCTGAGTCACCTCATCATTCTTGTGAGCATGTTGTTCCGCTCAATTCCAACATCTTATCTGAACCGTCTCATAGGAATATGATTGAAAATAGCATGATTTCCTCTCAACATGGTCAACCAAATGGCAATCAGGGAAACTAACCGAGGCTCCTCGGTCTGACGTATCCTTTCTGAAATGTTTTTATGCGAATATCAGATCTCTTCCTAGGAATAGCGTTTATGTAAACAAAGTCTTGAGTACTCACTATGACATTTTGATTTTTTCTGAGACTTGGCTTAAAACTAACCATACTATTGCTTCTTTACTGACGGATCTGCATAACGAATACGACGTGTGGCGTTGCGATAGGCCGAAGAAAACTGGTGGTGGAGTCATAATTTTGATTCACAATAGGCTTGCAAGTACTGTTACCCATTCTGCATCTGTCGTTAATGCATACGAATTGATTGCAGTTGACATACTGCAAAACGTGTCCGCTGTCAGAGTTATAGGTGTTTACAAAACCCCTAATTGCAATGCTGAGGCACACAACCAACTTACAGGGCTACTAAGCGATCTAGTCTCATGTGAATCTCCAGCCATTATCATAGGTGATTTTAACATGCCAGGTATCGACTGGTGCTCCAAAGATATTAGAAGCCCAGGAGAGTTTTCTTCTTTCTTAGAGATGCTCAATTCTCACGGATTAGCCCAATTCGTACTTGAACCCACTAGAGGCACAAATATTTTGGACCTTCTTTTATCAAACGATCCTTCACTTGTTAGCGATGTATCAGTTGTTGACCCTGTCGGGCTTAGTGACCATAACAGCATTGTTTTCAAGATACGTTGTTTTGTCGAGATGCCAATTCCTGTATACTTGCAAGATTACTCAAAATGTGATTACAAGGAAATTTGCGAACAACTCAGTCGAATACATTGGCTAGACTTATTTAATTCATTGACAACACTCAATGAAAGATATGAGCTGTTCCTAGGAATACTTCATGATGCAATATCTATTTTTGTTCCATGGAAATTGAGTAACTCACATAGGTTCCGTTACCTACCACCCTAATTAGAAAATATGTTGCAACATCGCGTCCACTTATTCCATCTCGCCAAAAATACTGGACTATGGGACAGTTATAGAAGGTATACAGCTTCTTTTATGACCAAGCTCCGCAAATTCAATAGAAATGTCGAGAAGAGAGTAATTGAAACGGGTAACAAAACGCTTTCTATAGGTTGATAAATGAACGGCTCTCCACTTCTTATCGTATCGTAAGCTTAGAGAAAGACCAACGGATTGTATTCAGGGAACCTGAAAAAGCGAATTTGCTGGCAGAGGAGTTTTTGAAGTCGTTTGTTGAAGACAACCACACCCTACCTAACTTCAACGTAACCGTTGATCATCCTATGGACACCTACCCTATTTTCACACCAACCCAGGTTTACGAAGCCATTCTCAAGTGTCCGAAATCCTATTCGTGGACCCCAGATAACGTTTCATTTAGTTTCATTCAAAACACTGCGCACGTAATTGCGGGCCCTTTAACCTACATCTTTAACCAATCGCTGATGCATGCCGAGGTCCCCTTGATATGGAAGCACAGCTTTGTCAATCCAATCCTCAAAAAGCCACCGTTAAACAGATGCGAAAACTACAGACCGGGGAGCATAACGTCCAACCTTTGTCGACTCTTTGACAGACTACTTAAACCTCATCTCGAATATCATCTTGAAAAGAATGCTTTAATCCCCCAAGAGCAACATGGGTTTATCAAAGGAAGATTAACAGAATCCAACCTGCTTGAAAGTTTGAATGATTGGACTCTGATGCTAGATGAAAAGCGTAGTTGTGACATCATATATTTTGACTTCCAGAAAGCATTCGATCGTGTAAATCATGAAAAATTAATTCATAAATTCAAATTATTGAAGTTCCACCCTACAGTAGTCCGATGGATCTCAAATTTTCTTGAAGGTCGAACATTTCAAGTCCGAGTTGGGAAAAGTTTCTCTGAAGCTTTCCCCATCTCGAGCGGCGTACCACAGGGAAGTGTCTTGTCGCCACTTCTATTCATCGTTTACATAGCAGATCTTCCATCCCAATTACAGATGGATGGAATTAAATGTAAAATCTATGCAGACGATGTTAAAATCTATCGAGAAATATCTTCATTGGTGGACATTGCTCTGGTACAAGGTGCCATAGACAGAATGACACTTTGGTGCAAAAAATGGCAGTTAGGTTTACCGCCAACAAAAAGTGTACATATGAGAATCGGATTTTTTGAAAACTATAATGTTTACAATATCGACGGGTCACCAATTGTTCACGCTAAAAAAGTGAAGGATCTCGGATTTACTTACAATGACAAACTTGATTTTTCAGAACATTTGGCTACAATATCAAGAAACGCCCTGGGAAGAACATTTCAAATTTTCAAAGGATTAGCTACTAAGAACAAGGAGACTCTCCTTCTAGCTTACACCACCTACATTCGACCGCTAGTTGAGTCGGGAACCTCGGTTTTCAATCCATCTCAGAAGAAAGATATAGAGCTTCTAGAGAAAATACAAAATAATTTCTCTCGGAAGATCTTTATTAGGACTGGGATGGCGACTTACTCTACAACGCCTAGTGCGCAAAGGAGGAATGTTTGTCTTGGCATCCCTTCATTAGAAACCCGACGGGCAATGTTTGACGTATGCATGGTGCACAAGATACTCAATGGTGTAATTAAAGTGAAAGTGAACAGCTTTTTCACCTGGCTTCCATCGATCACTATTGGTGGGAGTAATAAGATAACCTTTCACAGGGCCAAAACCTCTTTGCGATCTAGATTCTTTACGAACCGCGCAGGCTCGATATACTTGAAGCTCAACAAAATGCGAGACATCGCCGCTCACACTCAAACTTTTCAAACGCAAATTCGCCGCCAAGTTATTGAAGCCGTAGTATACCGTATACGTTCCCTCCTTTCCCTTTCATGTCGTCTCGGAAATCATCATTTATCATTCAACTATTCGTATGGCTCTTACTGTACTCTTTTTAGTCTTATTTGTCTTATTTATGTGTGTTTGTGTGTATATTTATGTGTATATGACGTTTGCCTTAAGTGACGTAATAAACAAAACAAAACAAAACAAATGTCGGTTGATCCGGTTCGAGCCGAACTTTCTACGTCGGTATCCAGACTTTCCATATGGAAGGCGATCAGTCGCAACCCCATTATAGAGCATTCTCGTATGCGTCTAGGACCGCACCTCACAGCACTGCCTAAGGCCACACAGCTTCAGTGCGCTGAGAGGAACATGAGGACTGACTGGTCTAAGATGAGCTGAACTTGTTCTCAAGCTTCATCTAGGTAAACATTGTGTTCAGGGGGTCTTTTTGGAAAAGAAGAAGTTCAAGTTGGATGGACTTGGCGGGTACGCACACCTTTGGCGAGATCTCCGCAAGGAACCGGGTAATTCGCCAAGCGGTTTTTCGGTGGAGGCAGTCGCACGGTAAGGTGTGGTTTCGTTGCTGGCGATGTGCTCCAGATAGCCTTCGATTCCTCTAGAGGGAATTCTGCGGAGTACCATGCAGTGTTGTGAACAGGACTGTTACCGTTCCTTGCTCGGTTCCAGCAAAATTAGCTCACCTTCCAGTAAGACGATGCCGACATCCACACGTGTCGCTCAACTAGAACCTGGTTTGAACAGTATGGGCTCTCCGTTATGACTTGGCCAGCGTTCTCACTTGACGTTGGCACAATGGAAAACCTACCAGGAATCCCGCTTCGCCACATTTATTGTGAAGGTAGGACGTGCGACTCACTGGAGCACCTCGAGAGAGCTTTAATCGTTGCCTGGAGCAACTTGGACGTGGAAGTGCTTAGACGACTGTTGAACTCAATGCTAAATTTGAGTTCTAAAGATCAGTTCTTAACAAGGCGGATCGATAAACCATTGAAAAGTCGTTACAAGTTAGTATTTCCGAAAAAGAAGAATAACGATTGAATACTGGAAGTGTTGCTATAGTTATGTATGATACAAGGAACTCAAAAGTTGCATACAGATTAGATCTTATTTCTTGAAGATTTCTGGTAAAATTCAAAGAACAAAGGTTTTTGGGTACGCGGAGTCGAATGGTGATAGTGATGGTTAATGAAAGATTGCGTGGACATTGATATCAGAGCTTTGAGTGTGTTACTATAATTATGATATGCACTGTAGTTGGCAAAGTGGCCGAAACGGCCACATTCGTTACGCATCTGCCGTGGCCTTGCTCTTTCAAGAAGGATCCTGTTGTATCGCGTCGGGAACTGAGCCAGTTGGCGCACATACTTTTGATAAGGGGCCAACTGAATGTCGATTTGGGGAGCGAGTGCCCTCGTCGCTCCTCCATTACGAAGTTGGCCGGTGGGAACGAGCGTAAAGTCATGTTTTGACTGCATCGCTGCTGTTTCTCATCGCAGCGATTTTGCACCCGCTGTTTCGTAGACACTGATCTTGTCATGTGAAAGGGTCAACGTTCACTAGAATAAACGTGTCACTCGGTGGCAATCGCTAAATCGCTGCCATAATGGCCGCGTTGGAGCGATGATCAGCGATCATTGAGGATCGCTGCTCCAGCAGCGAAGCAGTAAAACATAGGATTTCGTCGCCGCGACCCAGCGATGTTGGACGTTGGCCACGAAGCGATCCTAAAGGGAGTGGTCACTATGAAAAACGGTTTGAAAAAAACTAAAAAAATCAGCCTAGATCGAAAACATCTGAAAAACTATGAAGATAGCGCGGTGAAAAACGGGCTAGAATTAGAGTGTCTAGGGCCCAAAGATGCCAGTTCGTGCACACGTGCACAGCGCCTCTCGAAAAGATCGCCGTCTAATGCCGAGCAGTCAAAAATAATAGACATTCAAAGAAGTAAATGCTAATTTACCTAATAAAATAGTTCAACAATGAAAGCAAACACTTCCGTTAATGTTTTTGACTAGATGAGTCAATGTTCATCAATTGAAATTCAATTTCAAGCCAGCTGATGTTCTTGATTTTAGAGGTCATCGATGCCGATGATGTGGAGTGGGCTCGTCCACCATCAGAGGACAAGAAAGTTCAGGCTTCAAATTTGGTCCAATTCAGCGGTTTTTTCGCGCTTTTTTCCAATGTATCCCACTACTCGAAACCGAGAAAAGGGTTTAGAGGGAAAAAGAAGACAAGCATATTTGATCGCGACCACTGCCTTTAATTGGAGCGCGATGAAAAAGGAACAGTTATCCCTCGTATAGCCGCAGCGACCACCTGTAGTCAAAACATGGCTTAAGGCGAACTTATCTCCCAGTGAGCTGCCCTGGATTGTGCTTTTTTCGCATATTCTTCCTTCTTTTCCTTTATAAAAGGCGCAAGGGTGGGATTGGAGGACTTCAGAGCCCTAGCCTTCTTATAATTGTCGAAGTAATCCCAGACTGTGGGATCTTTCTCGGCAACCACTAACAATCCGCTGATTGAGAAGCAAAACCGCTTTGAGAAGACTCGTTTTGACATCTTGCTGCTACGACGCTGATTGGGCTATTGGCAAAATGATCCTTAGCACGTTCGAATTGAACTCATACTGCCTCTGCAAGTTTGGCTTCGAAAATGTCGGCTTCGTTGACGAGGATCCTATATCCGTAGATGTTGTGAGCGACACTTCCGACGACTGCTTCTCTTGGGCACGAACGATAAGTTCTTCCAGTTCTTTCGAAATTGATAGAGTACCGTTGCCCGCTTTCGCGAATTCTCTGAGGAACGGCTTCGCATAGCCGCCGCACGCCGTCACACATAAGCCAGAATGAAAACCCCACGCCGCACCGTGGGCGTGTCACTTGGTTACTGTAGCCCGGGAATTCAAATCACCGAAAAACGCGGGAAAATGCACCATTGCACTTCTGCGAATATCTGACTTTCCGGCTATAGTCGAGCTTTGGACTTCTTCGAATATAAGACTTTAAAATAGAAAATCAGCTTGGTGCTATCGCAGCGGGGGGGTGGGCGCTGTGGTATTTAAAACACTTGGCCACGCCCATTTTTCGTGCCGCAACGACTCCTGATTTGGTGCTATCATAGCGGGGGACACTACTGTATCGCACTTGGTCACGCCCATTTTCCGTCCCGCAATGGCTCTCCTGATTTTGGCAGGGGAGGGAAACCCTGTATATGTAGGCGCTCAAATTTAGTGCGGCACGGAAAAATGGGCGTGGCCAAGTGCATCGCTCATAGTGCCACTACCCGCTATGATAGCACCCCTGATTTTGGCTGGGAGGGAAACCCGGGTAGGTTGTCAAATTCGGCGCGGCACGATAAAATGGGCGTGGCCGCGTGTATCACGTCATAATGCGCCCCCCCCGGTCAGATAGCACCGTCAGCTTTTTCATCCGACTGAAACAGTCGGATTCCTATCCGGTTATTAGGTATCCTCTGTTTCCGCGTGTGATTTATTTCCGTTCGTCGCGTGCTCCTGCGTGCGTACGCTGCGTCTCCTTCTTCCCACAATTTCTCGCTGGTTTAATTACCCAAGTTTGAGGTATCACGCTTTTGAAAGATGCAACAGAAGCAGAAGGAAGAACTGGCCAGAATGGTTGATCAAGCCGTGAAAGACGCTATGGGTGGTCTGGCGGAGCTGATCGCGAAGGCGATCTCTGATGCTCTTCAACCTGTGCTCCGAACGTTCTGCGATGCTATGGCCGAGATCGCGGCGATGAAGAGTGGGACTCCTCCACCTACTGCCGTCGGTGACCAGCGTTCGAGTGGTGTCCCGGCGGCTAATTCACAGTTGAAGAATTCTAACGGGTGTTAATGAGGAACCCGAGCTCCAACCGCGTGATAGAAAGCAGGCCGATGTAGAAACTGTATCAGCGATCTTGGACCTGCTCCAAGTTGATGCAGTACCTACCCATGTCTACCGCATGGGAGTGTACGATGAGAGCAAGCGCCGACCGATCAAAGTGGCATTTAGTAATCAACACGATGCCATCCAATCACTCCGCACCAGGGGTGTGCGGAAATTTTTTAAAAATTTTCAGAAAACAGAAAACAGAAAATTGAGTTTGTCAGAAAACAGAAATCAGAAAACAGAAAGGCCAAAACGCCCAGAAAACAGAAATCAGAAAACAGAAAATTTTCAGAAAAAAAACTCATTGCATTTTAACTTTTTTTCAAGAGGAAAGAGAGTGTAATTTTGAACGTCTTTGCTATATCTGTAATACAATATCTACGAGACTACACAAATAACTAGTAAGACATTGATAGTAGCGATGACACGTCAATGACAGGTAGATCATCATTGAAGGCACTCACTCTGAGAGTTTTAGGCGAGAAATAGCCCACCAGGCCACCAACATGCGACGCGGCCTTTCCCGGCTCGCAGAGCAGCCACCTTGGCGTTCTGCAGTTGGGCGGGGCCTTCTGGTGCTAGGCTGGGTCCAAGAACCGCAAACTTGGGTAGTTGAACCGAGGTGTTGACATCCAAATCATGCATCAGGAATGCGTCGTGTACAGTTCAACTCCGTATTGCCGTTCAGTCCGCAAAGTGTACGCCGATTGCGGAAGCGTGCTGCGGCGCGGTTGCGAGTATCCTCAGACAGGTACATAGGGTTACCCGGGCGGTTTTTGCCTTTGGTGCCCAGGTGATCTCTCATCCCTGTCTAGGATACTCGCAACCGCGCCGCAGCACGCTTCGGCAATCAGCGCGCACTTTGCGGACTGAGAGGCAATGCGGAGTGGAACTGTACATCCCCTGGAGAGCACTATTTGGCGTCCACTTCGCGGCGAACATTTTTGGCGGTCATTTCTAGGCTATTAGGCGGCAACCAGCTACTTCCGACCATTTTCCGGCTATCACGCAGAAAGCAGGCGCTATTGATCTGGTGGATTTCTCAGAGAACGCCAGTATGTTAGCACAGTAGAGGTTGCATCCTCGTTGTCAGCAGCTAACAGCGGCAGTTGTTACTGATATCGAGGGGTTCAACCTCAGCAAGTGTTTGAATCATATACCGCTGTCAACAGCACCTGCTGCTGACAGCGAAAATTTGCACTCGATCATTGCCCTGGGATGCAACCCCTATTGTGCCGAAAAACTGAATAGGTGAGCAGGGTTTGCGATAAAATCAGTTGCTGAGTTCTATTTATGAGAATGCAGGTTTCACCATCACAAAAGTGAGAAAATGGAAGGTTACAGGAGAAACGCGCAAAAACAGCTTAGAACAGGTAATTGGTGGGTGGGCGCACGCCCCAACTAACACGACTCATATAATTACTGATTTCTTTTCGTTTAGCAACCTATTCATGCTTTGCAGGAAGCGGCAAATGCAGCGCAATATCAGTAGAAAAATGAGAAATGAGATGTTTGATACCGTTACCGAGCATTTGATTTCTCATTTTCCTCTTGATAATTCGCGGCATTTGCCGCTTCGCAAAAGTATAAAATAGGGTGTAACAGCAAGGCGGAAAACGGCAAAACAAACATACATAGAAATTTAATTAATTGTGGGCAAGGTGACAACCAGCAATGTTTTGTTTCTGAGCGTTTTCCCTCTAAGTTTTCACCTAGTTTCAGTTTTGTAATGATCATGTCTACCTTCTCATGAGGATACCATAACAACCGTTCCTTATGGTGAACCCTACCTTTAGCAGCAATCGCACAATTAAACACAATTGAGAGCGAAACCACATAAACGACTAAACAACCCGCACTGTCCAACAGACCTGGTTTTCGTTAATTTTTGCTGATTTTTTTCTGATTTTTGCAAGTTTTTCAGAAAACAGAAATCAGAAAACAGAAAGGCCAAAACGGCCAGAAAACAGAAATCAGAAAACAGAAAACAGAAATTTCCGCACACCCCTGCTCCGCACCAGCCACAATCTAAAGTCCAAGGACGGAGCTTACAGCCGTGTTTATGTTAGGCCCTTTTACTCTTCTGAACTACGCGCTAAATTACGAGACGATCGCAAGGTCGACGACACCGCCGTCATTTATCGTGGCCAAGTGATGAGCAAGAGTGCCATCCCAAAAAAGGGGGAGGCTGAGCCGTCGGTGGAGGTCAACACTGCTTCATCGCAGTGTTCTCCACCTCCCCGGGCGGCTCACCCCCCCCCCCTTCCCGGTACTCTCCTTCGCTTGACATGTGAAATGACGGGGAGTCCGGACCGCCCTCAAAAGCTAATAAGTCCATGAACTGTATTTATTTCAACGCTCGCTCGATCAGAAATAAACTTGACTCTTTACACGCTTTACTCGAATTCTCATCTCCCGATGTTTTCGTTATATGCGAGACATGGCTCACTGAGGGCGACCCGGATGCTCCAATAGCGCCATCCCATTCCTATGTAGTCTATAGATGTGATCGTGTATCGGGTACTGACGGTGGTGGAGTAGCGGTTATTGTGAAGAAGTGTATTAAAATTGTAGATTTTGGGCACAGATCGTTCAATTTCCATTGTGAGCTTATATTTATCGATGTTGTTTCGGAATTAGGTTCCTGCTTTTGTTTAATTGCAGCCTACCGAAGGCCTGCAACGAGTAGCCAAGATTCAATCGAAATGCTTGAGACTATAGCAGACTGGTGTACTGGGCAGTGCCCTTCAATAGGTGTTGGTGATTTCAACTATCCATTTTCTCCTGACGACTCTGGTATGTGTTTTACTGCTTCCTTTAAACATTTCCTCATCAATTCTGGTTTGTCTTGTTTGAATTCCGATCCCACGCACGGGAAGTACGTGCTCGACTTGCTCCTGTGTAATGACCTCACTTTGATCTCTGAATGGGAACTTCAACCAATTTTTTCCACGAGTGATCACTGTAGCATAACCTTCGAAACTGAGTTTGAAGCCAACGTTAACCAGACAACAAAAAAATTGGATTTCCGCAGGGCAATTTGGGACCATGTCTATCCTTATGTATTGGATATGGATTGGGATACATGCTTTTCGGACTGCCTGAGCATTAATGAAATGTATGAAGCCTTTGTCTCATACGTTCACTTCGTAATAGAAAAATGCGTCCCCCTTTAAAAAGGCGGCCATAAGTCCAAAAACTTCCCACCGCATTTGCAAATATTGGCTGCTAGGAAGCATTTCCTATGGCGAGATCGCTTTAAACTGGGTGGACGGGCGGCCTTAAATAAATGCGCAAAGGACTTTGAGAGGGAATGCAGACGCTTTGCGAAAAACCGTGAAAAACGGCTTATTTGTTCTGGTAACCGTAAAAATTTTTCAAGTATATGAATACTAGGGTGAAGACTCGTAAGGGTATTTCCGCATTGAAAAGCGAGTCAGGTGAAATCATCGCTGATGATCAACAAAGTGCGAGGCCTTCGCAAATTATTTTTCAAAGGTTTTTGTTCAGGATAACGGTACCGCTCTTCCATCTCCCAAACGATGCCCGCATATTTTACGATCCATCACCATTAACTGCGAATTGATTGCGCCTGCAATTAAGAAATTGAGGGACAAAATCTCTCTTACTCCAGATTCTTTACCTTCTTATTTTATGAATAGAGCCTCCGTTGGATTATGTTACCCCCTCTAGTGTTAGTCTAACCTCCTCGGTCTGTAAAGTCCTCGAGATTATTGTCAAAGACTGTATCCTTTCCCACCTAACATCAAATAAGCTTCTCAATCCCGCCCAGTATGGTTTCCTGCCTGGCAAGTCAACATTGTCCCAGTTGTTATCCTCGTTTCATGACTGGTGTTCGGCACTTAACGAAAACTGCCAGACTGATGTAGTCTATATAGATTATGCAAAGGCTTTTGACACTGTATGTCATCACAAGTTGTTAATTAAACTCGAAAGTTACGGTATTTGCGCTGATATTTGGAATTGGCTAAAGTCCCTGATCACCAGTGGTGTTCCTCAGGGTAGTTATCTGGGTCCATTGTTGTTTCTTATCTACATAAACGACGCTCCGGATGGTGTATCAAGTTCTTGTAAGCTCTATGCGGACGACCTCAAGATCTATCGGCCTCTTAATGAGCCTGCAGTTGACTTTTATGAGCTTCAATGTGACCTCGATCGACTAGCCGAGTGGTCGAAAGTGTGGCAGCTACAATTATCAGAAGAAAAATGCAGCTTGCTGCATATTAACTTTCGTCATGAATGCCCCCTACGTTTAAACGGTGTGAAGCTTCCTGTGCACGAGGTTATCAGGGACCTAGGTGTTCTCATTAATTCGAATCTTAGCCGGAATTCCCATTGCAGAGAAATCTCCAAAAAAAGCTACCTCGGTGGCTAACTGTATTTTGAGATCCATGAAACATCCCTGTCTTGTTCACTACAAGAAAGCATTCACCGTTTACTGCCGACCCCTACTGGAGTACTGTACTCAGGTTTGGTCACCTTCCACAGTGGAAGATGATGAGATCATTGAAAATGTGCAAAAACGATACTCTAGACGTGTGTTCACCAAAGTATTCCCAAACAGAGAAGTTCCAGATTATGCAGCTCGTTTGGATATGCTAGGGTTAAATACCCTACGATATCACAGAGCTGAATTTGATTTGCATGTGTGCTATGAAATCGTGCATGGTTTTTGCGACATTCACTTTGACAGCCTTTTCGTGTTTACTCGACACCATGGCCGTTCTCGCAAATATGGATTCCAACTTGAACGGAAATTCAGCTCTAAAGGCAGCATATTGAATTCCTTTGCGTTCAGGGTTGTCAGAACTTGGAACAATTTGCCGGCAGCAAACCCCTGAATCCGGAAACTTTTCGGTCTTTCGAAGTAGACTATCCAAGTACGATCTCAGGTCATTACACGGAACGAGTGAGCGTCCACTCTGATTAAAAGGATATTACTGTTAAAGGCAGTGTTCACGATGAAAATTGTTTTTCTGTTTTCCCGCCTATCTTGAAAACGGCCCCACGCTGATTCCAATGATGTCTCTGAAATCGTACAATACCTTCTGGGAATGGAGTTATGGCCCCTCAAAAATTGAGCTAGGGAAAATGGTGGACGAGTTGTCCGAGGCTTGTAACTTGCGTCTTTGCAGCCGATCTATGCGAGCTAACCTGAGTGAAGAGAGAAGTTGAGAATGAAGGGAAGAACGGGGCTAATGATTGGAAATCATCGCTCATCTCACGATCTTGAGCATTCATTTGTTTACGTCGGTGGGCGTGTGATGCGCTTTGAGGTTTACCTTGCGCTCCGAAATGGCAACTTCAGGCTCTTTGGAGCTTTTCCTGGCTCGTTTTCATGCGTTCTTTCGACGTCAACTTTACATTGTGCCCCTCCACTACCCATTCCTAGTGGAAACTGAAACACATTTTTTATCGTGAACACTGCCTTTAATCTAATGAGACGGGTTTTTCCAGCTTGTTGTGCTTTTCTTTGTCCCAGAAGCGGTGGCCTCAAGTATCTTGAGACAAGATGTCATTCGAATGGTAAAAAATTTCCTCTGCAAAAAAATCCGTATTTTGTCCCCTTCTCACTTCTGCCATTGTTATGCATCTTTTATTTACTTTAACAAAGAATCTCATTCACATACGTGTATATGCATGTTTCTTTATTTTCACAATAAAGTCGTTGAATGAAAAGCTCTCTCTACCCTCGCTCCGCACAAGCGCGCGAGGGAGCAGAGTAAGGGGTCGTTTATACTTCCGCCTCGGCGCGGCGCGGCGAGATGCAATACAGCCATATCGATCAAGCGGCGCCGCGTGGCGGCGCCGCGAGGCGTTTAGAGTTTTTCTGCTCAAAATCTTTTAACGGTGCCGCACGCGGCCGCCGCCTAGGTGCTGCCGCGCCGCCCGAGGAAAGCAGGCGGCGCGGCGGCCGCGTGCGATCCTCATTGACATGTATGCTTCTTTTGCTGTTATTTCATATACATTCTCAATTTTGTTCTCCTGATTAATCTCTAAAATTCCTTTCAAGGTCCTGGGCGTTGTTTAGAGTGGGCTGGGTTGTGAAAAGTTCATTTTTTTAGCTTTTGAAATCATTTTTCTGAAGCGAAATCGTTTTTGAAGACTCTATCCGCCTTCGGGTGCTGTGTTATGGTACGAAAAAAATATAGATGTTTCTTTTGCACAAGAAATCACTCATTACAATCGGCCTTGTGTTATATCAGAGCTAGTCCAGGCTGTGTTTAACGTCATTCTTCGACGTCGCCTCGTAAATTCGACGCAGCCCGATTTTACATCCAGGTGGCGCGATGTTTCAAGCGGCGCGGCGCGCCGCGGAGCTCCATTTATTGCCGCGCCGCTCCGCGGCGGAAATATAAACGACCCCTAAATCTGGCTCGGAACCAGGGGCGGCATTAAGTATCTCGAAAGCGCGCGCTTGTTCTAGCGCAAACGCGCTATGAGGGGCAGTATCATGTTTCATGCTGGCGCGCGCTAGTTTTGGCGCAAACGCGCTTTGGCTGACTTGACGGCCAGCCCAAACGCGCTATCGCAAGCCTTAACGCGCTATGAATAGCCCAACCGCGCTTGGGCAAGCGCAAACGCGCTATCGTGGCGCTGTTTGCTATCAGGTATCCGTCAAGCGCCCTACCGGAGGCATCCAATTCCTTTAGAAATCGCGCTACGGCTAGCGCTCTTCATGTACCGCGCCACCAGTGGCGCGGGAATGAATGCTCATCATTTTCCGATTCGAAAAATCATTTCCGTCATTCAAAAGCTTATTACCTTTCTACATGCACTGGGAAAAATTATCGGTGCTATCCTATTCCCTAATTTTGGCAAACTTTAAAGTATTTCGCTGGTCCGGCTCATTACTAGTGATTTGTTATAAATACTTAGTAGAACAAAAGTGAAACAATCAGTTCTCTTCAACGATATTATCGAAGAATTGTCAGATTTCAATGTAATGTAGTAATAATGGGGCCAAAATAGTAATTTCGAAGAGCTGTACTCATAAGGCTTGACTGACATAAATTAAACCACCAAGTCAGCTCGATTGAAGGATTTTCGTTCGTTACATCTCGACTTTTCCCTCGTTTCCGAGATTAGGGTTTTATAGATTCTTGTAATCTCCCGGCTTTTATCTATCCAAGGTCGAAATAAATTTGTCCTGCAATAACTTGGAAAACGCGGCGAACTATAAAGTACAGTTGTACAATTTCGAAAAAAATGTCGAACGAACGAAAATTGAATTTTTTTCGTTCGAAATAGCTTCGAACGACCGAAATTTGAAAAAAATTCGTTCGACAAAATTTCGAACGGACGGGATTTGAAAAAAATTTCGTTCGACGAAATTTCAAACGATCGGAATTTGAAAAATATTCGTTTGACGAAATTTCGAACGAACGGAATCTGAAAAAAATTTCGCTCGACGAATTTTTGAACGAACGAAAACGAACGGAAAAATTTTCGGAAAATCTTATTCGAAAATTTCGTTCATGTACAACTATACTATAAAGAGATGGATTGGTAAAGTTTGATGGTTCGAATTTTGGGATGCACCGGCAAGCATCACGGTAGATCGCGGCAGAATCACTGCATTGAAGCATTTTCGCCTATCCGAAACAGCTTGATTTTGACGAAATCCAAGCAATACCCTTATTATACCGCGAATCTACTGGGAATCTGTTGCTTCGGCTCAGTTCATGTAGCGAGGCGGCAGGTGCTAGTAGGTTATTGGGAGAATTGTGGCAATTCTCCTCAGTATGTGTGCTCACGCAATACGCACGTTTCGGCGGGATCGCCGTCTTCAGAGCCTGAAAGGAACAAATCAGAAATGTGCTTATTCGGCCAAATGTCGACTAAACCTTACTAAAATTCGAGAGAAGTTCTTTCAAAACGTGGTCAATAACAGAGAAACTAGGAAGTTACCGCACCTTGCCAGGAAACTCGCTAGAGGACCAGCAGCATAGAACGGTTGGCGGATGGCGGAGCACAGATCGAAACCGCTACCTCTCGACGTTAGAATGCGAGTCTGAGGTAGGGCTTGAGCTCTCCAGCTATATATAGGCACTCCCCCTTCCGATTGATTTTTGGGTCGCTCGCCTGGATCCAAAATGCCTCCAGTGTTTTTCTAGCAGGGGTATCGGTTTCCCGCTCAATTATCTCGACCTCGACATGGTAATTATCGCCGTTGTGGGCGTTAACACGGTGACACCCCAGAACTGTTGATACCCGCAGCTTATCCTTGCCGTCTAAGTGCTCTTTTATTCTAACCCAGAGCGGCCGCGAAGTCTCACCAATATATTGCTCGCCGCACAGCTGGCACGAGATCCTGTAGACCACACCGCATGCAGTGCAATCTCCCTCTCTACCAGTTGGGCAGACCACACAATTGGGAGTTGTGCAAATGCGGTCATATAGACGGTTTCGGATGAGGCGGTTTTTGAGGTTATTTGGAGGGATGTCAGCAATGGCGACAGATCTTTCCAGACCGCCTTTGCGTAGGCATTTTCGAAGTGATTTGCTCACTTCATCCGAAATTAAGGGCATTTTTATGGGAATTTCGCCATCAACTGCTGATTCCTGCTCTTCGCGGCGTGCGGCTGAGCCTCTGGATCTGCGCAGAACCATACTGGGGGCGGATATCCGTTAAGTGCAGCAATTTCTCGCGCCATTTGAACAGATTCTTTTTGCTCGTTTTCTCCGGTACACACACAGTTCGCCGTTCGATACATATTTTTAACAACCGCCCTTTTTGTTTGTGAGGGGTGTGCTGATTGGTAATGAACAATTATGTTTTTGTTACTTTGTTTGCGATACCATTTTGTGGCGAAAATGCCCCCCCGAAAATTTTATTTGGACATTTAGGAAAGGAAGCCAGTCTACCACCGGTTTTTCCCGGGTAAATTTAAAATTTTCCGACTGATTGTTGATAAGTTCAAAACACTGGTCCATTTCCTCTTGGGTGGGGCAGACGACAAAGCAGTCGTCTATGTACCTACAGTATAGCATTGGGAGCCGTGCCAGCACCGGAGATTCGATTTTACCCATAAATGCTATGGCAAGCGTGGGAGCTAGGCGCTGTCCCATGGCCAGCCCTCTGACCTGACTAAAGTATTGTCTTGACCATCTGAAAATGTTGCGTTTAAGGCACTCATGGAGAAGTGTCATAAGCTGCGCAATCGTTAACCCGAACATGTTAATGGAGCCTTGGTGTTGGGTAAGAAGCTCGAAAACGGCCTCCATAGCATGGTCATTACTGACATTGGTGTAGAGGGCGGTGGCGTCAAAAGACTCCATTATGCACGGGTTTGCGGGTTGAATGCTGCGGAGATGGTCAAGGAATGCGCAGGTGTTTGGGAGGTGGGCCGGAATGTGGTCTAGTAGTTGTTTTAAAATGTTGTTGATGAACCAGGCAATACGATCAGTGGGACCACCCACGCAGCTGATGATGGGCCTGACTTTTATGGAAATGGGGCTGACGGTGGCCAGATCCTCCTCCGCTGAGAACTTGTGAGTCTTTACGAGAAGGTACAAAACAGGGCAAGTTGGGGGGTCAATTTTAAGGCGAGTGATGAGAGACGGGCTCAAATCTGCTGATTTTCCAACTTTAATCCACTCCCTGTTGAGTCTACGATACTGTGCTTGAAATTCTCTGGCAGTGGAGGGACGGTAAAGAGAGATATCCTGCAGGTGTTGCTCCGTTATAGCCTTGTCCAGCTGGTTAGGGATTATGACGAATTCCCCTCCTTTATCGCTGACGGGAAGGCGTATAGCCTTAGACTCCACCAACTCCCGAGTTTCTCTGAGACCACAGACCTGAGCATGAGAAAGATTTGACGAGATCTTCTGCTTGCGAGCGCGGTCAAAAAGTTTGAAAACCTCGTCGGCGAAAATGCGAAAAGTGATATCAGGGCCGAGGTTGGGGTCCTGTTGTTTGAAAAAAGTGTTAAGGAAAGGAATCTGGGGTTAAGCTCTGACTGGCGCAGAAATTGTCGCATTGCCTATGTTGGCTCTATAGCGCAGCCGGTCTTGGAGCCCGTGAAGACTACAGATTACCTTGCGCATGGTGACGGTAGAAATAGGTTGAGATGGCGAGAAACTGGGACCCATTGCCAGAATTGAACGAGCGTTCTCGGAAAGGTGGAAATCGCCTAATACCGTAACTCGAGACTGAGTAGACATAGGCTCCAATCCTGTAACGTTCATTTTGTGACCATCAGGGTTCCGTGAAGACACGGCACTCAAAGTCTCCCTCTCTTGGCCACGCGATGTACTCAAAAGTCTCTCGAATTTAGCTAGTAAAGTTCGTTTTACATTAGACCGAATAGAGTCACAGATCGTTTTCGATCCGTCCACTATTCTCTGCCAGACACGCCCATCCAAATATTTAACACAATGTGATTCCTTACATACACACTTATTCAACATCGAAAACAAATGATCTCTTCTTTGCCGAAGTGTCATGTGTAGTAGTCGCAATTCGATTTGGCGTATCTGGCGATCGTTGTTTCCACTGCCGCATAGAGTTTCTCTGTTATTGACCACGTTTTGAAAGAACTTCTCTCGAATTTTAGTAAGGTTTAGTCGACATTTGGCCGAATAAGCACATTTCTGATTTGTTCCTTTCAGGCTCTGAAGACGGCGATCCCGCCGAAACGTGCGTAAGCCAATAAAGCATCTACCAACCTCGTGGTCCAGTTAAACAAAACAACTACTACTGATTACAATGCCGAGGTTCATGGAGAGTCGTACCTGGAGACCTATATATATATATATATATATATATATATATATATATATATATATATATATATATATATATATATATATATATATATATATATATATATATATATATATATATATATATATATATATATATATATATATATATATACGCCCAGGTAGCCGTTTTCAGACAGGATTTGGAAGCATTCTTGAAGCGTGTTGTACGAGACGATCCGGCGTTCTTCTTAGTACATATATGCCCGAGCAGTCGAAGTCGACTTTCCATTGCTGCTTGAGATGGCGTTAGGAGATGCTGGCACCTCCCTCTTGTCAAGCGTTGATGTACTGCGTCGATTTCCTTGTAAAGGTCTTCGTTATGGCATACACGCGGCCAAAAATATCCAAGCAAATGCCTCAAAAGCTTCCTCTCCTTGCAATCCAACCTTTCCCACTGCGTCTTCGGTGCTGCCCACGTCTCCGATCCGTATATCATGACAGGGCGAATAGCGGATAGGTAGACGCGCAACTTGACTTCCTTCGCGATGGTGGTAGACCACAAGCACTTGGATAGAGCATTAAGTGCAGCCGTAGCTCTCGCACATAGTTGTCGAATATCCGCTGCATACCTACCATCGTTCTTCAGCAAACAGCCCAAATAACAGAAATCGTCCACCAGTTCGATACGTTGTCCGTCCACGCAAACTCCCGTTGAAGGCCTCTGAGAGACCCACATCTGCTTGCATTTGTCGGGACGAAGACGAAGTCCATAGGCTGCGGCATACTTCGTAACGAGGTTCACAATCCTTTGCAGTCTTGCGGTGTTTTCAGCGAGTAACACAATGTCGTCGGCGTACTCCAGGTCGACAAGGGAGCGTCCTGATGGTGTTAGCAACACATCCGCAGGAAACTGTTCTGCAACTCTACGCATGATGTCATCAACGGCGAAGTTGAAAAGAAAAGGTCCTGCAACGGCTCCTTGCCTTACTCCCGTTTTCACCTCAAAAGCTGAAGTAAATCCGACAGGTGTACGAACTGCTGCTGTTGTTCCTTTCTTCATGTCCTCGAATAACCGAACATACTTTCCGGGACTCCATCTGCTCGCAGAGCATTGAGCAATCGATCACGATGAGGAGAGTCGAACGCGGCTTCAAAGTTCGAAAAAGCAAGTTGTAATGGCTTCGAATACCGCTGCCACGATCCAATTACTCTTCTCACGACGAACACTTGGTCGATGGTTGATCTTCCAGGTCGAAAACCGGCCTGCTCATCTCTGGTCGTTCTTTCACGATGTTTGATAAGTCGCTCGAGAAAGATACGTTCTAAAACCTTGTACATGACACGAAGTAGAGAGATTCCTCTGTAGTTCTTAGGATCCGTGACGGATAGCTTCTTGTGAAGAGGTACGATGATCGCATGTCTCCACGAATCGGGTATCCTTTCGCTCATCCATATAGCACGGATGGTGTTGGTCATTTCACGAATCCCAGACGGAGGAAGAGCTTTCAGCATTTCAGCAGTGATGTTGTCATCTCCACCAGCCTTTCCATTCTTCATTTTCCGGACACAATCCAAAACTTCAGACTCAGTCGGCGGTTCCTCACTGACATCGTAATGTGCTCTCTGAACATGCGAGAGCTCAGGTGCTGATGGCGCTGGACGGTTCAGTAGTGAACTGAAGTAATCCTTCCATATTGGCAGTGTCGCATCACCGACTGCAACTCCACTGGTAGTGTTCAAGACAGGAGAACATCTCTTCATCTTGCCGCTATACTGTCGCAGCAACGTGTAGGCTTTTATCGGATTCTTCTCCTCCCAAGCCTTCTCGAACTCCTTAGCTCTACACGTCCACTCTCGCTCGCGGTCACTTTGAAGCTGCCGACGCAACTTCCTCCTCAGACGCTTCTCCTCCACGAAGTTTCCTGCAGTTCGGAGAGCACATACTCTGTTGTAGGTAGATGTTGTTTCTTCTGAGACGTAGGCGAACTTCTTTTTAGGCTGTACAACCGGGAGTGCCTCTTTCGAAGCGTCCTGGATGCACTTGACAAAAGAATCTACGTCGCAAAGTTTCTTCTTAGTCCGTACTCCGATGTGAATAGAAACGCGTTGTCGAAAATTCCTTCTGCACTCTTCATCTCTGAGACTTGTCATGTCAATCCTCTGGAGAGGCTGAGCCCCTCGCTTCCTCTTATGAATCCTCGCAGTAAAGTTCAACAGAACAGGACGGTGATCCGAATCGAATGCGACATCCCACACAGCTCTAGATCTTCGAATGTCCGATACTGGAATATTCCTCGTCAGGACATAGTCAAGCTGTAGTTTCGAAGTTGTCAACTTCCGCTTCCGCTGCTCTTCTGGAGATAGCTGGGTTGGTCCCTGCCACGTAAGCTGATGGCGGCGATGATTCCTCTTGAATGTCCATGCAATAATCAGACCACCGCGTTCACAAAAGTCGACAAGGCGGTAGCCATTGTCCGATGTTCGCTCCACTGAGTAGAACCATTTACCGAGTACTTCGGATTCCTGATCAAGTCCCATCTTCGCAATTGCGTCAATCCCCACGACAACAGCATGTTGACAAGGTATCCTGGCCAGCAACGTATTGAGTTCCCCATAAAACGCATCCTTCGAATTGTCTTCGGCGGTTTCAAAGGGCGCATGAGCACTCACTATCCACAGATTGAATATTCTGTGATCCCGCAGTCGTACGAATGCATTCCGGCACGACGTTTAGCCGAACTCCTTGACCATACCATTGAAATCCTTCCTTACAGCTATTGCACAGCCTCCCACTCTCCTATCGTCAGCGTTACCGCAGTAGATGGTGTACTCTCCGACGCTGATGACGGGTCTATCCTTGAGGCGGGTTTCCTGCAAAGCAGCAAACGGTGCATGAAAATAGCTCAGAAGTCTGGATAGCGCAGTTTTTTGGATATCACTCGACAGCGATCGACAGTTCAGGGTGGCGAAATTGTGGCTTGTGACCAAAGACTCCATGAACTCCCTAGGTACGGATCCTAAGGTGTTATGGACCAGAGGCCTTGGTGTGCCGGACGGCGACACCTTTATGCAATGTGCGGGATACTTTCGCGATATAGTAGTGCACGCTATATCGCTCGAACGTTCCCTGTGTACACTCAAACGTCCGCTGGGTTTAGTAGAAGCGGGGGCAGCAACGAGCAGGTTCGACTTCGAATTATAGTCTACAGCAATGGAAGTAGGACCTGGTGAGGTTGCGGACTCTTCCTAACATACTGTAGTCTGATTGTGTTATCACTCATTTTTTCGAAATAACTAACATTGATCGGTGAGTTTTTGTTTCTAGTCTCACATTTTCACCTGTTTTCATTGCTTCCACAAGTGTAGTCTTATCGGTGAAAACACAGACTCACCGATCTATCAAAGCTGTTTCGGAAAAATGAGTGATACCACTAACAAACTACCGTATGTTAGGACGAGTCCGCAACCTCACCAGGTCCTACTTCCATTGCTGTAGACTATATTTGAAAAGTCGAATATTCGAGAAAGGCTAATTCCCGAATTATTCGAAAAGTTCAAAATCCCGAATTATTCGAAAAGTCGAATATTCGAAAACGTCAAAATTCCGAATTAGTCGAAAAGTCGAATATTCGAAAAGTTCAAAATCCCGAATTATCCGAAAAGTCGAATACTCGAAAAGTTTAAAAACCTGAATTATTCGAAAAGTCGAATATTCAAAAATTAACGGAAAAATTCGAATGAATTCGATAGTCGATTTTTTCGGATAAATTGATTCTCAGAAACATTCCATTGACCCACGAGCAGGTTGCGCGCCAAGGATGCACACTGACGCAAATCGTAGATGTGTTTCGAAATCAAGGTGGAGCGAAACTATCAATGATGACTCACTCATGTGTCACGCGACTCGAAAGGAGTCCTTACCATAAGGGCGTTCAGAGCTCATTCGCGGCGTGACGCGACGCTGTAATTAAGGCTCCGGCATAGTGTCAAAGGTGCGAGCGACGCGAGCGAGCAAGCAAATGGGGGCGTGGCCTTAAAAACTCCGCGGCGGAGTCGCCGGCGACCCCGCAAAGTTTGATTTTGATTAGAGCGCAGATGCAGTTCAGAGACTTTCATTCCATCTCAGGCGATTCTCGGCCCCGAGCCGCACCGAATAGGAATCGGAGCCGCCTGACAGTTCGGCTCGTTCTCCCAATCTTCGGGCTACTGCTGTTGCTGTTCGGGCCAACCGGAATAGCCTGGACAGCAACAGCAGTGGCCCGGACAGCAACAGGAGCCGACTCGCAGATTGGAAAAACGAGCCGAACTGTCAGGCGGCTCGGGGCCGATAATCGCCTGAGATCATTTTGGTGCTGCCGAGATGTCGTACGTTTTTGCCGTGGCAATGTGGAGGAAAGAGGTACTCTTTGGGGATAGACGACCCACTAGAGAAATTTCATGAGATATGTTTATACCACGGAAGCCGTCGAATGAATTAGACTTTTTCAAACACACTGAACTGTTTGATGTTACCAACCGAGCGGTAGGTCATGCCCGAACAATTGCCAATTACATTGTGTTCTTCAGTGGGTCGTCTATTCCGAAAGAGCACCAGGAAGGAAGACCACCTCCGTGCAAACCGACGTCAACTCCTCTTTGATGAGGGTTTTTGTCATGGGAGAGGTACTGGCTGGTCGCAGCTCTCCTAAAGATTCTGCTACAAAGGGCCGGCGTCGAGAGGAATCCAGGGCCCGCTCAGAAGTACCCATGTGCCACTTGCAGCAAGTATGTCACCTGGAATGGAAAAAAAGTGTCCAATGCTTTGAATGTCAGAGGTGGCTGGACCTCTACTGTTCGTGCCTCAGTTCTGTGAGGCACCATGATCCTTCATTCCGTTGTGTTCAGTGTTCTGCCCCCAGCAACTCTGATTCCTCATTCTCCAACCGCCTCCTCTCTTTTGTACATATTAACCTCAACAGCCTTCGAGCCAGGCTATCTGAACTCTCTCTTTTCGCACGCACTCATCATCCTGATCTTATGATGGCTCAGAAAGTCAAGCTGTCTCCTTCCGCTACCGCTCGACGTCCTAACATTCCTGGCTATACTGCTTATCATGCTCCAAGGTCATCTCTCGGCGGAGGAGTTTCTACTTTCGTATTATCAAATCTACCCTCATCTCATACCAAACACCCCCAAGGGCGGTACTCTTAAGTACCTACCTATCCATCTCCCTCTTAAAACATCTATATCTCTTTTTAATATCTATATCCCTCCTACCACATCCTGTCCCCAATCTTACGACCCTACTCCCTTACTCAAGCAGTTGTACGACTGCTCCCTTTCACCCTCTGCTGTCTTCGCAGGCGATCCTCTAGTCCAGACATCTCTCTTGTATCTTCTAATCTCTCCAGCGCCTGCTCTTGGTCGACCGCCACAACTCTGTCCAGTGATCATATCCCCGTCTTTGTCCATGTCGATCTCCCTAATTCTCTTGCTCCTTATTCAGGTATCCGTCAAAGGTCTTATCTTAATCTTAGCCTAGCAGACTGGCGCTTGTTCAGGGAGGTGGCACTTCGCCATGTGGCTGACTACCCATGGAATGGAAACGTGCACCAGAAAGAACGTCACTTGACCCACGCGATTCGCAAGGCCATCAAAGCAGCTATTCCGGAATGCCGAGTTAAGACCTTTTTTCCCAATGTCACCGGGGAAATTTTGGAGAAGATACGGTTAAGGGATGCAAAGAGAGTCGCAGATCACCTGGATCCGACCAATGCTGAGCTGGATAGCGAGATTAAGCGAGATCTGGACAAGCAGCACAGGAAAGAGTGTTGGGAGAAATTGAAATGAATTTCAAGAGTGACGGAGCATCAACTTGGTAAGTTCTAAAGAAGAAGTCGGGCAAGAGCACCTCCACCAACTATACCACGATCGAGTTCAAGAATGGAGTTTTCAAATCGGGAAAGGAGGCTGCAACTGCTCTCGGAAAGAATTTTTTCATAACTCAGGCTAAGAGAGGGAAACGGAACCGAGTGACTGTAAGAGAGCTCTGTAAGTTGCCACTCATGAATGAATCAGAAGCCGTGACGCCCGCGTAGATTGAAAAGGTGGTCAAAGAGATGCGCAAGTCGAAGGCTGTAAGGTATAGCTTTACACGAACGAAATTTTCGGAAAATTTTCGAAAGATTTTTCGAAATTTTTTTCGTCTGTCGAAAACTAGTCAAACGAAATTTTTCAGATTCCGTTCGTTCGAAATTTCTTCGTACGAAATTTCTTCAAATTTCGTTGGTTCGAAATTTTCTCGAACGAAAATTTTTCATTTTTCGTTCGCTCGGAAATATTTCGTAAGAAAAATTTCGATTTTCGTTCGTTCGACATTTTTTTCGAAATTGTACAACTATAGTGTAAGGCCGTATGGTATTAGTCCAGCTGTCTTCAAGAAACTGCCGAGTGAGATTATGCCAATCCTGGCTGACGTCATCAACACGTCCTTCCGCACGTGCATCTTACCCCAAGACTGGAAAGCGGCAAGCGTCATTCCGTCTCCCAAGCCTGGTAAATCGCCATCCACAGCGAAGGGATACAAGCCAAGAAGTCTTTTATCACCAGTCGTCAAGGTCACTGAGGAACTGATCGTGAAGGAGCTTGCCGAGCATAGTAACAAACAGCAGCACCAGCATGGATTCCGCAAAATACACTCTACCACCACGGCGCTGCTGCAGATTGTGAGCTATATTTTGGATGGCTTCAAGGCCAAAAAACCTCAGCGCGCTGTTGGAGTGGCCCTTGGACCTCACGAAGGCTTTTGACTCTGTCAACTTGAGCATAATGTCCGAGAAGCTATCGAGGTCCACCGTCCCGCCTTGACAGAAGCGATGGATAACCGCACTCATCAACCGAGCAAAAAAGCTGTTTCAAGGACATGTCTTACATAGCATCCCTATTGCCGCCGGTGCCCTTCAAGGAGGAGTTATATTTCAATGTAATGCGCTATTCCTTGTCCAAATGATGTTCGCATTGATATTGATTAAAGGCAGTGTTCACGATAAGAATCGTTTTTCTGCTTTTCCGCCTTCTTGAAGACGGTCACATGCTGATTCCAATAATGTTTTTGGAATCGTACAAGAACTTCTAGGAACGGAGTTGTGGTCCTTTAGAAATTGAGGTAGGGAAGCATGGTGGACGAGTTGTCCGAGGCTCGTAACTTCCGTCTTTTGCAGCCGATGTATGCGAGCCGACCTGAGTAAAGAGAAAAGTTGAGAATGAAGGGTAGAACGGGGCTATTGATCGGAAACCATCGCTCATCTCACAATCTCGAGCATTCATTTGTTCACGTCGGTGGGCGTGGAAAGTGCATTTGGGTGTGACGAGCTGACGAGTGTCCAACTTTGGGGCCGTAGGGGACCGTTTCGAGCTCATTTTTCTTAGTTTTTTCAACGTTAGGGTTGCGCTAGGCCCCGCAGTCGCCGATCTCCGCCAAAAAATCAGACATGGTTTTTATCGTGGACACTGCCTCTAAAAGAGACGCTCCATTTTGAGAAAAAAAAAATCACGCAAATGGAAAAAAATTACATTGAATTTCACAAAAACTGGAACTATTCCACTTTTTGAAATTCAGTTGGAACTTTTCGCTCGGGACTGCTGCCAGGATTAATTTGGGGGGTCAACTCGAATATGAGATTTGTTGGGCGGCTTTCAAAAGACTGTGGAAGGTCACGCCGAAACGTATATCTTCATCGGTAGTTAAACGTTCTGGACTTATGAAGGCGCAACCTTGCCTAGAATGCGCCTTTTTCAGTGCTGATCACGATGAAATTCACCATCGGCTCAAGATTTTTCGTGGATTGCTATTTTCTTCGGTGTATAAAACGTCACTCAGCCACAATCAGTGATCAGTGTCTTGAAAGCCTGCATAAATGGAATTTCAGTTCAATCTAAAATTGAACAAAATCACCTCCCATACATCGTAATCAGTTAGAAAAGGTCAGGAGTAGTTAGTAGTGTTCCAGTTCTTTTTTGACTTGCAAAATGAATTTACGAACTCATATTTTATTGAAAACATTCCTTTTATACTTCTGGTCGTCTTCGCCTTTGCCAATCACTTCATCGCCTCCACTCTTCTCTACTGCCTTAGACCCCCTTCCCTCCACCCTTGCGCAGCTCAGACCCCCGGTGTGAATATCCACACCCCGCGTCGTACCCTGGACAGGACGAAAACAAAGCCCAGCTTCATGTTGAGCACCCACGAATGAACCCATTTTAGATTACAGAACATTAGACCCTATTATTAAGAGGAGATGAAAGTGCACTCTGTCAAGAATATAATGTGTGCATTTGGCAGTGGTAGCAATATTGCCTCAACTCTAATTGCAGGCGACCGGCCGATGACCGATCACGTCGTTGAGGACTCTCTGTCACGGCGACCCCGTCGCACCCGCGGCGAAATATGCACTAGGCCTAGGCGCAGCACACGCGGGAGGAGCGGTGGACTATGAAACTTCTCACCGCGCAGCACTCGCGAGGAACAACTTCCTCTGGTTCCGAGCCAGATTTACTCTGTTTGCTCGCTCGCTTGTGCGGGGCGAGGGAAGAGACAGAGAGAAATTGTGGGGAGAAGGAGACGCAGCGTACGCACGCAGAGGCACGCGACGAACGGAACTAAATCACCCTCGGAAACAGAGGATATGAAATCTCTGGCGCCACCGCCAAGGCAGTGCGGGTCAAAGTTGGGCATTAACTGTGACATGCACAGAAATTCCTGGTGTCCACTTGCGTATACGATACCGTAAGATGGTCTCATAATTCTTAAAGGCAGTGTTCACGATTATTCTCGTTCTCGAGGTTTCAGTGCGAATTACTAAGTTGGCAGATGCTGGAGGGGTTAGAGTCGAAGAAAGCAGCGAAAACGGGTCAGAAATCGAAGAAAACTGCTCTGAAAGTTATCCCAGTGCGCCTACCTATCCTGGTCCGCCCCACCATTCGGACGAGCTTGTGGCATCGCACACGTTTCGATAGGAAATTGCCAAGCAACTCTGCCGCGTCCAGCCTGATCGATTCGCGCAGATTTCGCGATTAGCGCGCGCTTATGGAAATCAGCAGGGCTATGATTCGCGTCCACGCCCTTAACGTTAGAAACCGTTATTTTAGCTTATTCTGAACGTTTTCGTTGGCTGTTTCTTCACTATTAGTCACCTCACGACCAATGAAGCCCATTTTTGGGTCGAACTCGAGTGCGATATTCATCGTGAGCACTGCCTTCAGTGTTGGATGGGACCTAAACCGAGAAGGGAGTATTGATTAAAATGGCGAAACCGTTATGGCTCTTTGGGCGGCGCCGCTATGGCGGCGCTGGACGGGCGGCACGCGCGTCCCGCGCGGTGAGAAAATTCATAGTCCACCGCGCTTCCAGCGCGTCACGCGCGTGCCGCGCTTGCGGCGATGACTATGAAAGATGCCTAAGACGGCGGCGGGTTTCAATAGTCTATTTGTGAAACAGGTGCCAGAGTTATTATTTTGTACTAACTTCCTATCGGAATTAAATAATGAGAAGCAGTTGTTTGCATTCCTTCTTCTTCTTCTTCTGCAGCCTCAAAGTGGTTTTTGTCATAGGTTGAGGAACTGGGCGGCCTTCACAGGATTCGTCCAAAGGTCCATTGTTGTTAAGGAGGTAGGTCTCTTCGGGCACATGAACAAGTGCGCCGTGTCGTGTCCGGGAGCACCACAGTCCGGGCATGCGTCTGGTCGGCTGCTGTAGATCTTGTTGACGTAAGACATGAGCAGAATAGAGTGACCACAGCGCAGCGAGGCAAGAACACATCTGGCTCGTCTGCCCAGTTGAGACTCGGACTCGCAAACCCGAGGCGGCACCGTTCCCAAGATAGGGTTCACAGCCGCCTTTGCTAGATATCCTCGAACAAACTGGGTGTGCTCCTCACGCAGAAGACGAAGCCTTTCCATGCTGGAGTCGGCCCATCTCTGTACATCAACTCTACGAGGAGCATCGGCGAACGGCGTCCTAACCGACCTCTCTCTTATGGGCTTCATGATTCTCTTTGACGGATGATTCGGCTGCCTCAGAACATTAATATACATCTGCTGTGCTTGAGTTCACAATGCTCCTTGACCGGCAATATGCAGGCCTCCGCGTGAAGATGCCCACCGGGAGCTCCTTGCACAACCGGTAGCAATTCTAAGCGCAGCATTCTGTACACGCTGCAGCTTATTCCAGGAGCTGTCAGACACCAGGTGCTGCCACACTGGTGCCGCATATTCCAGAGCCGGCTGAAGTATTGCTCTGTAGGTTCTCAATATAGTCTCTCGGCTGCTTCCCCATGATGTTCCTCCGAGAGCTCTCAAGATATTAAGTCTAGCCTTGACGACTGTTTGTTGCTGTTCCGCGTTTTTGTGGAACTTCAGTGAGGGATCAAGAATAAGGCCAAGCAGCTTGGGGAATTTTGCTGCTGGCACCAGGTCACCATCCCATTTGACATCTGGATGGGCACTGTGTTCCTTGGTGTTCGTTGTGAACACTGAAACAGAGGATTTTGCGGCAGAGACTGGGAGCATCATTTTATCGAGGAAGAGCTTCAACTCGACGAGAAGATAGGCGCTGATCTTGTTAGCGGCTATCTGCAGGTCACGATCCTGGCACATGATGGTGATGTCGTCGGCATACATAACAATCCTTACATCATTGGGAGGCTCGGGAATGTCCTCAAGATACAGGCTGAATAGGGCAGGACAACACTCCGCCTTGCGGAACACCGGCTGCTATTGGAATGCTATCGGATACATGATTCTGGAACAGAACCTTAGCATGGCGGCCTTTAGTGAACGCTGCAATCCATCGCTTCTGCCATGATGGTAGCGACGACTTGAGCAGTTTCTCGGACAGCAGTCCCAAGTTAACAGAGTCAAACGCTTTGCTCAGGTCGAGGGCGACGGCCACCGTTCTCAGGGGCTTTCTCATGTTGAACCCATCGACCGCAAAGCTCACGATCTCCTATAGAGCTGTAGTAGTGGAGTGAAGTTTCCTGAACCCATGCTGATGCTGCTGTCGCTCATTTTGATCAGCCAGGTCCGTCACGATCAACTTTTTCAGCTAATTTAGCGACGGGCGATAACAGGCTTATTGGTCGAAAGCCCATTGCCGTGCTTTGGGACTTGCCTGGCTTTGGCAACGGTATCAAATTAGCTGTCTTCCAAGCTTGGGGTAGAATGCAGGTCCGAAAGAAGTGTTAATGATATCTGCAAGCATCGGTAGAAGTTCCGTGGGAAGTTTCTTCAGGATGGCTGGGGAGATACCGTCAGGTCCGATAGCCTTCGAATTCCGCATTTCTTTGATAGCCTTCTCTACTTGCGTGAGAGTAAAGGCCTCAGAAGCGTCCATGAGCGGCAACCGGCTCAGTTCTCTAACCGTGACTCTGTTTTGCACGCCTCGCTTGGCACGTGTGATGAAGAAGTTGTTGCCGAGCGCATAAGCAGCCGCTTTCCCTGATTTGAAGACGTTCTCCTCGAACTCAATAGCGGAGCTCATCGAGGGAGCGGACTTGCCGGAAATTTTCCTCAACACTTTCCACGTCGTAGTTCCGTCAGCCTTGAAATTCAGCTTTTCAGTGAACTTCTCCCAGCATTCCTTCTTGTTCTTATCCAGATCCTGCTTGATCTCGTTATCCAGCACAGCTATGTCCGGGTCTAGATGGTCTGCGGCTCTCATCTCATCTCTGGTTCTTATCTTCTGCAGTATTTCCCTGCTGACATTTGGAAAAAGGTCTTGACACGACCTCAGGAATTGTTGCTTTCATGGCCTTGCGGATGGCACTTGTTAGATGGCGCTCTTTCTGATGAACATCACCATTCCATGGTTAGTCGACTGCATGGCGAAGTGCAACATCTCTGAACAGGGTCCAGTCTGCTAGGCCTAAATTAAGATAGGTACGATGACGAAAACCAGAGTAAGGGGCAAGAGAGTCAGAGAGATCAATATAGACAAAGACGGAATGTGATCACTGGAGAGAGTTGTGGATGTGGACCACGTGCAAGCATTAGAGAGATTGGATGACACAAGAGAGATGTCTGGGCTAGAAGGTCGGCTGTTGGCAGGGAGAAGAGTGGGCTGGTCATCATTGAGGATAACCAGGTCACACTCCACAGCCCATTCTTCGACATCTTCCTTCTGGCGTCAGAATCAAGAGCGGAACAGAACGTGTGAGCATTGAAGTCACCCGCAAAGACAGCTGAAGGGGAGAGTGAGCAGTCGTACAACAGCTTAAGGAGGGAATAGGATTATAAGAGGGGGACAAGATGATATAGGAGGAATATATATGTTAAATAGAGATAAAGGGGTTTTGAGGGGAGGTGGACAGGAATGTAGTCGAGAGTACCGTCCTTAGGAGTATTAGGGATCATATGAGAAGGTAAGGCAGATTGAACGAAAGTAGACACTCCGCCCCCAAGAGCTGTCCTTGGCATGTGATAGGCGGTGTAGCCCGGAATGTTAGGTTGGGGATAAGTGGTAGATGGAGAGAGCTGGTTTCTTGAACCATGATAACATCCGCGTGATGAGAACGTGCGAATAGAGAGAGTTCAGATAACTTGTTGCGAAGGCCGTTGAGATTAATGTGAACAATGGAGAGGGGGCGGTTGGTAATTGAGGAATCAGGAGTTGTTGGGGGCAGAGCATAGAACACAACGAAAGGATGAGTCATGATGCCTCACAGAACTGAGGCCCGAACAGGAGAAGTGCACCCACCTTTCGCATCCGAAGCACTGGACACTTGTTTTATGCCAGGTAACATCCTCGCCGCAGGTAGCACATGGATACTTCCGTGCTGGACCTGGATTCCTCTCGACGCCGGCCCTTTGTAATAAAATCCTCAAGAGAGCTGCGGCCGACCAGCACCTCTCCCATGACAAAAACCCTCTTCTCGGAGGGGTTGACGTCGGTTTGCACGGAGGTGATCTTGCATTCCTATTCGACAGTTTAGTTCAGTCTCAAAAGAAAGATAGAATATGCTAGCTGAAGTAATTTAGCTTTTTTTCTGGAAAGTCGTAGGAAGGACAAAATGTTTTTTTGGTTTACCTGAAAAGTCGAATGAAAAAATCGAAAAGTCATTCGACATTCGATTGAAAAAGTCGACTTTATGTTCGAAAAGTCGATTATCCGGAAAAGTTCAAAATCCTGAATTATTTGAAAAGTCGAATATCTGAAAATCCTGAAATTCCGTATTATTCGAAGAGTCGAATATTCGAAAAAATCTGGAAATGTAAAGTATTATATATATATATATATATATATATATATATATATATATATATATATATAGTATATATATAACAATACATGTATAGTAATATATATATATATATATATATATATATATATATATATATATATATATATATATATATATATATATATATATATATATATATATATATATATATATATATATATCGCGCTTCTGGCCAATACATAATTGAAACAGCGCTGGGCAGTCCTGGTAGCGCGTTTGCGCTTGGACTGGCGCGCGCTTCCTTGCTTCTTAATACCGCCCCAGAGGATACATACGGAATAGGTATCGTCGATCACAGTTCGAGAGATCGCCGCGTCGAACACACGTGGCACGCACGCATATATCATTACCTCCTCGCCTGCGTGCGTGCCACGTGTGTTCGACGCGGCGATCTCTCGGCCAGTGATCGATCATAAGCCTTTTGTTGCCTCCGACACTGGCGGCGGTCTCCTACGGGAGAAAACGACCACTGTGGTCAACCACAGGAGGTGTTTTGTTGTGTGGATGACCGGACTAGAGAGAAGCGGTCTCCTACAGGTCATAGAGCCGCATTGCGCGTCGCGCGTGGTACATCGGGCGTCAGTTATGCTGTGGCAGCCGCAGCCGACGCAGGCAAGCATTTTATATGACGTCTTAAACCAAAGAATGGCCAATCAGACGTACACGTTGAACGATCGATGCAAACTCGCGCCGCATACGAGGCGCACAAGGATGGGGTGGGCAGACAATGGCCATGCATCAAAGTCCGAGAGAGGACCAAAATCGAGTGAGGAGATCAAGAGCTATGATTGAGCTCAATCCCGAAGGCAATTTTTGAATGTGGCAGACAAATAGCCATGCATGAGCTATTTTTACGCTTCAAGAAAAGTAATCACGGAAAGCCGAAGGATTTGGCTCAGATTCTTCCTTAAAGCCGTATTTGAAATTCCCTCCAAAATGAGATTTCGTTCAACTGCTGTACACGCTCTGGCAATTGAGGACGTCGACGCGACGACTCAGACAAACTCACGGCTCGTCCGCGGCGGCAGATGAGCTTTCCGGACGGTCCGCGGCGCTTGGCGGCTGATCCGCGCCACGATTGATAGTGGGACGGTCAAACGACCGATCCGCGGCGCTGTTTGTTCTCGAGGGTGGCTCCGGGCGCACCGCCAATCCACCATCTCAATACTGATGGATGAAAAGCAGCCACATATATTTTTGAGTTGTTTTTGGATTGAACGACTCCACCACCTCATTCCCCGCAGTCTTAGACAATTTTCCAGCCGCTGACTTCGAATTTATCGTATTTGTAACTTCTTCAAACCGTTATATCTACATGCGCGCTAATTATTCTTTCTAGATGCCATCGCAACAACTTCTAGGGCAGAAAAATTGATGGTAAGTAAATTTTCATATTCTGTTCATTTTTGAGATTCTCTTCTGATTGTGCTTTTTCTCATTCAAATAATTTTCATGATTGTTTGGTGTGGTAATTCTCCTCATGTTTTTTTCAAGAATAGTTCCGGTTTGATACCGACTTTGATCGATTTCGGCATGAAACCAGATCTACCCTAGAAAACCAAACAATCATATAAATCACTGGAATGTAAGCAAGGAAAACAAAAAGAGAGAATCACAAAAATAAGCGTGAGAATGAAAAATTACCTACCACCGTGAATTTTTCTCCCCTAGAAGTTGTTGCGGAGGCATCTGGAAGGATACAATTGGTGTGCATGTAGATATAATACTTTAATATATGAAGAAACACAGAAAGAGGGGTTTGGCCACAGAAGCCAAGAAAATTGAAGAAAATGAAAGAAAACACCTACAATCAGCTTATCGGCTACGGCGCCGGAATCTCGTCCGGCTCGAGCGCGTGCGGCCGCGAAGCGGCTCAATACGCAATTGCGGAGGGGAATTTCACACAGAGGAGTGGAATTTGACGCAGAGAAGCACAGCACATGAACTCTGTTTCCATCGAGTGGGATATTCTAGTAGAGCACCACTCCCAATTAGATGAAAACAGTCAGTTCGCCCACCCCCAATCGACTCATTGGCCGTGAGACAGATTGCGGCATTGTTGGAAGCTCTTCGCGCTAGCTTTCTTATCTCCTCAGAAAGCATCAGTATCACAATTTCGCAGGGTTGCTCTACCGTACGACTTATTTTTAGAGGTAGAACAGCTCAATTTACATGTAGAACTGGTTTCGATGTGCATTCGTAGACTTGTTCAGTTTACGGCGTATTGCAATGTATGCTCATGGTAACATGAAGAACTATTGTGCAATAACTAAGTGTTACAGGTCTTCAGTCTAAACTAATATTACAAAGTTGTTGCTTGAGAGTCATAAAATAAAAGGTCAGGTAAATGGCAGCTACCTTTAGCACCTCACAAAACCATCCACATGCGTTTGGGTAGCTCGGAAGTTGGTATCAGCTATTTCATGGGAAATCATGCTATTGTCTCAGTGGACGCTGTTAAAGATCTTGGTTTCTTATACAACCACAAATTGGATTTTTCGAAGCATATTGCAAGTATCCAGAGTAAGGCACGTCTCCAAAACCTGTTTATTTTAAGGCCCTCTCTACAAACAATGTCACCACTCTATTAAAGGCCTACAAAGTTTATGTCAGACCAATTTTGGAGTGTGCAACTACAGTTTTCAATCCATGCAGGAGAAAGTATATCGATAGCATGGAAAATGTCAGAATAACTTCACCCGGAAGCTTTACATTAGGAGAGGTGGGATAGTGTACAGTCGAATCCCCAATCGAAGGCAAGGAATCGTAGGTTCAAACTTCCTTCACTTGAATCCAGAAGAAAGCTGTTTGATGTGTATGGTGCACAAGCTTTTGAATTTCAAAGTGAAAATTAATTTCTCACAATTCTTCAAGCTCTTTCTGATCAAGGACGAGAGGATCTCGATTTAAAATAAAGATAAGTAGACCAAAACTAACACTTACCGCACACGCTTTTTCATCAGGCCGCGTCAACGTACAATGCGCTTATGAGTTCGATTTCCGAGACAATGGAGTTTCCAAGGTTCAAACGCTTTGCTAAATCCAAGCTTCTTAACGGTGCAGTTTCCTGAGTTGTCTGGACTAACTTTCCCGGAAATTTTGTTCTTACACGTTGAAACTTGTATGCTTTGTTTTGTGATGTATTTCATTATTGTTTTTTCTTGCTTTCATACGATTGTCTTAAGCATCGTAATAAATCAAATCAAATCATAAAATATGAGCTTTCGATTTCGAGAATTTACAGCTCATGATCATACATTAATCATTTGTTCATAATCATAATTATACATCACCTATGTCTAAAAGATTGCAATAAAATATAATATTCTCACAATACTTCAGCGATACATGTCACAGTTGTACAGCTAAACTATCGAAACCAGTTATGCATAAAGAAGTCGAGCTGTTCTACTCTGAAATTAGCTCTACGATGGAGAAATCCTGCAAAATTGTGATATTGAGGCTTTCTGAGAGTATGGAATGCTAGCGCGAAAGCGTACCAATGCCAAATCTGTCCCACGGCCAATGAGTCGGTTGGGGTGGGCTGGATAACAATATTCAAAGGACTGTCGCGGCGGCTCTCAGGACGGTCCACGGTGTCAGGACGATGGCGCTGGCAAGATGGTCCGCGGCGCTTTGCCGGCGCATCTGCAGTTTTCGGTGAAGGATCGTCCTGGTCAGTCAGCCGCGGACGATCCCAGAAAGCGCCGCGGATCGTCCTTGGCTCCTGTCTGGAGGACCACCAATTGCGGTGTCATCCGAATCTGCTCCAAGGCGTCGTCCCCATTAAGGTCTCGCGGGACACTCAGAGAAGTCCAAGGACGATCCGCGGCGCTTTCGCAGGATCGTCCGCGGCCGACGACTGGACGATCCTTCACCGAAGCCGCGGATGCGATGGCAATGCGCCGCGGACCATCCTGCCAGCGCCGCGGATCGTCCTGCAGGCGCCGCGGATCGTCCTGACAGCCGCCGCGGACCGTTCTTTTGAATAATGTTTTCCAGTCCACCCCCGATCGACTCATTGGCCGTGGGACAGATTTCGGCATTGGAGTACGCTTTTCGCGCTAGCATTCCATACTCCTCAGAAAGCCTCAATATCACAACTTTGCAGGACTCCACGATCGTACGAGTTAATTTCAAGAGTAGAACAGCTCGATTAACATGCATAACTGGTTTCGATATAGTTTAGCTGTACAACTGTGAAATGTATCGCTGAAGAAGTATTGTGAAAATATTATATTTTATTGCAATATTTTAGACATCGGTGATGTATAATTATGATTATGAACAAATGATTAATGTATGATCATGAGCTGCAAATTCTCGAAATCGAGAGCTCATATTTTATGACTCTTAAGCAACAGCTTTGTAATATTAGTTTAGACTGAAGACCTGTAACAGTTGTCGAAACCAGTTCTACATGTCAATTGAGCTGTTCTACCTCTGAAAATGAGTCGTACGGTAGAGCAATCCTCCGAAATTGTGATACTGATGCTTTCTGAGGAGGTTAAAAGGCTAGCGCGAAAAGCGTGCTACAATGCCGAAATCTGTCTCACGGCCAATGAGTCGATTAGGGGTGGGCGTACTGACTCTGTTTCCATCTAATTGGCCATCCTAGAGGTCAGAGAACCCATACGCCAGTCAGCGGCAAAAGCGACAGTTGCGGCGGCGATCGATTTGATTTTCTGGTTACGGTAAGCGGCACTGTGGGGAAAGTGCTTAACCACCGGAGGCCGGCTGGCAGCGCGCGTGACGCAAATCTGCGGCGCGCGTTTGTGCGATTGGAGCACGATTATACACTCAATCAAAATCCCGTATGTGCGAGAGAATGTGATATACAGGCGAAACGTGTACCTAGCCTCTTCTTAATACTCTACTGACGAAACTCGGGAAGTAAAAATAATACAATATGGTATGAACACTAAATTTCACACTTCTAAGGTTAAGAGGCGAAACTACTCTCAGCTCTTCCCTATTTCAGAAGAACATCACTGTGAGAACTCCACGAGACCAATCTCAACAGCATATGAGGAGCTAAAAGTGTATAGAACAGACCATTAAAAACGTCCTTTGAACTGGGATTTAAGGAGAACATTTTCTTCCAATTCTCAAATAAGTGATTCCACTCATGCAAGGTCATTCCACCGGCATTAATCAGTCCTAGAAGTATAGGAAATTTTCTAGCCTGTCTGTTAGCAGAAAGTCTGATTATTGTTCTCCACCATCACAGTCCGGCTTGAGTTCGATACATTTCAGCCTCAGAAAACTAGATATGAGATCGGATTTCTTAGGAATAAATCACGCTTGTAGCAACATCAAACTTGGATAGACAAGCGGAACTTGGGTGATTCGATTGATGGTTTTTTTTGAGAAACATTTCTGCAGAGCAAAACCTCATGAACTACACCCCTTACCCTTCAGAGCTCCAGTATTACTCGTAATCTCTGAGCTTTTGAGAGGGACTAAGCCTCACTGCCTTAGGAAGGGCATGAAAAACGATTCATTAGACAACATTTAATATTCCTTATTCGCTCAATGCTTTTCACATTCTACTACTTGACAGTGGGGAACCGTCTCGAAAAGATAAACCGAGCACAGCAGAGGAGCAATACTAGTTTTCAACAGCCGTTAAGATTGGTCTCGTGGGTTCCGTTACTAAGGGAGGCTTGTCATCTTCCGGTGGCGATTTGGAAAACCATGTTGTCGTTAAGTTGTAGGTCTGTGACAGAAAATAAATTACCTGCGCTTGAAATTGGCTAACTAACTGCGCGGATTTCAAAAATGGCATTCACATTGCGTCACAAAAAAGTAAAGTATCAGGGATTTTTCGGAGCGTTCAGAAAAAAATTCCGGAACTGGCGCAAAACATTCAAATTGGTGTTATTTGGGGCGCTGAACCCAAATCTGGGGTCCATTCCTCGCCAGACTTGGAGTGTGAGACAGCCCGAATAACCCCTATGTACAAGTTTTGAGGCGATTTGATCGTAGCATTCTCGAAATCGTCAAAAGTCGCGTTTGAGCAGCAAAATTTCACCCACTTCGAAGCTGCGGACCGAGTCAGATGAAATTTTTCAAATATTGACAAGTGGGCCTCAGATTCGTAATTAGCACCCAAAACAAGCCCCAGAAACGATTTTAGTGCTCAATCTGAGAATTTTTTTGAACGCCCTGAAAATTGTCATTCGTGTACGCCTTTCTGTTGGCTATGCTATGGAAATGTCCACTTTTGCAAATCTCCTGTGAATATCTGGAGGCACTTAGCAGATTCTGAGTATGGAATATTGAGCACTGTCCTCCCCCTTGAACATATCAAACTTGCATCTCGAAACTCCACCTTATATGTCAAACCTTCCCTTGTTATTGATCTCGCTTCTGTAATAGGAAGAGCTTAGCCTAGTTCCGCCCCTTAACCTTGGAGAAGTGTGAAATTTAGTGTTTATACCACGTATTGCATTGTTTTTACTTTCCGAGGCTCATCTGTAGTGTATTAAGCAGAGCAAGGCTTCGCTTCGCCTGTATATAACATTCTCTCACCTGTATACGATTTTGATCGAGTGTATAATCGTGCTCCAATCGCACAAACGCGCGCGCCGCAGATTTGCGTCACACGCGCTGCGCCAGCCGGCCTCCGGTGGTTAAGCACTTTCCACTGTGGGCATTTTAATTGCGTAAGCAAAACACTGAGCGAGAATATAGGGACTGCGCTCTACTAGAATATCCCACTCTATGGAAACAGAGTTCATGTACTGTGCTTCTTTGCGTCAAATTCCGCTCCGCAATTGCGTATTGAGACGCTTCGCGGCCGCACGCGCTCGTGCCGGACCAGATTCCTGCGCCACAGCCGATCAGCTGATTGTAGGTGTCTTTTTTGTTTTCTTCAATTTTCTTGGATTCTGTGACTAAACCCGTCCTTCTGTGTTTCTTCATATATTAAAGTGTTATATCTACATGCACACCAATTTTTTCCTTCCAGATGCATCCGCAACAACTTCTAGGGGAGAAAATATTCACGGTGGTTGGTAATTTTTCATTTTCACGTTTATTTTTGTTATTCTCTCTTTTTGTTTTTCTTCCTTGCATTCCAGTGATTTATATGATTGTTTGGTTTCCTAGGGTAGATCTGGTTTCATGCCGAAATCGATCGATGTCGATATCAAACCGGAACTATTCTTGAAAAAAAAACACATGAGGGGAATTACGAAACCAAACAATCATGAAAATTATTTGAATGAAAAAAAAATCAGAAGAGAATCTCCAAAATGAACGAGAATATGAAAATTTACTTACCATCGGGAATTTTTTCTGCCCTAGAAGTTGTTGCGACGGCATCTAGAAAAAATAATTAGCGTGCATGTAGATATAACGGTTTGAAGAAGTTTTAAATACTCGAAGTCAGCGGCTGGGAAATTGTCTTAAAACAGCGGGGAATGAGGTGGTGGAGTCGTTCAACCCAAAAACAACTCAAAAATATATGTGGCTGCTTTTCATCGATCAGTATTGAGATGGTGGATTGGCGGTGCGCCCCGGAGCCACCCCCTCGAGAACAAACAGCTCCGCGGATCGGCCGTTTGACCGTCCCACTATCAATTGTGCCGCGGATCAGCCGTGAAGCGCCGCAGACGGTCCGGAAAGCTCATATGCCGCCGCGGACGGGCCGTGAGTTTCTCTGAGGAGCATCCGAAACGCGATGGTAGCGCGGGAGACCCGATAATTGCGGAGCATCCCAGTGGCCATCGCGGGTGACCCGAAAGATTCTGGAGCTGACGTAGGCTATTAACCTAGCCTTTTAAAATTGGTGCATTTCGTGATCTAATCGAACTGTGTCATAGCTACTGCACCCGTGCAGACACCATGAACTGTAATATTGCTTTCCATTCATTTCAATTCTCCAGCTCAATTTGCTGCTGCGAAAACAGCGTATGATATAATGAATTTTTCATTGTCTACACAGAAAAAAACCCTTCAAATGTGCATTGCACTTTGCTCAACAGCATTGTTATATATGAAATGATTATCAACGTGGCAATTATTAGCTATTTACAAGCCATATGAGCAGAAATCAGAGCATGCAAAACAGCAACATTCAAAGTTATGGCAATAGTCAAATAAAATTATTGCAAATTGAGGAGATGTACGGCCAATCACAGTAAATAATGTACATTTGTTATAGTATATACCTATCTAAATAAATATCTATACACTCATCTATATTTCCACATCAGCACAGCTATTCGAGGAAATAAATAGGAAACGTATACCAGAAACAATTCCTGAGAAAGGGTGTTGATTATCAATATGACGCAAACTTCAACATATTAAACCGAGAACACTGAAGCGAAAGTTTGCCGCCACCTTTTTTCGTAAAATCGGTTTGAATTTTGAGCTGCTTTTAGGCTGAGTCTTATAGCAGTCGAGGGATCAGATCCTACAGCTGACAAAATTAACTGCGTTAAGACCCTCTGAAGGGTCTTTATTGCAGGTTTCGAACAGTACATCACCTTTTGACACAAGACTGAAAGTTCAGAAAATCATAAAGTCGAGCGGCGGGGAACTTTTGCTTCTACCTAATACAATCTCAAACCGGGAGCGCTTCGTCGTCCAAACGGGGTGAAAAGGGGTCTGCAGAGTCCAAGTTGCGTATGTTCCTCGCAGCGACGAGCAACGCTGGGTGATGCAATATCGATCACTTTCAGCAACGGTGGCGACCGACGCGGCGTAAACGGCGACGAGGGGGCACCGCAGAGTGTACTGACGCCGCGACGGCCCAACATCACTGCCAGCGAGCGGCAACCGACGCCGCGACGATAATGTTTTGAAACATTTTTGTCGCCGTGTCAAGGCTGACGCTCGGCGACCAGTCGCCGGTCGGTGCAACTCTGCAGACCCCTAAACACATTCACATGGCTCGCCTTCATCCACGCGACGCCTTCTCGCTCGGTGCTGAAAGAATCAACCTTAGGAACACTAGAAACAACAGGTAAAATACTGCATATTATATAATAAAAATAGCATATTGAGCACTTACGTCAGGGGCTATCCATTGAAATTCGCCTTGGGCTCTCTCGTGCTTGTACGCTCGCACGTCTTGTCTAAAAATGCAGAGTCAGAAACGTGTGACATGATACAGATATAAAATTTGTTTCCGAGAACGACAGTACGCCGCTAGAAACAGCTGAAAAAAAGTGACAACTTACAGTGCCTTCTGCAGCGACCTGAAGAGTGCGGGGCGCAATTGCGAACGCTCCGCGCTCTTCTTGCGCAGTACGCAATCCCTTTCGGCATCCGTCCGACCGAGCGATATATAAAAGCTGAAAAGATTATGCATTAAAACCCTTCTAAAGGAAACCAGAAAACCCAGTCATTGAAATAGAATAAATCACCTCGAGGTCGCCAGATCGTCCGTTGGGTCTATCAATTTATCGTGGCCTAGACCGATTGTGTCCAGAGCGAAATCTGAAAAGCAGAACAACGAACATTGCCATCAAAATACGGAGAAGTGCGAGTACTTACCAATGAGCGCGGACTCTATCTCCCTAGGCAAATTGAGAAGGGCACTGCGCCCGCGCGCACCGTTGACGCGCAATGCGTATCCTTGGATTTGCGTGGGCGGATCGGTCATCTAAACAGGTGACTACGAGAAACCAAATAGAAAAATTGGTATCTTCAGTTATTACCTTCAAAAGGATGAAGCGGAAGAGTGAGGCGACCTGTTGGAGAGAGTTGTCGTGCGCTCGTGGCTGCCAACTTTGCGCAGCTCGATTTAGGACAATCTAGAAGAAGCAGATGCTTATATACATAGTAGACATTTTGTTGCATGTTACCCTCACCTCAGTGAAAGGCGGAGACGCTCCAATTTTCCACGTTCTTGTGCAATTCTGCAAATCAACCAATGAACTGGCTGCTGATTTTACAGCGACAGCTCTCGTCTCCAGTGAGCGCTTCATTTCGCTCAACTGCTTCTGCACTTTCGCCTGATTGATCTCCTCCTAAATGGAAGATTAGCTTCAACCAAGACAATCCCTCCAGCAATCATCCTTCCCATTGGCGAATTTGTCACCACATGTAAGCAGCCCAGTCCCATAGCCCCCAACAGCAAACATTCATTGTATTGGCGACTTCGCGACGCGTCCTCAGGATATCCCACTGGCAACATTGACCCCGTAGATAATGACGAGGTGAATAAACCATTCAATGCACTTAGATTAGCCGAATTGAACACTGATATCATTGAATTCGTTTCGTTCCTATCCTTAGACGAATGATCGCATTACTCAAAAAAGGAAAAAAAATCAACGAAAACTTTCCCGGAACTCGTCAGTAAGGAAGAAAGTTTCGTGTATAAAAAAAAACGAAGACAACAAAGTTAGGAGGGCCATGTGCGAAATTCTAGATCGGGGTAAATTGGTGCTAAAAATAGTGTATCGGACCACAGAAGGCATCTTTTAATTCACAGTTCCCTGGTAAACGAGAGCATAGAATTAAATTTTGTACGTTTTTTTTTCGAAACTTCAATTCCTTATAAAATTAAGCCAATTTACCTGAGAATAAAAATAAACCAGAACAACCTAACGAAAATAAATGACAACCTGATCGTAGTGAGTGTATAATGTATTTAATACCTCAAGATGATGGACGACACAATTTTGTTGAGACTTCCATTGCAAAATACGGGCCAGAGGGTAGTTGAATCGAGGCCAGACAGCAACTCGTCGGAAAGCTTTTTTGCTGTCTGGTTAAAAACATTGTGTGCAGGAACACACTGCACAACCAACGCGACGCCACTATTTTTGCCCCCGCGCGTCGCTCGATTCGAGTTTTAGCCAGAAAATCGGAATGGCGTCGACGCGCGCTATAATCAGTGCACTCAATGCACCCAAACTTCTGGCGCGTCGACGCCCTCATTTGCCAGAGCGGTTCGGTCTTCTACAGGAGACAGATAGGACTCCTACATGTGGCAAACGGGAGTCCTATAGCTGATGAGGCTAGGACTCCCAGCCGACTCCCGTAGGAGACCGCTGCCAGTGTCGGAGGGCAGCGCGTGAAGTTAGATGCCTTGTCTGCAGCCGAAATTTTTCACGCCTAATTACAATTTTGTCATGCAATTTCGTGGAATTGTTGGTGTTTTACCAATTTGTTTTGGTCATAGTGCTTATTTGAAAAAATGAAAATTTATTTATTCTGGACTCCGACACTGGCAGCGGACTCCTACAGGAGAAACGACGAACGCGGTCTCCCAATAGAGGTGTTTTGTCCAGGAGACCGAACTAAAGTGAAGCGGTCTCCTACAGGACACGCTGCCGCATCGCTTCCACTGGGTCTCCTACAGGACAAAACAGCTCCGGTAGTTGTCCTGGAACGCGCACGTTGAACCATTGATCAAACCCGCGCGGTGTACGATACGCGTGTGCATGGGGTGGAGAGCTGATTCGACCATACTGCAGGCTCACCGAACCCAGGCGCCCTCTCATTGATTGATTAGGTGCTTAGGAGCCGAATTTCCTCCTTGATGATTAGTGAGGGAGGAATGTAATTGGGCGTAATGCCCTACACTAATTTTTGACGTTGACAAACTTGTCAACGAAGAAGTGTGAAAATCATGCCTCAAATTGACAGAAAAATACGAAATCGAAGCGGTTTTGGCTTGATTCCAGCAAACGTTTTTTGAAATTCCCTCCAATCTACCGTACAAGTTCCGGTCTCCTACAGGAGTATCACAGGACTCCTACAGGAGAAAACCAGGACTCCTGTTGCAGGGGAGACTAGGACTCCCAGCCGACTCCTGTAGGAGTCCGCTGCCAGTGTCGGAGAAGTTGCGTTGAGATTGTTGTTGAAAAGTCTATCCTTCATTCGATTTCAGGGTTATAGTTCATTTCTAAGCTGTCACTATGGGTCATGAGGAAGAACTTTTGATCAAATCGGCTAAAAGCTCTCTGGAGAAGGCAGTGGATTACGATACCAAAGGAAAATTGGATGATGCCTCACTGTTTTATACGAAAGGGATCGAACTGCTAGAAAGAGCGATCGGGTGAGCGATCTGTGTGTTATCTGAGCTTTGACTTCCGTACACCGGTTTTCATCTAGTTTGCCTAAGTTTTATACAACTATGCCACGCATTATACAGAACATCCCTGACACGACATGATGAAGAAACCAGAACCACCAAGACAGATCAGAAAGCATGTCAGAACGATCAAGCCAATATTGGTCAGGCCAGGAAACGCGGAAAGCATTCGCAAAGAAGTGCACAAAGAGTTGGTAAGGAGTTCCTGGTTACTATGAACTCCCCCTTGCTAAGTGGACCGCCGCGGAGGATTGCTAAGGAGGAGGAGACATTGTCAAGACCAAGTCGGGCAGCGCTATCTCAGCTCCGGAGCGGTTTCTATTCGAAGTCGCAATGGTATCTACATAAAATAGGAGCAGCCGATAATCCACTTTGCCCAGACTGCGGGCTTGAGGAACACACAGTACCTCACATGTTCTCTTGCTCTGGAAAGCCAACGCACCTCACAATAGAAGATCTCTGGCTCAAACCAGTGGAAGTAGCCCATTTCCTGTCACTTCAGTTATGCAATAATGAATTTGAAATGTAAAAAAAAAACGAATTACAAAAAATAAAAAATCAAAAAAAAATTATATAAAAAAAATCCAAAAAAAAATTAAATAAAAAAAAATCAAAAAAAAAAGAAGGTGGAAAAACGCCCCACTCAGGGATCCTCCAAAGAAGAGGATCCCAGCAATGTTGCTTCGATGACGTCGTCAATATGCCGGAAATTGGATCCAGGATCAGTGTGTATGGTGGATGATGGGCAACAACAACAACAACAACATGCCACGCATTGAGTGGAATACATTGGTAAGTGTCTCGAAATCGTGGGGAATAAGGCGCTATCGCATGGGGAAAGCCCCGGTATTCCTCAACCATTTGAGAGAGCAAGGCGTAACGGACGGCAATTCTCGATTGAATTGTTCTTGAGGCCTGTTCAAACACCATCGCAGACCTGAATGCGGTTCCCAGATCACGTAAAGACTAGCTTTCTCGGATGATTTCGGGCGGAGTAAGCAGCGGAAGCTGTTGGTCATAACAAAACGTAAAGGTAAGAAGGAGATTTTGGCATGATAAGCTCGATAAGCCTTACTTTGACCTGCTCAAAATGAGGTAACTAGGCTATCCTCTGTAAAAAGTCGTAATTGCCATGACTCATGGCGCGAGCCGCGCGCGATTCTGCTCCCTGCGTCTGTCATGCGCTCTCTCGCTGTCTCTAACCCCCGCTCCGCACCAGCACGCGTAGAAACCATGAGAATTTCGCGGTTTCACAACTTATATATGTGCGGAAAAAATATCCCCCGGAAACGGGTATTGGAGTGACATTTACTCGTTCCGATCGCGCCCCTAAACTCCGTCGTGGTCGTGTCTCCTCTTGGTCCGCACAGGCACGCGAAGGAACAAATTAAATTTCGCCATGAAATATAGAGGTTTTAGTGGGGTAATCACGAATCACGTGACTCTGCGCTGCGACGAGTGCGCCCACGAGAAATGCGGTGATCGATCGGCTTTCGGGCTGCTGATTGGTCCGCAGCCATAAGTTTCGCGGCTATCCCGCCATGCGCGAAAACGGATCAGAAGGCGGGGTACTGAAATTTGTGGAAAATTGCTCCTCCGTGCGTTCTGCGTCGCGGTCGTTGAGCGTTGCACGCAGCGGAAAGGGTTGCGACGCGACATCTCAACATTTAACTGAAATCAGGTAAACTGGCATGTTATGGAGCATTAATTACTTTACTTTATGTCACTAACGATAACTGTTATGCCGTATATTTCGCTGCTGACTCTTCCACACGATGGCGGTTTCTCCGCATTCGCCGCGCACGCGACTCTCACTGGACCGTAACGCGTACGCACGCAGGTGAGCAATGTCATGGAGCCGAGAAAGGATATGCAAGAAAGATCAGAAAATGGGTGCGGGAATCGGATATTTCCGCTCATCCCTGGTCCTCATGGCGTTGATTCTGCGAAAAGGGTGCGGAGCGAGCCTTTAAGTTCGCTTGCAAGCGCTATATCTTGACGAGCTGCGCCCCCGCGTCGGCGAAGTCCAGCGAGCTGAGTTTCGACGAGACAATCCTGAGGAATTTGGTCCAAGATCATTTCTGAGGAAATCGTGAAAATTTTTCAGGAGAGTCGAAAAAATTTTCAGCTAGCTCGTGAAGTTTTTTTCGGTATCAGTGTTTCTAGCATCTTCAATGAATCAGGAAAATGTGGCAGGGTTTTCTTGGAAACCCAATGTTATAATGGAAAAGATCTCTTTAGGACTATGCTTCCATCCGACACCCGTCGGATTGGTTTGTATGCAGATATAGCGCGGTATGTTACAAGAACCGAACAACTGAGAGCCGCAGCGAATGTAGAGGTTCTCTTTTAGAACGTTCCAGTGATCCCCGGCTTGTGTCGAATTCGTGCTTTTCCCCATTGTTGCTCCCTGTTCACAAATCGATCATCCGCTGTTTATTAGAGAATCGCAACCGGTCAAGAAGGCCGTTTCCAACGAAATTCATGCCAGTAACTGTGTCTCTACTGACTTTCGAAATATAAGTTGGTAGTTGCTGAAAAGTTCTCTGAACCGAGTTATAGGAGCTTCCTCAGTTGCGCGAAGGATTACACCAGTTAGGCAATTTGAAGGATGCTCAGAAAATTTGGGTACTGTTTTGGATCTCTTGCTGGGAGTAAGTTATCCACCCACTTTCTCGCCGCCGACCAATCACATCAGCCTTCGCTGCTTCTGTGATAGGTCAACGGCGGGTAACTCCCGCCCAGCAAGAGATCTAGATTAGAGCCAAAATTTGTTGCGCATTTGGCTCCTTTAACACGTTTGGTTAGGAACCTCCCACCGAGGCCAACTTTCGGAACAAAATGCGACGTTTGATGGTTTCCAAATTGTTACTCTATTTTCGCTTCGAAACCTTTGTGTAGATGGTATTTGGGGGGGGGGGCTGAACCCGAACTTGAAGTCCGTTTATCGATTGTGGAATTACTGAGGTTGTTTACGCTAGTTCTACGTAACTATATCTACCTTAACCCACAGTAATCTTCAAAACGTGGAAAAGCGGACCCCGTATTCGTGTTCTGCATCCCAAATAACCCCTGTCTGAGGTATTGTGCTAAATTCGGAGCACTTTTTCTGAAAATCGTAAAGAATTGCTTGACTGTAGTAACCTTATTGCTATCTCAACTTGAGAGTCCCCCGTAGCTCGGTTTTGAGAAATCGTAAGCAATTTTGAACATGGATTTGAGCGCATCTGAAAATGCATTTTCCGATATGAATTTTGTTGACAACGGCCTTTTTTCAGCAGATGTGATTCCCTAGTTAGTTCCCTATGCCTTTTCTACCTCAAATTCAGTGTTCGCGATTCAGTTTCCAATGTTTTTGCGTAGCTAAGTCCGTGAAGACGAGGATGATAACGAAACCTCTCTCCCTCCTACCACAAAACCCTTAATTTTCGGAGGGGACTTCAGAATATTACCTGAAAGATTCAATTACGCCTGTTTTACGTGTTTGTTGCAGTAGAAATTAAAACGTCGTTAGTGGTTTCGCGCTTCAAACTCCTAGGTAAACGATTTCCCTTTGTCTTCCTTTTAGTCTTTAAAAATAAGGCCATTATCATACCCCACGACAGACCTGTCGTTGTCGCAGTACCCTGCGACGTCGCTGTCGCTCAGGGCCAAGAGACACCAGGCACGATGCTGGAATTGGCTGGGTCACTGTCGCTGACACCCCTCACAGTGCACTGCGTTGCGACGGACAGCCGCGACTTCGACCGATTATCGCACGGTTTCCACATTTCAGGCATAACTCCCCCTTGCGAGCCAGCGACCGCGACAGGTACTGCAAACTGCTCTTGCGACAGCATTTTTCTACTGTGTGGGCCTGGTCCCGGCACGATTCGTAATAGTCGACCGCACCTGTAGCGGTCGCAAACTTTTGGTATAGCAATGGCCTAAGGTTTTAATGCGCATGTTTTTTGGGGGTTAGTACTGCTCAAGATAGAGGGTAGTGAACACTTGAACAACTGTTCCTATGAATGTATAACTATTCCATGATGTGCAGGGTCAAGCGGGGTTGCTGAATTTTCTCAAAAATGGAAATTTGGTTAAGATATCCCGTAAATTCTCGACATTTTTGGTCATCGAAGGGAAGGATTCGTTGCATTGCTCAGGTTTTAGACGCTTGCGCACGACTACTGAACGATTTTTCGGTGTCTGACAGATTCAGTAATCAAATATAAACTGCCCAGGGATCGCGCTTCCGGGGGGGGGTCGCAAAAAAAAAGGATTTTGGAAGAACAATTCTGATAATTGCGCAACGACCCGCTTCACCCTGATGATGTGGGCGGGCTGATCTGATGGGTTGACTGATCCAGCCACTTCCCGATCGTTTTCGCCGTATTTTCTCCTTCGATTCTCACAGAAGAAACCAATGCTGACTTTTTTTGCGGAAATCGGAAAACTTGTCGTTAACACTGCCTTCAAAACTGGTTCTGCCATTCGATGAAACCGTGTTTGTGCAGTGAGGCTTTTTGGTGAGCAAGGTCCTTTGGTCTCCTCATTGTGTTCACATTCGACGTCTCTAGGGATGCATACTACTAGTTCGTTTAGATAGGCTTTGTGGAACAACGGAAAATTGAAGAAGATAGTGTTGGGCATGGTTATGACAAGCTCTTCAGCAGATGTCTGGACGACAAACTCAGGGCAATCAGCGTTGAGGATGCGTACATCCAACAAGAAAATCAGGTAGGTCAATAATGTTCGCTTGCAATCTTCTTCTTCTTTCAGGCAACTCAGTTACCTTTGAATCGATGGCTGTGGTAATCCAGCTTGCCTCAAAGAGTTTCACACTTCAAAGCGTCACATTCGAATTCCTACGCCCGTTGTAGACTTGATGGGGGCAAGCAGCGCTGAGTTGCAACACGAGAGTTGGTGGGGGTGTGCACCGACGTTTTGCCTAAATTTAATTGGGATAGGTGAAAATTGTTGACCTCCCAATAAAGTTATGGGGGTCGTAGAACCTCGTGCCATAGTGAAAATTTCGGGGAAGATCCTCAATTTTTCGGGCAAAATTTGAAATTTTAAAGTTGTTTTGTAAAATTAGCCGATTTTTTCGTTCACTGAGAGGGGTTTCCTCAAGCATCAATTGATTTTTCTCTTGAAATCGAAGGGGAATTCCACTAGGGAATGTCCAGAACCACTGTACAGCTGGCCGTTTCGTCGAATCTTAGCGCAGCGTTGACCACCTGCCCTTGGTGACAGAAATTTTTTGGAAGTCTGACTATCCCCTACACAAATTTCCAGTTTTGGGCCAAGATTCGTTCGGTCCCTACACCAAATTTTCTTTTTTTTTCAACCAAACTGTTTACTACCCGCTCACCATTTACTGTGTCGCGACGCAATCCCTCTTGACCTTGATCCGAGCACAAACTGGGGTTTTGAAAAACGGTCATCTGGTGGTTATGAGGAACGTTAATAGAAACATTTCCAAGCTTTCAAATTTGCCTTGACGCACGTAGGTAGATCAAAAACTTCCAAAGCGTTTCTTCTATGGATCTAGAAAGAGAATTTTCTAGCCGAAACAGTGGCGCTGTCACCGTTCCGTGATAGTGCGCCCCCTCCTATCAGTCCGAAGGTTCGTGCCACCCCTCCGCAGCGGAAAGTTTGTGCGACATCTTCCCTCAGCTTTAAAATTTGTGCGACTCTCCAAGCGGCTCAATAGTGTATTCTTCAGGTGAATGAAACATTTTGCTGAATTCGATGAATCAGTAAATAATGTTAATCATATTTTTTGTATACCGATTAATTTTGCGTGGTGGTCGGTGGAAGGCTCATTGTCAAGTGTGGGTGTGAAATCTCTAAATGGGTGATGAGAGGGTTCGTAAACATTCAGCTTAAAGTTAAAAATTTTACCTACTCAGGCACTCGGTGGCTACGGCCGCCGCACCATTTGCCGCCGAGCCGCGCCTCCGATCAGCGCATCGATGTCGAAAGGTGCGCGGATCGGCGTCCTCCGGTAAAATCTGTCGGTCCCCGGCCCCCGAGCGGTCCAAAATTTGTCCATAAGTGGCTCAAAAACTGTCCATGCCCATTTTTGGCGTTTCCGGATTCGCAAAGAGCACCTGAGGACATCCCACAAGGATCACTCACGTGGGGGGGGGGGATGACCGCACCGCCACGGTCCACAGTGGGGTGCACCCACCATGGACCGTGGGGACATGGCACCGCGGTTGGGTACCACCCCTCCCCCAACCGTGGGGAAATCTCCTCGGCGTAAAAAAATATCCTCCGGTGTCCGGTGGATTTTCTGGAAAGAGACTCGAGGCCACCTTCCAGGTTCGGCTCCGAAGAGCCGACTGATGCACACAGTGAGATGAGGAGCCTTTTATATCAGCAACCTTGGTAATACCTTTGTCTAAACATGTTGATCATCCCGAGCAACTGCATAGGGGCGCGGATGGCTGCGACTGCCGATGTGCGTAGACGCGTCGCGGTCGAGTAGCTGCGTCGCGGTTGAGAACGGGCTCGGATGGCCGAATGACTCTCTCAAGGTCAGCGGATTGCCGTTTCGGTCTCAAAAGCGTGGCGGGCCGTCCCCCGAGTGCCTGAGTAGGGATCATTGGAATTTCGGCTCAAGAGCTAACGTTTGGGGGAGGGGATAGTAAAGACATGAAATTTTCAACTCAAGGGGAGAAGATCGTAGCTCTTTTGAGATTCTACACAGCGGCCCGCTTCTTCTTCTTTTTTTGCAGCCTCAGAGAGGGGTTCTGTCACATGTTCAGAAACTCGACCACTAGCGTTGGCTTAATCCACAAATCTATTGTCGTTAATGTAGTCGGTCTCATCGGGCAATTGAACAGGTGCGCTGTAGTATGCCTTTACTACCGCAATCCGAGCAATGGAGTTTATGGCAACTCTGCTCTAGTGTTCCTTCACGAACTGGGTATGCTCCGAGCGCAAGAGACGGAGACGTTCGCAAGAGGGTAACAAGACTCAACGCCCTACGTGCTCTCGGTGCAGTAAAGAAACTATCCTGATCACCTACAAGGCTATTGTGCAACCGACTTTGAAGTATGCTGCGCCAGTCTGGCAGCACATCGTGCCGGACACACTCTGCGAATCACAACTGGCTGTTCCAGACGCTCTCCAATAGAGCACTTACACGCCGAAGCTCGCATCCTGCCAGTAAGTGACCACTGCCAACTTCAGGCGCAACCAATGTTCATCAACATCGTTAAGAAGCCAAATCATTCGTCACGAAGGGTATTAAACCCAGTGAGAGAGATGTATCAGAAAGCCGTTCGCAGATACTCCCTCGAAAGCGGCTCGCTTTACCGTGGGAAGTCTGCCTCTTTCATTCTCGCCGCTGGAATATGCGGCCTCTTCTGTGAGCCTAACTATGCGCCAAAAATTCGTCCAGGGAATTACTTGCGGCGCTGAACATGAATATCAAGTCCGTTTCCGATTTTCTGAAGACCATAGTTTGTTGCCTCACAAATATGGTATTGTAAAACCTTCCGAAAGAAAAACTTTTCAAAAAGGTGAGCACGGATCCTGTATTTGAGTTCAGCGCCCTAAGTACCCCTTCAGTAGAAATCTTGTTTCATTTTTTAGTTCAGAAAAGTTCTGTTTCCTGCTGTTTCTGATCTACCTAGGGGCATAAAGGAAAGTTCGAAAACCTAGTATTCTTTTCGTGTCCCCCACAACCATCATAAGACCGTTTTTCTTTTTCAAAACTCCAGTTCGTGTTCGGGACGTTCCCTAGTTACTACGTCTCGTATCGTGAATTATTGTGCACGTTGTGAGTCGAAAAAATCAGTTTAAATAAAATGGATTCTTCCATTTGCTGTGGATGACAAAGTGAAAAAAATGTTTCATTTGTGTTTCCTTATTCATTTCGATACTTCGCTGTCATTCCCTATTCCAGATCGTTAACTTTGTGCGATTTCGTGAAACCGTGGTCAGCAAGGCTTCAAATATTCGATGCATCAAATTGCTTACGAGGGATGAAGCGAAGAAGAATCAGGCGGCTTTTGACGAACTGGGGAGAAGTCTCATGAAAGTCAATGTTTTCCTCACCGTGGAGTATCGGTCTTCTCTTCATGATAGGGAGATAAGGTTTGGTTTATTACCATTTGTGTTTGGGAATAGTGGCTGTTCCAATAGTTTGTTTGTTTAAGGTTCAACAATGGATGGATTGTCAAAATTGGACGAGGGTTGGACTATTTCAGAAACCCCGGAAAGTACGTCTTAGGCAATTCGGACTACAATTTTTGTCCGTGTCGTGAAACTACAGTGGACATAATGAGACAGAAGCTGCTTTAAGCTTGTCCTATTCTTGTCAATTGCTTCTTTATGGTAATGCTGTGCCCTATACCTCTCTATTTATTCGTGCCGCTCCTCGGCCTTACGGTCGAAATCAAATTTACTTAGTTTTGCATTCAATTCGACGTGCCAGTATTATACAGACTAGTTATTAGAATCTCTGAGTTGCATGTTCCACTTGTCACTAAATTGGATGTCCTCTTTAGCTAATTGTTGAATGTTGCCAAGATTCGCAGCATCATCAGCACGAAGAATGGACGTTGTAGACATTTTGTGATTCATTAATCGTTCGATTTTGCCTGCAAAAGATCAAAGTAGATCGGGTGAGCTATGGACGGACGTAGGCGGACTCCTTAGGCGCATTTTTGCACCTTATATACCATTCCTTTAGCGTATCAATCGGGTGGTGCTCACCAAATCGGACACCTTGGACGGGCGTCAGACGACTTCACCCTGAGTCTGTGACCGAAATTCGTCTCCTGACGTTTTCGGGCATTGGCTTCAATCCGGGAACGTTGACGTTGAACTACCTCACGGACTCTACCGGAACGATGGATACTCAGATACTCAATTTTCTGTTGGGGAGGGGCGAAGCATACAATTTTCAAGTGTCATTTTTTTGGTAAATACTAACTTTTTTGAACTTACTCGCACTACTCATTATGTGTGATTATGTGATGTGATGGCAACTGCCTTATCCTGCTCCATGTAGAGAGGGTTTTTGTCCCATTTTGTATTGATAACGTTGTTTTCGTAATGAATGTTTTTATTTTTATCGATTTAGTCTTTAAGGAAGCGTATTGGCGATAATTATCACGTGTGTGCTTTTCTATCATGTTTTGTCCTTCGCTGGGTCAAGTTTTCAGAGTTTTAAATGTTCATTCTAAGAATATATGCAGCCGATGCGGAATTGTTTCGTTACATCGGTGTTCCTAAAGAAGACGTGGTTTGCGTGCCCGTAAATTGACACGAAGGGCGCAGACTGCGGGGGCGTATCCCGATCCGACGAAGAACTCCTCTTGCATTGTACATATTCAGCAACCAGAGTGAGAGTTTAGCGTTTCTTGTTCTAAGAAGGTAGTCTGCGTATTACAGGTGACCTGATTCTATGAGTAAGGAGGATAAATTTATCGAATCTGCTAAAAAATCTCTGATCAAGGCGGTAGATTATGATACAAAGGAGAAGCCGAATGATGCGTTGCGTCACTACATGCAAGGTATCGACATGTTGGACAAGGCGGTCAAGTAAGAGTTAGTGGTTTTCATATGCTCCAACCCTTCTATTTCGTTTCGTTATCGTCTCATAGGAGCTGTTATCGATAGTCAGGGTTGAGCAGGCCGTTGCGCCAATTCTCGTGTGCAATTTTCCGTTTTCCAAAATTATGGGAAATTTTTTACAATCCCCCTCGACAAAATCGTATTTTGTCGAGATCAAATTTCTATTCAGCACACCGATCAACCCCTGAACAGAAATTTTGACCCAAGTCTGTTACTTCCCCCAAACTACCGTAGACCCACCGTAACCTAGAATTTCATGATGGCGTCTGCAAACACAGCTGTTCTCGCGCTGCAATCAGAGGGCGACTACTACTACCTCATTTTAGCTTGCCAAGTGCTTTGGAAAATTTTCTTTTTCTTCAAAATTATACCAGCTCCCCCCCCCCCCAAAGTTTCATTCTTCTTCAAAAATTGTAAAATTTTCAAGACCCCCCGTTGCGCCGAGTCGCTACCCTGTTCAACCATGTCGGTATCCCAGACGTATTGCTATCACTCTCAATTATGAATGAGCAGGGTTGCAACGGTGCAACGAGGGTCGTAAAAGTTTTGAAATTTTCTGACGAAAATTGAAAATTCGGAAGGCGGCACGTAAGTTTTGCGGAGAAGTAGGAATTTTCTCCAAACCATTTGGTAAGCTAAAATGAAGTATTAATGGCCCCCTGATAGTAAGATTGCGGCGCGAGTACAACTGTGTTTGCAGAGGCCGTCATGAAATTCTTCGTTACGGTGAGTATATGGTTCTTCAAGCAAAGTATCAGATTTCAGTCAGATTTCCTATTCAGGGGTCAGTCGGAGTGCTGAATACGAATTTGATGTCTATTTGTCGAGAGGTGGAGAAATTTCCGCACTTCTGGTAAACAGGGGGTCGTAGCTCCGTCGAAAATTGGCGCAACGGCCTGCTCCCAAAAGGCTTTTCGCTGGTTTCTCACGAAGGTTTTTTTTTCTTAAAAAAACATGTACTTTTCAACCTATCTTTTATCAACATATTTCATCCTCCCTCCTCCGGATTCAAAGTGGGATTAAAGGGGGCTCTTTCATTATTATGAGTCTTTTCGTGTAGTTTATATGAAAGTTTTGAGAGTCTCCTCTTCTTCTTCTTCTTTGCAGCCGCAGGAAGGTTTTTGTCAAAGGTTCAAGAAACGGGCGACTGAAACCGGATTCGTCCACAAATCCATTGTTGTCAGAGTGGTCGGCCTCTTTGGGCAATCAATTAGGTGTTCAGTTGTGTGGCCACGGCCACCACAGTCCGGGCACTCGCCAGGCTTACTGCGATCCATCTTATGCAAGTATGACATCAGCATAGGGGAATGACCGCAGCGTAACGAGGCAAGGACACTTCTAGCCCGCCTACCGAGTTCCATCTCGGTGTTGCTGACTATGTATTTCATATTTATTACATCTGCCGAGACACATGTGAATTAACAGGAAATGAAAAAAATTAACGACAGAAAAAACAACAAATTCAATCACTAAAACGAAACACTACTACCAAAGAAGCTATAATGAAATTGACTCCTGTTGAAGATACTGGCCGACAATATTTTTGAAACCAGAGTAGGTGAATGGAACTTCCCATTTCTTGCTCAAGCTCAGATAATCCAATCCCGCACGAATGGTGAAGAAATGCCGCCTAGTCTGGGAACGAGGCCTAAGGAAGCTAAGTTTGTACCTTTGTCCTCTTGTATTTGAACGTATGAGGGTAAAAAACTCGGAAAGGTTCAATCCTACCGAACCATTCAACATTTTAAAAACCAAATATAAGTCATTTCTCCTCCTTCTAACAGCAAGCGAGTCCAAATGCAAACTCTTATTCCTAATGTATCCCCTAGGAATTGTACTATACGAAAATCCCATTGCCCGTATGAAGACCTTCCTCGTGAAGCTACGTTGAACCGCTTCTAGTTTTTAAACTAGCATTCGCTTATGCGGTACATAAACACAGGTCCCATACACCAACACAGACCGGACGTACATCTTATAAGCTTTGGTCAGTAGCTGCGGATCCTTAGACCGTAAGGACTAGAATAATAAAAAGAGCCTCTGTTGCGCTTTAGCAGCAATGTGCCTACAATCTTCATCAAAAAGGAGTTTATTATCGACTATGAATCCAAGATCCTTAATTCTATCGACCGCCTCGATTGGTACATCATTGATTTTGTAAACGGCCTGGTTGTTGGAATGTCCCAGGTGCAATGCTTTTGTTTTCACAACCGAGAGGGGAAGGCCCCAAGCTATGGACCAGCAATAAACTGCATCAATACCACTGTGTAAGAGTGTGACTCCATCACCGCCTACTTCACGGTACACTTTAATGTCATCCGCAAAAACTTCACACCTAACACCACACCGTTCAACAATTTGAGGAATGTCTTAAGCATAAATGTTAAACAGAATAGGAGATAAGACTCCCCCCTGTGGAACCCCACTTGGAGCACTTCTACAGCCGGAAAGGGAAGAATTAACACGAACCTGGAAGGTTCTATCTGTGGTACGGGGTGGTACGGGAGGTGGTACGACCCCCAATATGGGATTGATGGCCATCCTACTCAAGTGATCCCTGACGAACTTGGTGTGCTCCGCACGTAAAAGACGCAGACGATCCAGTTGGGAGTCCGTCTATCTTTGTATATTGACTTTCTCGGGAGCATCCGCAAAAAGCCTTCTGATATGTCTCTCTCTCACGGGATTCATGATCCTTCTTGATGGGTGGTCAGGCTGCTTGACAATGTTAATAACCAGTTGCTGCGCTTGGAGTTGGCAGTGCTCCTTAACCGGCAGAACTCGGGCCTCAGCATGAAGATGTTCCACTGGGGTGCTTTTAGCACACCCTGTGGCAATCCGAAGTGCAGCATTTTGAACTCGCTGCATCTTTGTCCACGATGAATCCGATATCATGTGCTGCCATACCGGTGCAGCGTACTCCAATGCCGGCTGCAATATTGCCTTGTAGGTGGTCAAATTTTGAGTCTCCTGAGGTGAAATAGACTAATGAGGACGTTTGTGACCTCGTGTACTTTCATGCATAAGCTCCTTTCTAGAATGATGTCGTTGGAGGACAATCGCCGTACTCCTTTGTATAAGCAGATAGCTCAGTATGTTTCGAGAGCCGAGCAGTTGAAGGCTGCCACCAAGATTGAGGTGCTTCTATCGTGGCTCAAATGTTTTTTTTGCATTTTATATGGTTATAGAATTTGGTTAAGGTTGGATTTTTGGAACAGCGGAAGATTGAAGCAAATAGTGTGGGTCACGGCTATGATAAGATTTTCGGTAGATGTCTGGATGACAAGTTGACGGCTGTGCATGTTCATGATGCATACATTTCGGCTCATCATCAGGTGACTATGCATAATTATATTCAGTAATTGATTTTTTCTCAAGTTCATTCTCTCCATTGTTGTAAGCAGTCTTCTTCTTCTTCTTTGCAGCCGCAGAAGGGTTTTTGTCATAGGTTCAGGAAATGGGCGACCGAAGTTGGATTCAACCACAAATCTATTGTCGTCAGTGAGGTGGGCCTCTTCGGACAGTCGATTAGATGAGCTGTAGTGTGGCCAGGGTTACCACAATCCGTACACTCGTCAGGCTTACTGCTGTCGATCCTATGCAAGTATGACATCAGCTTAGGGGAATGCCCGCAGCGCAACGAGGCGAGGGAACATCTAGCCCGCCTACCAAGTTCCATCTCGGTGTTGCTGACTTCAGGTGTTGCGATCCCCAATATGGGGTTGACAGCCACCCTACTCAAGTGATCCCTGACGAAACGGGTGTGCTCCGCACGTAAAAGACGACGACGATCCAACTGGGAAGCCGTCCATCTTTGTATATTGACTTTCTCGGGAGCATCCGCAAAAGGCCTTCTGATATCTCTCTCTCTCACAGGATTCATAATCCTTCTTAATGGGTGATCAGGCTGCTTGACGATATTAATAACCAGTTGCTGCGCTTGGAGTTGACAGTGCTCCTTAACAGGCAGAATACGGGCTTCAGCATGAAGATGCTCCACTGGAGTGCTCTTTGCACACCCAGTGGCAATCCGAAGTGCAGCATTTTGAACTCGCTGCATCTTTGTCCACGATGAATCCGATACTATGTGTTGCCATACCGGTGCTGCATACTCCAACGCCGGCTGCAAGATTGCCTTGTACGTGGTCAGGATCGTCTCCTTACTGCTTCCCCACGACGTACCTCCCAGAGCTCGTAAGACGTTGAGCTTAGCTCTCACTGTAGCCTGTTTCTGCTCAGTGTTTTTATGGAACTTCAGCGAAGGATCCAATACTAGACCAAGCAGCTTCGGGAAACGTGCGGCAGGCAGACGAGCGTCTTCCCAGTTCACAACGGGGTGAGCACAGTGTTCCTTAGGGTCAGTGGAGAAAACAGACACAGATGATTTAGCGGCAGAGACAGTGGGCATCATATCATCGAGAAAGCTCTTCAGGACGATGAGGTAGCTATTGATCTTGCGTGCAGCTACATTAATGTCTCTGTCCCGGCACAAGATGGTGATGTCATCCGCGTACGACTTTGATGCCACTTGGGAGGACGGGCAAATCTTCAAGGTAAAGACTGAACAGAGCAGGCGATATGACTCCTCCTTGAGGGACACCGGCAGCGATCGGGACGCTATTAGAGACATGTCACTGGAACAGCACTTTTGCTCGGCGCCCTTTGATGAGTGCGGTTATCCATCGCTTCTGCCAAGGCGGGATGGTGGACCTCAAAAGCTTCTCAGACAGTGTGCTCAAGTTGACAGAATCAAAAGCTTTCGTGAGGTCCAGGGCTACACCAACAGTGCGTTGAGGTTTACAGGCGTTGAAGCCATTCAAGACATAGCTCACAATCTCCAGCAACGCCGTGGTGGTAGAATGTAATTTGCGGAATCCATATTGGTGCTGCTGTTTGTTATTATGCTCGGCAAGCTCCTTCACGACCAGTTTCTCAGCGACCATTACAATTGGTGATAAAAGACTTATTGGCCTGTATCCCTTCGCTGTGGATGGCTCTTTACCAGGCTTGGGCAACGGAATGACGCTTGCCATTTTCCAGTCTTGGGGTAGGATGCACGTGCGAAAGGATGTGTTGATGACATCAGCCAGGATTGGCATAATCTCAGTCGGCAGTTTCTTCAAGACCGCTGGACTAATGCCATCCGGCCCTATAGCCTTCGAGTTGCGCATCTCTTTTACCACCTTTTCAATCTGCGCAGGCGTCACTGCTTCTGCTTCGTTCGTGAGCGGCAACTTATAGAGCTCTCTTACAGTCACTCGATTCTGTTTCCCTCTCTTAGCCTGAGTTATGAAAAAATTCTTTCCGAGAGCAGTCGCAGCCTCCTTTCCCGATTTGAAAACTCCATTCTCGAACCTTCTTGTGCTTGTCCAGATCTCGCTTAATCTCGCTATCCAGCTCAGCAATGGTCGGATCCAGGTGATCTGCGACTCTCTTTGCATCCCTTGTCTTTATCTTCTCCAAGATTTCCCTGGTGACATTGGGAAAGAAGGTCTTAACTCGGCCCTCCGGAATGGCTGCTTTCATGGCCTTGCGAATCGCGTCGGTCAAGTGGCGTTCTTTCTGGTGCACGTTTCTATTCCATGGGTAGTCAGCCACATGGCGAAATGCCACCTCTCTGAACAAGCGCCAGTCTGCAAGGCAAAGATTAAGATAAGACCTTTGACGGATACCTGAATAAGGAGGAAGAGAATTAGAGAGATCGACATGGACAAAAACGGGGATATGATCACTGGACAGAGTTGTAGCGGTCGACCAAGAGCAGGCGCTGGAGAGAATAGAAGATACAAGAGAGATGTCTGGACTAGAGGATCGGCCGTTGGCCGGGAGACGAGTGGGCTGATCATCGTTGAGAATGACCAGATCGGACTCCTCCGCCCATTCTTCGACGTCTTCTCCTCTAGCGTCAGTGTCAAGCGACGAGCAGAATGCATGAGCATTGAAATCGCCTGCGAAGACAACAGAGGGTGAAAGTGAGCAGTCGTACAACTGCTTGAGTGAGGGAGTAGGGGCGTAAGATTGGGGACAGGATGTGGTAGGAGGGATATAGATATTAAAGAGATATAGATGTTTTAAGAGGGAGATGGATAGGTAGGTACTGAAGAGTGCCGTCCGATGGGGTGTTTGGTATGATATGAGAGGGTATATTAGATAATACGAAAGTGGAAACTCTTTCGCCGTGAGCTGACCTTGGAGCATGATAAGCAGTGTAGCCAGGGATGTTAGGGTGACGAGCGTTAGCGGAAGGAGACAGCTTGGTTTGCTGAACCGTAATGATATCAGGATGATGAGTACGTGCGAAAAGAGAGAGTTTAGTCAGCTTGGCTCGAAGGAAGGGTCGTGATGCCTCGCAGAACTGAGACCCGAACAGGAGAGATGCACCCACCTTTGGCATCCAAAACATTGGACGCTGGTTCCATACCAATTGACATCTCTGTCGCATGTGGCACATGGGTACTTCTTCTTCTGAGCGGGTCCTGGATTCCTCTCGACGCCGGCCATTTGTAGTAGAATCTTTAGGAGAGCTGCGACCAGCCAGCACCTCTCCCATGACAAAAACCCTCTTCGCGGAGGGTTGACGTCGGTTTACACGGAGGTGGTCTTCTTTCCTCCACACTGCCACGGCACGAACGTACGGCATCTCGGCAGCTTGTAAGCAGTGTAAACGCTTTATGCCCAATTTTGTTTCAGATTATGAACTTTGTGCGGTTTTGTGAGCTGGTGGTTGGAAGTGCTTCAAATATTCGATGTATCAATCTGCGGACGGGAATGGAAGCAAGGAATAATCAAAACGCATTTGACGAACTAGGACGCAGTCTGGAAAAGATCAATGTTGTTTTGAAAGTGGAATTCAGTCCATCCATTCATGATAGAGAAATAAGGTTGGTTTGCTTCATCGTTGTCCTCGGCTTTCCGGTTTTTATAAAAGCAGCCCGGGCACTCAGAAAAATCAAAACAAGTTGCTTGTAATATAAATGTAACTTACTTAAATGTCTTAAGTAACTTGCATTTATATTACATGTAACATACATTTATATTACATGTAAGTTACATTTATGTTACATGAAACTTACATTTTAATTTTCACTTTGGGTGGTCATCACGTCACGCAGACGACACGCGGCGCTGAGGGCGCGTCCCAGGCCACACACTACGCAAAAAAATGCTGTGCAGGGCCTTCTCGATGGTGTGGAGTCAAGTACCTCAAACTTGGGTAACTGAACGAACAGTAACGCCAGTCGTAAGCCTGAACTCGCGAATTCGTCGTACATCCCAATTGGAAATATCTTCTTAGCCGATTTAAGTTACTTGCGACTTATATTTTGCCATTTAAGTTACATGTAACTTATCGGAGGCGCACTGCACTGCACGCAGTATCTTCTCAGAAATCGAAAACAAGTTACAACATATCTAAGCTGATGTAAGTTACTTGTGACTTATCTCAAGTCATTTAAGTTGAATGCAACATATCGACAGGAAACCGCGTGCAATGCGCCTCCGATATGTTACTTGTCACTTAAATGGCAAAATAAATCTCGTAAGTAACTTACATCGGCCTAGATATGTTACAGGTAACTTGTTTCCGGGCTTTTATGTTACAAGTTACTTGTTTTGATTTTTCTGAGCAGTCCTGTGTAGGAATTTAGCGCCCTAGTCGTGTGGTATATTTATCTGAGTTGTTTGAATCCAGAAAACTTCAAAAATTGAAATAAATTTGTGAATTTATCACAGAAATGTTCGATCTAATCTCTTCTCTTCTTTAAGCAGCTGCAAGTTTCAGGTTCAACAATGGATGGATTGTGAAAATTGGGCGTGGATTGGACTACTTTAAAAATCCCGGGAAATATGTGTTAGGTGCCTCAGATTTGAATTTCAGGCAGTGTCATGAAACTACTGTTGATATTATGCGTCAGAAAAAGTGAGCTCAGGGTTGAGCAGACCGTTGCGCCATCTTCGGCTGAGCTACGAGCCCCCCTCCCCCTGCTGACCAAAACTTTGGAAAAAAATTGCGGTCCCCTCTTGGAAAATAGACATCAAATTTGTATTAAGCACACCGACTAACCCCTGAATAGAAATTTCGACCGAAATCTGATGCTTTGCCTGAACTACCGTATACCCACCTGGAATTTCATGACCCCCTCTGCAGACGCAGCTGTTCTCGCGCTACAATCCTACTATCAGAGGGCGACTACTGCTACCGCACTTTTTCTTACCTAGTGGTTTGGAGAAAATTCCTTCCTCTCCAAAAATTCTACGCAACCCTGCTCAACCCTGAGTGAGCATGCTTCCGTGTAATTCCTCTACGATATTTTTCCATTTATTTGTACATATTTGATAAATGTTTTTCCTCTTTTAACAAGTTTCGTCTAGCGGTTTCTTTACCACCTTTGTATTTATCTGTTTGTGTTAAACTGTATTCACTTTTTTTGCATTTCCCGGCTTTTGTTTGTGTTGTTTACCCTAAATTCAGGTGTGGCATTGGCTCCTTTCTGGGCGAAAATCGAACGAAACAATGACGAAAACCGAGGCCGCCAAAGCTGTAAGTTTTCTTTCCGTTACTATGCATTAAAGGCAGTGTTCACGATAATCTTCAATTTTGAGATCATTCGCTATATTGATTAAGTGGCCCCCCGGTAGAACTAAAATGACAATCGAGAAAAACGCACCAGGAGTACACGAGATCCTCAAGTACCACCCCGCCTTTTAAGTATCACTGGAAGTGTTTGTTGTGACAATCAAATCTTTTGTGGACCAATCCTTTGCAATTCTCTACTCTCTACTGTTCCGTTATTTCCTTAGGGCTCTAACTAATCCTGCTCCGCATAAAATATTCTTCTATTTTCGATTGACCCTATTTTCCATCGGTGACAACCACCATGAACATGCTCATCCAACCGGACAACTAGTCCATGTTATAAAATGATGTCACTGGAATACGACGTTTTAATGCGTTTCTCGCCGTTTCGTCGTATTTTTGGTTACACTCGGAGGCCAACGAATTGTTTTAGTGAAAAATTAGGGACGAAAATCATCGTGAACACTGCCTTTAAGAAGATGTGCTTCTAAAAAATCATTTTTTCTGCTTAGCTGTTCAGTGTCCGTTCCGAACATGCCCACGTGAGCACGGGAAGTTTTCCATAATTTATTTGTTTTCCGTGATATTCTATTTTTCTCATTATTCTTCTCAATTTCTGAAAGATCTCTACGGTTTTGAGTTGATTTTTTTCTTCATCTCCTCTTGAAATGCCGTTTTTTTGCTGCTCTTAATTTTTATTCAAAGTTTTTTTTGTTTTCCAGAATTTGTTTACTGTTTTGAGAGCTGTTTCTTCCTCTGTTCGCGTTTCTACCCTTCTTGACGTAATTCTAGATTTCCTTTAGTCCGTTTAGGATCACTTAGTGGTAGTTCTAGATTTTAGGAGTCCTGCTAGGTTCCTGATTTTAGGTCTAAAGTGCTTTTATGATTTTGGAAGTGTTTTCTTCCAGGTTCTTGTTCACAAAGCGAGTTTCTTAATTTCCTGATGAAGTTGTCCATTTTGCATGCGGGTGGGTGTTGGTTTGAGCGGCTTTGGCATGCCCCTTGAAAGATCTGACAAGTTAGGCAGCGTTGGGTCCGGTTATTCTTGGATCGGAGACTGAGAACATGCCGCTGCTTGGGCCAGTCAGAAACTGAAGTCCTATAGAATACCGCTTCTAGAAGTCGACCTAGGCTTCGGCGAGAGGTCTTGTGCAAGTCAACTTTGGTCCGACCCCCTAGATCCCGTAATTTCTTCAGCCCTCCACTCTGTAAGAAGATTCTGGCCACGCGTCAAAGGGGGGGGGGTCGTCAAATCTTATTCATTCGTTTCATGCCCGCGATTGTTCCATGACTAAGTGTAAAACAACAATGTGAAGACCAAAATATCAAACATTTGTTCTACGATTTAAGTGAAAAACAACCGCGTAGTGACGAAAAGGCTGTTGGTTCAACGATTGAACTTTTTTTTAGATGCCCTGGGGGCCTACAGGTGCAGTCTAGGGCACGGTCAATAGTGTGGCTGTCCGCATCTGAAAACTTACCCAGTTTCATGGACGCAGGTGCAATGTGAGGGGCGCTACACTAGGTGGGGCTTTAAAAAATTTCCGTCCAGGATTTGAATGAAAAATTTACAAGCATTTTTTCGAAATTCCTAATAGGTCCGCTAGCGTTGAAGTTACATGGGGAAAAGTTAGTTCATGATCCAAATGAGACAATAAGTTTCCTAGACTGCTCAAAACGGCCTTTGGCACCCAATTTTTAGGTGTCATATATTTAAAAATGTCACGCTTAATTCGAAGGAAACCAGTTGTGTTACATTTGAGTGTATCACATCCAAAATTTGGTATTCAAAAGTCTTTTCGACGGTCTAAAGAAACCTGTTTTTTTTCATTTGTGTCCTGAACTAACTTTTCCGCTCGTTGCTGCAACGCTAGCGGACCTATTGAGAATTTCGAAAAGTACTTGCAAATTTTTCGTTCGAACCCTGGACTCCAACATATTTTGATAACTTCATTTAGTTTCAGATACGGGCATCCATTATATTGATGTAGCTTTCTCACCCTAGACTGCACCTGTTCGCCCTCAGGGCATCAAAAATATCCAGCCTGGGGGATAGCATCCTGTATGCAGCCTAAAAATGCATTTTCGTGAACGAAATTCCAAGAGATATCACTGTGAACAACGCTCTTCCATCATAGTCAGCTATCCATCGTTTCCCAGCCTAACAAAGATTAAGGACTCTGGCGGGATTGAACCTGTGGAACCTAAATCGCTTAGAAATACATCATAGTGTAAGAATTTTTAAAGCCTGTCGGAGTAAATGTCTTCATTATTATTATCATTTCTAAAGCTACTGTTACCACATTTATCATTATTATTACTGTTGATATTAATATAAGAATAATAATGACTAACCGTATAGTATTTATTCCCTTCTCTGTTTCAAGACCCATCCTGGTTTTATGTCTAACGTCCGATTTCATCCCCATCGGCCGTAGAAGGGTCCGACCCTTCCCCCCTCCTTTGATAAATCAAACCTCGCTTCGTAGCTTGACAGAAAGGGGTCGCGAAAATTCCGGGTCAAAAATGAAAAGTTCAGGAAGTGGTCGAAAATTGAAGGTAACGGCTATTGAACACCATAAGGAACGTCTTCAGTACCCTATATTTCCAAATTTTTTCTTTAAAAAAAGTGCCCAAAAATTACACCAGGGGGATCGCTAAAGTTTTGGATTTCTGGAGGAGTGTTGGCCGGACGGGGAGGGATTGGTCAGATGTTGGAAAATTAAACAAGGCCCCGCTTGACCTTGTAGCTTGAGCTGGCCTGCTTTATTATTTTCCAATTTGCGAAGGCTTCACACCCCCCCTTTGTCCTGTAGCATAATAACAGCTTGATGCTGTATGTGACAAGTTGTAGTCATTATTTTGCTTCGGAAGTGGAGCGTGAGCTTGTGGTCAGAAAATACTGTGATGGAATTCGGCCGCTGAAATGTTGAATTCAAGCATAGAGGCTATTCTGAATAAGGAGGTGATCGTATGTGTTCTCTATTAGCAATTAAGTGAATATTTGCAGTTCAACGACTACAAGGGCGATTTATTCAAAGAAGCGGAGAGGATTGTTATGGAGGAGTTTCCGAAGAAAGTGATCGAGTACGATAACATGCTGAAGGTGCCTTTTAGTTAAGATAGTCCTTACCTCTATTTTTAGACAATTCTTGTTTATAGACCGATCGGTTTTCGTATGATCGCCTGCCGGAGATGATGCCGGATCCTGCTCTGAACATCCCTGTTCCATGCGCAGCTGAACAGGTGGGGTCCTCGTGACTTTTTTCATTATGGAAAGTTTTGACAGGTTCATGTTTAGAATGATGTCGCTGGAGATGCTTCAGCAGCTAAGAAACGAAAGCTCGACGATCTCCATGGAAATTGTCATAACGGTAGCTGTACATTTCTTATGTTAAACGATAGGTTCCAAGTGAATACTTTAGTCAGGAATGTGCTACGCTTTTGCTGCTATTTATATTTGGGTGTTGCCTTTGTAAAATTTAAAAAAATTCTTTCAAGGTACACCTATATATGGGTTCATCAACGGCACTGTACCCTGCAATTCACAACTGGCTGATTTGATGAATCAAGTTCGTCCGTTGCTGAGGGATGCTGTTGAGGATGTAAACAAGGTGAACAAGTCGATTCACTGAGATTCGTGGCTGTCATAACACATGAGTCACAGTTCCTCGTAATAATATGTGAAGTGGGCGACTTACTAGGGATCGGCATTTGGTGGAAAACTCCTTTCAAAATGAAACCTATAGCAGTCATCTGACTCGTGATGGAGTCCATAGAAACACATGTTTTTTCTGGAGACCTCCAGGTACGAAGTTACCCACAAGGGAAGGATCGTTACACGCGGTGTCCATTCCGAATGAAATAAGACTTCCCAGGATCAGTTTTTGACGTAGAATTCGATTTTTCAAAATGCAGCTGCGCAACGTTTCACCGAATCGGGTTTCATGCGTTATTAGCGCTTTACTCGTAGACGCATCATAACGTGTAATCCATGAGTCTTCGTCTCCTCCTGAGATACACCGATGTGATTTCTACAACATGAATTATCCTATAGCCATCTGATTCAAAATCGTCATCTCTGGTGTGGAAATCACATCGGTCTACCACAGGAGGCGACGAAGACTCATGGATTACACGTTATGCTTCGTCTACGAGTGAAACTCTAAAAACGCATATAACTCCGCTCAGAGAAAAGTTTCGCTGCTGCAATCTAGAAATTTCGATTTTCCGTTGAAAACTGATCCTAGAAAGTCTTCTATCTTTTGAAATGGCCGCGGCATGTAATTATCCTTTCCTTGTCAAGCGGCCTTTTTATCACGCATCCCAATCATTACTCAGCGGAAGGCGTCGTGGCCCAGCGATAAGTATCGCGCTTCTTAACCATTAGACGAGGAGTTCGATCCCCTCCTGTGCGTTTTTTTGCATTTTGTCAGAATTACTGTTCTTGAAATTTAGAAACATTTCTAATTGAGTATAACTCACTTCGGACCCTCTACAAGCTTTTTGTATTGAGCAATGGGGAGAATACGGGGGAGAGGGTTTCAATAAATTGCTCGCGAGCATTTTTTCATGAACAGTTGTGGTACTGTGTTACAACTGGGGAGAGAACATTTCAAGGATTGGTTGTGTTCGAAATCGCAGAATGACGCCACGTTGGCTTCAGATATTCATAGGCTGGTCGGTATTCCATTGCAGGCAAAATTGAGGGATGCCCAAAAATGGCCCCAAAACCACCGTAACCTAATGTAATTTGCCGATAAACTGGAAGCGGGTCTCATATTCGTGTTCAGCGCCTCAAAGAACCTGGGCAAAATTTCGAATTTTTTTTTGATCGTTGGCGCCTCAAAAAATTTTAAAAGGGGGAGGAACCTTCTGCCATTTTTGGGGCGCCGGAGGCCAACCTACTTGCTTTTCTCTAAACTTTGTCCTGGGGGGTTATTTGACACGTGCTTTTAGTTCTGTTCCAGAAACATTTGAGAAAAAAGTTTTTTTTCTTCAGGTGAAAATGTGGATTACATTGTTGATTCCCCGAATCGAGGATGGAAACAATTTCGGAGTGTCTATTCAGGAAGAAACACTAAGCGAGGTACTTGAGTAGAAGACCTCCAATATTTCCCCCTAATAATCAGTGTGATGTCATGTGGTTATTTCGATCTGTAACCGTATCATTTGTTTTGCAGGTTCGTAATGTGGAAAGCGAGGCAGCTTCGTTTCTTGATCAAATGAGCCGATACTTCACGAGTCGTGCGAAGCTGCTCACAAAGGTAGGAAGTGGCTTATGCTCTATTGGTCTTCCTATTGTACAGCCTCAGAGGTCGAACTTACCGTGGATCCTAGTGATACATCAAATTCCTCATTGAATTTCGGCGCACTCGGTGTATGTATGCTATAGCATATGGTACCGGGTTGGCGCCAACTTTCATTAGAGAACGCAAAGTATCACTAGGATCTATGCCGACTGCACAAGGTGCTTTTTGTACATGGTGTCAAAGTTTCGAACATTATCCCGTCGGCGTATGTGCGTATTCAATCGCCTTCTATGGTCTCTCTTTTCTATGAATCTCACTTAAAACGTACGAAATTTCGGGACGTAAAACCTTTTTGAAGTAAGTGATGGACAAAAGTCTGAGGCGTCCTCAAGTTCTACGAAATAAGTCGCCGCGTAGCCGCCTTCGGCAAATCTTCCTTCATTCTTCATGTGTGCTAGGAGGACTGCTCAGACAGGGATGCAGAGGGTGTCTTGTTAAAAACACGTCTTACCTGAAGTCCTCGGACGCTCTCCTAAAAGAACGCTAGAGCTAGTTGTCGAATTGCACACGTGGGCTCTTTCAATTGCAAACGACCGGCATTTCCGTTTTTAGCGTTCCCTGAAGAAATCCTGGCGGTAGGCTTCGTGTTCTAGTGGGGTTGAAGATTCTTAATTGAATTCTGTACTTTTCATTGATTTTCAAGGAAATCGATAATTGATCGATTTTTGAGAAGGGCTAGTAGAATGTGTACAGATCGATTGAAACTGTTCAAGGGCACATATGCTCCAAGTTTGACGCCTTGACGATTTTTGGTAAACGAAAAAAGTTGGACGAATGCAGCTCTTTTGTACACCGTCCATCTTTAAGTTTGGAGTAGACATCCTCTGCTTCAAAATGACCCAATTGGATCAGTTGTTGACGGTTATATGCGCGAAGGAGGAACAATTACCGAAGCCGACTCAGCGACGAGATCTACTGTGAAAAGTAGAGAGCCCTTCAGGCTTTCGTTCACCATTCGTTTCAAAAAAGCGTTTTGCGCTACTAAACGTTGTGCGTTTAGGGACAGGTTTGATGAGAAGAACAGACTATACGAGATGATTATCGACGCGCTTATGTAGGCGCGGTAAGATCAGAATTTTTTGTCACCATATTGAAAAAAGCCCCCTGTATGTTGCTCACTCGCTGCAGAATCAAGTTCTTCTTAAAGGCACAGTCCAACCTCAGAATCGAAATTCTGTTTTCCTGCTTATCTTGAAGAAAATTTTACGCTGATCACAAAAGTGTCTCCAGAATCGCTCAGAAGTCACTACGAACGGAGTTATGGCCCCTCAAAGATTCTGAATTTGAACGGCGAGAAGTTCGCGGACGAGTTGTCTCGAGCCTGTCTTTTCTCGTTATTCGCAGCCATCGTTTTGAAGCAGGTCACAAAATAAAGCCAGACCGAAAACAAATGGAAGAACATAGATTTGGAACAAAATCGATCGCGCTTCTCTTCCCTATTGAGACCGGAAGCTTGTCGCTGGGCGTTACCCATTTTTTCTTCCATGGGGGCGGGGTCTACTTTTTCCTTGCTGTTTCTCGCCTATTTGAGCGACCTGAGATTTCGCTCTTTTCAGGGTTGCTATACACGGCGACCGGAGTATAATATCAAAAATTACCCCTGAGCTTGGCTTTAAGTTCGTATGCGATCACTTTTAAAACGCCTTATTTCGGTGACATTATTCCCCTGGTCGGGACTATGCACATGCTCTCGGTGGTTGTGACCGGGGTGAAAAATGGGATCAATCGAAATGGAAGAATATTCCATGCACAAAAATATTAGTTAGGGTCCGAAAGTAAAGACCGAGCAGAAGAGAGTATAAAATTTCGAGGGACGGATCAACAAAAGATCTCATTGTCACGACAAATAGCTCCACTGAGAGTAGCACAGGATTTCGTGTATTCTGGCGTTTTTTTCCCATTTTTTTTTGTCATCTCAGTTCTACCGGGGACAAGCAATCGTTCTAGCTGATATTCTCGGATTTGAAGATTACCTCTGCCTTTTGTGGGCAGAAAGAAGAGATCAGGAGACATTGAAAGATATTAGTTGCTCAAAAATTCCTCTGCATTTTGTGCAGGCCGAGTTTTTTTCAGTAGCGATTTTCACTAGATGAAGTACTAGGCTTTCGATTAGCATACCACACGTGATCGAGATATCTCAGACGGATAGCGTAAGCCCGCTGACATATATTTGGTGAAGGATTTTCTTTGCAGCTCGATAGGTGTCAGAAGTCATTAACCTGCGAAAGTAGTTCCCGAGAAAGGAATCTCCTTCAAAGGTGCTTCTTATATATGAAAGGGGAATCGGCTATAACATGGGACTTGTGTTCGAGGTTGAGCGAGTCATTGACGCGACTCTACCTCGCGATCAAGGGTTCCTATTAGGACGATTTGCGTTTCTGAAAACGGACATTTGGGTCCTGAAGGGAATGTTGCGTGGGGTTGGAAAAGGGTTGTCGCTTTGTGTGATGGAGGATAGATTTTTTTGTCTCTAAGTTGGAGGTTATGGGTTGTTTATAAAAGTGATAACATGATTTTAATCATTGAATTCCCTCATGTACTTACTATGGACTGCTTTAAAATTGCCATGGCGATTTGGAAAACCATGTTGTCGTTTCTGTAGGTCTGTGACAGTACAGAATTGAGCCGTGCTTGAAATTGGCTAAATTGCTGCGAGGATTCCAAAAACGACATTTCCATTGCTTCGCAAAAAGGTAAGGGTACCCAACAGGGAATTTTTAGGGCGTTCAGAAAAGAATTTTCGGATTCGGCTCAAAACTTCTAGCTGTTATTTAGGGCGTTGAACCTGAATTCGGGGTCTATTCCTCGCCATACTTAGGGTTAATGAGGGTTACGGTAGGCATATTGCTTTTTAACGGGCATTCTTGACCCTAAAATTCCGAAGATCGAAAAATGGACCTCAAATTCGTGTTCAGGGTCCCAGTTAACACCCACAGTGAGTTTTTGAGTGAAATCTGAGACTTCGACCTTGCTACCGTATACCCACTGTTACATACCGTATACCAAAGAAAATAGATAAACCAACCACGGATTTATGTTATGCAGACCCAATAACCTCTGTGTTGAGGTTTTGAGACGATTTGATCGTAGGATTCTCGAAGTCGTCAAAAGTCGCGTTCGGCCAGCAATATTTCCCCCATTTTGAAGCTTCGGATCAAAGCAGATGGAATTTTTCAAATATTGACAAGTGGGCCTTAGATTCGTAATCAGCATCCAAAACAACCCCTAGAAGGAAGTTTTAAGTTCAATCCGAGGCATTTTTTTGAACGCCCTTAAAATTGCCATTCGTGTACCTCTTTTCTCTTCGCAAAGCTGTGAAAATGCCCACTTTTGGAAATCTACTGCAAATCTCCGGGGTATTTAAGGGGTTTGGAAATCGAATTATCGATGCTGTGTCACATACCAACCACTATCAAAACACGGTTTTGTAAAAGCCCTTCGGAAATGCAAGCCTTGGCAGTGTTTCAATTGGATTACGTTTATTGTATAGGTTGCAAAGTATCCGCATGTAGACGACTTTAGAAGAGCGATACTAGACATGGATGAGAAGCAGTTCATCAACGTCAGGTCAGATGGCCCTTAGTTGTCCGAAAATCTTTGTTAGCCATCTTAAACAAATTTTTTTCAGGTTGGTTGTTCTTGAGATGCGAAATCACTTCTCAACTCTTTACGATATCATCACAAAAAACATTGAGAAGATCAAGAAACCTCGAAATAGCAATATGGAGATGCTCTACTGAGTTTTGTTGTTCTTTTTACCGTTTGATGAATTACAGTATTTTTTGTGGTAGCGGTTGTTCTTTTTCCTGGTAGCTGTTTTAGTGGCCCGGTCAAGGTTTGTGTCGCCGTTTCATTTGGCGATCGAGTCGGTCGTAAGGTAAAGCTATTCAGCATATTGTCAGTGCTTTTACTGAATTGATCCATTTTATAGCTATTCTAGGTGTCCCTGCAGTTCTACCGCTTGTTAACTTTTGAATAATACTTGATGTTTTTCATATAGTAATTCTTTAGAAATATTCATGTGTTTTCTGTGAATGTTCCATCTAAATATGTTTTTTAACTAGAATTTATGCATGAAGCGCCTTTTTGTAGCGCGAAGTTCCTTTTCTGTTGTTCTTCTTTCTTGTTGTTATTTCTGTGGAGAGTCACATAAAAGCTGTTTTCAGCGTTTGACGTTTAACTTCTGCAAAAGGTCTGCTCCTTGTATACTTCCATAAATACGCATATCCTTTTCTGGATTCTAGTTTGACTTTGCTGCTTATACATCTAAAGTGGAAAAGAATTTCTGCACTCTCCAGGGTTTAGTGTAGGCAGAGTTTTAATCCTTTTCATAAAGTTAGTCAGGGACGAAAGCTCAGATTCCAACATGATTGTGAAGTAGACCGACCCTATATAACACCTGCCAGGTGCGAGCTCTCGATTCCTCCGAATAAGAGCGATATAGAAGGAAGCCACCCGGGGGCGCCCACACCAGGAAGCCACTTTGGCACGCCCCTTTTACGATCTTTCGAGCTCAACAGCGGCGAGATGAGCGATGTTTTCCGATCAGTAGCCCCTTTCTTTCCTTCATTCTCAGCCTCTCTCTGTTCGGGTCGGCTCGCATACATTGGTTGCAAAAGACGGAAGTTACAAGCCTCGGGCAACTCGTCCACCATGCTTCCGCAGCTCAATTTTTGATGGGCTGTAACTCCGTTCCCAGAGAGTCTTGTACGATTCCAGAGATATCATTGGAATCAGCTTGGGACCGTTTTCAAGATAGGCAGGAAAACAGAAAAATGATACTGAGGTTGGACTGTGCCTTTAAGGGTGATCAACGCTCTACTCTCGAACTCCTGGCTCTTTGAGAGCTTTGTCAGTCAACTGGGTTGTTCACAAGACAGGGATCAAGCAGGACTCGAACCTGCATCGCATCGCTCTCCGGGCTAGAGTTCTATCATTGCATCGCAGACTCCCGCTCAACATCGAAATTCAGTCTTCAAAAAGCCACTGTCGGCTTATCGGTGTTCTGCCTGGACAGTTCTTGGGCCAGCTACCTAACATAGGATTGCGTAGCGGGTGTCATGGTGTAGTGATAGCACTGTAGCTATAAAAGCAGTGCGATGATTCCTACCTGACCCCTAAGTTTTGTGTTCAACCCAACTACCTAGTAATATGCTGTGATAAAATATCATGCCATCAAAAGACAGTAATTTGAAGACATTATATTTCAATCCTGAAAAGGTATTCACCGATATTTCTGCGCCATTCCAGCTCCCTTTCCTAGGGCGCTAGCACTCAATTTAAGATGAAACTTGAAGATTGCAGCTGGCTCTATTATACGGAAGTCCCATTTATATGCGGTTTGGGCTGAACAGGAAGCTGAAACATCGATCAAACATAGGCTTCAATGCCAGTGATGGTTGAAGTGGCAGCAAGTCCAGAATTAGGTCGCCTCGACAGCGAGCTTTGCCTTTTCCTGTGAGATTATCTTGGACTAATCTTACCAAAAAAAAACTTACCCTAACTTATGCACTTCGACTCCAGCTTGTTGACCGAGTACATGAGAAGGAGAAGCCTTGGACGTGTTCGGCTTGCTAGACGCGACGCGTGCGTAGCTCAATCAGATACATGAATGTAGCAGCTTTTTGTTGTGCCCGTGGCGTCAGGCTTGCTAAAATCGTCCGCGGCCACTTTCTTTTCGTGTACTCCATTCATGACACCAAAATTCGAGACAATCTCTTTTGATCCCTTTCTGTTGAGAGATCTAGGATTTTCTGCTTGGTCGCGAATATGAACAGCTCGTGAGTGACCTCGCGCTCGCATGCGTTTGTCGTCGCGAGCTGGTAGAGGGCTGTCGCAACCAGGTACTCACTGTTCGTTTTCCCGACTAACAGGACTGGGCAACCATATGTGAGTATTAGATTGCAACTTGTACACGTCATGCATGAAGGATTGTCACATGTTTGTCTTGAGTAATCTACAAAATATACTTCAGAGTGCATGAAGGACCTCGATGACTTCGTCTTCAAAAATATACAATGTTCAGCGATTTGCTTGGCGAAGGTAATTCATTTTTTCATATCTTAAAATTTTACTTTACCGAAAATGGTTGTTTTGAGTAGCGGGTTCTACAGGGTGTGACTACCTTCCGTTCTTAAAGGCAGCATACACGCTCGTAAACGTTTTTGAGATAACCACGAAATCAGAATGGTATGGCTGGGAACACAACTCCTACGCATTTTAAAGCGTCAAAAACGACCCAGAATACCGCTGAACGAGTGAGAATTCGGTCCCGCCCCTGTATTTGCCATCCTTCAAAACAGGGGTGTTGGGCCATTCCCACCGTCGGCGACGTGTTTGGGTGGTACAACAAGTACGATAAGTAAACCACATGAATTGACGATGGTGGGAATGGCCCAGCACCCCTGTTTTGGATTAGGACGGCCAATATAGGGGGCGGAGAAATACAAGGCAGGACCAACTTCTCACTGGTGCAGCGACATTGTGGGTCATTTTTTAGGCTTCGAAATGCGTAGGCGATGTTTTCTGAGCCATACCATTCTATTTCCATAGGTATATAAACCACGTTTACAAGCTTGTATGCTGCCTTCAAGTATTCAATATGTCATAAAACGTTGGTATCGCATTCAGCCACGTCTGACCTGGGAATTTTGAGGGTAAGGGAGTCAGTTGGTGAGTACTGTTCTTATCAGAGCGAAATTATGCTCCGCAGTTGCGGACAGCCGCTCTTGCAGCACACAGCATGGGGATGGTGGTCATAATGTTTTCAAACGTCAACAGAGGCGGGAAAACGAGAGATGAGCGACGAGCGTGAATGGATAAACGGGGGAGGATCGATGCACGTGATTGGACGAAGCACGGAGTCTCCCCCGCCTTTCTTGCAGCTGGAAAACATTACTATCATCACCCGCAGCACGATGATAATCGCGCTGGGACCACCTGGTTTCCGCACGATTACCCTGTGTCCCAGCCTGTTTTTCAAGGTGTTGCGTGTTGCAACAGCTGTCATCCGCAATTGCGGAGCGGAATTTTGTTCTGATAAAGACAGTGCTTTCGGCACGGATCGTGCTGATACTTTGCGTTCCTTGTTGTTCGTTGGCGCGAACTCGGTGCTTGCGTGTTATTCCATACGTGCACCGAGCCGACGCACAATAAGTAGCGCAAAGCACCATTACGATCCGTGCCGGTCGCACGTCTCCTACTGAGCCCCATACAGCTCACTACTGTGCAGAAACGAGCACCCTAGCTTTGGAGCAAGCGTGCTCGTAATCACCCCGTGCAGGGTTGAGCAGGTTATTGGGCCAGTTTCCGGCGGAGCTAGGCGCCCTCCTGTTGACCACAATTCTTTTTTTTGCGATCCGACCCCCCCCCCCCCCCGAGATGAAAAATTTCTTTAGCTTTTCTAGGGTGGCAAAATTGAAAAAAAATTTGTGGTAATCAAAGACAATGTTTCATAAAGAAATCCAAAACCTCAACCGAACCGCCCTGGAACTCATCAATGAGGAAGGTAGTCCTATTTTTATGTTGGATTTGACTATCGCAAAAAGAAACTGACGAAACCTAAAACTGAAAATGCATACTTCTCACACGCGACTGACTACTAGTATTGTGGGTGTAGCCGCGAAACAGACGGCTGCGGACCATTCTGCAGTACGCGCGCCTGTCGCATTCGTCGATCGATCACCACATTTTTCGTTTGCGCACACCACGCAGTGCAGACTGCTGATGTGTCCGCGGCCATCTGTTTCGTCGTTACCCCAACAATACCTCATTTTAGTTTACCAAATGGTTTGGAGGAAATTCCCTTTTCTCTCTATTCTTTTCACGAGCCTCCAATTTTTTATCTTTTTACAAAAAAAAGGTTCAAACTTTCCACGAACCCCCTTGCGCCGAGTGGCAATCCTCCTCCGCCTTGGCCCCTTGTATGAGAGGAATTATGTGTTGTGCAGTACTTTTTCACTTGAAGTTGTTTGTGTTTTTCTTTAGATAGAGAAAACTGGTCTTCGTGATCTACGTCGGGTACTATTAAATGGGCTATCAGATGATCTCGAATCGCAGCCGTTGAATCACAATGTACGATCAACGCTTATTGGGATTGGCAATTTCCTGCTATATTCGCATGGAAAGGTCTGTCTTTTCGTCGGCTGTGAACACTTTACGATCTATGTTTCTGACGGATGTAGTCTATCTTCCTTCAGTTTGCTAACGAACTTGTTCCGCTGCTCATAAAGGCTTTGGCAATATTACCACAGATGAAATGGGCCGACGACGGGCCTGTAAATAAAAATGACAGTAAGTTCTTTTCTCATTTCCACGTTGATCCGTGGATTTGGATGCTAATGCTATAAATATTCTAGGAGTTCCAATACAAGAACAGTTCGCTTTCTGTTTCAATACGGTTCTGTCAGATCTCGCTGCACATTTACCGGAGCACCGTAGCGATATTGTTGCCGCTCAGGTGACGATTTTTTTCACAAATTAGGGCAGTCTTCATGCAGCAATACAGGTTCCGTTGGAATTTCGGTTTAGCCTGCTCTATTCACCTTAGAATGCGCTTTCCTGTTTCCAGATTGATGCACTTGCGTGCGCCGTTTCCTCCATTTTCGAAATTTTGGACGATGTTGAGAACGTAGGGCAATCAAAGCGTATGTCTTCCCTGTATCCTCATGTTTTCCCTCTTTGTTGTGTGTTCATTATTGTAATCGAGACTCAAAATCGTTGACTGTTTCCAGCTCATCTTCTCAAGCTGACATGTTATGTAATTGGCCTTCTAAGGTCATTGGGACGCTACTCATTCAATCCGGACAAACCTCTGATCTCCTACGTATTTCCTGTCGAATTTGAACCAGCAGTGGAGGAAAACACTGGGGAAGGAAAGAAAAAGTGCGTCAGTACTGAATTTCTTTCGATAAATTGTGGATTTTCAAGAGAAGATTTTTTTTCAGACCAGAGTCACCTCGCTTAAGTTCTGATAACGCGTGGACGTGGCTGGATGGTGGATTTGTCCCGGCTGAAAAGGATGCTTCGAATACTAGTGTTAAGCGCTTGGTTAAGCTTTACAATAAATATGGAGCAAGTTTCGTCTGCTCTCATACGGCGACGATTGATGGAACACGTTTTGCGCTCAACACTAAAGAACTCGAATCTCTCTTTGACACCGTTAGTCGAGAGTATTTACGACTCTTTGATCAGATGTTTGAGGGAGTGTTTCTTTCAGGTACAGCAGTTGCTTAACAAAGAAGCACTTGCTCAGCTGGATAATCATGCAACGGATGTTTTCACGGTTAGTCGTTTTGTTTTGTGCGGTAACACTGGAGGCTGGGTTTGTAGTAGAATGCCTAAGCTGTTGGAAGGGGGGTCAGACACGAGCCAAAATTACTATATTCCCGCGATTAATCTGGAGGTATTAGTATTATAAGTACAGTACACTCAGCGAACGTTTTTTCTTGTTACGTCTATCTTGAAGGTCACACGCTGGTACCAATGATACTTCTGGAATCGCATAAAACCCTTGCGTACGGAGTTATCACTCTTTGAAACGCCAAAATTTAATGGCGAAGGTTTGTTGAACGAGCCTGTATTTCCCGTCGCACGCAACAGATCCTCGGAGGAAAGCTTGAGTGAAGAAAGAGAAACTCAGAATCGAGGGAAAACGAGGCTCCGATTGAAATCCATCGCGTATCGAGCTACTTGTTGAGCTCTACAGGGCGTCAAAGGAGGGTGTTCTTGCCAAAGTGGCTTCTTGCAATGGGTGTGCCATAGTGGCTTCTTCGTACATCTCGTTTATTCGGAGAAACTGATTGCTCGCATGTGGCGGGTGTGATACATTAAGAGCCTACTTCACAATTACAGGAAAATCTCAGACTTCGTCCCTGGGGTGGGATAGAGGCTCTCTACATAACGAGGGAGGAGTTGTCTCGCCTTTTGCCGCTCTAATTCCACTGGGGACAACTTCGCTTGAATTGAGCAGCACGACATGTCGATCTGCAAAAACGGAACAACTCCCTCTGTGGGTAGAAAGCCTTCATCCCTCCTGGGTTGGTCAAGGAGGAAGGCTTCGCTTACAAAAGAAGTGTTTAGAGTGGTAAACGCATTTGCGAAAACGACTTGTATCGTTAGTATCTCCTGTGGCTCAATAGTAAAATTGCGCAGTATCCCGCCCCGAGCTGCAGGTTCCAAGAAGTTACAAGCTCGGAAAGGTAGTTTTTTTGTGCTTTTTATACCTTCCAAGAAGCCCATTGGTCTTTGAAAAATCCGGAAACGGACCTCATAGATGTGTTTAGCGCCCAAAGCTACCCCCCCCCCCTGAGCGAAGTTTGGGTGAAGGCTTTTTTTTCAAACTTTGTCCAGACTGATAGCGTTCTGGACTGGACCAATTAGAGCGCTCTCGAAGCGTTTCAGAAAAATGTTCCAGATTTGACTTAAAACCCTTCCAGGGGGTTATTTGGGGGCGCTTATCACGAATCTGGGGTTTATTTGTCGATTTTCCAAAGTTTCCGACTTGATTCGTTCAAAGCTCTCCATGGGGCAAAAATTTTATGGCAAATCGCGACTTTTGACGACTTCCGGAACGCTACGGTAGAAATGGCTCAAAATGTTTTTCAATGGGTCATTTAGAGTGCTAAACACGAATCTGGAGTTCGTTTATCGAGTTGTGGCAGATTACGGTGGGTGTGCGGTAGTTTGGTCAAAGTCTCAGATTTGACTCAAAATTTGTATACGGGGGTTATTCGGGGTGGAGAATACGAACTTAATGTCCGTTTGTCGATTTTCAGAATACTAAAGTAGATTTTACCCCCTAAATGACATGGTACCTACCGTAATCTACATTAACCTTCAGAGTTTCGATAAACGGACTCCAGATTCGTGTTCACCACCCTAGATTACCCCCACACACAAGTTTTGAGCAAAATCCGCGAAATTTTTTTGAAACTCAAAGAAATGTCTGATGGGTGGGTACCCTTGCCTTTTCGCGAAGTTTGAGAAATGCTCGTAACATCTTCGAACCTGCAGCTCGGAGCGGGATACTGCGCATTTTTACTATCGAGCCACAAGAGATATTAACGATACTAGTCGTTTTCGCAGATGCGTTTAAAAACTAATCACCTCCATTGTCAGTGTGAGCGGGTTTCAACTTGTTTGGAGGGTCCAGATTGCTCTTATACTTCAATTTTGGCTTGTTTTTGGCGATCCCAACGGCGTATGCGCTCTAGTACGTCCGTATCAGTCTACTAGCCTCCTTATTTCGACTTGGCTGCGTGTACGCTGCCTTCGAAAACTGTGTTCACGATAAGTCGAAATCGTAAGCATTGTTATTCGTAAAGTATAGGAGTTCAAGGGCCCTTTCTGAATATGAACTTGGGACTATGAGTTTAGGGTTCTTTCATCAAGCGGTTTCCTTACAAAACGGTTAGTGAAACGCTGACGCTGACCTGCCTTTCGTTACTGCGTGAAGTGCTGCGGCCGTTCTCAGTGCTCAGCAAAAACTGCCATGTCAAGGAGAATTTTGCCAAGGAGGTTAATTGTCAAACTTTGCTTCAATCGTTCAATTAAATCTGGTTAAGTTTCGTTATATTCTCCATCTCTAGATGAACGCGTTTGTCGTGCAGTTGTTGGGTTCGTTAGAAGCCCAGCGTCTTTCATTCGGAGAGCGTCGATCGACGCAGCAGAGTACACGTCGAACTGCCGAGCAAGAGATACCTCGTCAGAGCGTGACGATTCTGGCAACTTCGTGCGCTCTTGAGTTAATTGAATGGGCAGCTATTGATGACATTGGTGGGCAGCATTCTCGCTCGCGATTGCCAAAAAGTCTATTCTCTAGATATCCTTTTTCAGATTCTGATGTGGTTTGCTCAACGATGTCCGCTCGTTTGTTCGCCATTAACACGAACCGTGTGCAGCTCTCGCATCTCCCTCTAGCGCTTCGAGCGCTGTCTTCACTTGGAGGTCGGTATCTTTCCTCTGCAGTCTGTTTCATCGTGGTATTCTGCGTGCCATCACGAACGAGCCCCCGCGTCACGACCTCTCACCTGTCAATGTGCCTGCTTTAATTTAGGACTTTTGCTGGGAGGAGATTACCCGCCTGTCTCCCGGCGTTGGCCCTGGCACTCAGACTGATTAGCCAACAGCTTTGAAGTTTCCAGTAAGAGGTCTGAATCAGAGCCAATGCGCCTTGTGTTAGCCACAGTCGTGTCCAGAAATAAACGCTCAAGAGCGGACAGCGCCAGCGCTCGCGTAGCCACACAATTGGAACAATCTCCTGAAGGATGGGGGCTGCTTGGCGGCCCAGTATTGATTCTTCGTTGAAAACCGCGACTCGACCGCTAGCGCTGTCCGCAGCTAGGCGATCCCAATTGAACACGGCTTGATGGGACGTAAGGCGATATTCATACTCCTCGACGCCATCGCGTCGCGCGCGTGAGGCGCGGGCGTGGCGTTTGGAGTATAAATACTTTCTACGCCCGTCACGCTCGTGACGCGCTCACGGGAACTACGAGTACTCCAGCGGCGTCGCTATGGAGAGCGGTATAAAGTTGTCCTCAATCTTTTCTTGCAAGCAATTTCTGTATGCACGTTCACTATCATGGTAGCAGAGGATGGTACTGAAATTATTTATTGAGCAACGAAACGAAAATAATGACGGATTGGTCTTGAAAATGATGAAAAATTGAAAATTACGGCCGTCGCCGCCATGGCGGAGCGGGTGTCACGCGCGAGCGTGGCGTCGGCCCATTCATACTCCAACGCCACACCCGCGCGTCACGCGCATGACGCGCTGGCTTCGAAGGGTATGAATAGCGTCTGAAGATACGGTGCCGGATGTATTCAACTTCACAGTTGGATATACTCTGTTTCAATCAAGTCTGCTTGCAGATAGCAGGATAGTTTTTCAAGATCACGTTTGTATCGTCCATATCATATTTTGTGGGAAGCCGTAATGCGGCTATGATATCTCATTCAGGGAAACCAAGGGATTGTTTTGCAGAAAACGCTGTAGTAGAAATGGAGAAACAACCGCTTCGTTCTCAAGATTGCGAGATAATAGCTGCGTCGAGGCTTCCTAGGGATGTCACACAAACCACAGTTCTTATTTTTTAGGGCTTGCAGAAAAGTTCCCCTCTGTGGCCACGGCGACTGTGGTTCCAATTCTGTCACGCTTTCTCCTGGAACCAGCGCCAATACTCACGAAGCTATCATCGGAGACTGTGGGTTTTTTTTTCGAATCGGCTGTCGAGCGTAAACTTGATATATTTACGGTGTTCTGAAATAAAGGCCTATCGCTAAATGTGGTCGAGTGAATGGACGAGACGAAACCATTGCGGCGGGCCGTGCGGCGTATGCGACACAACCGCTTAGCAGGTTCTGGATCGCGAGCAAAGATGTACTGTCACGGCCCTATCCATTCACTGGACTAAATTAGGCGAAGGCACCATATGGGGAACTTGATTCCAGGACTTCAACAATTTCTCAGCCATTCAACTGCCGTGAGGCACCTTTAAAAGTTCTCACCGAAAGCGTGTGACGCGCGGGTCAGGTGGTGGGCTGTGAAAGTTTCTCCTACGCGGGAAGCAACTATGAAATTGCATCGCCTTCGTGGCGCCCGCTAAATTTGAGCCGTGGGCGTGGGCGCGAACTCTATTCAAGCATTTTCATACAGTATAGTTTGGTATGATGCGGAATGTGCTTATGAACAAAATAAGTCACATCTTTCATGGATCAATAAAACTGATAATAAAACCGCCATTTCGGTGCTGGATGGGCGGCACAACTATGAAAGTGGCTAAAAAAGATGCCTAACCGGAATTATGTCAAAGTTGCGAAGCGGACTTCAGATCATTGGTAGCGCATCGAGTAGTTGCCTTGAATGATGTTGCACTCGAATCTAAGGCTTCTGCCAAAGTGCACTGTACATAAAACTTTTTTTCCAAATTTTCAAGCTGGTCCGCGTGTTTCACGTAAGCTGCGTAAAGATCCCTCCGTTATCGTCCAGAATCATCAGCTTTTGAGGGATCTGTACCTCCCGATTGCCCGGTGTACAAAGCTCTTGCGAAGTCGGGGTTGCCATCTGCTGCGGTACAACTACTCAGACAATTGGAGCAGCGGACAGCTGGCGAAAATGCTCCAGTTGCTCAGCGGCTGGGTGACAAGTGGCATTTCGCTGGAAAATGACAATTACGAAGCTGACTGCTCGCATGCCCTCGTCATATCATGTAGTGACAGCGGTGGACCACTGGCAAAGATGTGCCAGTTGCCGTACAGCTGGGTGATATTTGGCATTTAGCTGGCAAATGGCGATTACGAGGCCGACAGCTGGCATAACCTCGTCATGTCTGATAGTGCTAGCGGCGGACCGCTGGCAAATATGTGCCAGTCGCCTTGGCCGACAGCTGTGCGATAGCCTGCGTTTAGCTGTCAATGGCAATTACACCTCGAGTTTACCGAGCGCACGAGAACTCAGTTATTCACCAATCGGCACCTGGTTGACGCCTAACGGCCGAGTGGCATTTGCTTGGCGCCGAGTTGTCACACGGCTGGTAGTCGAAAGAGCCAAGGACTTGTTACGTTTTAAAGTCATCGTTCGCGCTGAAAACCATCTATTTTTCAGGCTTAATTTCATGAATGAGCCCGGTGGACCACGTCGGTGAAGTTTTGCGCTTCAAAAACATATGGTTCTGAAGTTGGAGTGGTTCAAAATGACGATCCGCCACCAGTTCTCACCAACCATCTAGCACAAGGAACAGAATCGCCATCACAGGCGCAGATGATTCAGCATTTGAAATTTTTAATTCGGGAATTTCAAACATCCAAACTTGCCCAATGGACACTCCTTTTTTAGAATAAGTTCCAGTGAACGAAATTCAAGAGAAATTCACCCGTTTAAAGTAAAAAACACATCCGACGTTAGTGAAAAAAACTTCCGACGTATTGCACCAGACACACCTAATTTGGCGGAGGGGTGGGAAGTGGAAAATCCGAGACGTTTCAAAACGAGTTTTTTTTTCGCGAAAGTTGATGGTTTTGTGAAGCCATTCCACACTTATTCTGTATGTCAGAAAATCTCTAGCGCAAAAACAGGAAAAAATGAGATACGGTTTTTTGCACGTACGATGTTTTTAACGTCATATTCCTTGAGCATTGATGACCATTGATATCATAAATAAGCTCGACCGGTGTATAAGCCGCTTCAGTCAGGTGGTCGTCCTGTGGCACCAAACAGTGAGAAGGTTGGGCTGATCAGAGGGAAGGACTAGGCAGTGCTATTGGTTACCGGATTGGCGTCGGTATATAATTAGCAGTGCCTAGCCCTTCCCTCTGATCCGCCTACCTTCCTCATTGTTTGGCGTCGCAAGGCGACCACCCGTTATAGTCCAATGAGTGCTCACTGGGCACTTTGATGCCGGAAGACGACGTGAAGCCACCTTACAGAGGCCCGTATAATTTAGACGGCTGAAGGGAAATCCCTCATGACACAGGGGGGGGAGAAATGGTGTGAGTGTCTCACCTCAGAGACGGTTGCGTAGGAGATCTCCTACGCAACGGTCTGTCGTCGGGAACCCATCTCAACCCATCGGATTGCCAAGAAACTGGCGTGCCGTAGTGAGGTGATTGCTCAACAGGGGGAGTGCCAGGAAGTAGCCAAGAGGCTGCCAGTGGTCGGCCAGCGTCCTTACGAACCGCCGGGTGAAAGGCCACTGTTATACCCCACGACAGACCTATCGCGGTCGCAGAACACTGCGACGTCGCTTTCGCTGGGGGCCAGCCGCTCAGGGCTAAGAAAAAACACGCTACGGCGCGGGATTGGACCCTCGGTTGCTGTCGCGGCTGTCTGTCGCAGCGCACGGTTTTCTGATTTCAAGCATTACATCCCTCTTCGAGCCAGCTATCGCGATAAGTGCTACAACTTGTTCCTACGGCAGTAAATTTCTGTTGTGCGGACCTGGTCCCCATACGATTTGTAACAGTTTACCGAACTGGTGGCGTTCATAAACTTTCGGTATAGCAATGGTCAAAGCTGCTAGACACCGGGAATGGTTTTTGCTCGCCAGGACAATTTTGGCAGTCTGCCATTCCCGTGGTCTGAGTACCATAATAAACGTTTCCTTCAAGAAAATAGTATTTAGCACCTTCGGCGTTCCTCTCCTCCCACCGCTAATGGGCTGGAATTATGGTCTTATTGTAGGCTTCGGAGAGAAGAAATGAGGAGCGCCGTCAGGAGGAAAGTGCCGCAATGAGAAAGTCTGCTCTGGATGCACTGCGAAATGCTGCAATAGATGCATTATGCAGGTGATCTTACCCGTGGTCTTTCATCAGATGCTCACTTGACAGAATATCAACACATTCGGCTTGATTTTAGGGCTTTGAAGTCGTCCCTCAGTGTTGATGCTGACAGCGTGCAAGCGTGTCTTGCGAGTCTCTCCTCCAAGCTCTTTGTTTGTTCTAGCGTGAACAATTTGTGAGTTCTCGATTATTTGGTTTCTTTGATCGTCAGAGTTTTTGCTTTACGTATTGGCTTTCTTATATTACGTCTCTAAATAAGTTTTGAAGCAAAATACCTTATTTTCTCTAACCATGTCAACCTTGGTGTCGAAAAAACCTATTTCGCAGAAAGTGCTAATCGTCCCAGTTGGAAGAAGAGAGTAGCTGATGGACATTAGGTGTTATGCGAAGCATATGGGTACATGTTCTATCAGTGAAAACGCGTCGAAGAAATATTCTAAAATTTTAAAAATTTTTGAAAAAAAATCCATTTTTAAAAATTTACTGAAAATAAGAAACTAGGTGCTCCAGTCAAACAAACCATCACCTGGGAATGTTACTAACAACAATTGATGCAGGTGAACCTGCAATTAGAGCATAAACGCTCAATTCGCGAAAACACTGAAGGGATCTTCCAGCCCTGCAATGACAGGCGAAGGCGAGAAAACTCTGGAGATGATTTAGCCGTAAAAAAACTCTCAAAACTTAATTGTAGACCAATTTGGTTTGCAGCTAATCCCTAACTTTGGCTAAGCTCGTTTAAAAAAAAGGACGGCACTGGTTTAGAGAAACAACCACGACATAGCAAACAAGTTTATAATTTGCCATGAGCAAGAATTCTCACGGAAGTGTAGTGGTTTTTCTTTCTAGAGTTTTCCATGTTTAGGGCCCCATATCATGATATCTTTGTCACCGGTTAGGCTGCTCCCCCACTCCTTAGTCTGTTCAGAGCTTCAGCCGCTTACCTTTGGAGAAAGACAGTGTTTGAATTAAGACACACCGCTCTCCATTTTTTATGCCCTAACCTTTATCAATTGGGTATCATCAATTTTTTACCGTGAGAATTTTGTGGTGATGGAAGTTTATAATCGTTTCAAAATAACTCGCGTTACGCCGTATTCGTGGCACCATGGTAGCATCAGGACGCCGACACCATATTACGCAAAATCTCCACTCGGCACTGTCGAATCACTGGCAGTGGTTTGGAGTATCAACCCCTTGTATCCATCCGTCCGCGAAGCACAGTTCTCCACGGACTGCCAAAGGCTTTTGGTTACACCGCGTGCTTGCGGCGAAGTAGTAAGAGATCTACTAGACTAGTGCCTGCAAGACCTCATTGAATGCACCTACCTTCCTGAACTCTTTGTAGGTTGTTTAGATCAGTGCCAGAAAATCTTTTTTTAGTTGTTATATTCGAATTGCAGCAATGTACTTACCTTTTTGTGTTTGGTACCCTCTATTTCAGAGTGAAATTTACTGTGCTCCTTCGCGTGTATGTGCGTAGCTATTGTAGAGACAGCGAAAGAGTTTAGGAGCGAAAGAGACGCAGCATACGCGCGCACCGCACACTGTAGGCGCAAGTAAATTTGGCTCTGGAATAGTGGAGATGGGTATTTTGTTTCGAGTGTGGATGGTTAGCTTGTTTACAGAAGCTTCCATATAGCCGACCGGTAAGTTGTTAACAATGCTGATTGACCTCATGCTGTTTTTAAGCCTTGTTTATGCTTAGCTGCTGCGGCAAACGCGGAGTCCAAAGGGCGTGAGTTCTTCGTGGGGTGGGAAAGCGTCGTGAGTTCCCAAATAGCGAATATTCCGGGAGCTGAGTTTGCCGCCGTGGCGAGGCATGTTCCTGGTAGTGAACAAGTTGTTTCAAAAATGCTTACTAACAATTCGGAGCTACTATTCCCATATTTGAGCTCATTCCATTTTTTGTGATATGAAGACCGCAGCACGAATATATGGATGTGATTCATGAAAAAAATCAAGATTAAACTCACAATTAGTTGATTATATGCCCATGTGTTTTGCTAATAAACTAACCCACATGCCTACCGGGCCGTACACATCACGCTTCTATTGCTTCAGGAGTTAACGAATGTCTGTACAAAAGTACCTATGTCGATTATTCTGCACATCTAACATATTGAAGCCTAACATGAATGTAGCAGTAGCCTGTACATTGTTGTACCCCGCATCGACTTAAAGGCAGTGTTTCAGATAAAGTTGGTCTTCAAGTTTCCACTGGCTAAAAACAAGCTATAGAAAGTCCTAAACGGCCCTTGAACTTGGCTGGGCTATGCCCGTCCACCCTCTACGGCCAATATGAGAGTGGGCTTGTAGGGCTTGGCGCATGCAACATTGAGGGCCGTAAAGGGCTATCTGTGGCTCGTTTTTAGCCGTTCTTTCATATTTATTGTTGCAGTGAGCCCCGGTACATTCAATTTCCGGTAAAAACTCGTAGACCGTTTTCATCGTGAAAACTGCCTTTAGAGCTCTTATGCTTGCGATTTGCTAGTTGGCAGACATCTTGCGCAGACTGTTTCCTTCTTCACTGAATGTCTCAGCGATTCCGAGGCGGCTTGTGGACAGCCCGTTCAGTGCTGACGGTCCCGTCATAGTGTTCTCTGAACTTCAGCTGTTCGTTTTTAGCGATTGTCGCAGGGCGATCGTTCGCGTTGAATCAACGTCTCATAAGTCGTCTCTAGCTCTGCTATATGCGGTGGAGGAGCGATTGTCGACGTAGTTTATCTTTTATCTCTTGTTTTCTTCTTATTGACAGTTTCGATTTAGCGTTGTGGCACTAGTTTGTGAAAATGCTATCATGACGCTGGGTGGAATCGGAGTGGCGCTGGTGGGATCCAAGGATGTACCTGATATGGTTCTTCAAATTTTCTTACAAAGGTATGAACTAAAAATAAATTTCTACTTTTGAAATCATCATATCTCGACTTTTTCTATGATAAAGCTTGAATCTGCGTTTTCGGACTGGGATTGGTGCGGTACCATCGTTTCAAACCAATTTAGTACCTTTCACATTTTAAAGTGCATCCCCAATCTTCTTAATTGGCGAACTTGAAACAACCTTCTGCATGTCCCTGCCAATCATCTATCAGTCTGCTACTACGGAAGTTGGCTTGATCAAGGGATTGGTGGAATATGATTTCTCTGAAAAATGCGAGAGGTGGCTAAATACATATGTATATTCAATTCATTGACCGATGTCAGAACCACGATGTTATTTCAAGAACTACTGCTCTCAAATCAGCACTACTCACTGCATGCATCGCCGATAAACGTCGCGAGAAGAGGTATTGTATTCGGAACATCGAGGTCAAACGAGACCAATTGCGACTTGTATTACCGCCTGACGTGTGGAGAAGCATGAGTTGTTGCAATCAGCAAGTATGTTCCCGACTGCGCCAAGACCAGAGCCGTCATTTTGGAGTGAAGCTGGACCTAATCAGAGCGCGCCAACCACCACCTTCAGCGCTGTCTTTCATCAGGCCGAACGCCACCCCACCCAAACGTCACATGGCCATTGGAACAAATCAGGTTGACGACGATATGGCAGCAGTGTTGAATCTTGGCCCCTCATTCGCAGTTACACCGAAAGTTAATGATGCGCTTATCAACGCAACACTTTGTGGAATACACGAATTTGCCTACCACCTTCGTTGGAGGTTATGCCGAGGACCTACTGCGCTTGATAGAAATATGACAATGGTTGCCTCCATGCCGTTCAAAGGTTACAATATACAGCTACCTCCACCATCGCGTGATGTAGATTCAAGAATAGCGAACCTTGAGCATGCTGTTCAAAACATTTATCAAAACGCTGCTTCTAACCCCTATCGATCGAACCTTAGTCCTGCTGAGCAAAGAGGAGTGAAGAAATGTCTGCAGTCAAAGAGGAACCTCAGGTTTACCGTGGGAGATAAGTGTGGATCCTTCGTGGTTATGCCTCAAACACTGGATAAAACGATCAGTGACCACGTTCTCTCAGATTCCACTGTATATGAAAGGAGCACGCAACCAGCATTCGATGCAGCATGCAGAAAAGTGAAGGCAGTAATCACATCAATAGTTAAGACTCGTGTGGGAGCTGTGATAGCGAAGCGATTGAATGATTCCTCCCCCTCCATGCCAACACTCTACAACCTTGTGAAGACGCATAAAATATCATTGGCAGCTGATAGTACAACCCTCACATACAACGATATCAAGACACGACCTATCATCGCGTCCTGTGGTGGTCCGTCAGATAGATTGAGCTGGCTGCTCGTTCAGCTCCTGTCGCCACTACTGCGATACGTGGGAGCTCATATCGTAAACGTCGATGATTTTCTTGCTTCATTACGTAGCTGTCCCGTACCATCGTCTGCAGTTTACGCAAGTTTCGATGTTACATCTTTATATACAAACGTCAACAATACAGGAGCAGTGAACGCTGTTCTGACGCTTTTGAATGAACATCGTAGCGACGTGTCGATGATGGGATTTTCTGATATGGAGATAAGGATTCTCCTTGAAGCAGCACTCGAATGCAACATATTTTGCTTCGATAACAAAATCTACAAGCAAAAGCGTGGCCTAGCAATGGGAAATCGCATAGCGCCTTTGTTGGCGATTATTTTCCTGGACCATATCGAAAAGTCATCTCTAACAACTGGAATTCTTTTCTTTAAGCGCTACATAGATGACGTTTTTGTAATCGGAACAAGTGAAAGGGAGTTGAGCTGCACGTTGGAAGCAATGAATTCGCAAGATCCTAACGTAAACTTCACCTCAGAAACTCCCGATGAGAGTGGTTTCTTGCCATTTCTTAGCGTGAAGGTGCGAATAGTAGGAGGACAAAAAGAACACCTATGGTACAAAAAAGAAGCTTCTTCTAACATACTTTTGCACTCCAGAAGTGCTCACCCTATGTTCATGAAGGCCAACGTCATACGCAACCTTCTAAAAACGAAAGAGAAGCTCGGGACCTTCTCAGACCCTATAGTGGATGCCAAGATAAGGATGATTCTGGATCAAAACGGGTATTCTACAAACAGCCTGAGAACGTGGACCCCCCATAGAGCCGCAGATGGAATCACATTGGCTCCACCTTACGTCAACGAGAAGGTAGCAAGAGAAGTCGACAATGTTGTCAAGCGCTCTATGCTGCCAATACGACTAGATTTTCGCCCACCGCCGACCCTACGCCATCTCCTCACGTCGTCCAGGCCATATGAAAGCCTGTGTCAAGAACACTCGTGTCGCTACTGCACCTCAAAGAAAATCTGTGATTTACGTGGGACGGTATACATGATCACCTGTCGGGCATGCGGAGAGAAGTACGTGGGTGAGACGATGAGGCCGTTGAAGTTCCGCTTGGACGAACATAGAAGAGCCCTAGCAAATCCTGCTGCCTATCCAAACAGCAGCTTTGCTAGACACCGCAATGTGAGACACAGTAACGAAGTCGCACCTCACTTCGATGTAGCGGTTCTCCATCGATATCTGCTGAAACCCTTGGAGCGAAAAGTGATGGAAGCGCGGGAAATACGGCGACTGCAACCGGAAATCAATGCCAGAGAGGAGCTGCATGATTTTCTTAGGCTTATCCAATGAGGCCCTATAGCGATCCCTTCTGCGCATCCACAGTCACCCTTATTTTATACGTGCATTTAACTGAGTGGGATGAGCGGTTACGAAGTTTCCCTCGCTAGAACATGCATCAGCATCTCCTTTAGCGCCCTTGGAGTTTCGCAGCCAACCACTACCAAACGCGAAGGGAACCTTGGTTCGTATTGTCATTGTATGATGTTTGTTTGCCAACCACGTTTTGTAAAGAAATGTTTAAGGTCTGACGACGGCTTCATGAGCCGAAAGCTTACCGACAATAAAAAAGATCGAGCTTCCAACTCTACATCAAAGAATATATTCAATTCGTCTAAAGTCAGGTATTTATAGGTTTGCGAATCCTCCGTCTCCTCTTGATAACGTTATGATTCGTTGCCTTGCGAATATGTGGATTGCTGGAGCGGTTTGTATATTTTTTTCCAGAACTCGATATACTCTTGTAGACTCGATTTTCAGCGTTCTATCTACGATGGCGTTATGAAGTTGTTCACACAAATTTCAATTGAATCTAGCAATCGTGTGTACTCGCAAGAGCCTGTCGCAGCGGCAGAGCATCGATATGCGTATGTATCTATTCTTCATATCATACACCGTTTTTTTTTGTAAGTGATGGTCTGGCGAGTTGCGTTGCGTATAGCGCGCGCTCAGGCTGCTAACACATTTGCTCTACGGCTGCACCAACCTGGCAGCAAAATTCGTCACACGCCGTAATTACCGCAAAATGGGTGGGTGACTTAGGAACCGGGAATTCATTGTACGATGATGTAGAAAGCGTTCCAAGGTCAAGTGTTCGTTCTGAGACTAAGGAACTCGTCCATTAGTACATGTTTAGTGCTGATTTGCGGACAGTAATGATGTGTTCTTACAGTCATTTAATGGAAAGGGAGGGCTTCTAGGGGAACCTAATTTTAGGTGAACATTTGATGTAAGAAGTCTTCTTGAGAACTGCATCATGGATTCTTGCTGTTCCCGAAATTGAGCTCACTCTGCATCAATTCCTTTTGGTGGTTGTCCATGTCGAGGAACCTGGTCGACTAGATCTTACAGTCGGCACGGATCGCACTGATACTTTGCGTCCCTTTTAGTACGTTGACGTTAGCTCGGTGCGCATAGGGTATAACATACGTGCACCGAGTCTGCACCAACCTTCAGTAAGGAACGCACAGTACAGGAGTTGCGAGATTCAACGCTAGGGGAAAACTTTGTATGGAACACATCTGTCTGGCGAGCGTAGGCTTCCGATCAAAAGTTTGTGGATACCCCCTTCTGCGGTTCCGCATGTTTTTTCCAGTGCTGAACTTTGACTATTAATATGCACCACATCGAGTTATACTAAAAAAAACTGTCCAGTACGAGTCTGAAAGACGTTTGAAGTTTGGTTTTGTTCAGGTATATTCTGAACAAAGAATTTTATATAGAAAACCGTGGACTTCACCAAATAGATTTAAACTTTCTTGTTTTTGCTAACCAGATTTGTTAAGTGTAATCGCTTTATATGGTCAACGTTTCAGCACAACACCGTTTTCAGAGACCTGAAAGTTTAAAACACGATATCTGCGGTTTACACCACCAAGCGCATGTCCGCCCTATAGCGGTATCGACGCGCACAAACGCTGCAAGGAGGTAACACCTCCTGCTCCAAAACCAACCATATGTGACTCCGCTGAGATGAGCATACACTGCTGCGGGTAGTAGTCTAGTGCAAGCTTCAGCCTTGAGGTGGTTCACTCGCCACCACTGGCAAACAGTGGCAAACAGTGCCACCTTTACTACCCGCAGCAGTAGTATCCACCCATCTGACCCGTAGTGTTTCATTTGACGGAGACACATTGCTGAGTGCACTACAACTACCACCTTCTATGCTTAGTTTAGGAGATTTCCCGTTCTTTCCATGATTATTACTTGGGCGTAAGGTCAGAGAGTGTTAAAGAACATTTCTCAACGTAAACTGGAAGGAGCAATGTGGTTAGGCTTTTAGATCTCGTAAAGGATGCATGCAGCGATCCTACTTTTGTTCCTAATGCTGCCCTGTTACTTTTTTTTGTGAAATTTATTGGCTACTTAATCCAAGTTCGCCTTAAATATGGAATGCCTTCAGACATGTGTCGCTCAGCGTGGATACAGCTTTGGGTCGGATGGCTGACGGCGTTGCCGAGGGCGAGGATCAGCAGGCTCTGCTTGTTCGATTGCTCGAGCTGTTCGTGCAGCTCGGTATTGAGGGCAGACGTGTTGGAGAAAAAGTTTCGAAGAGTACCGTGAAGGTGATGAACAGTTTCAAGTTCCCTCTCTCGCTTATTGATGTTCTGTTGTCTGAATATCAATTCCTACAGTTGTCGACTTCTTTTTTCGCCTACGGGATCTTTCAGATTTGCACATTAGAGAGCCTTTTGCCGCTGACGGCCGTTAATCTCCGCGTCTCACGTTTTTTCGTTTCTTTAGTGTTCCATTCCACCGCAATGTCTTCCTCTTTTTAACACCTTTGTTTTATTTACTTGAATATTTTTTGTTTTTGCTATCCTTCGTACATAGCAGGGCATGCCCTGAAGCAGTTTCCTTCGAATTTCAGTTAACGATAGTGGCGTTATCCACTTCGACTAACTCGTATAAGGTTTGTTCAGCCAGTTGGCTGGTCTGAACGTCGTGTTGCCCATGTCCATTCTTTCGTTTCTTTATTCTTCGTTTAGTCTAGAATAGCACGTACTAACCCGCTTGGTCACCGGGTTCTCACCCACATTGGTTGCTTGTAAATGTCATCAACAGCTGTCTAATCCAATCCATTTTTTCTTAGAGATCTCGCTTCGTTACCTTGAACGACTTCGTTCTTTTTTTTTCAGATGTCCACGAGTGCTGGAAACCTCGGTGTGCTAATGCCAAAGATAGCAACATTGTTGAAGAGAATGAGCCCGATTTCGCAGCCTTCGACGAGGCTCAGGAATCTATTCAGGTTTCCGAAATCGCTTCGTGATTCTGCTGCTCGATCTGTCCCAAAATAATGTTTTGCCTTCTAGGGACTTCTGGTTCTACTGCACCGTTCTCGGCTTTGACGTGGAATACTCAGGTGAGCGTTTCTGAGGATTTTCTTGTGATTGTATTCAAAGACACAGTACACTAGTTGCGGTTCTGCTAGGCTGATAGAGAATCGCATACCGAACACGATGATGACCTTAGCTTCGCACAAAACTGTGTGCGAAGGGAAGTTACGTTTTTGAGAAGCGCCAAAACTTGAACGAAGAGGAGGGACTCCATCTCATGCGCTTGGCTCTCAAATTCGAGCGCTGAACTCGACCATGAGTTTTTGAGAACAATAGAGACACTTGCTCTGAGAAAACACGCCATTCTATTGTCTTGCAAATAGTCTTCGAGTGCCGAGCAGGTACAGATAAAGCTAAAGGCATATACGGCGCCCACCACAGAAAGCACCGTTCACCCCTCTGGGCGGGGAGAGCGACTTAGTGTCACCCTGTAAGATATATGACTACTAAGAGGATCGTCACGATCCACAGAGAGAAAGAGCTCTTCAGGATGGACTGTGTTGGGGAGATTTCTTTGTTGCAGACTGCGGCAGGGGTTCTGTCCCGCAATATCTCTGAATGGGGTGGATCCCCGAAGGCGTATATTCCTGTATGAGGACGACGTATTCCGTCAGGAACGAGATGTGTGGGGCCAACGTTTTTTTGTTATGCATTGGGAACATGTGCGTCTTCATCCTGAGCTTATGCCACTGCTAGAATAGATTGGATGCTGAAGCTGAAAAGTTGCACATTATGGGCACTCGCTCGAGATAAACTCGGCGTCTTGCTCCTGCAAAAGAAGCTTCACACTAAAGTTCTACCCGATGCTGGATCAGATTTCGGTCTAAGAAGACATCTCAGCTATTAAACTTAGCTACAGACTTGCCGAAGTATATAGAAGGTATAGATATTAAATTCGTTATGATCACTACTTATTCGTGCTTGGTGCGCAAGGAAATCTCCTTCATCCAGTTAGCGGTGTTCCACTCACTCACGCTCTTGGGATGTCATATTTGGCAACATCACGTTTTCTGATTAAATATTACGTCAAAATGAAAACTTCTTCAGAAGCAGCACATGCTGCTCCGAGGAGCACTTGGTTGATTCAAAGCGGCCACGTGGTGCTCATGAATAAATCTTTAGATCCTTTGTCATCACTGCAGTATGTTTCGCTATGACAAATGCACTTTGTGCTTATAGGCACGAAGTGCTCATGTTATAACACAACATTTGTCGCACTTTCGCAGTCACCGAAAGAGAAATTGCACCTATCGTACAGTAGCGCGCGCCGTTAAGCGGTAGGGGCGTTTGGAGCCCATTCCATAGAATTTGCTGAACACAAATCTCATTCCACTGAGAATTTTAACGAATCCTACCATCTACCTACAGATCGGAGGTCGTAAATGTCTATTTGACGTAGACAGCCCTGGTTAATTGCTCGAAGTTTTTCTTGCTTTTCTGAACTTATAAATCCTGAGGATTTCAACTCAGCTTCGGCATGGATCTCGGGAAGCATCATTAAATGACGAAACTGGGATGAAATATTAGATATGTAGAAGAATCCTGCACTTGAATGTTGTATAACACTGGACTTGAACGCCATCACCGAAAACTTCAGTATCTACGAAGCCGGGGGGGGATGAGATTTCCCTGGCAGCGTAATGGTTCGGTAGCGGCGCAATCTCTGGGGTTTCCTTCATTCAGGGTTATGGCCAGAAGACTGGTACAATGCGGTGTGTGTCATTGCTACGAAGTCGCCAGTGTTGATCGCACATGAAAACCTCCGATCAGAACTCATCGACAATGCAGCGATCAGGAGTGATGCGATCTCACCGGTATCCCTTCCTCTGCTCAGCTCTCCTTCAGATTCTAAGCCATTTCTTTCCAGAACGAATTGCAAGAGTTCCGAAACACCGTATGTGGGGTTTTTAATCACCAAGCGGATGTTGTTCCTATCGTGAATCGCATGGATTTTGCTCAGTGCACATACTTGTTATCTGTTCTGCGTATGGAAAAGATGAGAGTGGTATGGCACTTCTTTTGAAATCGTTACGGAAAGAGCTATTCTTTTATCATAATGATGTTCAGATTCATGCAGAGCATAAGGAGGCGTTGCACGAAATCTTCAAGTACCTGGAGGACAAGTAACAAATCTTTCTTGTATCCTTAAGGGATTTGGATTAAATTTTTGGTTTTCAGAACTATACGGAAGGATAAGGGTGGAATGTGGATTTGCTTGTTAGCCGGAGCGACAATTGTCTTCGAAGCATATCTCGATGCCCATAAAAAGGTTTTTGTGTGTCATGTGAGAATTCGTCAGATCTTGGCTCATCACTTTCTACAAATTGTTGCAGAATCGAACTGATGATTCGTCAGAGTCTGCTCTGGAGTATCACGTTCAGTTTCTTCTCGTTCATTTCAACCACAATTTAAAAGAGGTTTGTCATCTCAACGATTTCTCTATAGTGTGGTTTGCCATGAAATTGCATCAGGTTATGCTCATTGAAAAAAAAACAGTGTTCGAGTTTCGGGCGCAAATATTTTCGACAACAGTAACGCCTGCAGAAAAATGACAAAAACCGTCTGTTTAGTAAAAATTGGCTAGTCTAAAAAAGTCGGGAGAGCGATATTATTTGGCGACAGTTTGCCTCGTGCTTCCTCTACGAGTTCCTCCTGAGGTAAACGGCCGCTGACGCCAGAAGAGGTGGTAGACCTTTCACAAAGGGTAGTCGAAAGCGACTTCGAGTCTCCTCTAAGAAAATTTAGATAGCAGTTGAGATCCTCCTCGCGAACTACGGCGAAAGAAAGTTCCTCGTGAGCGTGTCAAAGGTGGTGTCCCTGTTGCGGATAGAGTCTCGGTTGACATCCCTGTTGACATCCCTTGACATATACTGGTATTCGTCAACGTTCTTATCTCAATTTAGGCCTTGCTGACTGGGTCCTGTTCAGAGAGGTTGCGCTCCGCCAGGCAGCTGAATATCCATGGAATGGCGATGTGCACCAGAAAGAGCGTCACATATCTGACGCCATCCGGAAGGCTACAAAAGCGGCCATACCTGAAGGACGTGTGAAAAGTTTCTACCCTAATGTCACCAGGGAGATTCTACAGAAGATCAGGACAAGAGATGAAAAGAGAGCTGAGAATCATTTGGACCCTGCGGTGGCCAAGCTGGATGAAGAGATAAAAAAGGATTTGGACAAGCACAAGAAAGACAGTCGGGAGAAGTTCACTGAAAGGTTGAATTTTAAAACCGACGGAACAACTGTGTGGAGAGTATTGAGGAGGATATCTGGAAAGTGCGCCTCCTCCTCGAACTCTACCATAGAGTTCGATAACAGCGTCTTCAAATCAGGAAAGGCTGCCGCATATGCTCTTGGCAAAAATTTCTTCATCACACGTACCAGGCCTGGCGTACAAAACAGAGTCACGGTAAGAGAACTAAGCCGTCTGCAGCTGATGAACGCCACTGAGACCTTTACTCCTGCTCAAGTGGAGAAGGCTATCAAGGAAATGCGGAACTCGAAGGCTCTCGGACCGGATGGTATCTCAGCAGCCATCTTGAAGAAGCTTCCTACGGAACTTCTACCGATGATCGCGGATATCATAAACACTTCTTTCCGAACCTGTACTCTACCCCAAGCATGGAAGACCGCCAATGTGATACCCCTGCCTATGCCATGCAAATCGCAAAGCACGGCGAAGGGCTACCGCCCTATTAGCCTGTTATCACCGATCGCTAAAGTAGCCGAAAAGCTAATCGTAAGGGACCTAGCAGAGCAGAATGAGGCACAGCAACATCAACATGGGTTTAGAAAGCTTCACTCCACCACCACTGCCCTTCTGGAGATTGTCAGCTATGCGGTCGATGGGTTCAATTTCAGAAAACCTCTTAGAACATTGGCCGTTGCCCTCGATCTAACAAAAGCATTTGATTCTGTTAACCTAGGACTTTTGTCCGAGAAACTGTTGAATTCCTCGCTACAACCGTGGCAGAAGCGTTGGATCGCAGCGTTTACGAAAGGTCGTCGGGCCAAAGTGCTATTCCAGAATCACGTCTCCGATAGTATACCTGTAGCAGCCGGTGTGCCGCAGGGTGGAGTTTTGTCACCTGCCCTCTTCAGCCTGTATATTGAAGACCTACCTGAGCCTCCTGAAGATATAAAAATTGTTGCGTATGCCGACGATATCACCATCATGTGTCGTAATCGTGACATACAGGTAGCCGCAGACAAGATCAGCGACTATCTCGTCGAGCTTAAAAACTTTCTCGATGGCATGATGCTCACGGTTTCCGCGGCGAAGTCTTCTGTTTCGGTATTCACATCTGACCCAAAGGAACACAGCGCCCAACCTGTTGTCAGGTGGGATGGTGACCTCTTGCCTACAGCGCACTTTCCTAAACTGCTGGGCCTCGTTCTGGACCCATCGCTGAAGTTTCACAAAAATGCTGAACAGAAGGAGGCAATTATCAAGGCAAAGCTTAATGTGTTGAGAGCTCTAGGAGGAACGTCCTGGGGTGGCAGCAGAGAGACAATCATGGCGACATATCGAGCTATTCTGCAGCCTGCATTGGAGTATGCTGCACCTGTCTGGCAGCACATCGTGTCGGACAGTTCCTGGACTAAATTGCAGCGAATTCAGAATGCTGCACTACGAATAGCCACTGGATGTGCAAAAAGCTCACCGATTGAGCACCTTCACGCCGAGGCCCGTATCTTGCCAGTGAAAGAGCATTGTCAGCTCCAGGCTCAGCAGATGTTTATTAACGTCCTTAAGCAACCTAATCATCCGTCGAGAAGACTATTAAATCCCGTAAGAGAGAGATCGATCAGAGTGCCGTTTGCCGATGCTCCGAACAAAGTGAATGTACAGAGATAGACCGGCTCGAATCAAGAACGGCGTCGTCTCTTACGCGCAGAGCACACCCGGTTCGTGAACGATCATCTCGCCAAAGCGGCCGTCAACCCTATTCTCGGTGATGTGCCGCCCAGGGTATGTGATACCGAGTCCGAGCTCGGTAGGCGGATCCAAGACGTTCAACCTACGCGTGGTGGATCTGTGGAGTCGACGTTATGGAGACTCATCAAACGGACATCAATCACTCCATGTGGAGTTTTTTCGTATTGGGAGTGTAGTTGGCTGGCTGCTACACTCCTCTGTATTCTACTTTTACGAGCTGGCATCGAGAGGAATCCGGGACCACGCAGCAAGACACCGCGATATCCCTGCTGTCACTGCGGACTATCTGCTCAACATGCAAGCATTCAATGTGGAGGTTGCCTTGGCTGGGTGCACCTCAAATGTTCCGGATTGTCCAGCTATGATGACTACACTCATGCTTACTGTTGCATGTCTTGCTCTGTAAATCCTCCTAGGGTTCCTCAACATAGTCTTTTCATTTATCAACTCAATATCAATGGCCTACGTGCCAAAATTGCTGAACTCACTGTGTATATAGATCGCACTCAACCTGATGTCATTCTCCTGCAGGAGACCAAGCTTAGCCCATCTTCCCCCTCCCTTCCCCGTCTCCCTGGTTATTTGTCTTATCATGTTCCACGTACGTCTCACGGTGGTGGTGTTTCAACATTTGTAAAATCCTCTATCCCTTCTCACCTAATTGATCTACCCACTGATGATGTTGTAGAATGTCTGGGTGTTCATATTGTATTACAAAGTGGCCCACTTGATATTGTCAACGTCTACATACCCCCATCCACGTCCTGTCCTAACGCGTTTGAATCCTCAAATTACTTACATACTGTTCATACTGCCTTGTCATCTAGTTCGATTGTAGTAGCTGGTGATTTCAATGCTCATTCTCCCTCGTGTTTCTCTCCTCTAGAGCCTGACAATAGAGGTGAGCTCATTGAATTACTCGCTGATGATTGTGATCTTGTGCCTATCAATGAGGATTCTCCCACTCGTCTTCCGGCAGTGGGTAGGCCTTCCTCGCCCGATATCACCTTTGTATCATCCTTGCTAGCTATCTCCTGTAACTGGTCTACCGATGTGGTCCTGGCCAGTGATCATGTTCCCATAATTACGTCATTGGATTTGTCACTCAATAGCTTGCTTGCTCCGTTCTCTGGCTCTCGTTGTAAGTCTTATTCCAATTATCGTAAGGCTAACTGGGACCTATTCAAAGAGGTGTTGCTCAGCCAAGCGGCCGACTATCCGAGGAACGGAACAGTCTACGATAAGGAGAAGTTTATCGTCAAAGCCATCGAACGTGCCTCCAAAGCAGCTATTCCCACTGGACGTGTAAGGACTTTTCACCCAAACGTGCCCAGTGAAGTCCTCGACCTGATCACGATGAGAGACGACAAGCGAAGATCGGATCCCAGTGATCCTGCTGTACAGCAGCTGTCGGACAACATCACCGAGCTGCTAAATCAACACAAGCAGCAGCGCTGGAAGGAGCTGACCGAGTCGATTGATTTTGCCGCGGATGCCAGAAAAGCTTGGACAACACTGAAACGAATTTCTGGCAAAAAGATGAGCACGGATCGTAATATGCTCGAGTTTCCGTCTGGAAGATTCGAGCACGGATACAAAGCTGCTTGTCTGCTCGGCAAACTATTTACATCTGCGTCATCGCCTTGGGATATGCAAACAGACGAACAATGCGAGCAATCAGGAAGCTCAACCGGCTGGATGTCCCTGCTATTTCTGCCTCCGCCATTGACAAGATCATCAAATCGATGAAAAATTCGCGTGCAGAGGGACCCGACGGAATATCGGCTGTTCATCTCAAGCATCTTCCTGATGCCTATTATGAATTGCTCTCTGATCTCATTTATTCGTCATTCAGTTCTGGTGTTATTCCGGCGCGCTGGAAACAAGCTGTCGTCATTCCCATCGCCAAACCTGGCAAGCCACTGGACAAGGCTGCCTCCCACCGCCCCATCTCCCTCCTTTCCCCCCTAGCCAAGCTTGCGGAAAAGGTTCTCAATCCGCTTCTCCAAAACGCCTTACAGCACAACACTCATCAGCATGGTTTCAAAAAGGAGCATTCCACCATCACTGCCCTGACATCAATCACCGAGCATATCATCGCTGGATTTAATCGCAAGACTCCGGCTGGTAGAAGCCTCGTCGTTGCTATTGATCTCTCCGCTGCATTCGATAGCGCCAGTATCCCGCTCCTATCAAAATCCATTCTGGAATCGGACATGCCCAGTTGGTCTAAAAGATGGATTAATAGCTTTGTCAAAAACCGGTCCATTCGTGTCAAGTTCGACGGACATCTATCGTCTTCGGTCCCATTGAAAGCCGGTGTCCCGCAAGGCGGGGTGTTCTCCCCTAGCCTGTTCTCGCTATTTCTGTCTGATATTCCTGAGCCACCAACTGGCATTCATCTGTGCCTGTACGCTGATGACATCATTATCGTTTGCACGGACTCAGTTATTGACCGAGCCACTGCCACCATGAAGAACTACTTACGAACGTTGGCTGTGTATCTCAAATCAAAGTTGCTGACTGTGTCTGCCTCCAAGTCAAGTGTCACACTATGTACGACGGCTACTATCGAACATCGGCTTCATCCCAAGGTCATCTGGGATGGCCACGAGCTGCCACTGTCTAAGCATCCTCGACTACTGGGAGTCTTCCTGGATCCCTCGCTACGATTTCATGAGAATGCGCGTATACGTGCTGCCTCAGCCAACTCGCGCAACAACATTCTTCGCGCACTGGCTGGAACCACCTGGGGCAGCACGAAGGAAGTGCTACGTATGACATATAGGGCCATGGTGCAGCCGGTCCTGGAATATGGTGCCCCTTTATGGACCAGACATCTCTCTGTATCCTCTTGGTGCAGATTGCAGAGAACACAGAATGCTGCCCTCAGGCTTATCACTGGATGTCACAAGTCGACGCCTATTCCGCATCTTCATCAGGAAACCGGCCTAATTCCCGTGAAAGAGCACTGCTTACTCCAGTCTCAGCAATTTCTAATAAGTATTGTCAAGAGCCCGACCCATCCTAATTGCCATCTTCTGTCGTCTGGCCCCCACCCAAGAAGCATACGCACGCCGCTCAGTGCCTCTCTGTCTGCAGTCGATCAACAACGCTGGGCTACATCCGAGCTATCGCGAAGAAGACTCCAGATGGCTGAGCATACGCGATTCGTGGCAGAGTTCCTGTCTGATGCTCAGCCCAACTGAATCTATGGCGGCGTGCCCCCGCGAGTCGACGACAGCGAAGCTGGACTACCGAGATGTACCCGAACAATCCTCGCTGGTCTGCGATGCGGTCACTCCAGATATCTGAAGGCCTACACTCGTCGGATTGATCAGTCAGTCCCAGATAAATGCCCCGATTGTGAATGTGCTGGACATGATTCATTGCATCTATTTTCATGTCCGGCCAGGCCTACAACCTTGTCTGCTCGAGATCTATGGTACAAGCCGTGTGAGGTGGCTAGCTTCCTACGCCTCTGATGCGATGCTCTGTTAATGGCTCACAAGAAGAAGAAGCTCGGTAGGCGCGCCAGGTGTATCCTTGCTTCGTTGCGCTGCGGACATTCTCCATTGCTTATGTCTTACCTGCACAGGATCGACAATAGCCAGCCTGACGTGTGCCCGGACTGTGGAAACCAAGGCCACGAACCTAAACACCTATTTGATTGTCCGAAGAAGCCAACAACGCTCAGTACAATAGACTTGTGGACGAATCCAGTGCTGGTCGCCCAGTTTCTCAACTTGTGACGAAACCGCTCTCAGTGGCTGCAAAGAAGAAGAAGAAGAAGACATCCCTGCTGTGGTCCGTGACTAGGACAGGACTTTTTTGGAGCACGGGCCATTTCTGCTAGAAAAGCGAGGCCACGAATGCCCCTTCCCCCTATTTTAGGAGAATGTTTCTCGTCTCAGACAAACATAGGGGGAGGGGAGGAGTGGAACTGGAGTTAAAAAATGTTGAGCTCCAGTTAGCTCTCGAGTTCTTAGAGGCATGTGTTGCCAGCTTATGCTGCCAACCCTGGGTTATAGTCTTTCTGTATTGGGAGAACGCCTCTTATTCTATCTGGGTTCTAGATAGAGAGACAACTTGAGTTCAGGTTCTGATTATTGTCAGTTTCTGCAAATGAAAATTAGAATCAATAAGATTAATCTGAGAATCCGTCTGCGTCCATAACCAAACCCTGAATGAGTAATAAATTTCACATAGACGTATGTAAAATTCATGTATATCTTCTTCTTCTTTGCAGCAACAGGAAGGTTTTTGTCAAAGGTTCACGAAACGGGCGACTGAAGCCGGATTCGTCCACAAATCCATTGTTGTCAGAGTGTTAGGCCTCTTTGGGCAATCGGATAGGTGTTCAGTTGTTTGGCCACGGCTACCACAGTTCGGGCGCTCGTCAGGCTTACTGCGATCGATCTTATGCAAGTATGAAATCAGCATAGGGGAATGACCACAGCGTAACGAGGCAAGGGTACTTTAGCCCGCCTACCGAGTTCCATCTCGGTGTTGCTGACTACGGGTGGTACGACCCCCAATATGGGATTGATGGCCATCCTACTCAAGTGATCCCTGACGAACTTGGTGTGCTCCGCACGTAAAAGACGCAGACGATCCAGTTGGGAGTCCGTCTATCTTTGTATATTGACTTTCTCGGGAGCATCCGCAAAAAGCCTTCTGATTTTTTTGTCTCACGGGATTCATGATCCTTCTTAATGGGTGGTCAAGCTGCTTGACAATGTTAATAACCAGTTGCTGCGCTTGGAGTTGGCAGTGCTCCTTAACTGGCAGAATTCGGGCTTCAGCATGAAGATGTTCCACTGGGGTGCTTTTAGCACACCCTGTGGCAATCCGAGGAGCAGCATTTCGGGCTCGCTGCATCTTTGTCCACGGTGAATCCGATATTATGTGCTGCCATACCGCTGCAGCGTACTCCAACACCGGCTGCAATATTGCCTTGTAAGTAGTAAAAATTGCCTCCTTGCTACTTACCCACGACGTTCCTCGGACGTTGAGCTTTGCTTTCGCTGTAGCCTGTTTCTGCTCAGTATTCTCGTGGAACCTCAACGAAGGATCCAATACTAGGCCGAGCAGCATAGGGAAACGTGCGGCAAGCTGACGAGCGTCTTCCCAATTCACAACGGGGTGAGCGCAGTGTTCCTTAGGGTCAGCGGAGAAAACTGATACAGATGACTTAGCGGCAGAGACAGTGAGCATCATATCATCGAGAAAGCTCTTCAGAACGATGAGGTAGCTATTGATCTTGCGTGCAGCTATATTAATGTCTTCGTCTCGACACAGGATGGTGATGTCATCCGCATACGCAACGACTTTGATGTCACTTGGGGGCACGGGCAAATCTTCCAGGTAAAGACTTAACAGAGCAGGCGATATGACTCCTCCTTGAGGGACACCGGCAGCGATCGGGATGCTATTAGAGACATGTCCCTGAAACAGCACTTTCGCTCGGCGCCCTTTGATGAGTGCGGTAATCCATCGCTTCTGCCAAGGCGGGATGGTGGACCTCAATAGCTTCTCAGACAGTATGCCCAAGTTGACAAAGTCAAACGCCTTCGTGAGGTCCAGGGCTACTCCAACAGTGCGTTGAGGCTTGGTGGCGTTGAAGCCATCCAAAACATAGCTCACAATCTCCAGCAGCGCCTTGGTGGTAGAGTGTAATTTGCGGAATCCGTGCTGGTGCTGCTGATTGTTATTATGCTCAGCCAGCTCCTTTACGACCAGTTTCTCAGCGAACTTCGCGATTGGTGATAAAGACTTATCGGCCTGTATCCCTTAGCCGTGGATGGCGATTTACCTGGCTTGGGCAACGGAACGACGCTTGCCATTTTCCAGTCTTGGGGTATGATGCACGTGCGAAAGGATGTGTTGATGACATCAGCCAGGATTGGCATAATCTCAGTCGGCAGTTTCTTCAAGACCGCTGGACTAATGCCATCCGGCCCTACAGTCTTCGAGTTGCGCATCTCTTTAATCATCTTCTCAATCTGCACAGGCGTCACAGCTTCTGCTTTACTCATGAGCGGCAACTTGCAGAGCTCTCTTACAGTCACTCGGTTCTGTTCCCCTCTCTTAGCTTGAGTTATGAAAAAATTATTTCCGAGAGCAGTTGCAGCCTCCTTTCCCGATTTGAAAACTCCATTCTCGAACTCGACCGTGGAATAGTTGGTGGAGGTGCTCTTGCCCGAGATCTTCTTTAAAACTTTCCAAGTTGACGCTCCATCACTCTTGAAATTCATCTTCTCGGTGAATTTCCCCCAACACTCCTTCCCGTGCTTGTCCAGATCTCGCTTAATTTAGCTGTTCAGCTCAGCAATGGTCGGATCCATGTGATCTGCGACTCTTTTTGCATCCCTTGTCCTTATCTTCTCCATGATTTCTCTGGTGACATTGGGAAAGAAGGTCTCGGCCTTCCGGATAGCCTCTTTCATGGCCTTGCGAATCGCGTCGGTCAGGTGACGTTCTTTCTGGTGCACGTTTCCATTCCATTGGTAGTCAGCCACATGGCGAAGTGCCACCTCTCTGAACAAGCGCCAGTCTGCAAGGCAAAGATCAAGATAAGACCATTGACGGATACCTGAATAAGGAGGAAGAGAATTAGAGAGATCGACATGGACAAAAACGGGGATATGATCACTGGACAGAGTTGTAGCCGTCGACCAAGAGCATGCGCTAGAGAGATTAGAAGATACAAGAGAGTCTGTCTGGACTAGAGGATCGGCCGTTGGCCGGGAGACGAGTGGGCTGATCGTCGTTGAGAATGACCAGATCGCACTCCTCCGCCCATTCTTCAACGTCTTCTCCTCTAGCGTCAGTGTCAAGCGACGAGCAGAATGTATGAGCATTGAAGTCGCCTGCGAAGACAACAGAGGGTGAAATGGAGCAGTCGTAGAACTGCTTGAGTGAAGGAGTAGGGTCATAAGATTGGGGACAGGACGTGGTAGGAGGGATATAGATATTAAAAAGAGATATAGGTGTTTTGAGAGGGAGATGGATAGGTAGGTACTCAAGAGTAGCGTCCTTTGGTGTGTTTGGTGTGATATGAGAGGGTAGATTTGATAATACGAAAGTGGAAACTCTTCCGCCGAGAGCTGACCTTGGGGCGTGATAAGCAGTGTAGCCAGGAATGTCAGGGTGACGAGCGGTAGTAGAAGAAGAAAGCTTGGTTTCCTGAACCATTATGACATCAGGATGAGCAGTACGAGCAAAAAGAGAGTTCACACAACTTGGCACGAAGGCCATTGAGGTTAATATGAACAATAGAGAGGGGGCGGTTGGTAAATGAGGAATCAGAGTTACTGGTGGCAGAGCACAGAACACAACGGAAGGAAGGATCGTGATGCCTCACAGAACTGAGACCCGAACAGGAGAGATGCACCCACCTCTGACATCCAAAACATTGGACACTTATCCCATTCCAGGTGACCTTCTTGCTGCATGTGGCGCATAGGTTCTCCTGAGCGGGTCCTGGATTCTTCTCGATGCAGGCCCTTTGTAGTAGAATCCTTAGGAGAGCTGCAGCCAGCCAGCATCTCTCCTATGACGAAAACCCTCCACGCGGAAGGGTCGACGTCGGTTTGCACGGAGGTGGTCTTCTTCCTTCCACACTGCCACGGCACGAACGCACGACATCTCGGCAGCTTCATGTATATAAGAACATATATCAAGCACGGACAAGGAAATGATTGGAGTAACTTGGATTCAAGCCCTGGAGCCTGTCCGAAAGGGCTATCTGCGCCTTATGTGTATACTGGTTGAATGCTCAGCGAATTGAACGCTGTTATTCGGGGCTCAATGAAAATGAGTCCCTGAGAGCTTTGGCCGAGAAACAGCCCGCCGGGCTCCCCACAGCGGCTTCTGTGGGACTATTTCTCGGTTAATTCTCGGCTATTTCGCGGCTTTTCACTTAATAGACTAGAGTTAGTCGGGAAATGAACGAGCAATAATGAGAAATAACCAAGAATAACACTATACGAGGTCGGAACACCAAAACGCAACGCGGCCGTCGCCGGCACGTTGAGCCGTCACCCGGTGCTGTCAGTGGTTGGGCGGGGCCTCCAGAGGCTGAGCGAAGTCCAAGAACCTCAAACTTGGGTAATTAGGGTAATTGAACCGACGGAGTTGTTGACATCTTGATCGTACCTCTGGAATGCGTAGTATACTTTCGTGGAGAGCATTATTTCTCAGCTATTTCACGGCGAGCTTTATTTGGCGGCTATGTCGCGGCCGCGTCTACTTCTAGGCTAATTGGCGGCAACCAGCTATTTCCCGGCTATCACGCAGTAAGCAGGAATTCCGCGGCTATTTCTCGGCCAAAACTCAGGTATTGTGGCGTTCACTCGCTCCGGAAAAATCGATACAGGATCAGCAGCTTTGTCAAGTCGCGGTGCTTTAGCAGACCAGTATAGCGCAAAATATTGAATAGTATGTGCTTCCTTTCAACTGTGAAGCTACTTGTTCATGAGTTCACTTGTTGGAGTGAAACCCCACCATTACCTGAGGTGCGTGGTTGGACTCGGAGCATGTGCTGACAACTACAGCGCTATATCTGGAAGACTTTCACTTTTAAACGGATTATGAGTTGAAAGCAAATTCTGCGAAGGGCAAAACTTCCGTTGCTTTTCTAAACCAAACAGTCGACCCCTTTACCAACAGGAGATTGAAGTTCTTCTGGGACCTCTTCTGGGCAGCAGTCAGTGCTGTTTGTTCAGGTCACTCTTATGATTTGTTTCTTATGAATCGTTTCATCGCACTTTTATTGCACTTTCGTTTTCTTCGTCAAAACAGTGACATCTCGAATTTTAATGGAGTGAAATCATTCACCGAAAAAAAAAGCAAACTGAATGGCTGATATTAGCAATCCCTGTTTTCTAACTGGAATCTATTTTGCCGAAACCTCGATCTTCATCGTGAGCACTGTTTACTAGTCTGTTCATTTGGTCCACTCCATCATAGTTTTCTTCTAGGTCCGACGTTGCGCTGACGCGTGTCTATCCAGATTAGTGGACAAATTTCCATACCTTCTTTGGAATGGACGAGTGCTGACCACGGCCCTCCGTTTATTGCAGGTTTTTATTCATATATTACTTAAGACTACTTATTAGCGAGCACTGTTAGTGGCTAATTGGAGCTTTTTTGGGATCATAATGAAGCCGCAATCACATGTTTACCCTTTAAAGTTCATGCAGATTAATCGCAGCAAGCGCTTCTGCAATTTCCATTTTTATTTTACAAGTGAAGCCAATTATCTCACCATCTGCTCTCACTTCTGCAGGCATTGCAACTGAATCTAGTGGAAGATCCAAGCTGCAGCGAGTCCACTTTCACAATGGAAGGATTGCCCTGGAGTATCCAGTTGCAGGTTGGTGCTTCTCATTATCATGCTCAAATACTTGTGGAATTATCTCTCCCTACATCTTTTATTTTGCTGTAGGATTCCATGGAAGGTCGCTCTACGGTGGTGAAAGACTTCTCGCAACGATGTGAGCAAATTCTCCAAGAAGCGATGAAGTGGGCGCCGGCAATAACCCATAGCCACTTGCTGGTATGTTCATTGTTAGAGGATTTGCTTCCGGAAATGCTTTTCAAATGTCTGTGCAGCGCTGCGGCAACACGCTGTTTCTAGAGCACTTGCTAACTGGATCCTGTAGTTTCATTGAATTAGTGTGGATCGCCAGCCAGTTGTACGAACTCACAGTTACCAGTAATTGCCATGAGATTGGCTGTTCATGTACTGCTCGTTCTGCGGGTTGTTTACTGGGCACTAACACTATCCAGTATTGGGGGGGGGGCAGTCACTGTACTCAAAGCTGATATTGAGTGTGTTTGGTCATTGCGACCCAAATTTGATAGCCATTTTCACGACTTCGGCAAAACGCTGACGAGGAAAAAATGAGAAGCAGGCAAGTGCAAGGCCGTTTGGATCGAATAGGATGATTTGGGCTAATGTTTGAATGTGGAAAAGATGAAGAAGAATGTGGCATGGCCAGGGACCGTATTCATGAAACGATATCCTGAGTGAATTTTAATTATGCGTATAACATTCCGCAGTAATATGTGCTTTTGCAAATCGGTGGCTCTTCTCCCCGGGTCCAACATCATTATGACGTCAGTCCTGGGGAATATGGTCGACAGACTACCTACCGATGACAGAACCAATCGCACTAATTATCCCAGTAAACTGTGTACTGTAATAAGGACATGATAACGATAATACCACGTCCTAGGATTGACAACCTGGTGCCACCAACTTGAACTTCGCTGGACTAATCAATACGCATCGCGACTGTGATATGAAATTCGCGAAATACAGGAAACCCTCTTGCATGCACCACAGAACACAAGTAAATTAGATTACTTCATGCTACAAGGGAAATGAAGAGATCTCGGAGAGGAGAGGATTAGAAACATTAAACAAGTATTGCAAGACGGAAAGCACTACTGGAATAATCATCACGATCAATTATTCAGGCCACGGCCGTTGACCTGTTCATTGAAGCGTTGCTCTTCGCGAGCCAACTGTATTATAGATAGAATAGCAGTGTTCTACAGGCCAGAGGCCCCCAAACGGAGCACTATACGCTGAGGAGAAAGAAGCAGCGCTAAGCTGCAAGAAGGACGACCATGCCAGATTGCGGCAGGGCGAAAACTCATGACTCAGACTGCGCTGCCCGAACTAGTCCTACGGGCGGCTCGACCAGGCTTCCGGCTTTCGATGCGGGACCGACCTCGCCCAGGCCTCTTTGAGGAGCGATAGCATCGCGCTTCTGCGACACATAGTATACAGGCTATAAATCGGCGAAATTCACTTGGTCCCTACGCGTGCTGGTGCGGATCGGAGGTTAGAGACAGTGAGAGAGCGTAGGGCAGATGGAGGCCGAGGCGCCGCGTGCGCGGCTCCGGCCTCGAATGATGTGAATTACGACGCTTCATAGAGGGTAGCTTGTAGATATCTCAAAAAACGAAATCATGTTACCTGAGACATTCAAGTAACCTACTAATGGTGTTGCAATTAGTTGCATGCATATTGATCACCGACTTGATGGCAGTTAATAGCCATCAGCGATCAATACACATGCAATTCATCACAACACTAGTGATAAGTACCTAAATGTATCAACTAATGCTAGTACTAAGACGTCTTCATTTTCCTGAGGATGCCCGTTAATAAAAATAATCTGTGGTCGATCGGCGTTTTGCTAGGATAGTGGTAACCTCTCTCGACATATTTTTTGCCGCTCAGATTTCTATAGCTTGGATGAGATAGCGTTCATGGTTTGTTGATCGATTCAAAGGTTCTCGATCAACTGAAGTCGAAAATTCGCCAACATACTTCATAGCTTGAATTGTTCGCTTCTGTAAAAAGAGTAAAGCGTCGCCTCGATGCTATGGAGATACGGCTGTTATCATAAGCAGCCGGGGCTAAACGTCTTGGCCAAGCCTACAATGATGATCTCCGACCTTTCTTCGGCGTTTCTTGTTGCGCCGATAATTTGCTCGAAGCCGGTCTCTAAATCTGTTGCTACGGAGTACGGATGTAATGGGAGCTAACAAATTTACTCGAAAAGATGGTCTGATATTCTGTCTGATATTCTGATAGTGAAAATCGATGCAAGTTCACCAATGGGCTACCAATAATGAGCTGGCCATTTGTGTGAGAGCTGTCCACCTCGGGATCGAGGGCTGAGATGTCGGCCAGTGGCGATCTTCAAGTTTGTTAGCGAATTCGGATGCTAATCTTCGACTAAGGTCATGCTCATACTTGTTGACTTCGCGATTTACAGTCCACGGCAACGGGAAAAGGCGGTGGTGCGTTTGCGTATTTTTAAGCTTACTGTAGCCATGGCTGGCCCGGTTCCAAAATTTGGCATTAACAAATTTGGCATCGATAATGAACAGCTGATATTTTTTTTTGAATTATGGTTTTTCCGTTTCTCTCATTTTTTTCGTGTTATTTTCGCGGGTTTTGTAGTAAATAATTCAGGTGTATAGATAGTGTGCGTGTGAGTGGACAAACGCACCGTTTTAACGTTTTCGGTGTCTTTTCCTTCAAAATTGAGTTTGAAAAAATTCGCTACCCACTAGGGCTCTCTGCGCCCCTGCGAACATCCCGCCATTACCGCAAATTTTTAATTTTCATCTCAATTTTGGTGAAAAAAGCACCGGAAATTTTTAAGCGCTATGTTTTCTCCCCAAACTTGCAATACCAATGCATATAAAGTCTTTACTATTGATACGCGCAGTAGTAAGACGAAAAAATAAACGGAAGTGAAAAATCAATAACCCGGAAGAAAAATTGTTATGTTTATAAACGATCAATGGCAAACTTGGAACCGAGCCAACCTTGGCTATTTACATGCTTACAAGGGAAGTGTTTAGAGTGGTAAACGCATCTGTCAAAACGACGAGTATCGTTAGTATCTTTTGTGGTTCAATAGTAAAACTGCGCAGTATCCAGCCCCGAGCTGCAGGCTCTAAGAAGTTAAAAGCTTAAAAAGGTCGTTTTTTGTGCTTTTTGTACCCTCCAAAAAGAGCATTAATCTTTCGAAAATTCGGAGTTCAGCGTCCAAAACTACTCCTCTGAGCAAAATTTGGGTGAAGGCGCATTTTCCATACTTTGTCCAGACTGACAGCGTTTTGGACTTGTACGGATTTTCGGTTGGGCGATACCGATTAGAGGGCTCTGGAAGCGTTCTAGAAAAATGTTCCAGATTTGACTTAAAATTCGCACTGGGGGGTTATTTGGGGTGCTGATCACGAATCTGTGATTTATTAGTCGATTTTCCAATGTTTTCGGCTAATTTCGTTCGAAGCTCCCCAACCAGGGAAAAATTCGAGGGAAAAACGCCACTTTCGAGATTTTTGGAGTGCAACGGTAGATATTGCTAAAATTGTACCTCTGGGGGTTATTTGGAGTGCTGAACACGAATCTGAAGTCCGTTTATCGATTTTTCGCAAATTACGGTAGAGTACGGTTGGTATACGGTAGTTTGGTCAAAATCTCAGATTTTGCTCAAAATTTGTATATGGGGGTTATTCAGGGTGGAGAATACGAATTCAACGTCCGTTTGTCGAAAAACAAAATACTAAGGTGGCTTTTGCTCCCTAAATGACATAATACCTACCGTAACCTACAATAAACCCTAAAATTTCGACAAACGGACTCCAGAATTGTGTTCACCACCCTAGATTACCCCTACATACAACTTTTGAGCTAAATCCAAGAAAATTTTTTGAAACTCCAAAAAAATGTCTGATGGTTGGGTACCCTTGCCTTTTCGCGAGGCTTGAAAAATGCTCATAACTTGTTCGAACCTGCAGCTCGGGGCGGGATACTGCGCATTTTTACTATTGAGCCAGAAGAGATGCTAACGATACTGGTCGTTTTCGCAGATGCGTTTACCACTCTAAACACTTGTTAGTGAAATTACGTAACCGCACTACCGCCTTTTTAAGTTGCCTTGGACTGTGCAGTAAATCGGGTGTGGGATGTTTGGGCCGAAAAGCTAGAGCACAGGAAGGGAAGAGAGAGAGGGTGGAAAACTGGTCACAAGTTTGCAGGCTATGTTGCTGTTGCTTGCTTGCTTCCTTGATTCCATATGTATTCTATTCAATGCACTGATTATGAGTCTATTTACTGGTCGATCATGGTGTCATACTGCATGGATTACCAATGGATATCCTGTATGCCCGAAACACATCAAGCTTCAGGAAATCTTGTGATATCTCTCACTTGTGACCCATTGATGCTGCCGTTATCTAGAGTTATCATGATGTTCTCGAGTTTGGCCATGTTCGCCAAAAGCAGAATGAAATCCTTTCTGCTCTTCACACCACTACCATAAATCTTCTTAAACTAAGACTACTATGAAATAAGGCGGCTACCTCCTCCATCCAAGTTTACGGTTATCCACATCTCTGTTTGAATACTACCGATCACTGCCGAAGATATCCTTGTGTAATTCACCTACAACCCTAAAAAACTAAAGTAGTGCTACGCGTCAACAAGGTGCATGGTTTACCATTCGCTCCTTGGGCCTGGGTCTTAAGCCTGAGGTTCGTACCAGATAAAAGAGGCACCTGAATTGGCCCGCCCCAGAATAACTTCGGTTAGTTGCGTTGCCCAGGCTGGCTGTATCCTTACTCATGTATACTATCATACCTATATACCACGATAAATATGTTAAAAGCCGTTCTTTGGAGGGATAGCTAGTTGCCAAACCAACTGTGATATGATACTAATTCCCTGGTGAAGGTGACTGCACATTCGGAAAAACGCTTCTCTATTTTTGGTAGGCTGGAAAGAGCAGAACCTAACTATCCTTCCCCTCTTTGCTATTATTGCTGTTCACTTCCTTATTTTTTCGTTCTTTTATTATTCGCTCTTCAGGTGCCAAAGGCGCGCTACTGTTTCTTTTCTCAATGTCGATGGCGCACCTACAGTGCAAATAAATATAAAATATATAAAATATAATATAAGTTGAGAATTTACTATAATGTTGTGCACTCTTCAGTTTCAGATTTTATTTATGCCGTATCTGCAGCTTTTCACTCCTGAAATTAGTGTGATAATCCTATTTGATGACAAATAAAGGAAATAACCTCCTCTGCGTCCCTACCCCGATTTCGGCCTCAACGTCCGCCACCCCAGTTAATCCCGGCGACTAGAAGTATAAACTGGGTATTTTAGTGGTGGTGTGCGCATTGACTCTTGCCTCGAATGCTGCTGAATTTACCGAATATGCTTAATATAGGAGTACGTGTCGTCATTTGGAGCACCGTCAGACACTTCACTGCGACTAGCAATGGACGCGGTCACCAATGCGGGCTCGGAAAACACCAGCATGTATTTGTCGTCTCTTCATATGAGAAGCATGTATTTGGGACAGGTACGTGGAATTGGAAAGTGAGGGTCAGTCCAGTGGATACGTATAGTATGAATTCGCATCGATGTAAGAACTACTTGTACAGGTGAAAGGTGTGTTGGCCGCTCGTGCAGCTAACGAGGACGAGACACCCGAGTGCAGCTTGTTGAAAAGATTAGAAATGGACTTGGAGGCGGCTGTTGCGAATGGCTCCAAGAACGAGTTACAAAACGCCATCATGCAGCTCAGCGCACTCTTTGTGACCGTGAAAGGTATCACTGTTTCTATACGTTTCTGAAAGAAGAGTTCGAGCAAAAAGTTTTACGTAAGTAAGGGAAATATTGGTATGTTTCTTAAAAACTGACTGGACTAAATAATTCTCCCACCAGCAGAATCCCGTGGAGCTCACGCTGCGACGAATCCAGCAGTTCGATCAGGTAACATTTTGAAAAATGGCAGTGAACTGGTTGAGTAGTCGCTGTTCGTCTTTGCTTCAGAGGAACTTGTGCTGATGAACCTTATCTGCTTACCTAACCCTCTTTAGCTGTAGAGCCTGTTCTTAACCCACATGTGCCTGCTTGCCCGCTCATTCCTTCATAATTTCCTTCGATTTTTTTGAAATCAGCCCTGTTTTGCTCGATATTAATATTGCAGATGTGAATGATCACATTCTCTCGATTCTGGTTCGTAGTCCGCTGCGTAGCTTCACCGAGTCCACGCTACAGCTGTGCATTCTGAGTTGGAATTGGATTTTGGCCGCAAGGACCGACATTCAGAATATCGTAAGATGTTGTTCTATGGTGCTATTATTGTACAGTACGGTAACAACGAAAAGCCCTCTCGATTCCTAGAGTGGGCCATTGTTTCTGGAGGGATTCACAGGTTGTTAGCCGCTGCAAGTTAAGGTTTGTCGAAGAGTTTAACCAGTCTACGACAAGTGTAAGGGAGGAATAGTATGAGGGTCGGCGAGAAAACCTGATGTTTTCTCCTAACTAGCAGTGGTTTTAGGTTGAGTGACCATATGTGGATCCGCTTCGCCTAGAGGGAGACATCTAGTTGGGTGGGCCGATAACACTATGTAACACGATTTTTGTTCCTGGCTTCTAAGTGTTATATTTCAATTGCTTATGTCTAAAGTATGTGAGAAAATGATTTGATTTAGCACAAACTTCGCTTACACGACAACAGCACGAAGAATTCGTCTTTTCTGTGAAAGTAGGAAGATTTTCATTCATTCTCGGCATTATGATCAGGTAAAAACGAAAAAAAAAAGCAAAATTAAAGGACAAACACAGTCGAAAATCACTCATCAAGACTCAGAAATGTGTAGATTTTCAAGATTTGCTTTTGTACTGTGAATCACTCTGTCGAAGTTGCATCCAAATTTAGTCCCCCATCACGTTTTCGTTGTACTGTCCTTGGTAACGACTCTGTCTGAGGCTAAGGTCAGGGCTGGTATATTCGTAGGTTCACAGATCAGGAAGATCGTAGAATGTGAGCATTTCGCAAAGTTGTTGAACAGGACGGCGAGAGCGGTTTGGAGCAGTTTTGTTGTACTTGTTCACGGCTTCCTAGCTTAATACAAAGCTGAAAACTATGTGGAGTTGGTGCAGACTCTCATAAAGAGTTTTGCCCAATTGGGATTCAGAATTTCTCTGAAAGTTGTATTCTGACTAGCTTCACGACAAATTCAAGGATAACATGGGCGCTTATTTTGAGAAGCATGGTGAGCCCCTCTATCAGGATGGACTTTGAACGTCGTTAACAAGGACAGTATAACGAAAACATGAATGGGGACTACATTTGGGTGCAACTTCGAAAGAGTGGTTCCCAGTGCAATCGCAAATTTAGAAAATCTACACATTTCTGAACCTTGTTGAGAGGTTTCCGAATGTGTTTGTCTATTCCTTGTGCCTGATCATAATGCCGAAAATGAATAAAAATCTTTCTGTTTTCACGAAAAAAAAATGCGTTTTCTTCGTGCTGTTGTCTTGTAAGCAAAGTTTGTGCCTAACAAAGTCATTTTTTTCACAGACTTTAGACATAATCAATTGAAATATAACACTTAGAAGCCAGGAACAAAAAAATTCGTTGCGTAAACATGTGGTTTTTAGAATTTTATTGTCGCGGTCACAGAAGCAAAGTTTTCCTGGAATAGCAGCTATTTCGTTTCTGTTCTTGATCTGATTGGTCAGGAAAACCCAATTTTAACCCAGCAACAGAACAACAGTGAAAATTTGTTACATAGTGTAATCACTAATTCCTTGTTCATGCGAAGCGTTTCAACATTCTCTGATTTTGGGCAAGGAGTTGAAAACCTTAGGTAGACAAACTTTTCGTGCGAGAGCAGAAGCACACCATTTAGAGTGGATTGAACAGGAAGTCCTCGTACCCCGTGTTTTGATTGTATGCATATCTTCTTCCGAGCGTCATTGTCCCCACGAAGCCATCAGGGATAAATTAAGGGGACTCCATAGTTGAGGTCGTTGCGTTGTTCGCAGCGACGATCAGCGCTGGGTTGCAGTACCGGTCATATTGGGTGACGGTTGCGATTGACACGGCGTGGAAGGTGACGAAGGAGGACCACAAAATGTTCCAATGCGACGACGGCCCCGTTGGCATCGTTCAGAGTTTTCGCGAGGCGACTCGATGATACATGTCAGTGCTAATCGAAAATCCCGTCGTGCACGAATTCAGCTATGAACGCTGGGCGACTACGCGCATTTGCGTACGTACGCAGTTTTGCATGAACGAGTAACGGCAGTTTTTTTGTAGCAATAGCATCAGTTCTTCCGTGTTTGATCGAAAGCAAGTTATCTTTAAAGGCAGTGTTCACGATAGAAATCGTTTTTCTGTTTTCCCGTCTATCTTGAAAACGGCCTCATGCTGATTCCAATGATGTCTCTGAAATCTGATTCCAATGATGTCTCTGAAATCGTACAAGACCTTCTGGGAACAGAGTTATGGTCTCTCAAAAATTGAGCTAAGGAAACGTGGTGGACAAGTTGTCCGAGGCTTGTAACTTGCGTCTTTCGCAGCCGATGTATGCGAGGTGACCTGAGTAAAGAGAGAAGTTGAGAATGAAGGGAAGAACGGGGCTAGTGATTGAAAATCATCGCTCATCTCACAATCTCGAGCATTCATTTGCTCACGTCGGTGGGCGTGTGTTGCGCTTTTGGGGTTTGCCTTGCGCTCGAAGTGGCAACTTCGGGCTCTTTGGAGCTTTTCCTGGCTCGTTTTCATGCGTTCTTTCGACGTCAACGTTACAGTGTGCCCCTCCACTACCCATTCCTAATGGAAATTGAAACACATTTTTTATCGTGAACACTGCCTTTAATATGCTCATTGTATTGCTTTGAAGAAAAGCTGCAACGAGCTTCCGTCCGTCGCGTCGCGTTATATTACAAGTCTACGCGAATTAGGCCGCGCGCAGGCGAATTGCGTATCATTTCGAATATATCGCGCCTCTTTACTTTGAACAACTCGCGACAACGCGTCGCGATGCGACGTTGATTGTTCGATACATAGGCTAATTATGACGTCGCGTCGCACCGCTCGCTATGAACGCCGCCTCAATGCGCAGTCCAACCTCAGAATCGCGTTTCTGTTTGCCTGCCTATCTTCAAAATGGTCCCACTTTGATTCTAAAGATGTCGCCGGAATCGCACAAGACCCCCTAGAAACGGAGTTATGGCCCCTTGAATTGAGCTGCAAAAGCATGGTTTACGAGTTATTCGAGGCTTGTAACTTCCATAATTTGCAACCGATGTATGCAAGCTGACCTGAATAAGAAGAGAGGCTGAGAATGAAGGGAAGAACGGGCTATTGATCGGAAGCCATCACTCATCTATACACTGTCGAGCTTGAAAGATTGTATAAGGGGCGTGCCTAAGTGGCTTCCTGGTGTGGGCGCCCCAGGGTGGCTTCCTTCTATATCTCTCTTATTCGGAGGAATCGTGAGCTCGCACTTGGCAGTTGTTATACGGGGTGGGTTTACTTCACAATTATGTGGAAATCTCAGATTTCTTCCCTGAGCTTGGACTTTGCCTTCAAGACTAGCGAAAGAATAAATGCTCCGCAGCAATAACTACCAAAATTTTTTTAAATTCTGCTGACTCCATTAATAAATAAATCAGTTATGAACTTCGCAGGGATAAGTACTATCGCGGATCGGTCGCTCCTCGGCTCTGGAGCTAATGGCTCTATGGAAAAACGATGGCGCGTGTATTTGCCCGCTCAATATTGTCGTGAGTGTCAAAATTCTTTTAATCTGGCGGCTCCATATCGCAAGCCGTATGGCACCTTCCTCTCATCCATCATGGTCTTGACGGCAGCCGCTGCTGCCCAAACTGCGAGACTTTTCGGGGCCGTTCATACGTGCCGCCGATTCGTTGTTGGTACCGTTTGGGCCGAGAACGCCGAGCGCGATTCTAGTTAGGGTCAGCGTATTTCCGAGCTGTGAAAACGGGAAAACTGCTGTGCGTGATACCGTCACTGGTGGGTCATCGGTGTTTCACATTTAACGTAGTCGCGCGTGCGATTGAGCGTCATTATCGAGAAGCGTATTGTTCTTTTTCTTCGTCTTTAAAGAAGAAGAAGCGTATTGTTCCCGCGCAGCTAGAGAATGACGCGACTGCCACGTCAATACAGCGTCGTCCCACTCGATAATCAGCATCATTGATCCTTTAACCCATTCACGACCACGCCTAATTTTGGGTGACTGCACGTTCGGACCGCGGGCAATATTGCGTCACCGTACGTGTCCCAGCGGTGAGACACGCTGGCTTGAATAGCGTCCCACGGGTAACTGCTTTTACATTTTTTCATCTATATTGTAGCTGGCAATCATTATTGAACAGTATCAGGGTTTGAGCTTCCGATATGCTTTCGATATTGAGAAACAATTACTCAAAACCAAAACGAGGTCAACTGAGCTGCAACGCTTTTAGAAAAGTAAACGAGTTTTAAACGATAAGTTTCGTTTAAGCTACCTAAAAGCTAGCAATAGAAGGGAAAATTCATCGCTCGTGGTGTTAAACTCGGATGTCAGGAATTTTTATTATTGTCGCCCCCCCCCCAACCTCTGTACGCCCCACATGATTTCACATTTATCCTTCCTTGAATACTCGTATGGCACTAATTGTTGGCTTCTATTGGTTTGTAAACTACGTTTTCTCCCCGCAAAAGTCTCATTTACTCCGTTTATTCATCCTTTGCTGTTTTCTTTTGCTAATCAGTAGTTGAAGTATTAGCGTAATTCCGTGCGAGAGCTTTGCGTCTGTGTACGCACGTATTTTTCCCCTGACCCATCTCAATAATTTGAAGGACATTTTCACTGCTGCTCACCTGACTGCCCTCCCTCCTTTGCGATCGCCCTATTTGCGTACCAGTTTAAAGAGGCTTTTGAGAGACAGAGCCCGCCCGGGTATGGTTATCCAGTTGCGTGCTCTGGGAGTAGTGGAACTCCAATGCGGTCAAATAGGTCTGCAGCACTATTCAAGCCACAATTCCAAAAAACTGAAGTAAACTTTAACTTGAGTAGTCGAGACTTTTCCTATCATAGCACGGATCCTGTAGGGGATTTTGCTATATTCAGCACTACCAGCCAGTTTTTTTCGCTTTGACATGGCCAATACTCCCTTGCTAGTTTGTTTGTTATGGGCATTGATTTTTTTATATTGGCTACAATAAATAAATAATTAAAAAAGAAATCATGAGGTGCTTTTAAAGTTACTCTACAGCAGTTTTTTCCCCTACTCCAGCGCAGCTGATTTTATAAAAGTCTAGATATGTTGTTGCACTTGACCTACTGATGGGCCACGAGGTTTTTATTCAAATCTTGAGTCGGTCAATACATTGATCATATGTAGGTTCGAAAAACTTTCTTGTGACGGAGAAACTGACTTTTGAAAAGCGTGTCCCACCGGTGGGACACGTGATCATAACACATCGATTAAATCGTATACGGCGACTGGTAGTGTATGCGTGTGGTCATCGAACGAAATCTGAGCGACTAGTTTTTTAGGTCACCAGAAAATGTTCACGATGATTATCATATTTAAGTTTGACTCAAAAAATGGGGTTGTTTGACTGTGAGCTGTCGAATAGTGAAGAAACAGCGAAGAAAACCGCTCAGAATAAGCTAAAATAGTGGTTTCTAACGTACGTATAGGTTCAGGGCGCGGACGAGTTCCAGCTCCTCGTTAGTTTTCGCAGGCGCGCTGTGGTGATAAAATATGCTCGAATCGTTTCGTTCAGGCTGGACGTGGCGGAGTTGCTTGGCAATTTGCCATCGGAAACGTCCGCGGCGCCTCAAGCTCGTCATAACGGGGGCGGGCTAAGGGCGTACTGGGCTAACGAAATCTTTTCTTTGCGGCACTGCATTTAGGCACCAGTCGTTTGATCCGTTTGTTCAGTTCTTGCGTGAGATGTGTTCTGCATGGACTGAATCATGTCGAAAGGGTCTGGGCATCTATGAGCGGGTACCTCCGTCTCCATCACCACTTTGTGAGCAGTTGAAGTCGCCGCCAAAGCCGCCACATTACAAACCACATGCATTGTGGCTGAGTGTGAGTACTCTGTTAATTGAACTTCAATTTTTTCTTGCAAAAATGTTCACAAAACTTTTTTAGTTCATCGCTGAGCGAGTTGATGTTGCGAAGTATAGCAGTCGTGAACAGCTCGACATTCTGGAAAACATGTTCGCGCAGACACTTGGTCTGGTGGTTGGATGTGGACCAGCGGCAGTTGCAGCTTCTCCAGCACTGTCGACTCCTTTATTCGAACAGCGCGGTAGGTCGAAGGGCATGGTTCACCCGCTTGATACTTACTCTGACCTTGGATAAGAGGTGTGGTATACTTTGTCGCTGTCATGAACGACAGGCCCGCAATCTAGCACAAGCCGCGGCGGGATCCGCATCGGAGCAACGACATCGGTCTTCGTATGAATAGTTATCGCGTGTCTGTCGCAGCGACGTGGCGCGGGGGGGGGGGCTAACATACTGCAAATGTGCCGAAGCCTGTCGCTGCCACTGTTGCAGTGTAACACACTGCGACATCGACAGGTTCAAGGCCAATGGTGTACTTCTGCGACACGCGGTCGCGTCGCTCTGCGCAGCGACAGCGACGCCTATCGCGCAGCTCCCGCCCTTCAAATCTGTCGCAGTGCGCTGCATAGCGAAAGTGGCAACGACAGGCATCGGCAGATTTGCGGTATATCAGCCCTCCGCGACACGTCGCTGCGACAGACACGCGACAACTGTTCCTACGACGGCCAGTGTTGTTGCTCCCACGCTGGTTATTGCCACGATTTATACTTAATGTCATGACTGTCGCTCGTGTCAGCGACAAAGTATATCATTGACCTAAGGGGCGGAAGCTTGGCTACAGGCGGTCGCTGTCGCTGTGCAGAGCGACGCGAACGTCCCAAAAGTATTTCATACCCCTAAACATGTTTGCACGTTGCAGTGTTCTTGACACGAAATATTGAAGCCGTTGGAGTGCGATTCCGACTGCTTTCGTGTGCCCTCAGTATGCTGCAAGGTGAGGTAACCGCTGTTCGGCCATCAAACAACGTCATCCGCCAGCGCGTGTATGCGTCTGCTCTCGACTATTTCACGTAAGTTTATATATAATTTTTTCTCATAACTTTTCGTCTTCTGTGGCTTCAAGACATAATAGTAGGGTACTTTGATAGTTTCATGAATACAAACTATGTCAGGTGTTTCAGTTTATCACCACAAGGGCCCACTCAGCCGCATGCGCAGTTGCGAGCGGATGTGAAGGTTTTGATTTCATTCTGGCAAGTACTGTACGCTGATGGCAAGTACATCAAGAAGGAAATATTTCTTCCAAAAGGTATCGTTTTTGTTTGGTGCTTCCTTCAAGTGGTTGCGCATAGCTCATTTCAGATAATGACGCGGTGCTGATAGCTAATCTGACGCAGATTGAGCCGTATATAGAACAACTCGGCCAAAATCGGTAGGAACAGCGTTCATGCCTCACTGATTCCATTCATTCATTCATTCATTTTCGGGTATGAAATGTGGGGAAAATATTTGAATTTTGAATGTTATGTGCCAGGGAGAAACTGAATTCCTTTTCAGGTCGTCTGTACAAACATGGCATGCTGCTGCATCATCCGGTACACATTATGTGAATACACTCACTTTGACGAAGAATGCCATGTCATCCACGCGTGGAAGTGAGTCTATTGGAAAGTCCTGGAACAATAAGGCTGTTTCCGATGTAAAAATCACGTAAAATTACCTAAGACGGCTTTATACGGCTGCCCATGGTTTCCCTCTCCGTTTCTCGCGATTGGGGCAGATTACACGTCTAGATTTTTTTTTCGCGGTTTCCTCTCAATAAAAGCAGGAAGATCAGCCCATAAAAACTCTAGAACGCTGTCATATTCATTGGTCGGATACTTTTTTATTCATCATCACCAGGCGCGTGTGGATCAGTGGGCAAGAGGCGCCACTGTCACGCAAACAGTCGAGTGATCGGTCTTTGCTCAAGGCTAACGAAGTCTCTTATCTCTTCGGGGTGGGGTCTGTAAATTGGTACCAGACTTGTCTGGGAGGATAAGAAAGAACACTAACTTGAATATCGGTTGGTCCCCGCAAGTCATTGTATATGCCCAATACTCACTCAAAAGCCTATAGATTCTGAATGGAAGTCAGATGTGTTGCGCCATCCCAAAGAGATCGACATACGCCGAGAACTTTATCCTTTTACTTGGCATGCAAAATTCCCCGGAATGCGGGACGGGTCTCATTAGGTTCATACATTATAGGTTCATACGATAAAATGCGTCCAGAAACAAAAAATGATAGCATATAATTTTAACCTAAGAGATGATAAGAGAAGTATAACACAATTGGTAAAAAGCATAACGTACAAAGTCTTCACTGTGGATAGGTCGGTGTTCGATACTATCCATAATAAGGACTTGTGATCATATGGACTTCATTCTGTTACTGATAGTATGCTATAGCTTCTTGCCCTAATACCTCTTTCTAACGCTTCTAACACTACTTCACTCTGCTCGGCTCATGCTTTCGTATTCATCCTTCTTTCATATCGACAGTTCTGTTCCTCACTGAGGAGCCCCGGCAGAGCTGTTTGATGAAGTTCGGCCGAGGCCAGGGGCGAAACGAGCTTTGTCAACTTCTCCTTCATACCTTTCCTTTTCTTGATTTACTTACTTCTAGTATTTTTAAGGTTGGGTCAAATATAATTAGAAAATGGCAATTCTTTCATTGTCCGTATTTGCTATATATTCTTATACACATGAACTTTACATACGTCGTAGTGAGAATTGATCTGTTACGAAGTCTCGTGTCTGTTCCGAAATGTTTATTACAAGAGTGCGAAAAGTGAGGCTCCAAAGGCTTTTGGAGCCTCACTTTTCGCACTCTTGTGATAAATACGTCGTAGTGTAATTTATTGAGCGTCTTAATAAATCAAATCAAATCGCCTTATCTGAAAACTTATTGACACCACCATCCAAAGTATTAAATGCTGGTTTCCTTTATTGCAGCGCGTTTCCACTGTATACGTTCGCCCTCATTTTTCTCTCGAGCGTGCCACAGAGCTCCGATTGAATTTCCGTGAGAACGCATATAATCAGCGTGCGGAAAAAAAACACGGAAAGCCAAATTTCCAGAAGCAGTTCTATCATGGTTTTTTAGAGCAGTTTACCGAATTTTAGGCGGTTTTATCAGTACACGTCCACTTCGTGTATGCCAAATGGACAATTCAGAAGATCTTTTTTCTGCTCCACAAAATTTTCAGATTAAACTTCTCAAAAAACGCAAGTTTTCATGTGTGTTCAGCCTTTGAAATGATATACCTGTGAGGCAGAAATTAGCCGACAATTGTCATTCTTCTATTTCCATCTGGATCTTTCCATATCTGCAACGCTCACGGAGAGGGTGGGACGAGCGTAGAGCGTCCATCTAGTTCAAGCGCCATCAGTGGATTATAGTGTCTTCCGCGGAAGGCGGCAAAGAGCGAGTGTCGAACACTGCTGATTTTCGCTGCATTGGTATTCCCTTTCAAAGCTGGAAACATTTGGTAACTTCGCTTTTCTCGGAAGATAAGTATGACTGTCTTGTAGAACAGAAAAAGGTCTCCGAAATGGTCAACATATTTCGCCAATCAATGCTCAAGTCGCTATAAAACAGGTGAAAACGAAACGCTGCGGACTGGGTTCTCTACCTAATATCAAAGTGACATGCTATTTCATGAATACCTACGAAATCATGAATCTGGTCACCGTATTGTGGTGGTAGGTCTACGTAATAAAGGCCTTTGCAGTTGACCTCCACTATAACCACGTTATAATATTAGTTGTATCTTCATACTTCTTAGGTTTTTATCTACATTAGTTTTAGGTGTCTCCCGCAAATTAACCCAAGATGGCAAAAGTTCGATGGATGTAGAAAAGCAAGTGAAAACGTTCTTAAAGTGGCGAAATCTCATTTTGCTGCTGGTGGTTGGTCCGAATTTTTATAAATCTATCCATAACTCTTGTTTCAAACGTCTTGGCACTTTCATTTTTTTTTTGGAAATTCAAATAACTATTAGTTTTTATGGTAGAGTTTTGGAATAATCAGTAATTGATGATTTTAAGGGTAATGAAATCGAGCGGCTCTGCGCCTGGTTGAATCCCCTCGGCGAAACTACAGAGGACGGTGCTGCTCCAGTGGATCAGTGGATGAAGAGCACTTTGCCTGGTGAGTTTTGCCCGTATATGTAACCTCATCTTCCAAGTTCAAAAACGAAACATCAATTTTCTGTCACGAGCATACTGTGTCTGAATGTTTACCCTCTTTTTTTTGTAGCCGGGTTTGCATAGTGGTTTGCGAACCCCCGACTAGAGTCAGAGAGGAAAAAATATGCGTGCTATGAGTTTTCTACTTAGAGTGGAGATGTCTGTTGTAGAGGAATGTTGTAATTGCAGCTGTGATCACCATCAGTGGTGTCATGCAATCACAGTCTCTATCATTAGTTGTGGCAGAAATGAACGCGGCCCATGAACACTGAATCAGAGCAAGCGGTCGCCTAGCGGCAATCGTGGATCGGTAGCTGCTCGATTCCCCTCGCTATTGATCAGTGATTGTCGCAGCTCGATCACTCGTGCTAACAAAGGCGACGGGTTTCCGCAGATTCCGTTATACCTTGTTGAATGAGATTGTATCCTATGCCACTGCACTTTAGTGCACCAGTTCCAGGCGGCCCTAACATTATTTGTCCGGTAGTCGTGACTTGACATAGCAGTTTACATAAAATCGGCCCGACTGAGACTGCCCGCCCGCGCGGTCGACGCGCGTGTTGAACGGCCGCAGCGGAGACTTTTTTCGGACTATCTTTTCCACGGCTGCAGACAGATGACTGGGATATAATTCAGTTGGCGCCTTAGAATCATGCCAATCGAATTACACGTCTGAAAACGGCCTGCAGACGTCAACTGCTCGTCTGAAGACGTCAATCACCGAGCACATAATCGCTGGATTTGACCGCAAGACGCCGGCTGGCAGAAGCCTAGTCGTTGCCATAGATCTTATGGCGGCTTTTAAAAGCGTCAGTCTTCCTCTCAAAATCCATTCTGGAATCGGACATGCCCAGTTGGTCTAAAAGATGGATTAATAGCTTTATCAAGAACCGGTCTATTCGTGTCAAGTTCAACGGACATCTGTCGTCTTCGGTCCCCCTTGAAGTCGGTGTCCCTCAAGGCGGAGTGTTATCCCCTAGCCTATTTTCGCTATTTCTATCTGATATTCCTGTGCCACCAACTGGTATTCATCTGTGCCTGTACGCTGACGAGATCACTATCGCAAGCACAGACCCTGTTATCGATCGAGCCACTGCTACTATGAATGACTACTTACGGACCCTGACAGTGTATTTTAAATCAAAGTCGCTGACTGTCTCTGCCTCCAAATCAAGTGTCACACTATGTACGACGGCTACTATCGAACATCGGCTTCATCCCAAGGTCATCTGGGATGGCCACGAGCTGCCACTGTCTAAGCATCCTCGACTACTGGGAGTTTTCCTGGACCCATCTTTACGATTCCATGAGAATACGCGTATACGAGCTGCCTTTGCCAACTCCCGCAACAACATTATTCGTGCCTTGGGCGGAACCTCGTGGGGCAGCACGAAAGAAGTACTGCGTACGACTTATAGAGCCATGGTCCAGCCGGTCTTAGAATATGGCGCCCCTATTTGGACTAGATATCTCTGTGAATCCTCTTGATGCAAGTTGCAGAGAGCACAGAATACTGCCCTCAGGCTTATCTCTGGATGTCACAAGTCGACGCCTATTCCTCACCTTCATCAGAAAACCGGCCTTCTCCCCGTAAAACAGCACTGCTTACTCCAGTCTCAGTAGTTTCTCATAAGTATTCTCAAGAGCCCGACCCATCCAAACCACCATCTTATGTCGTCCGGCCCCCAATCAAGAAACATACGCACGCCGCTCAATGCTTCCCTTTCTGCTGTCGATCAACAACGCTGGGCTACAACCGAGCTCTCCCGCAGAAGACTCCAGATGGCTGAGCATACGCGCTTTGTGGCAGAGTACCTGTCTGATGCTCAGCTCAACTCAATTTATGGCGGCGTACCCCCGCGACTCGACGACAGCGAAGCCGATCTACCGAGACGCACCCGAACAATCCTCGCTGGTCTGCGATGCGGTCACTCCTTATATCAAAAGGCCTACGCTCATCGGATTGATCAGTCAGTCCCTGATAGATGCCCTGATTGTGAATGTGCTGGACATGATTCATTGCATATATTTTCATGTCCGGCCAGACCTACAATGTTATCTGCTCGAGATCTATGGTACAAGCCGTGTGAAGTAGCTAGCTTCCTACGCCTTCGATGCGATTCTCCGTTCATGGATGACAAGAAGAAGAAGAAGAAAACGGCCGCTCGCCACGCACGCCGATTGCGAGGGCGAGCAGTCTCATTCAGAAAGACTTTATAGTCGAGTCCGAGAGCGAGAGCTGTCGCGTTGTGCAACGCTACAAGTCATTTCTCATAAAGACGAGAGCGCTCGGCTGTTTTGCCCCGTCTCTGCCTGGTAAAGCAAATAGTGCTAGTTACATTGCGACCGCTCGCACTGTGCGAAGGTAAGTAATCACATTAAGAGCGGTTGTAGCTTCCCCAATAATTCTGTGTTTGCAGACATTCGCATCGAGACCAGAGTTCTGAAAGAGAACGCGAAACTATCCTGGGAGATCTCGCCAGAATTGGCCGTTCATCTTCCCACAAGGTTTTCCTAATTGGTATATTGTGCTTCACCGAATCTTACTATGAAGTCGATATTGTTAAGGTTTCGAACTTCTCCCATGTTGCGCGATACGTTGCAAGATATGGTTCGTTTGAATCCGGAGTCTGTATCTCATATGCCCGAAGCTCTTCCACTCTTCCTCGGAGATTCGTCTGTTTTTGAGCACACCGATGTGAGCTTTTGTTTCGGTTCGTATTGGATGGGATGAAAGGGAGGGGTGAAAGTTACAGTTCTCGATGTTCGAAAAATGATTTTTCATCTCTCAAGATCGCCCATGTGCTAACGTGGGCTTCCTGCTCTCCGGTAATGGCACTGTCCTTGCTAACTCCTCGTCAGTATCCACTTCATCCAGTCACAGTGCAGTATGCGGTTCGAGTATTGCGATGTTACCCGGCTGATGCGTTGCTGATGTACATTCCACAGCTAGTACAAGCTGTCAGACATGACACGGTGGGTTGCCAAAGTTTCTACTGACGTGGTTTGGAGAACTTACCGCAAGGTCGCACGCAGGCAGGACGCCTCGCGCAAGTAACATTGAGTTGCACTGTCGTGGCGATGCGCATCCTGTGCTACATCATAGGGCTAGAGTGCGGTCATGATCGCGAAAAGAGTCCGTCCTGTAATGACGTCAGGCCTGTCAGTGAATGGACGGTGCAGTCTGACCAGATATGTCGCAAACGCCGCACGGCTTGCCGCAAAGATCGCGCCTCGTCCATTCAGTGGACTAAGCTTTGGACCACACACGGTACCGACGACTTGTGTTAACTACTCTTGTAAGCTATATACTGGACTATATATGGGACCGCAATTATATTACATACAATTAGTACAGACAACCCGGTGTCTCTAGTAATGACCTCTCCATACCGATTAGTAAATATCCGAGCTGCTGTATATGAGTGCGAAATTAGTATTCCTTCTTGCATACAAAACAGCACAATCGGATTTGACATCTTACACTGCCAAGAATACACGGAGATGTTCAGGAGGAGGAAAAAGTTCTGAAGAAAATGATCACTACATAAAGATAGCGCCTCTATACGGCTTGAAGGTCATGTGCATGCGGTCGGCACGGATCGTACTGATACTTTGCGTTCTTTGGTGTTCGTTGGCGCATACTCGGTGTGCACATGTTATAACATACGTACATCGAGTGCACCAACACACAATAAGGAACGCAAATATCAGTACGATCTATGCTGACTGTAAAGGAGCGAGGCCTGTTACAATTACCGGCACACATTTTGAGTGTCTTCTGGTGGGACCCATTTCGCGACAGCACTGTTGCGAAATAGGTCCCGCCAAAAAACAAGCGAATCGCGTGCATGCACTTGCGACAGGCCCCGCTCTTTGTGTACACTACCTACAAAGCATTTCGTAGTATAGCATAACTGATTTCAAATAATTTAGGCCGAATACCTGTCTATCGGTGCTCATCATGGGTGGGCCGTATGAAGAGTTATGATTGGGAAAGACATATCCGAAAGGCTGAGGGCTCTTCAAGGAATCACTGTTCTACACGAGGAAAATAATAATTGTAGCGAAGGGGATGTTGATTCACAGCGCGGGCGGGGCTACGGAGGACTTCGGCTGGCACCCTTGACGCGCGCGACGGAATAACCGCTGCATTCGCCTAGTCGTGGGGGCGCGTTAACTAACTGTTTTTTCCTTAACGGGGGGGGTCGGCCAGCACGCCCAACTACGACGTAAACGCGGTGGTTTTCTGTCGCGCTCGTCGCATGCGCCAGTCGAACTTCTCCTCAGCTCGCCCGCGTTGTGAGTTCGATCAACATCCCGGGGCGGAGCGTATAGGCTGTGGAAAACGGGATTCCCGTTGTTGATTCGCGTGCGGATGCGGAGCGGAGGTAAGAGATAGCGAGAGAGCGCAGGACAGGAGGAGACCGCATATGGTGCGCTGCACGCGCCATGAGGGTATGGGAATTTCGATTTTACTACAAAGGATACATAGGCATTCGTAGCGGGACCGACCGCAGCGCCAACATTCTAGGACTCTAGGAGCCATGGCATCGCTCATTCGCGACTGTCATGATTGGCCTTATACTGTCTTAGCTTGACACTAGTGTGCCGTAGCGTTAGCCGCGCGGTCCCCTGCGACGTCCTCTAGGCTCTCTAAGGTCTAGTGCATACTCCGAGCGATGCGACAGAGTGTCAGTCAGCCATATCGACTCAGAATCGATTTAGATGTTGGGCACTGTCGCTGTCGCGCGTCGCGTGAAGTTTGTGCTAGGACAAAGCCAGTGTCGTTTTCAGTTGAGGTGTACGAGAGTTTTTGAGACTTCTATCCTTCATTCGTGAATTACAGATGGGTTATGTGGCAGAGTTAATAGTGTGGCTAGCTGGTCACTCGCAACTGTTGGCTCATCAGCTGATTTGGAATATGGAGACGAATATGTATACGGATGAAGACAGCAAGAATAAAGACCCCGTGCTGTACGATGCTCTTAGTGAAATTATTAAGAAAGCAAGTTTATTGGACAATTATCACTACACTGATTGTGACTTTAAATGGCTGTTTAGACTATCAGCCAGCTCGAAGGTGCGGCGCGACGCTTCCACGAGGCCGAATTCTCTCTATTTCACAAACTAACGGCAATTTCTGGGACGATTAAGCCATATCCGAAAGGCGACTCACGTAAGAAGGCCTGCCTCAAGGCGTTAGCTGAGGTATGAATGCATACTAATCACGTGAATTGAAGTCTGTGCCAACGAAAAAAAGCTCGATGTCATTTTGAAAAATCGGTTGTTATGAAACACCTAGCAATTCTAGGTGAAACTGGAGACGATCACATATCTTCCATCGAATCCAGAGGCTTTCTTGCTGGATATAGACTACTCTAGTGGAACGCCAATGCAAAGGTGTGAATTTATAATAAATATCCATATGTACACATATTGTCGTGGAGTGTCCCAAAAAACTATCACCCCTTTTCAGCGCAGCAAAAGCTCCATTTCTGGCGAGATTCAAAGTTCAGCGTTGCGGAGTGCAGGAATTGGAGCGGCTTGGCCTAGAGGTGAGTGAGTCTGCAATTGTGAAAAATTCGAAGAAGTAAGGTGAATTTTCAGGCGCAATCCCAGGAGAAGGGCAAACACCCTCCGTCTCATGCTGACCTGGTAGAGCTCAGGAAGATCTCTGACAACAACACATGCTGGCAGGCTGCGATATTCAAGGATCGCCCTAGTTCATGCAAGTAGCATTCTCTGAATAAGGTTTCCCGGTTCAGGTTGGCGACGATGTGCGACAGGACATGCTGGCCCTTCAATTGATGCAGTTGATGAAGAATGTCTGGGCAGGTCTTGGCCTGCCAGTCTGTGTTTTTCCATACAGGTAACCCACTGCTATTTCTTTTGCAAGCCTTTCTAGCCTAGTTCATGTGGACCGCTCGAGAGGAGCTATCAATTGTGAGTTTTTTTCTTCCAACCTGATCATCTTGAGATTATAATTGAGAAGTTATTATTGCATTCTTTCATATGTCGTTGAGCTATAGACAGGCCCACCGTGCATGGCAATGGGGGTGCTTGGGCTCATGGGGGTCAATCGTGTAAATTGATCTCTAACGCGGTCATGCGGTTCTCACACCTTTGTAGTTGTGTTCCACTAGACCGCTGTCGTCTGCGTTTGTCTCGGGGCAAATGCGACATGCTTCGGGTGGAAGGGGGATGCTTTGGGCTAGTCACATGCTCAAAGGCACTGTCCAACCTCAGTATTGATTTTTCGTTTTTCGACTTGTCTTGGAGAAAACTTCACGCAGATCACAATGGTCTCTCCAGAATCGCTCAGAACTCACTACGAACAGGGTTATGGCCCCTCAAAGAATCTGAATCTGAACGGCGAGAAGGTCGCGGACGAGTTGTCTCGAGACTGTTTTTTTAATATTCGCAGCCATTATCCTGAGCTAAGCCGCGATCGAAAGCCAGACCAAAAACAAATGGAAGAACATAGATTTCCAATGCATTCAATAACGCTTCTTTACCCTATTGAGATCGAAAGCTGGTCGGTGGGCGTAACCCATTTTTTCTTTCGTGGGGGCGTGGTCGACTTTTTTCTCTCTTTTTCTCGCTTATGTGAGCGAATTGAGATCTTGCGCTTGGCGGATTTGCTATACACGGTGGCCAGACTATAATATCAAAAACCCCTGAGGTTGCAATGTGCCTTTAGGAAACTGCCAATGGGCGATGTCGCGGGATAAACGGCGAAGGTCACGGGAAAGCAAATCAGCTCTTAAACGCGGTGTGGCGGAACACAACTACGAGTTTGCGAGTTGATCACAGTTTGTTGAATAGTATCGCGATGTAGAGATTTTGATCGAGCTGGGTTGTCTTTTGAATGGTTATCCCACAGGAACAAATCTTCCACCAAAATAGACAGAGTTAAGGGGTTAGAGTGGACTTTCGATTGACATTTTTATACCTCAGCGTCACTCAGTCGCTGTCGACTGAGTGGTTCCTGCGATTTATATCCTATGTGAAAAAACTGAGTTACCGTTGAGCGTACGTGTGGGCGCGCGGTGTTGCTTCTTCAGCCTTCCCTCCGCTATCTCGCGCTGTGCACACTTACGCGAAGGAACCATAGGGATTTTTTTGAAATGTGTGGATGTCTGTTGTGGAAGATAGATCGAAAATTTTGGTCGGATAATGCTGGTGAATTTATCTTGGAGATAGTTGTTATATGAAAAAATATAGAGTTGTGGCGACGTCTCCTGGTTGCGGTGTGATCGAGTGTGTACCGAATTCCAAAAGTCGCGACCAGCTTGGGAGACAGACTGACTTCGGTAAGTTTCTGGCTTATTGCCGCACAAATTAGGATTTCATGATCTCGTAAAAGCGTGTGCTGACATATTCGTTGTGAATTTAGGGCTGTACGAGTATTTCAAGACGACCTATGGCGACGAAAGCAGCGAGTCGTTCCAGGTAGCTTAATGTGCTTCGAGTAGTGTTTCTGTCCTTGTTGGAGCCTATCACGATTCTTATCCAGTGGTTTTGACTTCAATAGATTTATTCAGGAAGCGCGGCGAAATTTTGTCCGAAGTATGGCTGGATATTCGGTGTTCAGTTTCCTGCTGCAGATTAAAGACAGGCATAATGGAAACATTATGATAGATCTTGATGGCCATATTATTCACATTGGTGAGATAGTCAGTCCGCCGCTTGATGTGAGTGTGAAGCAGCCAGAAATCATGGCCTTTTCAGATTTCGGATTCATGTTTGAGAGCAGTCCGGGAGGAAATCTTGGTTTCGAGCCGGACTTCAAGCTGAGCGAAGAAATGGTGGCGATCATGGGCGGCAAAATGGAGGCGGCGCCTTTTCGACAATTCGCCACTCTGTGTGTGCAAGCATACTTAGCTGTCAGGCCATACCACAAGGTAAGCAGGTCACATGCCTTGAGGACTGTCTCAAGCTACCACCTTTTGAGGGATACTTTGAAATTGTGTAACCTATTATTGGATCAAATACTTCACTTTCTCCTACTATGGTGGTCCACCTCCATAGCACATTTTCTCGTTGTAGCTTAGCCTCGATCCGGTACGAAAATTTGAATTGTAGGCGTTCGTCTCCTTGGTTTCGCTGATGCTAGATACAGGACTTCCGTGTTTCCGAGGCAAAACCATCCAACAGCTGCGGGCCCGTTTCGCTCCAGAAATGAACGAAAGAGATGCCGCGAGGTTTGTTTTGAAGTTTTATCCAATTTTTCTTTCATTCATCAATTCAACTTTCCTCTTTCAGTGAAGGATGTTCAAAAATGAAGAAAAATTGAAGATTTGAAACTCGGTTATTCAAAATTTTGAGAAATCGAGTTAGTCGAAACTCGATTATTCGAAATTTTGAAAAATCGAATTAGTCGCAAACACGATTATTTGAAATTTTGGAATTTCGAGTAAGTCGAAGACTCGATTATTCGATAAACCTTAATAGTCGAATGAACTCGATAGTCGACTGTTTCGAGTCAAAAAATTCACAGTGAGGTAAACGACTTCATATAACTTTTTTTCAGAGTGGTTTTAGGCAGCTGCGAAGAGCACACTAGGATTTTACGTGAAACGGTTTTGGGAAAGTACACTTAAACCGGATTGGCCAGGGCAACTAATAGTAGTTTCCTTGTGAAAGCATCTTTCGCGTGGTCATTCCCGTGCTCGTACCATGCTGCTACCGTGATCGTCCCCCCCCCCCCCCGGTTCAGCGCTCTCATGCTGTGCAGATGTGTGAAGCTGCGCGAAATAGGGCACGGGCAAATACCTTAGAGCTTTGCGTTGATCTGATAGGCAACACTCGTTCGGGTGAAACACCGAGACGGCATGGATGATAGGACGCAGTACCATAAGGGGTGGAGGCTGACAGAATCTCGCGATTGTCCCGCTATAGCTCGGGACTTGGTTCCGCGATTGAGCATCGCGGAAACGTCGATGTTCGAACGCGGTACGTTCATGGTTCGAGAAAAGAAAAAAATGTGATTCGAGTAAGACACTCAAAAGGAGGTGTTTTCTTAATTCAATTGTTGAAATTTGCAAAAATTGAATTAGTCGAAAACTTGATTATTCGATTATTCGAAAAATCGGGTCAATTTAACTACTCGATTATTCGAAACTTTGAATAATCGAGTTAGTCGAAAACTCGAATATTCGAATTTCCGAAAAATCGAAATAGTCGAAAACTCGATTATTCGTAAATTTTGTCGAGTCGCCGAAGTATACTGTGTCGAAGTGAAATGTAGGATCCTTTTCGACAAGAATTCAATATATGGCCTTTCTCCCTCGATTTGAGCCTTTTTGAAGCAAGCCCTATAGGGTTTATCATTTCAATATCTCTTTATCATTGCTATATTGTGCCATGATCAACCGCTCCGCTTCCTGCTCAGCCCGGACTCATCTGGGCGAGATAGGCCTTACTATGTTCTACGGCGTTTTACTATTTTCTTCCAAACTTCCCTATAGTCCTATGGAAGCTCTCATAGCCGGGGGTAAGATTAGCGGTTGGGGCCGATCCCGTCTGATATTGGAGATTCGCTGCGAGTTACAGCGTCATTCCAGGTTTTCAATGGGGACGTGAACGATATTGCCAGTGGAAATGAGGCACTAAGAATTTGGGTAACGTTTCGCATCCACGCTAGAAATCGTGAAAATCTGTATTGGGCACATTTTTGACGCCGGAGCTAATCTTTTTATTCCCCCTTTGGATGTGAATGTTTCTTCAAATGTTTTGTGTTCCATCCTGGATTCGGGCATACAGTTGACCGCAATGTTAAAAGGACATGGTGCGGTTGCGGACTCTCACTAAAACTACGGTAGAATCTGGCACTTTTCCAGATTTCGTCATCGATCGGCGCCAACCGTCGTCTCTCTGCTCACGAGAATATCAGCTGTGGCCCCGATCGATGACGAAATCTGGCAAGGTGCCAGATTTTACCGTAGTTTTAGTGCGAGTCCGCAACCGCACCATGTCCCTTTAACATTGCGGTCAACTGTACTGCTTTGATAGTTTGATGGTAGGGTGTAGCTCAGTTACGATGCAGTTCCCTAAAGCCACACTTATGGACTGCTTCTAACCATGTGGGAGTTCTGTGGTTGGGCGAAGCTTCCATAGGCTGCAGATTCCTGTGGACGGGCAAGGTGTTGCCGCAACATATGCCCTCACCCAGCCATTATATTTGGAAGATAATAGCCATGACTGCCTCTATACATTCCGATTTCAAATTTTCAATTTCAGATACATGCACTCTGTGATCACAAACTGTTTCCTTAACATAAGGAGCAAGATGTATGATCAGTTGCAGTACATCCAGAACGAGATTCCGTATTAATTCGGGATTGTATGAGAAGGCTCATCGATTAGAGTCCAATCAGCTGTACTATAGTCAGCACCGGAAGTGAAGTCAGTGGTGTTTGTTTGATAAGTTTACCTTGTGTAGCTAGGTATACTTATAGCATACTGTCCAATTCAAAGCCTAGTACAGTAGCTCTAGGAAGAAAAATTGATTGTTCTTGTAAATTTGTAAATTTTTGTCATGCGAATGAACATAGCGCGCAAGGATACATAAGCCGCAGTCCGGAAAACGGAAAATTGCGATGGTGCGATTGCGTATTTTCACTAAGCATACTGTTGTCATGGCTGAATCGGTTCCAAGTTTACCATTAATCGATGAATCGATAAAGGGAACAGCTGATAGTTTTTTCTGGGTTGTTGTTTTTTAGGTGGGTGGAGGGCAACTTGGCTTCTTCGATGTTTGCGGTACCTTCTCACCGAAATCGAAAAAATTTGAAAATTGCCGTCGGCTAAGGCTTGGGCTTAGTCGGCAGCGAATTTTGCTTTGGCACAAAATCAATTCACGTATGTTATCACATACAGTCGGCATGAATCCTGGGGTGCGTTCCAAGAACATTCCCATGGCAAAACACTTCCAAGGAAACGTTGGCACGGCGACGTGGAAGCAATTGTCAGTTACAATTCGCGGCCCTGGAAAACAAGTTTGGCCATGTAAAGGCTGTTTGCCCTCCCACGGCACCATGGAAACATTCTTGAAACGCACCCCTGGTGATACTTTTCGTTCCCCATTGAAGGTTGGCGCAAACTCGGTGCATCTACGTTATAGTGTATGGCCGCGAGTTTGCGCCGACTTTCGAGAGGGAACGCAAAGTATCACTAGGATCCATGCCGACATGCATGTGCACCGAGTTCGCGCCAGCTCAAAATATACCAAAGGCCAGTGCGACTCGCGCCGACTGTGCCTTGTGACCAGGAAGTCGATTCCGATTTGATTTTTTTGAGGGTTGGTCCTCAATTTTGGGTCACGAAGATTATACTTATCCAAGCAGGTATCCTTCCCTTGTCGAGTGTCATCAATAGTACTATCTTATGTGCATAGCTTAGCCATCTGTGATCAGCTGATCTGAACTTCAAGTCTCTTGTCTTCGTGCATAGATTGTGAATTTTAATATTAGTTTGTAATTATCTACTCTAAAAGTTGATTGTACATTTAGACTAGTATGCGACAAACGAATACATACAGTTGAGACGGCACTGTTTGCAGAATACCGTGCACGGCTTGCGAAAATTGTGCCGCAGTTACATTTTGCTCTGTATGTGTGGCCATGAAAGAATGGGAAAAGTTTTTGTGCTTCCAATGCTTTTGACTCATAGTTTTTGACAGAAAGTTGAGTTCAGGAGAATATAGTGACGAAGAATAACTTGCCAATAGATTGGCTGTTTCAGAAAACAAGTATACAACAAGGGTCTAATTATGTTGTAACGTTAGCACATAGTAATTTATTCATAGCCTGTATAATGATAATTTATTAGTATTCTTCAATCGTGTGTGGTTGCTGCTCATTAAGCTTTAATAACAGAATAAATTAGATTTTTTCTCTGTTTTTGGGTTATCTACCTCATTGCGTTATCCATATTCAGCGGTGCTGGCAGTATTTGTCTGTACACGACTTGGGGGCGGAACTCGCGTGAGCTTATAATTTGTGTGTGTGCGCCACGCGGTGAGCCTGAGTGATCCAAGGAATTTCGAAATCGTTTTTCGGCCGTTTTGTATGACGGAATCGACGTCCTCTATCCATTGAATGATGTCTGAGGAGGAAGGAACTCGAAGTTAGGCCAGGCCACATAAGATTTGTGGAGACATACACGTCATATGTAACTGACTGGAGAAAAGCCTTCCTGTGGATGTGCTGGTCGAACGGATTAGTCAGCTGCATATGGAGTAGGTGTTCACGTAGAGCACGTTCACCGTTTTTTTTTCAAAATGAAATAGATATTCGAAAATCTGAAAAACCGATTCGGTCGAAAACTCGATTAATCAAAATTTCGAAAAGGCGAGTTAGTCGAAATCCTGGTTATACGAAATAAAATTTCGGACGTCATAGTTTAGTCGCCATGGATTCATTGCTCTTGGATTCTTGTCTACTTGGTCGATCTCGATTTTTGAAAATTAGATTTTTGAAAAGTTTGAATATACTTTTTTTCGGCACATTGATGTTTGAAGATATTCGGAAATAAGTTTTTGCGAGTTTTCGAGTTTTGAATGTGTTTGAAGTTTGGACATCTTCGAACACAGGATTTTTTTGCTAACGAGGTAAAGTCTGTCCGAATGAGAATTTCCGCCCACGCGGACGGCGTGCGTGTCAAGCGGTCGGTACGAAAGCGTTTTTCAGAGGCGCTTAGCCACAAATGAGATACAGATGACTTGGAACTTGTTCACTATTCGTCCGATATTCTTGCTAGTCGATTCACAGGTCCAAAAAGCACCTTTGTGAATGCCGATCACCACGCCCGCCGACCGCGTGGGCGGACAGTCTCATCTGGACGCACTTTAAAGATCACTGGTCGACCCGGCCAGTTTCAGCGAAATGCATTCTATTTAGGTGTACTTCTAAAAGAATCTACGTTCGAGAAAAGAAAAGAAAGAAAAGAAAAGAAATTTACGTTTGTAGCTGCTACGGAGATCTTTGAACCGTGTTACGGAGGGGTTTCCTCATTGGGGTCAGACCAGTAACTAGGGGTCAGGCGAAAAAAGGTGGTCAGAGAGAATATCAGAAAAAAAAACGATCCGGATCTGGCTCAAATTTTCTTTCTGGGGCATTTTGGGGCCCTGAATACATACGTGTTTACATATTTCTGCGCGCAATTAATCCATACTGTTGCCTGAGGTGCGCGCTGCAGCAGCGGTCGTGTGCAACTGCAGACCGGCATTTCGTTCTGATAACGAGAGTAGATAGCCGAATTTGATTGGAAGGTGATTTCACTGAGATCATTTATACATTGGGCAGATTGGAGACGAATGTGATATGTGAAGCTCTCTCTAAAGTGTTAGGATGACGATATCATGAAGATCCGACGTTCTGTCTATTCTCATCCACATAGGCTCGAAACACAGGAATACCGCTGAATGGACCTCGTCGAATTGCATCAACGTATTCGTGCATGGATCGGTCGCTGTACCATCGCTTCTCGTATGGTCCACCTAGAACAAGACAATAGTTATGATTTTCAAAATGACAAAAAATAGGTTCTAATGACTACTAGTGTAGCGAAACCTCACCGCTCATATCTAAGCGGAATGCCTCGATGGAAGCCAACAGGAAACTGAAGAGGAGAAGAGTGCCGACAAATGCTCGCAATGTGATCATGAGGTCTAAAAAATTTAAAGATTTTTTTTATAAAGTCGTAACTTGAAAGAACGAGCAGAAGAGGTTCATGAGGGTGAAACGGAAATTAGCAGTGAAGCAGTTTCTCTAGATACGAATATTCGGTTCACATCTGGTGAGGATAGCAAACAAAAACGTTTCGAGACCGTTTTTCCAATGAGCACAAACTCCTTTTGCGACCGAAGTTCAGATGGTGTACTTCAGACCTGAGGTGGACCCAAGGAACAATCAGGTTGAGAAGCGTATACGCCTCAATTCTGCATTTAGCCAGATGAACCCCGCTCCGAAAAGGAGCATAGAGTTTGCGCAATTATTATAGTCTGATGAGTGAACAGGGCTGCGACGGTAGATTACCCCGCGCCTATTGAAACCCCATTCTCCAGTGAGGCCACCAACCCCGCACGCCCGGTCGCCTGGACCATGCGTCAGACTAAATCGAATACGGAGACCATACAGCCATGTTCAGAGATGATCGCGTTGCTGAGGCAGCGCGAGCGGTCAAATCCGCCGCGCATCGGGTAAATCCGGTGATGGCCTTGAAGTGGCCAAGGCGCAAAAAGTGCGGTTAGATGGTAAGAAGCGGAGGGTCGTGAGGAAACTCCGGCTACCTATAGCCCACTCTTTGCCTTTGGCGCTTTTGTCTTCTTCACTAACGCTGAGAACCTCTGCCGTCTATAGGCTTCCGCATAGTCGAGCGGCGAAAGTGGAACAGCCACGTTGAGGATTAATGGCGGCTACGCAGCTCCGTTCCTGTTCTTTGTTCCACATCGTTGCAGCGCGACTTTTGCCACCGGGCTATGCATAGACTTTAATAATGTCGGCGCTGTTCATTCGCGTCAGGGGAGAACGAAGTGTCAAAGACGTAAAAAATGGGCTGTAACGAGCCGAGGTGTCTTCCTCTCAGGCCTCCTCGTTTCCCACGCCCTTTTGCATTGTGACCGCCTTGAAACCCTCGCTCGGCTAACTTTTGGGCCAAGCACAGAATCTCCGCAAAGAAGGAGGCGAAATATACACTCTGTTGTTCATACCGACGTGTACCAATCATGGACCGCTACTGGCCCTCTACATTTTACTGTAATCGGCGCGTTTTCGGCCCACCTCGGTATGCATCGGCGGCGCGGTCGATAGGTCAGTGCCGCCTCGTATTCACCCACCACGCCATAAAAACATGAAAAACTCACCATCTGTGCGGCACGCGTAGTGAGTTGTGGAGTGGCGGCACTGAAAGTATTGATCGCGCCTCCGTTGCATACCGAGGTCGTTCGAGAACGCTCCGATTACAATTGAGGGTCAGTAGAGGGCCAGTGGCGGACGATGATTTGTGCACTTCGGTATAAACAGAGTATAATTCTCGTATATATTGACCGCATATCGACGTGGCTCGTATGCTATGGCGCAGTTGCGTGTCGCGGGCAGCACGCGCCGCCCTTGGGCGTCATTTACACTACCGCGGCACTGGTAAGTGCAAGTCTAGAATATCCTAGTCTAGTATAGTGCAGGCGCGCGGCTATTATAAATAATGTCTCACGGAGAAAGGATTGCTCGGATTGCTTGTCTTGTCTCTCCCTAAGGCGTCGTTTATACTTCCACCGCCAAGCGGCGCGGCGAAGTGCAATCCTGTGATATCTATCGTGCCGCGCCGCTCGGCGGCGGGAGTATAAACGACCTCTAAGGGAATTGGCTCATGCTTGGTGCAACGCGACCGCTGGCGTTGTCTGTGGAGACGCGATCATTCTCTGGCATAACTGTAGATTTCTCCATACTGAGAACTAACTCGTACAGGTTGTCACAAAATCCAAATTTGCACGAACAGCGCCATCCTATCAAACTCCACTTCATAGAGGATAAGATTTCTAGCACCTACGCATCGTTGTTGTCAATGTTTAGAGTGAAGGATAAACACAGCACCTGGGCTCGCAGAAGAATTCAATCAGTTTCCCAACTATCACTTTAAAATTTGTAAAGAAAAACCTGAAGGCTTGGTTATACGTGCGATATCGGCGCACTACATTTCGCATTTTCAGGTCCCACGAGTGAAATAATGGGGACGGATAGACACCAAAAGAACTGCAAAGAATTTTAGGAGCACTTCGAGAACCATTCAAAATTGGCAGCGTAGCCATTTTAAAGTTTTCTCTGAAGATACAGATCCAAGGCGCCTCAATTCAGATCCGACCGATTGGTGCCCCAGGAAGTTTAACGTTAGGTCTCCAATCTCAATTCACCAGCACGCACGGTTCTTGCTGGAAAGACGTTTTTTGGATCCTTTTTTCCCTCACAAATTGCCAAATCGTCGTAGCTAGCTGAGAATAAAATAAAACCTGATATTTTCAGAAGTGTTTCAAACTACTCCTGGGTTCAGTGCAATGTTGTTCACACTGAACCCTGTGGGTAAAAAAAAAACTCCCGCCGTAACGTCGTGCAGGAGGATGAGTCACCACGTTCAACACGAGTAAGAGGTCCGTTCTGAGTGTTCCGGAAGGTTGCGGTATGTAGAGTCCGTCCGGCTGTTAGTGTCCGCCCACGCGGTCGGCGTGCGTTATTTCCCATGAGCCTTCCAATGGCTGCAAAAACTGATTGGGATATTATCCACCATTCGTCAAATAGTACTGCTAATCGATTTCCGAATCCGAAAATGCCTTCGTGACGGCTACTTGACACGCTCGCCGACCGCGTGGGCGGATAGTCTCTTTTGGATGAACTTTACATATACTGTGATTCGGCCAGAGATTTCGATCTCACTTTTTTTTTTACTTCGAGATTTTCTTTGGGGTGGTGATAACGAGTCCGGTGTCCGTTTTTTTCGCAGGGTTACGTCGAGCTTATTTAGCTAAATGACATTGTACCTACCGCAAAATCTGTGAAAATTAAAATTTTCTCTAGTTGTCGTGCGCGCATGAGCACGTGATCCTGCTCCTTCCTTTGAAAAATGTTGCCGCGACCCTTCCGCTATTGCCCCGCGAACCCATCGCGATCCCGGGCTCTCTCGCAACGCCCCGCGGCCCTGAACTCTGCCGCGGCTCATCCGTGACTTCTCCGTGGGTCAAGCTTACGCAACTCTACCGCGTCTCCCCAGGACTCTTCCGCGACCTTACCGCATTTTGGTCAATAAAGAATCATCCTCAGTTTTGACCCGCATCACCCCCGTGACTCCTCCGGCTCGGCGCCGACAGGCACCGAGATGGAGGAGTCGCGGCAATATTTCTCAGAGTTCCGGCGCTCTGCTCTCTTGCAGTCTCTAGCTACCGCTCCGCACACGCAAACGAAGAAACCCTCTGGATTTTCGTTTTTTTGAACAGCCCTCATTTCTGAAATAAAAGAAGAGAAGTGATAAGCACCTTAAACAATACCTCATGGCAAAGTTTAAAGGCAGTGTTCACGATAAAAATCGTTTTTCCGTTTTTCCGCCTATCTTGAAAACGGCCCCATGCTGATTCCAATGATGTCTCTGAAATCGTACAAGACCTTCTGGGAACGGAGTTATGGTTCCTCAAACATTGAGCTAGGGAAGCATGGTGGACGAGTTGTCCGAGGCTTGCAACTTCCGTCTTTTGCAGCCGATGTACGCGAGCTGACCTGAGTAAAGAGAGAAGTTGAGAATGAAGGGAAGAACGGGGTTTTTGATTAGAAGCCACCGCTCATCTCATGATCTCGAGCATTCATTTGTTCACGTCGGTGGGCGTGTATTGCGCTTTTGGGGTTTGCCTTGCGCTCGAATTGGCAAATTCGGGCTCTTTTGGCGCTTTTCCTGTCTTCTTTTCTCGCGCTCTTTCGACGTCAACGTTAGAGTGTGCCTCTCCACTACCCATTCCTAGTGGAAACTGAAACACTTTTTTTTATCATGAACACTGCCTTTAAACCAAATCGAAAACATTAAAGGTACGTTAGATAACTACAAAATCTGTTTTCTTTTGAAAACAGCTGAAGGACCGCGGCGGTTGCGCGGTGAGAAACCCGCTAAAGATAGAGTTACTAGAGGAACAGAACACCCAGAAAATTATTTTTCAGTATTGATGCTTGTATTGTAGACGGTCACACGCTAATTACAGTGGTATCTCTGAAATCGTTCAGGACCCCTTACGAAAGGAGTTATGGCTCATCGAAAAAGCTTATTTTTTGAGGGCGAAAAATTGGTGTACGAGTTTTCTTAGGCCTGTATTTCTTGTCTTTTAGTGATCGTTGAAATAGAGCTAGCCAGGGTAAGGAGAAGGATCGATAATAGGCTGAAGAGCGTAGACCCGGGTGAAATTAATCCATCCATCCAGCTGATATCGAGGTCGAAAATGAGGAAGGGGGTGTGGCCCGTGGTGGTGAGCGAAGGAGGTCGGGCCTGTGGTGGTCGCTTATATCTCGCTTATTTGGAGGAACTGAGATGTCGCATATTAACGTGTTATATAGAAGGGGTCTGCTATACAATTAAAGGAAAATCACAAAGTTCATGTCTGAAGGTGTACTGTGCCTTTGAGTCAAAAAGATGCCAATCCGTGCACAGCATAAAAAGTGGAATTTGCGGCTGTGCCTCATCAACAATCTGCTACGTGCACATCAACTGATAAAGTAGTCTTAGAGCTAAGAGAAATAAGTTTTCGCAGAATACAAAAAAACTGTTAGTGTCAACCAAAAGTGAACAATGGAGCTCAAGAAAGGCCAAGTCGACGACCAGAAGTCAATCATTGAGTAGCAGTTTCGCGCCAGTTGATGACCCCTGTTACCACAAAACATCACTATTGTCGAGCAACAGCAAAAAATCACCGATTTAACCCATTCACGATCACATGCAATATTGCGTCACCGTATACCGTGTCCCACCGGTGGGACACCACATGGTCGTAAATGGGTTTAGATGGCTAATTTCACTTCAATTGGAGCTTTTTCCGTGTTTTTCCCTACAGGTCGCACTACAGTGAACAAAACAAGACTTTACTACAAAAAACTCGACAATCATAGTTCATCGTGAACACTGCCTTAAACGTACCGCGGTAAAAGTACCGTACCCCACTGTAATATGGGGTTGGACAAAAATTCGCGCCTGATTGCTTGCTCATACAGGCTATAAAAGAGCGAAACTCTGAAGGTTCCTACGCGCGCTGGTGCGGAGCGGAGGTTAGAGACAGCGAGAGGGCGGATTTCAGACGGAAGCTGTAGTATCGCGCGCGCTGCACCCGCCATGAGTGATGAGAATTACGATATTCATAAAGGATATGGCGTCCCATAGAGGTAAGGTACGGCAAGAACTTTGATTGCGGTATTCACAGTCCCAGAACTTTGCAGACATGTGCCGAAGGAAGGATTAAGTTTTTAGAGTATTGTCTGTATGGGGATGTAGAATGGTTCAGGCGAGGTATTGCTGAAAGGGTTCATTGGCATATACTGCTCCGATCGTCACGCGCCTCTCAAGCGCGCTTCTGTCGTCATGATGATCATTCCTACCGTGACTTTTTCGTTGAAAAATAGGCACCGTTTTGATTGACTACTTTAAGGCGCCGCAGCGGTACGCGAAGTGCGCACTGTCAACAAGGGCCAAAGCATCCATTATGCCTATTTTAGAGTTCCATCGCAGCGCGGTGAGATGTTTTCTATGGGCATCGATCTATAACGAGCCGCTCGTCGATTCGTATATCAATCATGATAGCGCGTCGCGGTGGAACTCTAAAAAACCCTTTGGGGCGGCATGCATGAACGCTGCAAAGTAGGTCAGGGAACCGCTTTGCGTCCTATACGCGCAGTCTCGAGCAACGGGACGGCCCCGAAGTGCACGACGTATATAAGTGTATCGCGGACGCAAATGCACTCTTGCACTTTCCAGTGCAAACTCTACGCGCGCATTTTGTGTCATCCCAATCGCGTTTGCTTCCAATTGTTGAGATGCATGGGATGAAAAAATGCCAGAAAGCTACTGGGATGGCAAAAATGCCACTTGGCGCAGAGCTCGCTGTAGAAGGTGGGGGCCGTTCCGTGGCTCGACGCGGCGCGTATAGGACGCGGAGCGGCTCCCTGGCCTTCTTCGTAGCGGGTATGCATGCCGCCCCCGAAAGTAAATTTCAAAACAGAAGATCCCCAGATCTCGCCTCTGAAGTTCGTGCTCCGGTGTAAGTTTATCTCGATTTCAACATTTTTAGCTAAAGACCTTCACAGACACGTCCTCAAAATTGTGGTTCTGGCCGTAGCTTCCCTCACATATGTACAATATTTTGACCCAGTGTCCAATCTCTTTCACACATTCAGGCCTGTCATAGGAAATGCTCCAGGAAAGAAAAACAGCGATTAGACACAGACTGCTCGGGATTGAGATTCCGAGGAAATTGCTTTAACGAAAAACACTGATGGTGTTGGTGTCTGACTAAATATAGTGAAAAATGACTAGAATGTGACGCGAAAATAAAAGAGAAAGGCGATTCAGTGTTTTTGTGTGCAGACAACATTGAGACGAAAGGCTCACGGAAAATTGAAACAGCTGAAGCATAATCCGGACTAGCAGAAAGCGCTCAAGCGATGAAACATGTACAAAAAATTTACTGCTTAGAAAATTCTCCAATTTTCGTTCGTTTGAGATCCAATTTTCGAATTCTTTTTCGAAATTCATTCGTTCGAAACTTTCGAACAAATTTCGAAAAAAAATTGAAATTCCCACCAAAAAAAAAATCGAAATTTTGAACGAATTTTGAAAAAATCGAAACTTCGATTAGTTTCGAAATTCGTTCGTTCCAAATTCTTTCGAACGAAAGTTTTTTCTTTTTTTGTTCGTTCGAAATTTTTCGAAATCGTACAACTATAGTGTCTTTCGATTCTCAATCCTTGATTGGTCTCGCTTCTCAGTTTGCTTCGACGGTTGGGAGCCAATCCAAGAATTTCTGAAGCACCTCGACGACAGAAAATTGACCGGTCGAATTCTTGTTTGTTTAAATGACCACAACTCTAACCACAAGAAGTTTTTAGCTATTGCGCAGGCAACATTGCATTCGGCTCAATGTCTTCCAGGAGGTGTGCGGTAAATGTTTGCAAGGCCATCGTCATAGTCATCCAGCTTTCTTAAAATTGATATTGAATTTTTACGTGTATGGTGTAAATCGGCAGGAACATAGCCTACTCAAAGGCACAGTGCACCCTCAGACATGAATTTTGTGATTTTTATTTGATTGTGTAGTACAGGCTATAAAACGGCGAAATTCACATGCTCAGGCACCAGTTCGATTCGACCGATGGCCAAACCGCTTTTTTCTGCCACGTCGGGGCGAACGAGAGACGTTTCGGCAAAGCTGCGCCTTCCCGTTTTCCACCAGAGAAACAGGAGACGTCGGGGGTTGGCGCCGTACTAATCAATCGGCTCGATCGGACCGACAGCGAAACGGAACATTGCGAAATTCGGGAATGGTAGTCAACACATTTTGAACAGATGCAGCTGTCATTGGCTTCTCTTGTCTCCTACGATACGGAATGTACTCAAATCCTTCAAAAAAAGATTATTCACGGTTTTCTTTCTCTACCGTTAGTCAGCCAGCCTCATTAAATCGGCCGATATTAATATCTTTTTGATTTTTCGCTAAAAGAAAAAAATGAATCCGTTTGGTGAATATACAAACTTCTTGAAACATACTCGTCAACTTCTGTTGCTCCTCGATGTGAGAAATCGTGAAATAAGCGGAAATTAATCGAACACCAGTTCTACGAGATGTGAAACATGGCAATTTCGCTCGGACTCCCCACCAGGGGTGTGCACTTACCGTTTACCGAATTACCCGGTTTGGGAGTTTCCGGTAAATTTTGATTTCCCGATTTACCGACTTAATCTCTAAATTTACCGAATTTTAACCGATCAAACTTAAGCAACTTTTTTCGCTAAATGGATCCATTTCTCGTTTTAATTGCAAGAATAAAACCTATTTTGACCTGCATAAAATCAACTTTTTTTAGCATTATCACGCTACTGATTGCCGTGTCTTTTTTCATGGAACTTTTCATGTTTCCTTTTGGTGTCTTAGCGTTTGGCTTCTCAAAATTAGATATTGATGCCTTCACTAGTGCTAAGTCATGCTCTTCGATCAGGACGGTTAAGAGTATGAATCGAGTCAAATCCATTCCAGCCAAAAAGTCTACTCAAATTTTTTTTTCTAGATTTCATGCCTACCTTGGAGAGAGCCACTCTCTGATTACAATGGTATCTCTGAAATCGTCCAAAACCCTACGAACGGAGATATGGCTCCTTTTCAATGCCTGCATTCTGAGGGCAAAATTTTGTGGACGAGTTGTCTCAGGCCTGTATTTCTCTTCATTCCCCATCGCTGCACGAGAGAAAAACAGGATGAGGATATAGACCGGCAATAGACTGAAAAACAACTACTTGTTGAGAATTCATCCATCCATCTAGTCGTTATCGAGTTAAGCGACCACCACAGGCCCGACCTCCTTCGCTCACCACCGCGAGCAAGGGGTGGTCAGCTGAGCGAAGGAGGTCGGGCCTATGGTGGTCCCTTATATCTCGTTTGTTTGGAGAAATTGATATCTTGCATTTGGCACGTGTCATACAGGAGGGTTCTTCTATACATTTACAAGAAAATCGCAACCTTATTATCAGAGGGTGTACTGTGCCTTCAACGCAGGACCGCGATAAAAAAACCCTGAGTTTTTTCTGAAGGAAGATCTAGATCCAATCCTTAATGTAGCGAAAATTTGGAGAGGATTACTGCAAAAGCGTGAAAACAAATCGAAACGTCCTGTTATATATTTTTTTCACCAGTTTCTTGCTGATTTTTCCCAATACTGTTGTGAAGAAGATTAATCAAAGTGGTCCTCTAACCAGCGAACTTGGAACTTTCCACAGCGTACCCCGTCTCAAATCCAACGGACCATTGAGAATATAGCATTGCGGGACGTAATTTCTTGTAACATTTCATTGTTAGGAGTCAGTCATTTAAGGCAGTGGTCACGATGAAAAACGTTATCGAAAAAATTACAAAAATCAGCTTAGATCAAAAACAGCTGAAAACTATGAAGGTAGCGCGGTAAAAAACGGGCTAGAAATAGAGATTTTAATGCCTAAGATTGCCAGTTCGTGCACAAATGCACAGCGTCGACCAAAAAGATCGCCGTCTCATGCCGAGCAGTCAAAAATCGTCGACATTCAGAGGAAGAAATAAATGCAAATTTACCTAATAAAACCAGTTGAGCAATGAAAGAAAGCACTCCAGTCAATGTTTTTGACTAGATGTGTACATAAATCCGAAGGTTCATTGGTTGAAATTCAATTTCAAGCCAGCTGATGTTCTTGATATAAGAGGTCATCGATGCCGATGATGTGGAGTGAGCTCGTCCACCATCAAAAGACAAGAAAGTTCCAGTTTCAAATTTGGCCCGACACAGCGGTTCTTTAGCGATTTTTTCTTATCGGTCCCACTACTCGAGACCCAGAAAAGGGTTTAGAGAGAAAAAGACGACAAGCATATTTGATCGCGACCACTGCCTTTAAGAGGTTTGTTGGCGTATACACTGGTGATACTTTGCATTCCCGATTCAAGGTTGGGGCGAATTCGGTGCACCTACTGCGCTTCTCTGGGCCTAATTCCGGTCTCGACACGCTTTGCAGCCGCGCGCTTTCAAGTCGGAAAAGTTTCCAGCGCAGCATCCGCCGATCTGTTGACTCTAGGTGAGTTTTGGAAACTGGAAACTAAACAAAATTAGGAAAAACTGTATAAAAAACCCACATCGAGTCATCTTTGGCGCTGGAAACACGACCGACTCGACAGCGTGCGGCCGCAAAGCGTGTCGAGACGCGATTGCGGACCGGAATTCGGCTAAGAGAAGCACAGTATGTGGTAGCATATGGCGCCGAGTTTGCGCCAACCTTCAGTAGTGAACGCAACGTAAAGTACCGCGCACGTTTTTGTTTTCGCAAAAACGGCGTTTTGCGGCGCTTTTTGTGCTCGCATCGCCATAACTCACTTGAAATTTGACGAAATTAGATTTCCAGGGAGTTTTCGTGTTCCTCTCGGTCAGACAAATGCAGCGATATGTGTAAAAAGTCTTATGGACTCCGGTATTTTGTTGAAAAATGCGTTTTTCTTTCTAGAATTCACAATGACCACAGGTCAAAACATCACAGATGTCTGCAATCATCACCTTGTGATCAGTTTATAGTGATATATTTTGTAGTGCAATTATGTAATTTTCTATGAACTTCTGGTGTTGAATCTACCATTTTGTAACACTATCGTGTAGCACTCAACTACAGCAATTCAGAAATGACTTCCAATTTGAAATCGGACTACTTTGAAGCTAGTTATGGCGATGTGGCGCTTTGTGAGCGCAAAAAATGCCGCAGAACGTTTTTTTGCAAAAAAATTGCGCGGTATTGTATCACTAGGATCCATGCCGAAAGTTAATATGTGATACTACGCTCGTCCTTGCATGGTGGTTCTTTGAAGATTTTTTTGGTTGCATGGAATATGTAAAGAAACTTAGATCTAGAAACTTCAACGAATTTAAGTCGTTACGGCATGGTAGTCCGTGAGATCGTAACGAAAACGTTTCAGACTCCGTCCTTCAGCTGCGGCCGAGAGCAACTTACTTTTACGGTGCTGCTTGATGAACTCGTTTATTGCTGAGCGACAAGCCTTATTAACGACAGTCTTTTCCAGATGTGATATTGCTATATCTTCTTATTTCAACGCGGCGCTTGAGAAGTTCCAAACCCGTAGGATTCAACCTTTCCTTTCCGGGCTGTCGACCCTCCACTGACACCTTCCCACATTGAAGTAGACCTTTAACGAGCTCCTCAAAGTCTGTTGTGGGGTCATCCGCCAACCTTCAAGGATAGACGTTAATCGCTGCTTCCATTACAGCTTCGTTGTACCTGGGAAAACGAATAGGGGCGCGTCGATGTGTATCCCTTTTGAAGATTCGATTATTTAGGCGAATCTTTGCCCGAAGCAGTCGATGATCGGATATACAGTCAAAGGACGGCACCACGCCAGTATCGATTAGACTTCACCTCGATTTGTCAGCACATGGTCCAGCTCCGAGTGTGTCTGTCCTTTTTCTTCTCAAAAAGGGAATGGCCGTGGAACATGTTGCAAGATCACAGTAGATCCAGCATACGAAAACCGTTGTTGTTTCTGATGCCTTTTCCGTGCTGGCCAAGCCTCAAACTGCCGTCATTTGCGTTGCCCAGAGTTGCATTCTCAGGCCGGAGCATTACGGGAAAATTCTGACAGATTACGGGAAAATTCTGCCAGATTACGGAACGATTTTGCCTCCTCTGGTGGTAATTTTACCGTTTTCTGGCAGATTTTTCCCGTTTTCAGCAGATTTTTTCCGAAATCTGTCAGGAATTTTCCGTAAATCTGGTCGGGATAGTACGGAAAATTCTGCCAGATTACGCTGTTCGCCGCAGTCTGCGGTGAAGAACCACCTCCCCGCAGATCGCGGCGAAAGCCGCCCCTCTCTCCCAGCCTTGGGGATACCCCTATCCCCTCAGCAGTCAAAATTGTGCTGGCCTCCGGAGAGTGATTCTGAAGTCACCTTTCCAGGGCCGGCATCAGAATGCCGAATGAGTACTCTAGTGAGATGAGGCACCTTTTATACCGGCTGTGCACGTGATAAGCACGTTACGACGTGATCAATCGTGATCATTATAAATTGTCTTTCCAACCGGCCGAATTGAAGATGGCGTGGCGTGTTTTGTGGTCAATATCCGCGCTGCGTGTGCGTCGCATGCAGCATGGTTCGCCGCTGGCCGGCACTCTCGAAATGTGGGGCCCTGAGTACCTGAGCCCCCTGAATTCATGGGGTGAGCAACCAAGATTCATCTATTGAATTCATCTACCAAGATTCAGCAATGGATCTAGTGGGTTATCTGGGCCTATGAGTGACAGCTGACCATGGATCCTAAAAGGTGTTGCTTGTGCGAATGCATCTCAATTCAGCCATCAGATATCACTCCTATAGGTGCGACGATGTATACCCGCTGACACTTTCAGTTAGGGTGCGACGCGATCATTTGATATTACTGAGTATCAATCACTATTACGTCGCGCGTCGATTCAATGTCAGTAAGCCGCCGCGTTGCTCCGCGGTGGAAGTATAAACCCGGCCTAAGGCTGAATATTGAATTCGGGTCCGTAATAATCTATTATTTCACGAATAAAGACATTAGGAAAATCTACAATAGTTCGTAAAGGGGCGTGGTCCGTGGCGGTGACTGAAGAGAATTGGGCCCGGCCGCTTATATCTCGCTCATTTGGAGGAATTGAGATCTTATATCTATTTTGCATGTATTACACAGGAGGGTCTCCACCACACAATTACTTCAAAAATCTCAACAAAAATCATGTATGAAGGATTAGTGTCTTAAGTCGGGCGCAATGCGCGCCACATGGATCACATCCGCGTTCCGGGCGTAATCCTCGACCGTTTTGCTATGAAGTTTCCTGGAGTATAAACCACGCCTCACCACTCTTTCTGAGTCCTGAAAAGGTTTTGATCTTAAACCTCATTCTTACTGACCTCAAAACCGCCGATTCGGATGCCGAAGCCGTATTTCGTAGTCTGTCAGAAATCATCATTTTTCTGACGGATTACGGAGGAGTCCGGAAAATTAAGAGAAATTTAGTGGTAACTCTCTCGTAATCTGGCAGAATTTGTCAACACCAGAGATTAGGGTAAATTCTCTGGTAAAATGTCCGTAATCGAGTGGTAATTGCACATTTACCACTGATCACTGGGAAATTTCTGGAAATTTTCTGGTACTACACCGGCCTGAGTTGAAGTCTCCACAAATGAACTTGTAGTAAGACTTTTCCCTCCCGATTGCTGCTTCAAGTTCACAGTAGAAGTTATCTTTCTCCTCATCTTCGGCCACATCTGTTGGTGCATAGCAGTTCACGATGGAGATAAGGGTCTTCTGCTCAGTCTTCAATCGTAACACAGCTAAACGGTGACCCAGAATTTCATGCGAGTGGACGACGGGCTGAAGTTCAGGATGAAAAAGGAAGCCGACTCCTTCAATATTCTTAGAAACAACCTTCTGTTCCATTACGATCGGTTCTCCTTCATCCAACTTCCTCGTGTACGCTTCTTTAACTTTCGTTTCCTGCTAGTAAATAACGTCATATTTAATTCTTCTAGACCGATGAAGGAGAGTTCTGAGATCAGCGTCCGATGCGGCTGTTCGACAGTTGTACGTGCAGATGCATAGATATTGTCCGCGTTGGGTGTGGAGTTTTCCATTGACTCCCTGTCCTGTTCCTCGTCCGTCTTCGGTAGAGGCATCTCCGGGCGTCGCGGGAGAGCATATCCGGGGTGGTAGTAAATGAGGTGTTAAACGCGAATAAACCGCCACCTCCAAGCCGCCAACATACTGCGACATAAATGCAGTAGAGCCGCCAAATTAACGCGAACAAACAGCCACCTCCTGGCCGGCTACGAACCGCATAAGTATTTTCTACACTTGTACACGAACGACATTTACGGTGGAAAGACGAGGGATCGGAAAGATTATACAAGTAATGCTATTTATTTCATTCATTAGGAAGAGCATTCAAAGAGAACTTCGTAATATTTCGCTTGTTCGAAACACGATCAGAACGCAATTTTTTGAATTTTCCTTGGAAATCCTAATTCTCGTAATATTTTATGAGCTCCGTGAGTTGGCAGGGCCACTCTCGAAAAGACATGTCAGGTTAATCATTAGCCTCAATCAATCAAATGCGTTTGATCTGACAAAAGTTTGCATTTGTAGTAACTTTGTTAACGTTTTTTCAAAACTTTTTCAAACAAAAGTTTTTTCGAAAAACAAAAAATTTCTCCAAAGGAAATTTCGAGCGAAAAAAACTGAAAATTTCTGGATGAATTATTTACAAGGTGTTCTTGGGAAGGTAACGCTAGGTGCGAAAAAGACATTCCGAAACTCGTCGAGTAATGCATAAATTTAAAGAATATCCTGCATTCAACTGAAATGGATAGTTAAAAACTTATAAGAATGATTATAAACTAGATAGTCTATTTCCGTTCTTGAAAACCGTTCTTGAAAAAGAATTTAAGTGCTTTTTTTCGAAAGCGTGCAACTGAAGTCTGGCGTCCGAGATTGGGGTAATGGTGTGGTTTCGGTCATTGATGCAGCTGAATTTGTGAAGTGTTTGCCGTCTTCTCAAAATGAAACTAATCTCCCGCCCGCAGTTAGTGCTGAAAATATATAGAAACACTGTTACACACTCATATGCGCATCATGCAAGGAAAAGATTTTGTGCACATATTTCAAAGTAAGAATTTGAAACACTTCGAGTGGCTCTACCAATGCACCAAAGTAAGTGCGTCGCGGACCCTGAAAAAAGAAAAGATTCCAACGATGGCACTGATCTGGCAATGAAAGAGGAGTATTCGAATTTTGCAGAAAAAGGAGAACAAATACAGTTGGTTTTAGAAACAAGTTCGCATTTCTTTCCTACAAAACTCGCCCGATACGCCCCGACTAATGCCGATTAAACATTACTAAAGCATCGAAACACTTGAAAATCAGTCGCTTGCAAAATTTTCACTTTTTTGCACTTAAAAAGTTGTGGGAACACCTTCGAAACGCGAGCAAACAAATAATTTACTGCATACTCCTCATAGCCTGTGCTATGCAATGAATCATGAAAATGAAACTAACCTGATAATAGCGAAGCGAATGAATTTCGGAAGAAAATAAACAAAAGCGGGAGAATTGTCGGCGCTCGTCAAAAAATTAACAGCTGATTGGGAGGGATTGATTAGTGCCACCAAAGAAGACGGCCAACGTGTTTCAGCAATGATCCCTGCTTTGTTTTTGATCCCTCATCGCCCGTTTCCCTGGCGGAAGCCGTTAAAAGACTATCCCTTGAAACAGCTTTCAGTTTTAAAGATAGGCTTACGCCCTGAATCAAAATGGCTAACAGTGCTATCAAAAATCCTTAACCCTTTGCAATAATTAGACTCGTACTTGCCCTCAGTATAGATGGTCAAAACTGTTCCTATTGTATCTTGCTAACAGCATCCAAAAACTTCTCGGTAGGAGTTTTTCGTTAACCGCCAGTTCCTCTCGCATTTCA